>OY735219.1:52179471-52206971 GCA_963457665.1 Thysanoteuthis rhombus | reverse complement strand
CATTGGTCACATGATGGTTTCTATAGAGTGACTAACCAGACCTGTTATATATATCAATTTATTCAGTTGCACGCTATGATCTTCTCTGGTGTACAATTTCTTCCTTGTTCGTAGATCCATTTGGCTTGGGGTTATTTCATATCGAAATTACTGTTTGTATCAATTGGGCTTCCTGACATCAAAACATGGGATCTCTATGTAATGCTGTTTTCTTCTGATATTCGTTCATAGGCTTTTTTTATTATTATTATTATTATTATTATTAAATGCACGAATCAGTTGTTTATATATTCTGGTGAGTAGCCTGTATATGGAATGACATGAATCAATAGATATTTCCTATGATTTGACAACCATCATGTTCGGTCTTCGTGATCGAACGTGTCCATGGCTTCAGTTCTCAGTTCTTTGTGCACTACACAAAGTCTGAAGTCATGACCTGTGCTTGCTTAGAGGTATAGTGAGGGATAGTTCTGCCCGTCGTCAACCTCTCTCTCTCTCTCTCTCTCTCTCTCTCTCTCTCTCTCTCTCTCTCTCTCTCTCTCTCTCTCTCTCTCTCTGCTTGGATCAAGCGGTAAGACATAGTCAGGACGACTGGAGACTGACTGGGAAGATCTATGCGATCTACAGAGCGTTGTGACCTTTAGAAGTAGGGACTACTCCTTGCTTTGGTATCAAAGTTGTCCGTATCCCGAACTGGCAGTAACTAAAGTTAGATAGCCCAATTTGCCTTGTTATTTACCCGTAGCCAATTGGAGCCAAGATGGATGTATATCTTTCCCAAGGGAATCAAAGCGTATTGAAATCATTAACGACCTCAGCCCGCCTATTCTATTATCAGCGCCAAACCATTAGACCACTCACACCAGCACATCAGTTTTGACAATGATATATATTCATTGTCAATTTTTTTCGTAAAAATATAAGCATAAAATAACTTTACAATGGCCTCTAACCCAGGAATCGTACGACAGTCAGATTTCGAATATTTATTGTCAATCCAAAGTTCGGATAGGCAGGTGTCAAATCGCATCGAAATTGGAAATTCCATGTTTACCCACGATCTGCGCCAGAATACAATTTATTAATTCGAAATGGATCATGGGATTTGTGGCTTTGCGCAATAAGATGTGAAATCGGAAAAAGAATCTTGCCAGCAGATGGCAGATATAACAATATTTGATCAAATCAGTTCGGAGAATGTCAGTCCGCTCACGTTTACCCAGTTTTCAAACACCCTACCCAAGAATTCGGATTGAACCATCAATCCAGACTCTGGATTCTTGGTTGTGATCTAGGATGCAATTGGTATGGCGTTTCGTATCTTCAGATGTTTTTGAGGAGTATAATAATAGAAAAAAATATGGATATATTCTCAAGTAAGAACTGCTAATACTCAATATTATTTTGGCAAAAAAAGGAACGTTTATGCCTCAGAGAATAATACGAAATATGAATAAATAAACAAGTCTGGTTAATCACTCATTAGAAAGTATCTTGTAACTACATGCTGTGGATGACAAATTAAAACATTTGCTTCGTATTCTCGTTGTAGCTGGTACATGTATACAAAAAGAGAAAATAATTTAAACAACCATAGCCGTCAGAGTTGGCGGAGGATTTCATCCTTTTTTTTTCTATATGTGGACGTGTTTGTTCGTATGTGTGTTCCAGTGCTCCTGGCCATACCGTTTCGGCAAGAGACTTGGAAGTTGGCAGCACTACTCCATTACACCCCTGTTGAAAACATTTTTTTTATATTTAAAAAAAAACTTTTTGACCTTCTTTTTCTAGGTTTCGTGATAACGAATCTAGATAATTCTAGAAGTTTCTCAACCCTATTTCAGATGGAATACTCCAGTCATGTCATAAATATAATTCATACTATCTATACTTATTATTCGATGGAATGTTTTTACATCACTTCAAATCTTGACGCTGCTGTTTTTCAATTATTGACTCTGGTGGCGAGTGAATATTATAACAGAAACGGTAGAAATATCCATTAATTGTCCAGATCGTTGAATAGCGAACTAATGATCAGCCCAGGGTCCTAAGTGTTGCTTGATATAATTAATTAGCTGAATTTCCCTGCTCTTCCCCAAGATGAACTTTGCTATCATCAAATAATTGCATCTAAATAATATCAAAGATTAATCTTTTCTAATGATTTAGTCGACGTTTTCTTCTGATTTTTGTCAAGACAGCGTCACAATATGAAAATAAGTAAAAATGATACCAAAATGTGAATCTGGAAATTGATCTTCTATCAATGAAAGAAGGTTGTTTAGCATTTTCCCCTAAAATGACTTTGTGTATGAAAATGAATTGTGATGGTGGTATGTTAAGCTGATGATATAAGCCCCTTTGTATTCGTTGTTTGTTGGGAGCGTTTATTTCTAATTCCAAATCCATGCGCAATTGATTGTGTCTTCATCTTGATTCATACAAAAAGGTATACCATCTTTCTTCCGTGGACAGAAAAAAATATTTCCAAGGGAGGCAAGAGAGGTGATGATGAACAGAAAATATGAAATTTGGAGAACACGTCTGGTTAGTCACTCAATAGAAACCGTTGCGTGAACAACGTCTTGTAGTAATATGCCATTTTCAAGTTACTAATTATAAAAATCAGAAAAAAGAGTGATCAATGAGTGAGTTACTTCTGTCGCTCTTTTTTTAAAGTAAAAAAAAAACATTTACGCTACTGGATACAAACAAAAGGACCAATTTAGCAGAAACTTACATTGGTAATAGAATCCCCTTACTACAAAGCCTATTTAGATTGGGTAGATTTTTGAATAAGCAAGTAGTTCTCTTGGTATATCCAGCAGACTCATTTGCATCAGCTGCAGGAGCCTTTTAACGTCCGTTGTCGGACACAGACCATCACCAAGATGCTCGATCGTGGACATTGCGGAGTCAGTACTACATGAACTTATCTAGTTCGTTATTTTTTGTCGGCCACATTTTCACATATGATCTCTGGGGATCCTTCCTGTGAGTTGTGGTGTCCGTTGGTTGTCTGACATTCTTGCGATATGGCCAGTCCGTTTTCATTTTGAGTTCTCAAACGTCTTCTATGATATACTTCTGACCCGTTTGTTCCGAGGAGTAATTGTTTAAATTTTCATCCCTCTCGCTCCATCGGTGCACCCTGTACTTGCAACACAAATAGATAGATAGATAGATAGATCCACAGGAAAACCACAGACACCAGAGGGTTTGGGTGATATTTTTGGTTGATGCTTTCTAAAGATGATATCGAAATGAGTTGAATACTTGCCAGACCCTCTTAAAAACTGAAAAAAAAATATGTTGACAGTTCTGGTTAAAGGTTTCGAAACTCGATTTATCAAAATGAGACAAATACTTGCCAAGATGTTTTCACGCCAAAAAGCAGAAGAATTTGAAACCTCGCGTGAACGGGCCCAATGCTTCATCACCTATGCTGGCTTTTATCTCTCTTCGCCTGTGGGCGGATTGAATTGAGTTTAGGCGTGTGCGAGATGCTCAAATCAATTATTGACAATGTCCTCGGATTTGGGACCAATTAGATCAGAATTAAACCGGATGAAGGGGAGAATAGAGTTGGATTAGGAGCACTAGCAGATTTGTCAGATTAGAGGCGTTCATCGATTAAGACTCGTTTTGGCAAAGGGTCGACTCGAAGGAATTACCAATCCTTCCATTACGTGCTATTAAATAAAAGAAGCCGAGGACTGCACCAAAATTAAACTCTATAAATTGGTTTCGTTAGGATTTTTAATTGGAATTGTAAAAAAAAAAAAAAAAATCATGTTTGTGATCTCCAGAAAAACGTCAGAGAAACAAGTCTGACTGCTGCAGGGTCGAATTCTCATCCGTCTGATGATATTTACCATAAATTTTGATCTTATGAAGATTTTAGTTTACTTGGTAAGAAAGCCGCCTTCCAATCATTTGGTTGTGATTTCAAATCACAATAGGGAATTGTTAATTTTGAATATAGGTTTGGTTTAAAGTCACTTCATAGACAAACAGCAAAGAGTTTACTCGACTAAATTTGGTGAAGTTTGTTCTTGTTGTTACAGTGGGACAAAAATTTTTTTTTTTTTTTACAATGATGGTAAACAAGACTGACTGCTGCAGTGTCAAACTCCTCTCCTACTTTTATTCCGACGGATGACAACAATTCAACTTTTTATACTGTATTCTTAGATATATGAATATTTTTTTGCTCAGCTGGTGAAAGAGCCGACTACCAATCGTCTGGTCGTGATTTCAAATCATGTTAGGAAAATGCCAAGTTTATACGTTGCGAGTTTAGTACCTTATATTTAGTGAGGATTGTTTGGGCAACCTAACACGACATCTTGCAAGAAGACGTCGGTTACAAGTTCTCTTCGTCATTGTTAAATGTGTTAGTGTTATTTATCGTATTTGTCGACATATAAGACCGCCTCTTTTCCCTTCCCTGGAAAATGACTCAACGGGTTACCCTGACCTTCGTTGTCCAGCCCAACACAGGCAAGATCTTGGAGAAGTTTTGGAAAAAAAAATGAGATGAAAGATATAAGGGAATCAGAGAAGTGCATTTCATAAACATTTGTTGTTGGAATAAGCGGGCTCTTATATGCCATCGAATACTGTAGTTCAAATGGTACACTACTTGAAATACCAAGAGCCTTCTCCTTGGAACTAGATATGGCAAGAGACGAACGTTTACAACAAAGCCCAACAAAGACCGTCGGTAAACGAAGAAAGATAATAAAACAAAACTGAAAAAAGACAAATAAGAATAAACCTTAACGATAACAATTATCACATAGGCAGTGAAAGTATAAATATTTAGTGAAAGTCTTGCTGGTTGACGGCAAACAGACAAGAAGTTTTAAGAAAAAAAGGCAGAATTTTTTTTTCAAACCCAAAATCTGTTAGTTGCTCAAAAGACACCGTCATTTAACAGAGGCATTCTGGTAGCATTCCATGTTAGCGGTGATCAATTTGTAAAAAAATCGGGAAAAGGGGTGATCAGTGAATGTTGATTTTCTTGCATTTTGTCGGGCAGTGATCAATAAGAATTGTCAGAATTTTTAAAAACAGAAAATGTCAATGCAACTGGACACAAACTTTAGACCTATTTAGCAAAAATTCACATGGCAAATTGAAACCCAACCCCTTAAACTTTATGTAGGGGGGAAGGGATTGGCAAAAAGTGTTTTTGCAGTCATAATAAAGAGTATGTGTTTAAATTTCCAGGCCTCTACGTACATCTGTTGAAACATCATATACACACACACTTATGTATATATATATATATATATATATATATATATATACATATATACATATATATTTATATATATATATACACACACACACATATATATACACACACGCATATATATACACACATATATACACACACACATATATATACACATATATATACACATATATATATATATACATATACACATATATACATATATATATACACACACACATATATATGTGGATGTATATACATATATATATATAAGTTGGCTTACTCTACACAAAAACACACGCACACACACACACGCACGCACGCACGCACACATACACACATATAAAATGTGTGTGCGTGTGTACATGTGTGTGCGTGTGTGCATGTGTGTGCATGTGTTTATGTATAGGGTGAGCCAACAACCCCGATATAAAAACTTGGAAATTGAAGAAGCCTATGTTGACGGTTTTAGTGACAGTTCTGGCTGAAAGTTTTTTAGTTGTTTGTTTTTGTTTTTGTTTTGTTTTGTTTTGTTTTTAAGGCGGAAAACTGCATGAGGAAGTGACGACGTCGAGATGTACCGAAGAATATCGGGTTACACTTCAGAATCAAACAGATGACCTTTACAACAACAGAGGCGCGATTGCAAATAAACATTACCGAATTACAAAAACTACTTTTGCTCTCTCAATTTGCACGGGAAGCCGTTTAGATACACAAACCGAACAATTTGTTGCATAAACTTGCCATTTTATTGTTATTTTCCGCATAAACGAAGCAGCGTGTTTCTTTAACGTCTTATCTGCAGATGACAATCTGACTTCAGCATTTTATTGTTACCCAGAAAATACGCGTTGCTTCGCTAACAGCATATATTAGGGGTGGTAATCTAAACCAGTGCAGTATCTGAAAAAAAAAACTAATGGGTGTTGCCTGAAGCGACCATCCCCCCGTAGTTAAACAAATCTTCCGCTAGAAGACACTCTGAAGTGAGTTCAATTCCACCTCATTTAACTTTCTCGCTTCTCTCCTTTTCTTGACAGCCGAGATCAGTCGTCTTCTTTCGCTGATATAATTATGTTTTACCTACCACCCTTCTGTGTACCCTTAACCTGCTTCTCTTCTCTCTCCCTATTTGCGGTTTTCGTGTTGCAATTAAATTTTACCAGTACCTACATCTCTTTTAACGAATTTTTTTTTTAAATCTTAGTGACAGAGACAAACGTGACAGATTGACGAACATGTTTTTTATTCTAAATTGGAGTACATTTACTGTGTCATCAAAAATCTCGGCCTATATCAAACACGGGACACCCAATTCAAAATTCAAATTTAAATGCTTTCTCATAATATTTCCAGTACATGAGTTGGTCCCGTGCAAAAATATAACTATATCTCAATGTATGTATAAATATCCAAATTAAAAGTCAAATTTGAATTTGAATTGAAGCAGATGTCCCTTATATCTTTTTGGTACCCTAAAAAGAGGAGGAAATCAAGCAAAGAATCACTTTGGGATGGCAAGCGTTCGATAGAGCAAACTCAACTTTCAAGAACCAAATGATCCCAATAATCCTAAAAAGAAGAGTATACACGCAATGCTTTTTCCCAATAGTCACTCATGGAGCTGAAACCTAAGCAAGAGACAAGCCTGCAAACTGAGAAGTATGCAACGTGTGCATGAGAGAATCATGCTCAACTTTACAAGGAGAGATCACAAGACAGCACAGTATATAAGGAAGAAAACAAGTGTTCGTGACATCATAGAAGCTATTGAAAAACTCAAATGGCAATGGGCAGGCCATATTGCAAGAATGAAAGACAACCGATAGACATCACGTCTCACAACATGGATCCCCAGAGATCACATGCAAAACCTAGGCCGACAGAACACAAGATGGAGAGATGAACTTGACAGATTCAGGAAATACTGGCTCTGCGATGCCCTTGATAGGAAATTGTGGCAAATCCTGGGGAAGGTTTATGTCCAACGACGGATGTTAAAAGACTGATGATGATGATGATGATGATGATGATGATGATGATGATTTGCAACGTACGTTTGTGACCTGAAACTCAACTGAAGAAAGGATATAAATGACTAACCGTTCGAGACAGAGGTCAGTCTTGTGTATCTTTTCAGTTGGGTTTCAGATCAGTCAGGTCATTAGATTTTTGCAGCTTTGTCTGGAGAAGAGATCATCGCTGTCAAGAGATTTGGTTAAGAAAAAAATAGCTATATCTTATATTCATAGAAAATAATAGTGATTTATATTGCAGTGAGCTGAGTGAAGTTTTTTTTTTCATTACTTTTTATTATACTGCAAATTCAGCGTTTTTACTCCCTCATCACAACATAAAGATCCCCCATTACGTCATCATATCGAAGTTGCGTCCGTCAACGCACAAAAACACATTGCTAATTATCATATAAGTGAATTATTTTCATTTGTTACATCTATTCTTCATTTTTTTATTATGTTATTATTCTTTATATTGTGCATCTTTATCACGTAATTAAAACATGATTTTTATATTACGTCAGTTACATTAGTGATTAACATTGTACTACATCAGTTATGTCTTCGAGCGTGACAAAAGACATCTGCACATTTTCACATTAGTATATGCGTGGATTCTTTATGGTAAAGAATCACTTTGTTCCTTTCATTTCACGTCTGTGGGTGAAATCTTGTCTCAGAAATCCCCCCTTTCTTGGTATGAATCCAAACGCTTCCTCAGTAGCAGAGTAAATACAGATCTCCTCTGTAAATACCGTATTCAAGGCAGTGCAACTATCCAGAGCTCCAAGACTTTAATTCTGATCTAAAGAAAAATAGAAGGCTTTCTTCTTTCTCGATAAACTTTAGAACCACACTAAAGTGACCCCGACCAGGACGAAAGCCTAGATGAAGCTTCGGGAAGTCCTTGTATTCCATGTCAACAGATTTCCCCCCCCCCTCTGCCCAATCTGCCCCCTCTGATGTAATCCCACGGGACGGAACGTTTGGCATCAGCTCGGCTGTTGGATATGCCAGAAGTACGTCGGAGTTGACATCCAGCCGCCTTGAAAGGGCTCCACTCCTTGGTTGGAAGTCAGACTTACCCTCCCCTTTGACTGGTTATCTCTCCAAAGCTGGAGTATTCAATCTTACCGACTAATATCTAAGGCTGTAGCTGGGGAGAGAATAGGTGGATTCATTCTTTTCCCAAGGGAATCAGTAGTGAACGTTAACAGCCCAACCGAGTTTCAACTTGGGTCATCGATTGCTCCATGCCGTTAACCACCGCACCAATCGACGTACCACACCCTAAACATGTGTCTTCGTAGGATAATTCATTTTTTTTTTGTAGGTAAAAAAGTAAAACATCTCAACTAGATTTGTTCGCATATTTGCATCGAGATAAATCAGTGATCCATAAAAGACTTGTCTTTGATTAAATATCATGATTAGAAACCGACAACAAAACTGTCACCAAAACAGTCAACAGCTTTCTTCAGTTTTTAAATTGGTTTGGCTGACTGGCTGGCAATATATCACGGATACAGAGCGCTCAAAAAAAAAATTACAAGGCAGAAAATTGTATCATGTATTATTTACTATGTACAGAAAAAAACTTGTTTTCTTTTTTTTTTTTTAACCCCCCTCTCAAAAGTTTTTTAGGTGGGGTGGTCCAATTTAGAATAGCCAGATGAAATATCGGACACACAATTCAAATTCAAATTTAAACAGTTCCTAATATTAATTTCAGTATATAAGTTTTTCCTTCGAAATAATATAATTTTATTTCAATTTACGCACAAATATCCAAATTAGAACTCATCTTTTTTTATTTCAAATTTGAAGCAGATGTTCCGTATTTCCGTAATATCATAACTGAGTTCCAGCCTTCAGTGTGAGAAAGTAAAAAAAATGTATTGCTAATTACTATATATGTGGATTATCTTTATTTAATCTATCTATTCTCTACTTTTTTTCTAATAGTTTTATAATTCTTTAATATCTATTTCGTAACCGGAACATGAATGGAATTCTTTTTTTATAATGTCAGTTGCAAGAATGGAAAATATTTTCTGAATCAGTAACATCCTTTAGCGTGACAGAAGACACCTTTGTTTTTTTTAATTAGTATCTGTGTGTATGCTTTGCGATAACAAATGACTTTGTTCCTTTTGTTTCTCGATTGGAGGTGAAATTTTATCTCGGATTTCAACGCTTTCTTGGTATCAGTCTAAACACATCTTTAGTGACAGAGTAATTGGAAATGCCCTCCTCTATAAATACCGTACTCAACAGGAAAAAATAGTTCTATCTAGCCCAGCATTTTGGGGCTTATTCATTGGTTTCAACAAGGTCGAAAATTCCATAACCGATGGGAATTGATACGTTAAGTTTATTTCGTTTGCCCATCCCAGAATAGTCATTAGAGACAGGTTTTGGGTTTTTTCGTTTTCATGATGAGGATTAGCGATAAAATCCCCTAAAGACCTAGCATCTTTTTTTTCGGGGGAAGGGGGTCTGTGCACCACTCTGGAGTAGGGGTTTCATTTTTTGCGCTACGTACCTATTTTTTTTAGTGATTTTACACTATATATTCTTGCAGATCAGCCAATGGGCGTGAGGATGTTAATCTCGACCGGATTATAAGAAATATCAAATGTAACACTTATATTTTATCATCATCATGATCAGCAGCAGCAGCAGCAGCATCATACTTTTCGTTGTATGACTGAGACCTTTCTCGAGATCCGCTAAAACTCTCTATCATGGGCGTCGCATACACAAATAAATTATCAATGAACTCATCCACTTTGTCATGCCATCTTATTTTCTTTCAGTTTCGCATGTAATTTGTGATGTCCAGCAATTATCTTGCAACATGACAAGTCCATTGCGACATGACCAGCCCATTGCCATTTGAGTTTTTTTTTTTTTAATGAATTCCATGATATCCCGTTTGTTTTTCCCAATATACTGTGCTGTGATCTCTCCAAGTGATGTTGAGTATGATTCTCCCATGTGCACGTTGTATTGTTTTAATTTTGAGGTCGTTCAAAATGACAACCAAGCCATTCATTTCATTTCTAAAAAAGCTTATCCATCGAATTTAATATTAAGATCCAAGGAAACGGATCTGTTTTTATATTTAAAAAATATTGCTGAACCAGCTCGTGATCTTGTAGCCTGGTATCATATGCTTTTTGGCCCAGTACCAATTTACAGACCACTGGTTGGGGACCACTGCTCTCGATGGGGGGTTTCTCAAACATTTCGCACTCACAGAACGCCTGCAACTAAGCGGAAAAGCTTTTTTTAACGAGAAGCAACAATTCAGATCTGGTAAAAAAATATGTTTTTTTTTTAGTGTATTTTACCACAAATTGTTTCATTTGAAACTTTTTATGTCTATTCCTCATAATCAAACACAGAAGCATCCATATATGGTGTGGAACCTAAGGGTTCCGCGGAACACTGTTTGAGAAATCCTGCTTTATAGGATAGGTTTGAAAGACAAGCTTGCTAATAGTTATGCTACGTTAGGTGTTTTGTTCTTCTAGCCTAATAGAAGTCTGAATCTTCTTTCTTTTTATTTATTCCATGTATCTAAAAAAAAACCTTCTGAAGCCGAGAACAGGAGAGCCGAATCACTCCAACTAACAAAACATTTCCATCAATAAATGCAGGCTTTCCCAAACTTGAAAGAACATTTTTTTATCTGTTTGGGTTTTTTTTTTTGTTTTTTTTTTTTGTTTTTTTTTTTTTGTTGTTGTTGTTGTTTTTTATTTTTATCCCAGACTCATTTTATATTTATTTGATATTTTTCTCTCGTTCGCCTATTGGATCTCTTCATCTCAGACCATCTCCATTTTTCGCCCTTCTGTTCTTCTTTCCGCCTGTACGGATGCCCCGAATAGATACAAAGCGAAAGCTATCAAGTCGTCAATCCCCGTAAAGCCTGCCATCGCTTTAACGCCATTTCGGAATGGCCCAGTCTCTAATCGATTCTAAGTCCATTGTCTACTACCCTTCCCGCCTTCCTTCCTTTGTTCTTCTCGCAACTTGCGTCTAACGCCGATCCGAAAGTAGGACTGTCGAAATGTCTCTTTCCACTATCTTTCCTTTTTTCTGTCTATCATTTTTTTTCCCTTATTCCTTTTTGTTTATCATTCATACTTTTTTTCTTTTTCTTTTCTATTTTTCCTTGATCGTCTTCTTTCTTTTTTTTTTTTTTATTTCTTTCATCTATTCATTCGGGGTTTTTCTATCTTTTCTCTCACACCGTCTCACTTCGAGCAAATTACGTCTAACATCGTCCCGAAAGTGGGACTGACGAAATTTTTCCTTACTTCCTTCCATCATTCTTCTTTCTTCTTGATCCTTATTTTTCAATATCTATCCCCGTTTTGTTTTTTGTTCTCTCTTTCTTTCTTTCTTTCTTTCTCTCTTTCTTTCTTTCTTTCCACCTTACTTCGTACGAATAGCGTCTAACGTCATTCCGAAAGTAGGACAGTCAAAATGGTGGGTGGGTAGTCTCTGTTCGCTTCTGATCCCCAGAACGATGGATCACGCGTGTGCAATTATGTGAGATTTGGATGGCTTTAAAACGGGTTGGTCTTTCGGTTGGGCAACGGGTCGTGGATGGAATGGGGGGGGGGGGTGAGGGGGTAGAAAAAAAGGGGGGGGGTGTTTGGGTAGGTGTTTGGTCCTTGTGCTCTCCTCTTCTCCAATGTTGGGGATCCCGTCCGCTGAACAGTTGTTAAGCCAAGGCTTAGTGAATATTTCTTTGGCCGACCATGGACACAGGGTTCCATGTTGGTTCCTAATTGAAGATAAAATTTAAGATTCATACTATTAGTTCTATTCTCAGCCTATTCCCATCGTTAGCCATTGTTTGTAGATTCAAAGCACCTCCTTTTCGTTTACGGTATTTTTCAGCCTCATTTTTTTTTTTTTTTTTTTGTTCTGAATCTCCTTCCAGCATACCCCATTCTTCATTTCCTTTTTTTTTTTAATCATTGTATTTAGTTTTTAAACTCATTCATTTGTTCTGTCTTTCTTCTTTTTGGTCTTATTCTTCTTCTCTTCATCACTATCTTTAATAATTTCTATCATTCAATTTTTCCGTTGCCAAAGTCTGGAGTTGACTCCCTTCTTCTACTTTAACCAGCACAACGAGAACAAAGACAATCCTACACCAATCCTAAAAATATAGTCACAAACAGAATGAAAATAGAAACTCGTTAACCAGCACTATTACTACTGTCAACATAGGTTTCTCCAGTTTTTAAGCAGTTCTGGCTGGCTGGCAATGTATGTATGACACGTACAGACGGAGCCAATGGCGCTAGAGGGTAGAAAATATAAACATACACTCCTTATTATGTATATTAGGAACGCTTTTACATTCGCTTTTAAATTCACCCTCTAAATAGGTTGTAGTAGGGAGTTTAATTTGCAAAGTAAGTATATGATTAATCAATCTCTTAGTTTGGCTTTTGAATAGCTAGACTATTTTCAGTGAATCTCACCCAATAAAAACGAGAGAAGTTAGTTGTACGTTGATCACCCTCTTCTGCAATTTTTAAGAAAACTTGATAACGGTATTTGAAGAGTAACTAGAATCATATTTTTTTTAATCATAATTTTATATCGATATTTTAAGTGTTATCTTTTTAAACTTGCGTAATTATGAATGACTTTGGAACGGGTTTTTTTTCAAAAAATGATATTGAAGAAAGGATTGTACGCAAATTGAAAAAAAATACCCCAAAAATAATCTTGCTGCCTCATTATACTTTTTTCATATATATATATATATATATATATATATATATATATATATATATATATATATATATATGTGTGTGTGTGTGTGTGTGTGTGTGTGTGTGTATATTAATTTATTTATATGTATATATATATATATTTATAAATATATATATATGTTTATTTATATATACATATATATATGCATACACATATATATAAATATATATATGCATACATATATATATATGTGTGTGTGTGTGTGTGTATATATATATATATATATAATATATATATATCCTGCAGCAGCCCTATTGACTTTCTTTGTTTATTCGATTCACGTTGTCTAGGCCAAATGATATATTTATGGTGTAATAACGGGAGATAATTTCAAAAAGAGTTTCAATATAATATGATGCAATTTATAATTATATATATATACATATATATATATATATATATATATATATATATATATATATATATATATATATATATATATATATATATATAATCAGCTATCAATCAAGCTACCAATCAACTAATGTAAAGAGTTTGATCCATACAGAGTGGCCAATGGGTGGAGTCTAGTTAATAAATAGATATACTGAAGGGTAAAAAAAACAAAAAAAAACGTGCCAATCGTATCACAATTTTCAAATTTACAGATTAAGCCCCATCGGTGGAATCCGTTCTGAGGGAGATTATTTTTGCTCTCGCTCTAGTGGATCGAATCGACTGTCAGGAGATATCGCCTTCTATCGTCCCTCTATCTCCTCTCATTGGATTGAACAAAATAGATTAATTTTTTAGGACTTTGTTTCTTCTTTGTTTCTTTGTGTACTTTTTTTTCTTTCCATCTCGAGGGAATTGCTCACCTTTTGTAGGACAGGGTTTGCTTACAGTCAAAGCATGCCATACTCACTTTATTAAATTAAATGGTCACCTGATATAACCATATACATATATATATGTGTGTGTCTGTGTGTGTGTGTGTGTGTTTGTCTCTGTGTTTGTGTGTGTCTATGTGTGTGTGTCTGTGTGTATGTGTGTGTGTGTGTGTCTGTGTGTGTCTGTGTGTGTATGTGTGTTTGTGTGTGTCTGTGTGTGTGTGTCTGTGTGTGTGTCTGTGTGTGTGTGATCTAGTGGCTATAACTAATAACAAACTATTCAAGCAAAAACAAGAGCGTTCTCCTGACGTTTTACAAAATTATATATATATATATATATATATATATATACATATATATATATATATATATATATATATACATATATATATATATATATATATATATATATATATATATATATATATATATATATATATATATATATACATATATATATATAAAAGAGTATCTCGAATTAGTGTAGCTTTGACTAAAGGGTTTAGATGTGGTACAGTTTAGGTATTGCTATAAAAATTAATGCAACTACGTATAGGTTGGAAAAAACACTATAAAGTATATCAAGATCTCGACTAGAAAGGTTTTTGGAACAACACAACTGCACTGATCAATATATATATATATATATATATATATATATATATATATATATATATAGTGACCCTGTGCCACACTAAACTAATTGATAAGGATACATACATACATACATACATACATACATAGAATAATATATGTATATTTATGTGTGTTCGTGTGTGTGTGTGTGCGTACGCGCGTTTCATTGTCTGCATGTGTATGTGTATCATTTGTATGTAGAAATTTGACGATATTAAATCATTATGACATTTATGAAAAGTTTTTTGACATATTACACCTTTGCAGCATCTTCAGGACGCTGTTTTTGAACTTTTGATTTCAACACTATTTCTGGTGAAGCTGCGATGGTGAAACGTAGAATAAATTCCTAAATGTCATAATACTATATATATATATATATATATATATATATATATATATATATATATATATATAAGTAATCAGAAATGGATATATGCATGATCTAACAGAATTATTACAAATTGCGTTATCTATTCCTCAACACATAACGGTTGAAAGAAACAAATGGAGCAGATATAGACCGAGAATAAACGAGAGGAGAATTCGGAGTGAAATCAGTTATTTGGACCCTTGCAATACCAGCAACAGTTCAACTCAAGAGTAAGAACTTCACTACGTTGTAACAGCTCTCCTATCAGTCGCAGGTTCGATTCCTGCAGCACTCGTATTTTCTCCAATTATTCATTCTTCTTATGTTGTCTGAATTGAGTGATACATAAGCCATGTAATGACATGGGATCATTTCAAATGGGAATTTCTGTATGATATAACGCAATTCATACTCGATTCATATACTGGTGTGTATATATGAATATAAAATACATATAATATGTATATATAATATTCATGTAAATATGTGCATAATTGCACATACATATTGAGAGAGAAAGATAAGGAAACTACATTGAATTATTCATTGATTCAACTGTAGAATCATTATTTAATAATGGAAAATACAGTTCATCTGAAAGTTGTCATAAGTCTATAGAAAACCTGAGAGAATATTTTTCTGACTACCTAATGACGCTATGACTGATATGTAAAGAATAAGATTTTGTGGATCTTTGCAGCAAACTCAACACATGCACTCACACACACACACACACAAACACACACACACACTCTCTCACATACATATGCATTTATCCCTATCCATTTACTTGGTCTGGCACAAGGTCACAATGTTGTGCACTATCGATAAATGCGCTCATCACTCATGAACACAGAGGCACAAGAACGCGCACATACGCACGTATAAATATGATAAGAAAGGGAGTTGGTGTTTGATCAACACTGCTGGGGTGACATGTTAATATAACTGTTTGGTTTTTTAAAATATCCGAAACGGTTACATGGTAAACAACTGATGATCATAACAGGAGACAATTTATACATTCTGCAATAATAACTAAGTATAGGGGAAACAGGGAAAAAACACTGAAGAGAATCATATAGATTGCATTGATAGATATTGGGAAATGGGTGATTGGAATGACACAACAAATCTATGGAAAAAGCTTTTCAATGTTTAGTATTCAAACCTGTAAAGGTGCGAAGATATGGATATAGATATGTATCTATATGGTACTTCACAGATTATAAGATACTCTGATGCACTTGATGGACCCACATTTGTAAGGTGATGATCAGAAAAGAACTGATATTCACTCGACAGAAAATGTGATCTGGTTTCAGCTCAAAATTTTGGATACAAAAGTAACCGAGAGACTTACCTCAAATACTGTTCCCCAAAATTAAAAAACGCCTGTCACTGACCTTGAGTTCATAGGACGCAAGGTGGTTTTGCAGATATTTCATGGGTAAACGTGTCTAAAAAGATGCAAAATACGATATACATATATATATATATATATATATATATATATATATATATATATATATATATATATATATATCTCAAAGTATAAATCTGTAATTCAATATACTATATGTGATATCTCATGAAAATGATAGATATAGAAACATTTAGTTAAAGTAGAGCTTTGAATATAGTGAAGTAATAGATTTGCTCCACAGGTATGCTTAAGTTTCTACTCTCCGGGCTTCTTCAGGCGAATACACACACACACACACACACACATATATATATATATATATATATATATATATATATATATATATATATATATATATATGCAAACATACAGAGACTTCTATCTCCGTAGAAACTTCGGTGATATATATATATATATATTTACAGCCAGTCGCCACTTGACGTAATCGATTGTTCCTTTACCTCAGTTTCAATAAAGCCATGTTTCTATGATATATTCTTAATCATAAAAAAATGTCAAAAATTTCATTTTGATCGTCATCATAAGAGGGTTAGCGATGAAAAATTCCTGAAGGATCTTGTTTTGCCACAGGTTGGGATGGACTGATGTGTTTTACGCTCTCATCAATGAAGCGTGAAGAAGTCGGCCAATTCTAAGACAGAAACCTTGATCAATACTTACATACATAGAAACAAGAGACAACATGGCCGCTGCATAGTCAAACTCTTACCATATTTCTATTCCAACTGAAGATGATGTCTTGCATATGTGATAGATAAAATATCATAAAGTTATATGTATTTACCATAAATGTATTCACTTATAGGAATGAAATAAGATCTTTGTGTATCTGTAAGATGCATTTTTATAAATGTCTATGACATGTCAATTTGGTTCAGTCAGTAGTAGAGCCACCAACTAATCAGTTGGTCACGATTTCAAATCATTATACATGCTGTGGTGTATTTCTTAGTTTGGTTTAGTCGTCAAGAGTTCTGCCTACCAAATGACAAATCACAATAGATAGATACTAATTTTACATACGGTTCGGTTCAAAATGACGAGGTGGGCCATCAGGTAAGAGTTTACACCCCTGAATTTATTTTAGTTCTTGTTGTTACGAGAGGAAACAAATACATCGCTTGACTTAGAAAAAACAGGTGAGGATTGTTCACGTTCTAGTTAAAAAATAAAGTCAACACTGGATTTGGATTTACAGCTTAACAATATTTGAGTGCAAGCATATTGATAGATAAATCTGAAATTATATTATTATGCGATTTGAGACATAGATTTTACAAACGTAGATATTGCAAGATCCCCATGGAAGATTGTTTACTGCTAAGCGGTCCATCAATGTTTTAAAAGTTTTTAGAAAAAAGCGTTCATAAATTTCATTCGGGGTAGGAAGTACTCGAAACATTCTTTGAATGTCACTTAACTGATCAGTATGTCATAAAATATAAATGTAAATATTGAATGTTCATAAAATTTCTTTCTAGGTATTTCTCGAATTAACTTTAGTTTTTCTTTAATCGTGTTTCTTCTGTTTTGTAACAGATTAAACTGAAGACATCTCAAGCCATCGACAACATCAGGACGAAAGATTGAAGCAACTAAGCTGAACAAAACCATCCTAAAAAGACGAAATAGGATGCGAGAGGATATACGACAGCTGTCATCGAAGGCATTCTTGGAAAAAGATAAGGGTTCCAAGATAGAAAGAGTCTCAGCACAGAAAGAAGGGAAATAACAATTGCTCGAGGAAAATGGGCATCTTACAACAGAGAGAGATCGAATTGTGGAACGTGCTCAATAATTCTACAAAAACCTTTATCCTTTTAAAAAGAAACACAGAACAATAATATACATGCCACGAGCAACCAGTTGAAAGATTTCCCAGAAGTCACACCGCAGGAGCTGAGGCAAGCCATCAAATAAACAAAGGAAGGGAAAGCCCTTGGACCAGTTGACTCCAAAGAGCTAATAACGTCATCACTGGAAAACTAGCCATTCAATTCAACGTATGCCTCGAAGTTAAATCCCAGGAAATTGGAAGACTGCAATCATAATGTTATATGAAAAATGGCCCTGAAAGATTTTGCAACTATAGACCAATGTCTACTCAACTGCATTTACAAACATTTCACCAAAGTGATCACTAACCGAATCAGCAAAACAACACTAGATGAAAACCAACCACAAGAACAAGCTGGCTGTAGAAGCTACTCGACTATCGACCGTCTCCATTCGGTAAATCAACTAGAAGAGAAAGCAGCAGAATAAAAAATGTCCCTAATGTAATTGTTGACTTCGAGGAGGACTTTGACTCAGTGGAAATCAAATAAGTCATTGATGCTCTCATATAACAAGGCGTAGACTCCGTACACGTAAAAGTCTTGCAACACGTCTACCAACTCAGCAGTTCCTTTACCAGATAACATAGAGACTCTGAGGCTCGAAAAAAGAGGTAAGGCAAGTAGATACCAGCTCATCTACACGCTTCACAATTTGCCTCAAGATGATTAGCTGAAACAAAAGGAATCAGAATAGACAAAAAAATACCTAAGTAATCTCAGATTTGCTGGTGACATCGTCCTTTTGCTGAGGACCTTCATGATCTCCAAATAATGCGAGACAAACTGAACTAAAAAATCAAAAAAGTTTGTCTTCACATGAATTACAAAGCCAGTATCATTTACAATTGACACGTTGAAAGCAAAGGTACAAGCAGAATCAAAAATGCAGAACTGAAGAAAGTAGACCACTACATCTACCAAAGTTCAACGAATCATCATGAAATCATCAAAAGAAGGGGAAATCCAGTGGAGAATCACTCGAAGTTGGCAAAGTTTCGGTTAAGCAAGTTCGTCCTTCAAAAACATGAAAATCTCATAAGAGGAAGGATATACAACCAACGCATCCTCCTGATGACGCATGTAACCTAACCAAAAGATTGGCACTCAAACTGAGAACTGTTCTATGCGCACACGAGAGAATCTTGCTCAACATCACATGGAAGGATCACAAGACAGCAGAGTATATTGGAGGAAAAACAGGAGTCAAAGATATGATACCCTCGATTAGAAAACTCAAATGGCAATGGACTGGTCATGATGCAAGAATGGCAGACAATCTATGGAAATCACAACTCACAGCATGGATCCCAAACTGTGACCAGCAGAAAATACGATGGCATTACGAACTGGACAAGTTCAGAAAGTACAGGCTCCACAACGCCCATGATAAAGAGATCTGGCTGCAGATGCTAAAAAGATGATGATGATGATATGAAAAAAATGTTTCTTTTGCAGTCCCTTCCATAAATACTTTATACTAAAACTGAAATACATGTATCTGAATAGTTAATATCTTACTTCGTATAGACAGCCTATTAACTAGTCCGAAGTGATTTTTTGTTGTTTCATCTGTTAAAATCTCTCTCTCTCTCTCTCTCTCTCTCTCTCTCTCTCTCTTTCTATATATATATATATGTGTGTGTGTGTGTGTGTGTGTGTTGCTTGCACAAAATACACAATTAAATATCACACATACACTGACTTCAATATATATATATGTGTATATATATATATATATGTGTGTGTGTGTGTGTGTGTGTGTGTCAGTGTGTGTGTTTGCGTGTGTGTGTACGCGCGTGTGTGTGTGTGCGTGTGTTTGGTAGTTACCAAAACTGCTACAGGAAGAAGAGTACGTATACATTCATGTCTCTTGTCCCAACTACGTACACCAAATCATAGAGAATTCATACTGAATTTATACTGAACAACTTGCCGACTTAGTAACGAGCTTTGCCCTTTATTATATTTGTAGATTTGACGAACTTAATTCCGTACGAAGCTGGCTATCAGTCCAAGCAATCTAACGAGTTTCCCGAAGATATGAAATATTCATGTCTTTTACCGCACAGGTTTATCGCCCACATCCCTTCACCCTAACCCAAACCCCCACCGTGGATCGTCCGCGATTTTCCCTGCCCATCGACAGCTTCGTTTTATTCGCAAACTTTTTCCCCTTGCTCTACGGCCGGGGCTTAAGCCGCTTCTGTCATGCAGCATTGGCCGTGATCGTGTCTTGTCGGCCAGCTCGTGGTCTACTCAAGATTGCACGTTCCGAAAATCGTTTTGCATAAAAATTCAGAATGACCTGGAGCGGACACTTGCTTGGCGTTTTTTTTGTTTGTTTGTTTGTTTGTTTTCTTTTTTTTTTTTTTTTTTCTTCTTCTTCGAATGACCGTCCGTGGAGTCAGCTGCCGGCAGAAAACGAGGCAGAAGAAGAAAGAAGAAGAAAGGAAAAGAAGGAGAAAATGAAAAATGAAAACTATGTATGCCATTCAACGGAGAGAATCGTGGTTGGGAAAAATAGAACCGTGTCATATACACACACATATACATGCTCTCGCACACGTACACGCACATACACATACCCTTGCGAAGACACACTTACACATATACACACACACGCACACGCACACATACACATACACACACACATACACACACACATACACACACACACACATACACACATACACACACACACATACACACACATACACACATACACACACATACACACACACACACACACACACAATAAACAAATGAACAAGCACAAAAGTATTTAATAGATGAAGGTGCTAGTCATATTTATTGGATAAGAAGACGTCCACATTCGCAAAAAAAAAGCCTCGAATTTTTCTATTAAAGTTTCAGTTCAGAACAAAAGGTTGATCATTTTCCTGCTATTAGAAACTTCCAACTAAAACTGTCACCAAAACATTCAACACAGTTTTCTTCCGCTTTCAAGTTGGTCCCGCTGACTGGCTATGTTTGTATCACTTGTTCTTTCCAAACTAATGGAGGTAGACAACTGAAAATGGTTAAAACATGTACTTCTAATTATGTCTACGAAGAACTTGAATTATTTAGCATTTAGGGGAGGGTCATTTTGCAGTGTAATTTCATGCTAAACTGATCGCTTGGTTTGTGAAATTTAAAAAAAAAACTTCTCTCGATGTCTACCAGAAACACGTTTTTTATTTGTTTTTGTTTTTCCCAAAATAACTCTAAGTAGATTTTTAGTGGCAGGACCAGTCTGCAATCGCACGTCGTGAACTGAAAAAAATTCTATTACGGCGTTAAAAAGACCGAAAAACGTTTTTTCTTGGCATAATATGGAGTAGATGTCAAGATTTTCAGTTGGCCCCCAAGCTTTTTAGAACGGCCTATACGTGTGATAAATACATACATAAATAACCAGCAAGCCAGCCAGAACAACTTGAAAACTGGAGAAACCTAGATGGACAGTTTTAATTGATGGTTTCTAATATAATAATTACCAATTAGTGTTTGTCGTTTGTCACACTTACGTCATCTGTGACGTAAGTTAATAGAATTCGAATGTTACTTCAAACTTGATTGTATCTTTACCTTCAGATTTTCTATTTGAATTAAAATGACCTTATTCTTCTCATCTTCAACTGTGACCAATATCTCTTTATCTATATATGTATTGATAAAATTGATATATTAGTTTAATATTCAGGAAATATTGAACACAAACAAGAAAATGTTGCACAACGTGATGTTGTCTTTATTATCATTATTATTATTATTATTATTATTATTATTATTATTATTATTATTATTATTATTATTATTATTATTATTATTATTATTATTATTATTATTTTGCAATCTCACACCAGTTGCCTGGTTGTTATCGCTGGAGGTTGAGTGACAGCAAGTCTCCTGAAGTCTCCTGCCCTTCTCTCTTAGTTCTCACAGGCCACAGTAATACTGCAGTTTACAGTTTCATACCGGTTGCCCAGTGGTCATTGCCGAAGGCTGAGTGACAATAAGTCCCCTCAGGTCTTCAGCCAATATTATTATTATTATTATCATCATTATCCTTATTATTATTATTATTTGGAATCTCACACCAGTTGCCTGGTGGTAACCGCTGGAGTTTGAGAGACAGCAAGTCTTCTCATGTCTCCAGCCCTTCTCTCCTAGTTCTCACAGGCCACAGTAATACTGCAGTTTACAGCTTCATACCGGTTGCCCAGTGGTCATTGCTGAAGGCTGAGTGACAATAAGTCTCCTCGGGTCTTCAGCCAACATCATTATTATTATTATTATTATTATTATTATTATTATTATCATTATTATTATTATTAATAATAATAATAATAACAATAATAATAATAATAATAATAATGATAATAATAATAATAATAATAATAATAATAATAACAATAATGATATTGGCTAATAATAATAATAATAATAATAATAATAATAACAATAATGATATTGGCTAATAATAATAATAATGATAATAATAATAATGATAATAATAATAATAATGATAATAATAATAATAATGATAATAATAATAATAATAATGATAATAATAATGATAATAATAATAATAATAATAATAATAATAATAATAATGATATTGGCTGATAATAATAATAATAATAATAATAATAATAATAATAATAATAATAATAATGATATTGGCTGATAATAATAATAATAATAATAATAATAATAATAATAATGATAATAATAATAATAATATGCAATTATTATATTGCTTAATTATGTATTCATTTTTTGACAGCAAAGTAGTATTATCACCCATTTGCCTACGATTTATGACCAATCTGTATAGTTTTTAGAACATCTGCCTTGGTACGATAGTTAGTAAGTTCCTGCCTATTTCACGTCGATGGTTACTAAGTTATGTTAACGGACCAATTGGCTCGAACATCAAGTTCAATACAAATAGCTCTAAGATTGCGTCTTCATATCCAGACTCATACAAGATGGGCTTTCAGCTCCGTAATGCTTTTTCGCGTTTAAAATGTGGTGTCACTTTAAGCACGAATACATACATTTATTTCCATCTGAAAGTTTATTTTCCACATTCTTTCTTGATTATAAGAAGTATGAATTTTATTATATTTATTTTTGCGACTATTTACATTCATCGTAATTGCAGTTGCTTTTTATAACAACTAAACGAGCAAATGAAAGAATCATGCTCAACTTCATATGGAGAGACTCTAAGACAATACAGTATATCAGAGAAAAGATAGGAGTCCGAGATATCGAAGGAGCTGTTGAAAAAAAACTCAAATGGCATCGGGCTGGACATGTTGCAAGAATGTCAGACGACCGCTGAACGACTCACAACGCAGTTCGCCAGAGATCAGATGGATAACTGAAAATAAGATGGCCGGACGAAGTAGATGAATTCAGAAAGTACTGGCACTGCGATGCCCATGATAGAGAGGCATGGAGAATTTTTGGGAGGGTCTCTGATGAAACCAGGCTGGGTACTCTTCAGCAGTGAGTAATGAATTAACACCAAGGATAGAGATTAAGAATAAGTTCCGAATGAGAATCGAATTCACGACCGTCTGTCTCGGGAAATGTCTCGCTTCAATCATCATCATCATCATCATCATCATCATCATCATCATCATCAGTCTTTTAACGTCTGTCGTTAGACATAGACCTTCCCTCAGGATTTGCCACACTTCTCCATCATGGGCGTCGCAGAGCCAGTACTTCCTGAACTTGTCTAGCTCGTCTCGCCATCTAATATTCTGCCGGCCTCGGTTTCGCATGTGATCCTGGGAGATCCATGTCGTGAGTCGTGATGTCCATCGGTTGTCTGCTTAACACACATCAATTCTTACTTCGAAAATACAGGAACTGAGTTGCAAGTGCCAATCCAAATAAAATCCTTCCATCTCACAAATAATCATCATCATTAATCTTTTAACATCTGTTGTTGGATATAGACCTTCGCTAGGATTTGCCACACTTCTTCATCATGGGCGTCACGGAGCCAGTATTTTCTAAATTTGTCCAGTTCATCTCCATCTTGTATTTTGTCGACCTCGGTTTCGCATGTGATCTCAGGGGATCCATAACATGAGTCATGATGTCCATCGGTTGTCCGCCATTGCAACATGACCAGCCCACTACCATTAAGATTTTTAGTGGATTCTATGAAGTCTCTGACTTTTGTCTTTTCTCGGCTGGACTGTACTGTCTTGTGGTCTCTCCATATGAGGTTGAACATGATTCTCTCATGTGTGTGTTGCATGGTTCTCAGTTTGCGAGTTTGCCTCTTGGTTAGGTTCCAAGCTTCAGCTCCGTAAGTAACTTTGGGGGAGATGCATTTGTTGTATATTCTTCTGTTTAGGATAATTGGGATCGACTTGTTTTTGAAGGTTGAGCTTGCTCTTCCAAAGGCTGGCCGTCCTAGGGTGATTCTTCGCTTGATCTCTTCTCCTTTCAAGTCTTTCATAGAGATTTGTTGTCCTTGGTAGATATAGTGGTCTACTTTCCCTATTTTTACAATCTTCGATTTTGACAGTTATGTCCTTATTCTCAATGTGATCGTTGCACATGATTTTAGTTGTTCACATGTTTTTTGTTTATTTTAATCTATTTTAGTTGAAGTGTTATCAATCATTTTTTCCCCATAAGAAGCAACAATAATCGAAATGAAGATGAATAGTGGCTGAAATAAGTAAAAATGATTTATAATACTTTATCGACTAAAATAAAGATTCAGGAAAAAACTTGAATCGAACTGAACAACCAACTGATAACAAACATGGCACTGAGATCGTACGTAAGGAGTGGCTTCAAGGGTTTGATTTGGACTGATACTTGACAGTAACTTCCAGTAGATGAGTGATAAGAACAGTCGTGCGTTAAGTGAGCCACCCTTCGGCATACAGAGTCTTGAGTTTGATTCTCACCTAGAACTTATTCTTTATTCCAATCTGCACACTTGATTCATTTATTTACTCCCCGCCGAAGAGTACCCAGCTTGAGTTGAGACCCGATAAAAGGCAACAATTAAGATGAGGGTAAAAGGAACCAAGAATAGATAATAATGATTCATGATACTTAACCAAGAATAAATAAAAATGTAATTACTACTTTTCATTGAATATGGAAACCACAATTGCAGATCATAAAAAATGAGTAAGACAAAACTGCAAAAAAAGTAGGTAGTTTCCGTGACGATATTGATACTTCTCTTCAAAAAACAAAGTCGTTCATAATGGCGGTATTATTTGTGTCTTCAGGTCTGAATCACAAATCTATAAATAGACTTTATGCTGCATTCTTTTTAAAAGATTGTTCACTCAGAAGAGTTACCCAAGATCATATTGTGAATCTTGTTAGTGGTTCGCTATATACGCAGAACACCATTTTTTTCCTTGCGCCATATAATATTCTTTACGTAATTTTCTCTTTTGGCTTAGCTTTCATAACCTAAATCCTATTTTCAAGTTTCCATTCTATTTTTACACTGGTTTCATTTACGTTGATTGACAATTGTGATCCTATAGGCATTAACTTTGGTTTCGAAGTTCTGCCGACATTAACTCAAGAAGATCCGGCAACGCCTTTAATCTTGCCATCCCTCTTAAAGAACAAAGAAGAAAAAAATGATTTTTAGGGTTATAGTGAACCGATATCGTGAAACCCTATTTTTGCAACAGCCACTAGTTTAAATTGTCTTTCTTGTTCTGTTTCCCTAATTGAACAATTTCGCTTCTAATTGTATTGGTAGAGTTTTGGAAGGATTTCGACTTAAATCATTCAAAGTATTGGGGGATTCGTGTAAATATGAGTGCATATCTGTATATACATGCCATCTATGAAAAATACAATGTTAGACGAAATGTATATATGTACATATATATATATATATATATATATATATATATATATATATATATATCCTTAGATCAGGCAATTAATGTTATGATAAAAATGCGTCAGCAGTTATCACACACACACTCACGTATATATATATATATATATATATATATATATGTGTGTGTGTGTGTGTGTGTGTGTGTGTGCGTATGCGATAATTGGATAGACATTTTTGTAGGACATGAGCTGTCTGTACAATTATCACACATATGCACACACACATACACACACACACACACACACATATATATATATATGTATATATATATATATATATATATATATATATATATACATGTATGTATTTATGTATGTATGGATATATAAGTTACAAAGATATATACCCGGTGGATGTCAATATTTTGTACCTAATGCAGTCTACAGCAATTGGTGATGTGATTCGAATTTGAAAAATCTGTTCCTATTCCTTTTTGTGTTCTTAGGAATTGAAAAGAAATTATGATATATATATATATATATATATATATATATATATATATATATATATATATATATATATATATATATAATCGGTTACAAGTCTATGGTTGGACAAAGTCCTTTAACATATCCTTCCATGACGACCGTGTTTGTGCTATCCCCTTCCTTGTATTACCCGCGTAGGTTTCGATCTCATCTTTTCAGTTTCTGTGTTTTTACTTATTATCGAAATGTGCACCAATCAATCAGTCAATCTTTTTGTCCCATAATTGCAAAAGACTGCAAAAAAAGACGCAAGAAACAAATTATTTAATCTAGATTCATACCATGTGGCAGAATTGCTCTGAACAGTGTCGACACATGACACCTAGCAGTGCAATGGGAAACTGCTTTCAGTTCTTGCACAAAATTTTTTTTTTTATTTGGTTTTGTTTGGACATGAATGTACATAGAGAAGAAGATAAATAGATAGATAGATAGATAGATAGATAGATAGAGCATGAAGTGCAAAATTATTCTACGTGAAAAAAAACATCGCTTGAAATATGCATCGTCAAACTGACTGTTGGCTTCCTGCTTAATGGCTTCGGGCTTCTCTTTGCCGAGTCGAAGTCTTATTTGACCGTCGGGGTTACTGCATAAATACAAAACACCGAGCGCTAATCGCGAGGGCGGAGGGCCCGAGGAAATGTGCCTGAAAATTGCTAGGGAGATATTCTGACAGGGAACAGTCAATCACGTTAAAATATGCAGCCGGGTTGAAAAGAGACTTTATTTGCATTAAGAGCATTTGCATAAAAATGCGTCTTCAGTGCATAAGGATATTGCAATGAGGAAAGCGAAATACCCAGGCTAAGAAGATAGATTGATAGATAGATAAATGGATGGATCTGTTTAGTCACTCGATTGAAACTGTCATAGCATTCTAT
>OY735219.1:52126971-52174471 GCA_963457665.1 Thysanoteuthis rhombus | reverse complement strand
AAGTAAGTATTATTGTGGGATATGGATGTCCAAGCAAGGACAGAAAAGGTCGTAGTCAGTGTAACGGCGGTTGCAAGCTACGGCGATTTTTTTCCAACCTGGAAGATTCCAGGTCCAGCTGCATATTTATCACGAAACATCTGCAAAGCATATAGTAATTAGCAATATAAGTTTGTATTCTTTTGTGCTGAAGGATACAGCTGAGGTAGTAAAATAGAATTTTATGTCCTGATGATTTAGTAAAAATGCTGAATTTAAAGGATAATCTTTAAAAATATACATAGAAGTAAAAAGAACAATTCATTCAATTTGTGGCCAACAAACCGCTATTCTCCAAGTTGATTGCAATGCAAATATCAATTATTCACGTATATAAAATGCAATGTATGTAAAAGGCTATTCTCCAAACTCATTGCAATGCAAATATCTATTATCCATGTATACAAAAAAAAACAATGTATATAAAAGGCTATTCTACAAGCTCAATGCAAAGCAATTATCCATTATCCACGTATGTAAAATGCAATGTGTATAGAAAGCTATTCTCTGTGGTCACAGTAATGCATATCCCTATTGTCTACGTATGTAAAATGCAATATGTATCCATATATCAAAAACAGTCAACTAAAATTGTCCCCCAAACTGTCAACATTGGCCCCTTTAATTGTTCAAACTGGTTAACAAGTATGCTATAATACCACGCAAGCAGGGCGTACCAAAGGAGCTAGAAAAAGGAAATTTTCAACATCTTCTGTCGGAAAAAAATTGTTTGCTTATCTAAAATCCCCCTGAATAGATTTCTAGTGGGGGGGGGTTCTGTTTACAATGTAAGTTTATGCTAAATTATTCAGTATCTTGGTAACTTGTTTTTTGAAAATCCAAACTTTTCAGTGATCTTACGAAAGGTGAGAAAAGTAATTCACTCTTTCTTAAAATGTTTGAACTGATCACCCTCAACGCTACATGCTGCCAAAATCAAGTGACAAACCAGACCTGTTTCATTTACACCGACATTATTGACTGCACAGTACATTAAATAATTCCTGTTCACTTTGTATTTCTGAAGCCAAAATTATAATTGAGGACTTTTAATTTCGAATTAGCATTGTTGGTTTTCCGAGATTTTTCTTTTGGGACAGCAGGAACTATTTGCAGGCAGACTGTAATAGGAGACATGGAAGGGAAATGACGACGCTTCCATCAAGATATAAAATCAATAATCTTCATCGATGAGGATGCAGTGCTCTGGGAAAAGGTCGTCCAAGAACTAATTGCCTACCAAATAATTAATGACAACACCTGCTACCTGGGTGTACTGCGTTCATTCCAACGTGATCACCTGTCAGTTTGATAATCTAAACAAGCACAACAATATATATATATATATATAAATATATATATATATAAATATATATATATATATATATATATATATATATACATATATATATATATATATATATATATATATATATATATATATATATATATGCTCACGCACATACTTACACATATATATGTTAGGCCCCCCCTCAAACATTTGTAAATCATTTGCATAGCTCAATCGAATTTTGTATGCTTAATTAGTGAACGTAGGGTAAGAATTTGGACTTTGTGGGGTTTTAAAAGTGTTTTAAAGGAGGGTTTCTATTTACATGTAAATAAAGAGCAAAATTGAACCCTCATTTTCTGATCAATATACATATGTACATATATGTATATATACATTCTCTGATTGCATAATCTAAAAAAACTTCCTGTTTGTGTCTCTACCACCTAGTTAACCTTGGTTAAACATTGACGCTGCTCGAACGAATTTGGCACAAAATTGGAATACAAAGGACCGAGGGAAAGAACTTGGACAATATTTTATTGTTTTTTAATTAAGGATTTTCAGGATGATAGGGTTCTATACACAAAATGATACTTTTCGGTTCTGTCTACGTATATATATATATATATATATATATATATATATATATATATATATATATATATATATATATATATATATATATATAATTATGTATGTATTATCGTGTCATCCACAAACAGCTTTCGTTGTATTATAACTCTTCAGTGTGGCTATAGACTATCCATTATCCCATCCATTACCACGAGATAGGATCGAAACCTTTGCTTCCGACCCAGAACTGGACGGTCAGTATGGTTGAATTTAAGCGATATATTTATTTATGCATACATTCCCCATCCACCAAAATGCTCTATTCCCATGTTTGAAGAGCATTGCATGAGCTTACAATGAACAAGTTACCTCACTTACAGTGGACCCTGTGCTCATACTCTGAGATTACTAAATCACCTGTGTTTTGGGAGTTATACTCCTTCACGACACCCCTAGCAAGCATCTCAAAACAATTTCGATGGAAACGTCCCACCTCACATGTCACACATGTTTTTTGATGGGTAATCAGGGTCTAACTGACATGGAAAAGCGTTTTGAGGACAGCAGACTCATATAACTTTAACTTTATGCTTAAATAGATGTTCTTCAGCGACCGAACTCGAGCCCCTAGCCTCCCAAAAGCCACACCCTAGCTCTCCCTAGATTCTGCTGGATTTACTCGCCAAATTTTCCAAATCGAGGGAGAGCACTACCAAAGTAAATGAACTTACGACAGTTCTATTTTGAACTCACACACATACTCTCACACATACGCATATATATATATATATATATATATATATATATATATATATATATATATATATATATATATATATGTGTGTGTGTGTGTGTGTGTGTATACATGTGTCTGTGTGTCTATGTGTGTGTCTGTGTCTGTGTGTTTTGTAATTCCTTCAATAATAGCTTGATAAGATACGACACGAATAATTCTATGTAATACATATATATATATATATATATATATATATATATATATATATATATATAAATGAATAAAATGATTTTTCCCTTTTTAATTCTCTTCAACGATATCAATCTCTCTCTCACTCTAAATGTATATATATATATATATATATAAATATAAAGAGATAAAGATAGAGAGTGATGTAGAAAAGAGAATTAAAAATGAAAAACAATTAATTAATTAACTGTTTTGACGTAAATTGAAACCTATCAACGACGGGAAGATTTGCAACTATTTAAGATATCAAGTTCCAACCAAATGTTTATCCTAATGCACTGATCATTGCGATTACAGTGTAAATCCTGTGTAATGAGTTTTATTTTCTACTTGTTTGTTTGTAAAAAGTAGTAGAAACTTTGCTTTCGTGACCAAGACGGTGATATTTTGAAATGTACCCATTCCCAGTTCTACAATAGGTGAATTAGAATATCTTTAATGGCAACAACATATGACTTCAAGTGAAAAATGTATTCACACTGATGTAAAAAAAAATGAATATGACCACAAAAGACTTAATAGTGAGCAGTTCTTCGAAATATCCAATCGTAGTGCAATTCACTTTCACGAATCCGACATCAAAACATGATCTCCCATCGTGTTCTCGTTATGTAGCAGCGTTCAAATACCAGTATATCCTAATGGAAGTGGTAAACTAGCAACTCCAAATACGCTCATATATTCTCCTTCAGTTAGATATGAATGCCAAGGATATAAGAACTTTGCCGGGCAGTCAGCAACCCATTCGAGAGTAGTTTTTCCTTAACTAGCTTGACATATTTACGGACATTGTGATTAACTTGGAAGCCCAAAACCACTGTAATATAGCTGTAAAAAGCTTATTTCCGTTATGTAATGAGCTTTGGGGGGAATTTCTTGCACTTCAGGATCTTCTTTATCTTCAGTCATACAAAGAATTCAGCTTTCATTTTTTCTCTGAAGAGTACTCCATGGCAGTACCTGCTAAGACGTGCAAAGCCTTTAAAGTAAATTCTGCCGTACTGTTTGGGAATCGAAACAAATTCAGGTATCCCATTTTACCTGTAATACAACATTATCAAGACCTTAAATGGACACTTTGAAGGATGATCAGTCCTACCGGGGAGATTCATCAGAGACTTAAAAATGGCATTCGTGGTGAGCCTCCAACGATAGTAGGGACACCTTAGCTAATTACAAATGCAAGACTGGCCAAAACTACCGAATTCTGTTTAGGGATGAACACTGTTGACCTCTATACATCAATTCTCGAAATAAACAAATAGAAAATAAGAAGATTATACAGTATTTGTAACTAATGTATGCACATCACATGTAAAGATTTATAACCTTTTCATTTCCTAATTAATTATTATTCCTGGAGATATTTTTCATTTTATTTTGATGCAATGGGTTTTTCTTTTCGAAGTTCCAATCAAAGAATCAACTGGAAACAAATATGTTTATCACAGAAACAAAAGTTGAAAAATGATCCCTAATGCTATCGAAATTGTATAAATAAAATTGCTGCTTTGATCAAAGTCTGTTCTTTCGATCGTCTCATCATCATCAGTCTTTCAACGTCCGTCGTTGGACATAGACCTTCCCCAGGATTCGCCACAATTCTCTATCATGGGCGTCGCGGAGCCAGTACTTTCTGAATTTGTCTAGCTCGTCTCTCCATCTGATATTCTGCCGGCCTCAGTTGCACATGTGATCTCTGGGGATCTATGTCGTGAAGCACGATGTCTATCGATTGTCTGCCATTCTTGCAACATGGCCAGCCCACTACCATTTGAGATTTTTTAATGGATTCCATGATGTCCCTGACTCCTGTCTTCTCCCAGATGTACTGTGCTGTTTTGTGGTCTTTCTATGTGAGACCCAGCATAATTCTTTCATGTGCATGTTGCATGGTTCTCAATGTTCGGATCTGACTCTTTGTTAGGTTCCATGTTTCAGCTCCATAAATGATAATTGGGAGGATGCATTGGTTAAACACCCTTTATTTTAGGATTAATGGGATCTTCTTATTTTTGAAGGTTGAGCTTGCTCTGCCAAATGCTTGCCATCCTAGTGTGATTCTTCGCTCGATTTCTTCTTGAGTAACACTCTTGAAAATAAGCTGTCTGTGAAATAAACGCGAGTTCCTTTCTTGTATGAGTTCTGGTTGGAACACAGTTAATCAAACATTAAGACGGAACTGCTAACGAACGTAGTACCAAATAATTACTAATGATAATTTACAATACTTTATCCAATGAAATGAATAAAGTGAAATTGAACCACTGAAAATTATCTACGGTTGATAAAAAATATGGCATAGAAGAGATCGGGATGAGAGATGAGTTCAAGGGTATGATTTGGACTAGCGCCTACCACTGAGTCCCAGTAGTTTGGTGGAAAGAAACGTCGCGCGTTAAACGAGCCACCCTACGGCATTGGGGGTCATGAGTTCGATTCTTCTCTGGAACTAATCCTGTTGTTGATTGATATACTTACTCTCAAAGGGAACTCAGTCTGGATTTAGCTTTTTTTTACAAAAAAGTAACAGCAATTACGACAAAGATAAATAATAGCAAAAAGTTAATGATAATGATTTTCAAATCTTCATCAAAATATATAAGAAAAAAATTCTAAAAATGGAATACAATGGCGGTTTTAGAGATTCCACTCCAAAAATACAAATGATCACAATGAATTGAAGAAATCCTGGGGGATAACTCTAGTATGGACTTTTTTTAGTAATACTGAGAATGCAATTTTTGGAAAAACTTTTTCTATAACTAAAGAGCAAGGCAGGGGCTGAGGGACAGAGAGATGGTGCAAGAGGGTGGGGGGAGAGAATTCATTAATTTCTTGTTACTCGAAGCCAGGCCAGTCAGAGGGGTCAGACGTAGGTTGTACAGTTGCCTCCAGCCTGCGTTATTGACCTTAGCGTAGAGATTAGTTCCCTTCTCAGGAGGATTGACAGGTTTGCCATATCGGACCCTGAGCATGATCCCCAGCAGCGACAGCGCCTGGTATCCACAAGCAGTCACCCATCTAGGTACTGACCAGGCTTGATGCTGCTTAACTTCCATAATCGTAAAGGAACCAGTGTGTCTAACGAGTCTTGGTCGCAACAGTCGAGAGAATGGTACTCATGCACAGTCAGTTCCATATCAACACCTGAAGAGATCCCCACCCCCAGTAGTCATCCCCACCCCATATCAGCTGGTGCTTAATAGGAAGCGACGCCGGGTTCTGGCCTTTTCTCCAGTTCCTACTTTTTCACCAAATTACCAAATCCAAGAAATTCCATTCGTAATGATAACCTGCGACCTTCTATTGCCTATCATCGATTCAAGGCACGAGGAATGAGAACGGACTCTTCTTCTTCTTCTTCTTCTTCTTCTTCTTCTTCTTCTTCTTCTTCTTCTTCTTCTTCTCCACTTACACCTTCTTCCTTTTCTCAAAGTAGATCTTTTGCTTTGCCATCTTCATTCTCAACATTTCCTTTTTCTTCTTTTTTTTTTTTTTGCTTTTCTCTCTCTTTTTTTCGACCTACAGGTTTTCCTCAGCCCTCTTCTTCTTCTTTTTCTTCTTCTTCTTCTTCTTCTTTTCACCAAATGTTATTTTTTTCTTTACTTTTTAAACCTTTCCTCTTTCCATCCATTAGAAGTCCGCCATAAAAAAAAAAGGAATTAAAAAAAAAGGCGCACGTGTTTTCCAAAGACTTCATGAATATTCATCTGCTTCCTCAGAGAGTTTTTACAAAGAAATCTTCCGCTTGTTTCTTTCTTGGTTTGTTTTTCTTCTTTTGGTTTTTCTTTCACGCAAAGTATGAAGGGACTCAATAAGGAAAGTTAGATTAAGAATTTCCACCATCATGCCAGCCTCTTTGAGCCGAGATGCCGTATTGAAAACATTATTCCTTGGTGATTCATTATTTCATTTTGGAAAAATCTCGCCTGAACTTGTGTCCAATGCGCAGAACCAAATACAGACAGCTCTGATTTTAGGCCGGGGGGTGCCGTCTAAGATGTAGCAGTGTGAACAGAATCGATGCAAAATTAATTCATTTTATAAGCATTTTTTTTGTTTGTTTTACTAATAAATACCTCATTACTTGGCTATTCTGATACGTCAAATAGAAAGATCATGATTTAGTAGAGAAAATACTAAAACTGAATTCTAATGATGTGTCCAAGTATCACTGAGAAGAAAGCCGTATATAAGAGGGCACGGAAACCGCGGATAATCGAGAACCAAAAAAGGGAGAACTGAGAATAAGGAAGACTGTTTTAAGGGAAACTATGAATCATACGAACCGTATCCCCCAATTTTTTTTTTAATCTTTAATCCCATGCTTATGAACGCTGATAACGTAATTTCATATCTATAATTAAAATAGATTAAAAAATCAAAAGAATCAATGACTTTTCTTTGATGTCAAGAAACCAAAACAACGTATCACTGAAAAGAAAATCGCAGTCATTGATGTACAAAAAATAAATTACATCTGTTAATTGGAGAAAATGATTGAAATAAAAAGAATATATGACGTCATTCAACTGGGGGTGGTAATAGATTAAAAAGAAACCTGCTTATTGTGATGTGTATGCACGCATCCGAAGAGAAAAAAAATCGGGAAAATTTCTTAGTGACCTTTATGACAATCGGTGTCAATCAAAACGATAGAATATCAGGGTGGCTTGTATATAAATCCTCAAAAAGAGATGATGTAAAACAAGAGATGCTTGTCTCGCATGATGGGTCGCTCCGTCCATGCGATTCCGTGCAAGACTATAATTAGGTAGGCATATAGAGCAGTGAGTCTTAACCACGGTGGGGGGTGCTCTCAGGTAGCATGAGTAATTTCAAGGGGAAGTGCGAGCCCACAAGAATAAAGTATTTTCTAATTATTCAAGGAATTCTGTTTACAAGTAATTACATAATATCGTGATGAGAACCATCGTCATCATCAGTCTTTTATTGTCTGTCGTTGGATATAAACCTTCTCCAGGATCTCCCACAATTCTCCATCATAGGCGTCGCAGAAGCAGTATTTTCTGAATTTGTCTAATTCATATCTCCATGTTGTATTCTGTCGGTCTCGGTTTTGCATGTGATCTCTTGGGATCCATGTTGTGAGTCGTGATGTCCATTGGTTGTCTTCCATTTTTGCAACACGGCTTGCCCATTGCCATTTAGGTTTTTTCAATAGATTCTATGATGTTTCAGAATCCTGTTTTCTCCCTGGTAGACTGTGCTGTCTTGTGTTCTCTCCATGTAAGGTTTAGCATGATTCTCTCGTGCACGCGTTGCATGCTTCTCAGTTTGCGGCAGTGTCTCTTTGTTAGGTTCTATGTATCAGCTTCATAAGTGACTATCGGGTACTTTGTTCAAAGATTTACAATGCCCATTTGGTTCGAGATACGATGGGACGTGGAAGCAAGCAACAACCATTATAAGCGATAAAAAGATCAGAAACCACCCAGAGACTATAGACAGATGCTCAACAAATCTAAGATTAGGAAATATTAGGGTACATCAAAATTATTTCTTTTTTGGACAGACCTTTAATCCAAAGTTCATTTAATGAACACATCTGAAGACTATCTAGGTTTTCGCTATATTAATCAATTACGAGGTTCCTTCAATACAAGATTTTCCAGTCAGAACACGATTTGCTATCCCGTCTTCACTTTCTGACCATTCCACGTACCTGTTGCAATTTCCACTCAGCTTCTCCCTATGAACTGCAGTTCTTTGCAACAATCTTAGCAGTGAGTGGATATCTACTGGATATAATATCCATCTCTTTGAATCCAGGTGCCAAACACATCTTCCAAAACTATCATGAAATTACTTTAACCCTATAACCTAAAATTGCCCCTTGGGTTTGTATACACAAATCAGGGGTCCCTATAGGTACAAGTTCAAAATGACTCTGAGAACAAAAAAATATGCTATCATGATATACTTATCCTATCCTATCAATACTTATCAGCAGTACCTTTTCTTTCAGATGTAATAATGGAGGAAACAACTATGGGGAATCTGGCAATTTAGATAAATTATTTCGGACTTGGTCTCAAAGCTGCAGAATCTGTTAGCAGAATTTGGGTAGTGGAAGTTAATGAAACAATACCTGACCCTATTGCCCAAAACTGGTTCAAGCGTTTTAGAATTGGTGACTTGTCCCTTGGAATAAAACCCAAAGGTCGATGAACATCAATTGTAGATAATGATGGTTTTATTTTATGATATAGTGGCGTCATAGATAGTCTTTAGACCAGTATATTAAACTACCTTTGGCGTAAGGGCCGGTGAATAAAAACGAAAATATATTTGATACTACCAAATACCTTGGTGCCTGTCGAGGGCTGATGCTTGACAAACTACTCCAGTGAACTAATTGGTTAGTAAATTCAAGTTAAAAATTTATATCCACTTGATGCAAAATAGGGGAAACATTGCTGAATATGAAAATTGGGGGAATCTGGCCACATGCTATTTTCAGATAACTAAATCAGCAGACCAAGTATAAGCATTAATAGCTTGTGGGAACCATTGATCAGGAAGCAGTGGGCGATGAACTTGAGACTTAGTGTGTGCGTGGCCTGACTTTATAAGACTGAGATAATTTTTTGAATGATAAAAAAGAAATTTTAATCACCACTGGATTAGGGTTATTCATGTGTTCTGACATTAATATGTATCTGCAGATCTATGTATCTATCTTTGCCCAGGCCTTACCTTTCATAGAAAAAACAACTTGAAAGTTTTCACCCACAAATACTCACACACACTCCTCTTAGCACTCCTCGTAGGAAAACGTTTTTTGTTTGTTTTTTTTTAAAGAATTCTCTTCCAAAATGAGTTTTTAGTGGGGCTTCAATATGCAATGCAAGTGTATACTAAATTGGTCTCTGATTTGTACCTGCTTGTTTTGTCTGAAAATCACGAGGAAAGTAACTCATTCACTGATACACCTTTTTCCAACTTTTTCATTAATCACCCCTGATACAACATACATCGGTGATGGTAGCTCCTAGTGCCCTTTGGAACGTTAGATCCCTTCAGATACAGCTATTTTAGACATTGGAAATTACTTTCAACTCATTGTGGAATATAACATTCCGAAAATGTCTTCTACTTTCACCATCACAAATTAATTTCACTTAGATTAGAAATTAACTGTCCACCTCGTTCACCAAATTTGATCGCTCCCAATCTCTTACCCCTGGGGTTGCCTTGACGAGAGAGTTTATGTAAACACGTCTGCAAACACTACTGGACTTGAATACTATTCGACGGGAAATAGAACATTGGAGACAGGTGCATTATGAGCTGTCATGGAAGATTGTCTAGAAACGGTTCGACTTCGCAAATCTGAAAATGGAAGGCATTTGTGGGGCGTTATATTCAATAACTATTTCTAAGGAAATTCCAAGATGCGAATTGCATATATTCAGGAGGAAATTTTTTTTTCTACTTTAATCATTTGACAAGTTATTCAATTTTTAAGATGGAAAATGTCTCACCATCACAGTCAATAAATGAACACTCGTAAATGAAATTTCATCAAAGAATGAATATCGTCAGAATAAATTCTGATTATGACATCACTGGCGTTTTCCACGGGGAAGAGAGAAAAATGTAGCTGAAGAATCGAGCTGTTATTTTTCCACTGGAAAACATATGAAACGAGAGTTGAAAAAAAAGAAGTAGATTCTGAAGAATATAGATGCTATTTCCTCTGTAAGGCTTTTTTTCCTGAATTTAGGAAGAACATTTTTAGAAAAGACGTAGTGGAGTACTTATACCACGACTAAGAAATACGCAGGAAAATAGAAATATAGTCTCCGACTGCAAAGCGATGGTCTGCAATGTAATTACGCAAGTTCCATCCACCGGTGATTGTCCATTGTCGGATAAAAACTAAGAAGATATATCTAATACTATATATATATATATATATATACACACACACACATATACATATATATATATATGTGTGTATATATATATATATATATATATATATATATATATATATATAATACTATATACACATAATACTAAAATTCTTATTCTATTTATCTGTTAGTGGCCTTTGATTTCCATAAATACATATATGTATGTGTGAAACGTTAAGAGAGTCACCTACCAATCATTTAGTCGTGATTTCAAACACAGTTGGAAATATTATATGTCGATTTAGTTTAAAGTGACAGGAAAGAGAAACGATGAAGAGTTTACTCTCCTAAATTAGGTGAGGAATGTTACGGTTTTTACGGGGTAAATAAAAGTCAACCCCAGTCTCTGACTTGCACAGGATGCTGACAATCGTCAAAGTGAAATACTTAGGATACAGTATGAAATTTTGATGATCGTTGGTAGCCACGACCCCGACCCCCAGATCGCCACCGACGCCGTTGCCTTTAATCAATATCAGCTTCTTGTTTATTTACACTTTTATCGATGCTGAACTACAGTTGTCCACACCTTTTTTGCTTGCCCCACGGATTCTGATACGTTCCCCCGAAACGTGACAAGAATTTTGAATCAGCAATTATTGGAGTGGTGATCTTCATTAACAATGCAATGAAACCAGGCTAACTAGGGAATTTCATTCTTTCTGGGCTTCTCTGCATAAACATGTATCACCTCTCACTCACACATGTAAACGTATGCACGCACACACGCACACCCACACATATGCATACGAACACAAATATACATACACGGCTACATACACGCATACACATACACACATACTAAGACATATTCATCACATATATACACATACACAAACATGAACACGAATACACATGCAATTACATACACAGTTATACACCCACGCGCATACACATACTGACATACTGACATATATAATCACATATACACACAAACACGTACCTGCACACACACATATACACATGTATTTGCGTGCGTATACAAATTCTCACACGACTACTTACTCGAGCATGCGTACACACATACAAAGACATATGCACATATACGCATATCAACATGTACACATACATATACAAATACGTATACATACTCGCTCACACACATAAATACACAAACTCACACACTTGCACACCCATATTGGCAATCGACAAACTCTAAATCCTGATGAGGAACGTGCCCCAAACAAGTTCTTTTGTTGACGGAGACCCTGTTATTTATTTCGTTTGTCCGTCAGTGTGTGAAAATCTTTGGTCATACGAATGATAGAGGCGACGCTTGAACAAGTGACGCATTGCCAACAAGCCCGTGTGTGCTGAGGGATAGAAAGAAAGGAAAGAAGGAAGAAATGAAGAAAGAGAGGTTATAAGGCAGACTTAGGGGGGCGGTTATTTGCACAACGTGGAGAAAAGGGTGGATAGTTTGATTCGGATTCATAGCAAGGGACCTGGGGGAATTTCAGAATAAAAACAAAGGCAAGAAGAGAGGGAAAAAAGAGAGAAAGAAAGAAAATAAAGAAGGAAGAAAGAAAAGAAAGAAAGTAAGGGAGGGAGTTCCTGGGATGGAGCGAGGGGAAAGGGGATGGTGGTTTGTCACGTGGCAAAACTGCAGATAGATTGGTTCGATTTAATAATAACACTTTTGAAGCACGTGTCATTTCGTGTTTATGACCCCAGAGATGTCAATTGCAGAGCCTCAAAGTGACCAACGGCTACTTGCTTCACAATCTCAAGCGGATCTTTACCATAAAGGACCCGGTGAACGAACAAGAAATAAACCTATGCGTTCTTTGGAGGAATCTTTAAATATTTCAGACGGCTGGATATTTTGGTTCGTACATGTGTTCAGTCTTGGTGGCCAAAGTTGAACTACTTTCGATACCACGGCCAGTGGTTGGTCGATTACTTTAAATAGAGAAGACTGAGTTCACAGAGCTAAATGAAAATATAATAACCACCCATCACTCAATCATTACAGAAAAAAGCTTGACCTTTTCTTCAGAGAGTTCATCAAATGTCAAAAATACTGATTGGCTATTCGGGAGAAAAATTGAACCTGTAACACGTCTATCTAATTGAAACAATCCCTATCTCACTGTTTCATCTCGTACATAAAATACGATTTTGAGGGCAAAAGCAGGACTCAAATATATCATAACGCAATTAGAAAAAACTCAAATGGCCACTCGTTGGTCACGTTGGAAGAATCGCAGACAATCACTGGATTTCACGTCTCATAGCTTGAATTTCCAGAGATCATATGCGAAACTGCAGCTGGCAAAAAGATGTCGTGACGAACTAAACAAGTTCATGAAGTATTGGCTCCACGAAGCACATGATAGATAGGTCTGGCGTTTTTTTTATGGAGGGTCTGTGTCTGCCCATGGGCGCTAAAAAGTTTCTGCTGCTGCTGCTGCTGCTGCTGATGATGATGATCTAGATACATCAGCTCCGTTTATTCTGCGTTTCTCAGATAGATATGGAAATCACAATTCCCGTGTCATTTGGCGTTGGTTCCTTCCACCGGTGGTCTATGAGCTGCAAGAATCTGCCACACGAGGGAATAATCTGTGATAATCTACGACTCTAGCTCAGCAAAACTAGCTTGTTAACCATTGCTCTAGGGTAAGCATTCTTATCAATCGATCGAACTCTATGTAACAAGTTCATGAACTGACTGTTCGAAACCTGCAACGTTGTTAATACAATTCTGACAGCATTTAGCCACATTTGTTGATAGCTGTTTCTGCAAAAATAAAAAGTTGTTTTCAGTTGATTTTCCGAGTTGAAATCAAATTAATTATCATTGCATCAAAAATGAAACGAAAAATATCGTCTGAGATGCAACATAATTCATTAAAAGGTTATAAATAATATACATCGAGTGTATGCATTAATTATAAACACTGTATAGTCTGCTGTCTTTCTTTCTCCCTCACTACTTTCCCTTTCTTTCTTTCTTTCTTTCTCCTTTGTACTTTCTATATTTTATTTCGATAATTAATTAAAAAATTAATGTCACATAGTGTGACGTAAAGAGATCAAAACATTCTTTCATCTTTCTTCACTCACTCTCTCTCTCTACTATTCTTTTGTTACTAACGCTATGGACTGATTCAAATAAGGCTGGAAAGAAAGGAAAAAAAATCTCTTTGAACTGCCAACTTTCGTCGCAGTTAAAAAGATTACTCGTGTTACGATTCGTGTACAACAATAACTTACTCGTCCAGTTCTTATTTGGTTCTTATTTGTCTATTTATTATTCATTGAATAATTTAAATCATTAAATACGATAGCTGCTGCTGATCTCAAGCAAATGCGTTTCCAAATTTTTATTTTCAAATTGTCAACTACAACACCTGTTGCTGATCTCAAGCTAAAAAAAAGTCTATAGTTCACAATCATAGTCATGGTGCCGTAAGTGGAAGCAATTTTCTGAGCATATCTGTAATTAAGTCGATTGTGAACACGAGTTATCGCTCGAAATTTTTTTTCTGTCACACTCAACGCATTTGCTTAACCTCCAGCACCCTGTTCGTGACCTTGCTCGCCAAGTGTGGAAGTGTGCCCCGCCGTTGCAGAGACCTCCGATCGTCAAATGCTACGGTCTTTGAATTTTACGGTTGAGGTGCAATGTCAGTTTGATGTCATAACTTAACAGACACACACGTTACAAAGTGCATAAAATCTTGGCGTCCTTGAAAAAGAATGCAGACAGCCAATGTTTAAACTACCCACGGCCTACCCGTTTCAAAGTCACGCACCCAACCAAATCACGTGCCTGTTCGACTTAATTTGAAAGGGCGTCTTCTTCTTCTTCTTCTTCTTCTTCTTCTTCTTCTTCTTCTTCTTCTTCTTCTTCTTCTTCTTCTTCTTCTTCTTGATATTCACTTTCATTAATTTGCAGACATGTCGGTCATCATTTCGGAAATGAAGACGTCCGACCCTGATCTTGTGTCCGGAGGAAGGATTCTGTTGTCCCGAGTCCGGCCGATCGTATTATAGAAAGAGGCTGGACATCACGTCGGGAGATTGGATGATGTGACGATAAGAAGTCTCTCTTAACGACCAACGGAAGCAGCCCTCTTGTTGTGATTCAGTAGCAGTCACAAGAAAGAGAGACAGACAGACAGACAGACAGGGAGAGAGAGACAGAGAGAGAGAGAGAGAGAGAAGGAAAGAAAAAGAGAGGGAGAGACGGAAGAGAAAGAGGTAAGAGATAGAAACGGGAAGGTAGAGAGAGAATAAGAGAAAGGATACTCTAGGACAGGAGCAAGTAATAAAAGAAAGGGAGAGACAAATGAGGGGATGAAGACAGGGGAAGAGAAAGAAAAGCAGAAAGATAGAGTGAGAAATCCGGGAGAGGGGGAGGGTAAGAAAGGAATAGTGTAGGATACGAGGAAGAGAGGGAGGAAAGGATTAGATGGAATAGAGAAGTAGAAGGAATCTGTAGAGAAAGAGAGCCAAAGAGAGACAAAGAAAGGGGATGACAGTGAAACAGAGATACAGAACAGAAAGAGACTGAGAGAGTGACACAGAGGGAGAGACAGAGAGACAGAGACAGGAAAAGCAAATTTGAGAGCAAAGAAAAAGAGATTTAGAGTTGATAGAGATTTAATTAAAAGAGAGATCTAAAAGGAAGATGAGAGAGAAGCACAGAGAGGGAGGGTTAAAAAAAACAAGATAAAAGTGAAGAAAGAAGCTAAAGAAGATAAAGCAATGAAAAAAAAAGAAAGCTTATAAGTCATTTTTCGGATGATAATTTTTAAAGAAAAATCTATTTGCTCATTTTTCAAACGAGATGCAGTAATTCTGGGCTGAATTTTACTAGACATTGGGTTTCAATCATTGTAAATCATTTTCTAAAACCAGGAACACCTGTTGAAGGCCTGAGGGCACACGGCCAAAATGTTGTGAACAGATAAACATATACAAGAGGAAAGTAGTTCGACCATACCTTACACAATAAGATGCTTTAAGTTTTTAATCGATTGGATTCTGAGTTGAAAAAAGACGCATTTTCTAATGCAAGTGGAGCCTCTAATCGTTTTATGGTTTGACATTAACTATGGATTCCGGGTTAATGATAACAATTTTCTTTTAAATGTAGTCATTTTGAATGCCTTAAAAACATGTTGCACAGTCACTACATAGCTTAACAAGGTATTAGTTTCCTGAAAAAGCTCGTAAGCATAAGCGAAACGTTGAAATAAACTGAGGAAATTTAATTTACACCTAAGATTGTCCACTGGAATTGTCATTTTGTTTTACCATCCCTGGGATAAACCTTGATCCACACCAATGCATTGGTCATAACTTCACAATAAATCAGAATGGACAAAACATATATATGTGTGATCAAATACTCTCTTGTGGGGTTATCCAGTCGGCAGTGAGACGCTATGGAGTGAAACTTGCGTATCGTGTGACCGTCATATTGATAATAACCAAGCGATTATTTCTTGACAAAATATCGCAAAATATCACCCAGGTATGACGGCTCCCGCCCTGCCACTACAATGATTTGGCTCCCTGCAACTTTTAGATTTTCTCAAAGAGATTACAGACCACGGGCGAGATTAGAGATAATATAACAAGGCAGCTTAGAGCGACCCTGAAAAGGGGACCCTTCAGTCTGTTCTTAAAAGTGGGACGGACACTGGGAGAAGTGTGAGAGGCCTCAAGCAGAGTTCCCTGAAGAGGTCTGGGACTCCGTTGCCCTAATAGGAGGTTATGAACTTATGGATATTCTATGGTGGCTTTTACCTATAACTTATCTCGCTGATATAAAATGCCATGATTATGGAAACAATCTATGGAGGTTGAACCGTAGAGCATTTTTGAGTTTCTTGTCGGGCAAGTCTTTCTTTTTAATGCGGGAACCGATTTTTTTTTTTTTAGTTTCTAAGATGAATCATCCATATAATGTTTGCCTATTGCTTCCATCTTTGCAGTTTCTTTTACAATGTTCCGAAGGATTTCTGTAAAAACGCCGGATTAAACATACATCAAAAGACTGAAGCTTCAGCAATCATGGATACCTTAGTTGCCTCCATATTAGACAAGTTTTTCTTCTCTGACTAATATATTATTACTTTACTGTTATGTGTGAGATTAATGGAATTCTAGAGTAAGGTTGATTCCCGAAGGTGGTGTTTATCAACGGAAAATAGTTTTTCTTCCTACGTATATAGAACATGATAATCATGAAAACAAATTAATTAATCCATAAAAGTTACACCTAGTAGCACGTATGCTACACCCGGCAGGTATTTTTCAAAATGATGAGAGAATCAGTTGTTTTCTTTTCAATTTCTGAGACGAAGCATTTATTTAATTTTCTACTATTATCGCCAACTTTGTTGCTTCTGCGCCAATGACTCAACACATTTTCTGAAAAACCACTGAATTAAAGCATTCATCTGGAGACTGAAGCTTTAATAATTATGGATACAACAACTGCCTTCGTATCACAATTTTGTTTTGTTCTCTCTGGGTTACTGCTGATATTTAATCAGCGATCTGTGATTTTCCGCAAACGGTGGGCTGCACCTAATTGTTATTAGGAACGACTAATTTTGTAAAGACAAATTCAAACATATTTTCATCATCATCATCATCATCATCATCATCATTCGTTGTTTGACAGACACCCTCTCAAAGATTCACCAAATCTCTCTATCATTGGCGTCACGGAGCAACTACTTTCCGAAATTTATCTAGCTCGTCACACCATCTTACTTTCCGTCGACCACTATTTCGCATATGATCTCTGGGGATACATGATGTGAGATGTAATGTCCGGCGATTGTTTGATGTTCATGCAACATTTCCAGCCCATTGCCATTTGAGTTTTGTAATGGTTTCTATGAAATCTCAGACTCTTTTTTCCGAATGTACTGTATTGTCTTATGATCTCTCATTGTGAGGTTGAGCAAGATTATCCCATGTTGCATGGTTCTTTGTTTGAGGGTCAATCTTTTGGTTAGGTTTCATGTTTCAGCTCCATAGGTGACTATTGGGAGGGTGCATTCATTGTATACCCTCTTTTCTCAGACTAGTAAAATTTTGTTTTGTTCATGAAAGTCGAGCAGGTTCTACTGAAAGCTTGCAAACATACTGTTGTTCTTAGCTTGGTTTCTTCCTCTTTTGAGGATGTCGTGGAGATTCGTTGTCCTACGTAGATGCAGTATTCTTTTTCAGCTCTGCGTTTACAATTTTGATCGTTGTGTCTTTGTCCTCAACGTCTCTGTTGGACGTGACAGCTGTTTCGCTGAAGTTCATGTAGGGACCAACTTTCTTGCTTCATTCAGTTTGTCTAGCATTGTTTGAAGATCATGAAGATTCTTAGCAAAGAGAAACATGTCGTCAGCTAAACTGAGATTACTCAGGTATTCGCCGTCTATTCTGATTCCTTTGTTTTCCCAGTATAGGTTTCAAAAGATGATCTCAAGGCAGGCAGTAATGAGTTTTGGTGAGCTAGTACCACCTTGTCTCACCCACATTTTCTAGTTGAAAGGGCTCTTTATGTAGCCGTTTGACAAATGCACCATTTTTTTGGACAAAGTGGTAGTGTTATCTCATCAACACTTTTCTTAAAACAAAATCTGATAAAATATTCATGTTATATTTCTCAAAACAACTATCTTTCAAATATTTCAGCTTGTGACTCGGATATAAACGTGAAATCTTAGAAAAAAAAAGTAGCTGTAAAAGAGACATAAGTTGTTGGGGGTTATATATGATTTGCTCCACTTTGATTTGAAGAAAGTGCGAAGTTTTGTGTGTATAAGATATTAAGTTGTACGGTTAATGGAACCATATGTTTGTTGGGTCCGAAATTGTTGGTCTTATAAACCCAGAATAGACTGTATTCGATTGATTTTTTTTTTGTCTTTATTGTCGATGACTAAATCTGGTCAACTGACCGAGATAGAGCGGTCTGTTCAAATTTTAAAATGCCAAACTCATTTTTCTATTCTCTTCGACAGCTTCTAATTTGTAGTCGTAGCTTTTGTCAGCCGATTCGTTTTGAACCCAACAGACCTGCAGGGATAAACATATATGATTGATGAAGAACTCCAGTATCTTGATTATAGGTCTCATCTCTTTTTCTTTCTCACCAATAAGCCTGCTCAATGCTTTCATTTATTTTGGCAAAGAACTCAGACCAGGTGAATGGAAACTATTTTTATGGTGAGCTCAAGGTGGGCAGAAACTTATCCGTCTGGTTATGACCGCCAAAGAGATAATCAGTGGACCACAGTCGCGATAAGATGACAAAAGAATAGATGAAGATGGTTTCATCCCCAGGAAGACGAGTTCAACGAACAGCCGCCGGTTCTTATAAGACAAAAAAAGCTTTCTTCTTCTTCTTCTTCTTCTTCTTCTTCTTCTTCTTCTTCTTCTTCTTCTTCTTCTTCATATCCTTCAAATTCTCTTTGATCTTTTTCTGCTCTTATCCACACTTTTTCACTTTCTCCTCCTCTTTCCTTTTCTTCTTTCCTTGATGTACTCCTCCTCTCCTTCTTGTTGTACCTCTTCTTCTTCTTCTTCTTCTTCTTCTTCTTCTTCTTCTTCTTCTTCTTCTTCCTCTTCTTTCTCTGCCCCTACTATTCTCTGCCTGTCATTCTCTGTCTCTGTTTCTGTCTATCTCTTTTTCTCATCTTCCTTATCACCGAATCTCGAGGACAGGTCATCTACAAGAAAATATGGACGACGGCTAGGTCACGTGACCCGCAAATGAGTCCATTTTGAAACGTGAGAGTTGAATTGTACTGTATCCCAAAGCTTCCCAGAATGGCTGAATATCGAAAGAATGCGCCCCGATCCCTACCCACACATCATTCAGCGGAATCCACCCTTATTCTACCCAGCCCACCTACCCGTTCTCTGTTGCCCACCCAATCGTTTTCTCGCCAAAAGGTCAATGGGGTGTAAGCGTTATCATGGTCACCCTGGCTGAGTGCCGATTCCATAAGATAGTGTCCTGCTCGATGTTTTCCCGGCTTATCAGGTTCCTGCTCAGATGGACAAAAGTCTACATGACTGCCTAACGAGTTTATTCCCACTGACCAGTCACGTGACACTGGACTGACAGACTGACTGACCAGAGGCTGATATGAACTACAGGTCAGTTCGATATCTCTGCTCGGTCTGTTCCCTTTCTTCTGTCTTCTTTCACTCTTTTTTGTCATTCGCTTACGTAAGAATTTCTTTTGAATTTACACTGTTCAAATCATGTCTTTTTTTATCCTTGTGCTTCGCATAAATGCAGCGAATATATTTCTTTCTTTTATTTTGTATCTTTGTGGATGTGTGCATTTCTTCCTCTGTGTGTGTGTGTGTGTGTGTGTGTGTGTGTGTGTATGCGTGTTTGCGTGTTTGTTTGTTCCTCTGTGTGTGCATGTTTCTTCTTAATTTACAGTGTGTTTATTTGTTTGTTTAATTCCTTTTCTATCGAAATTTCAAGGGTAAAAAGGTTCTTACCTTTCCCTCCGTGTGTATGTGTATGTGTATGCGTGTGTGTGTGTGTGTGTGTGTTTGTGTGTGTGTTGGTGTGTGTTGGTGTGTGCATGTGTATGTGACCGTGCGTGTTTGACCTCTGATCTCTTGTTTTTTCTGTATGGATTGATTTTTGCCAACATATTCCCAACATCTCTCTCTCTCTCTCTCTCTCTCTCTTATTGTGCTTATATATATATATATATATATATATATATATATATATATATATATATATATATATATATCAGATATTCCTGAATCCACACAGTTCTATATCTAGCTAGCAGGGTAGCTCAATCTGTTAATATCTTTTATTGAACAACGGTAGCCATCAAAGATGGCAAAGGTTTCTATCCTTTTTTCATATTTGCATGTGTTTGTGTGCATATATGTTTATGTATTTATTCATGTGCTTGGATGTTCCAGCGCTCCTGACCATACCGTTTTGTCTACAGATTTGAAAATTGGTATCAGCACTCCACTAGACACCCTTTTTTTTAATTTCCAATTTTATGAACTTTTGGGGGACCTTATTCTGATGGGTTTATCAGTAACATCTAAATTCTACTGAATTCTCCAAAATCTAGACGTTTCTGGATTTCTCTATTTCAGATGTTTTCCACTGAAAAAAAACAATGATGGCATAAACAGATTTCATTCTGACCATAATTATTTTTCGATTGAATTTTTCACATGATTTCTAATTTTGACGCTTCGGTTGGTCAATCATTTACTGTGATGGCGAGTTCCAGTCATATTTATCTATCTATGTATCCGTCTGTCTCCCTGTTGGTTGATCGATCAATCCATTCACCTCAGTCTGTTTATATATATCGAGTTATCTATTTAACTTTGTATGTGTGAATGTTTTACCAATATAAGCTTCAATTGTTCTGGCACAAGGCCACAATAATAGAGCTCGAATCCAATATAAATCAGTCAATCCAACCGAAATTGCTATGGATAGAAACTGCCAACGCAAATTATCACGAAAACTGCCAACATAGCTTTCTTGAGTTTTTTAGTGCGCCTGGCTGGCTGATTGGTTATGTATGTGTCACGCGTACAAACTTCAACAATGGAGCTAGAGGGACGAGAATTCATTTCTGTTTTGTTTTGTTTTTTGTTGTTTCTAGTTTTTAGGATTTGTTCAATTTACGATGTAAGTTTATGTTATTTTATGTTCGGCCTCGTTCATGCTTGTGATTTTAAAATTTTGACTTTTCTTCGATGATCACTGCCCAACAAAAGAGAGAAAAATTACTTATTCACTAATCAACCCTTTTATTCCAATTTTCGACTCGGCACCCAAACATGGCATGCCATGGGAAAAAAATGTCACATGACAGTTTTTATTAAGTGACCAACCAGACCTGTGAATATTTTAGTTGGTTCGGCCTAGTCAGCCAAAAAGTCACCTTAGTTTAGTACAAGCAACTCTAGCAAGTACTTATGAAACTAACATAGTCAATCTGGTAAGCTTTAGATAGTAGAAAAGAAAGGGTTCGGACATCAATTAAATCTATTCTATTTCCCAATATCTAAAGAGGTGATTTATGTATTTGGGGGAGGTTGTAGTGATTTTATGCGTAACATAGAACGAGATATTATGGTATCATATGTGATTTTTCCTTGTTTGGATCATCAGTTGTTTATTACGTAGCCGTTTCGGGGATTTGAAAACAAAACAGTTATTTTAACATAGCTCCCAAGCAGTATCGTTCAAACATCATCTCTCCTTAAGCTTTCGTTCTGACGTATAGCTATACTTTATTATATTTGGGGATGTGTCATAATATTTATAGTTTGTTATTTCATCCAGGGTATGGTCATAATATCTCGTATGGGGATGTTCTTTTATGTTACATATCATTCAATTTTCCTCGAACAAAGGGCTTACTTACTCCATTTATTAAAAAAAAACATATTTGACGATCAATAAGTGTCCACCCATGTGAAGATTAAATCTGTTATGTCGGTTATAATCTTAGACTGCATGCAAACCAACTTATGATATTATCTTTGAGAATTCTAGTCATACAGAAAAACTTGTTCGAGTTGATTCTCTACCAACATCTCCATAAGTTTTAAGATCACTAAACATAGACTGAATTATCTACGTCTTAAACCATCTCACTTCCATCTATATTTTGATTTTTTACTCTCTGTCTGTCCTTCTCTTGCTCTCTCTCTCTCTCTCTCTCTCTCTCTCTCTCTCTCTATATATATATATATATATATATATATATATATATATATATATATATATATATATATATACTACCCCTGTCAGAAATGATGGAATCATCCCACTTACAGCTTGTTCACTCAGTTTTTTTTCTTACTTAGCAAAAAATAAACAAATCACAGATATGACACAAAACGCTATTTGTTTAACTTGCTGAACATTCTGGTTTCATGGAATATGCTTCAAACAAATTAGATTAAATTATTTAAAGTAATGCCATATTTTTTCCCGGATCAGGAAAAATTTTTAAAATGCTGAACAGACTGATCATTCAGCTTGAATTCCACGAACTTTCTGGTAAAACCTCGAATATATAAACGGTTATATAACAGATTGTATTTGATTTTGTGATACGCATGCGTGTGAATAAGTTTCCTTATAAGCATGTGAATGTATCTGAGTACATAAAAACACTCACCAGCACGTATATAGTTGTGTAACCCACAAAGAAGGTGACGCAATCGACACATATCTTCATTACACCCGCCTCTAATCAATTCTAAATCGTTCATCCAAGGACCCATATTCCTCCCTCTGGTTCCACCGTCAACATTCAACCGTTTCTTCTGCTGCCATTGCATTTTTATCAGAAACCGAAATCTCTTGGGACCGGCAGCAGAATTCGGTAATAGTGATTTTAGTTCTTCTGTCGACATTGGTGTCGACACTAAACCTTCAGGTCCCGTGAACTGCAGCTGCCGTCAAGCTTTCCTGGCCATTTCGATTAGCAACCAGGGAATATAAAAAGCCTACGTGATAATTGTATTAGATTGTTGGTTTGTCGGCTTCGGCCCCAGAGAATCAGGGTTCTGAGAACGGTATTCATTGACAGAATGCACAAATAAACTCCGAGGACATTAAAAGTATTAAATCAATCCATTTCTTTCAGCTAGCATCCTCCTTTCTGTTGCTTAGATAGTGAGATTCCAACCGGTATTATCTCCGGCTTTCTTTAGGTTCATGTGTATACGTTATACTTTCCCCTTTCAAACAGAAAAAAAGTTAAAAGCCCCCAACACCGACTAACCCTTTTCCCCTAACTCTGAACCCTAACCGTACGCTACTATCTGAATAAGATGATATCAACCGTGTTGCCGAAATATCCTTATGTTCCTCTTTTCAGTTACCGTATACCACAATGTATAACCTGCATCTTTTTCAGAAAATTTCGAGCTAAAAAAATCTAGAAGCGCATCATCTACGAAAACATAATTGTTACACATATGTGTATCCATAATTGTGCGCAGAGGATAGTGCATTTTTAATTTAGAATTCGAATTTGAATCGGAACATGGATTGGCAATTCAGCTCTTTTTGCGCAAAATTAAGCGCGTCCCTTTTTTGACAGTGAGAAGAAAACCCATCAAATTAACGCTTACACTTTTGGGCTATTTTGGGTACATTTTGACTATTTTGAGTAAATTTTTGTTTAGTTTTGGCTATTTTTAGCTTGTTTTTATTTGACGCTTTTCAGGGCTTTCTGGCAGTCAAACTAAGTCAAAATATTTTTGAGTCGACAACGTGGATTATCAAGGGTACCGGGTATTATATAGTGAAATACGTTACGTTCATTTCTTAAAAATACGGTTAGCTGTAATGGCTATTATTATTTAGTGTTTTCACAACTAACGAGAAAAACCCACGATTTTTATTTTCAAATGAGTGGTTTCCGGTTGACAGAAAGAATAAAACAAAATTTTCATTTTTTTTTTAAATATTTTGTTAGAGACCATAAACCTAAACTGTCACCAGAATTGTCAAAAATAGATTTCTTCAGTGTTCAAGTTGGTCTGGTTGGTTATGTATACATGTATCACGCGGACAAGCCCCACCAATTGAGTTAAAGGGCGGAACATTTCAATAATTGCCCCTTATTATGTTTTGAAAATGTTGCTTTTCCTTTCAAAATTCACCCTAACATAGGTTGAGGGCTTCAATTTGCAATGCCAGTTTATGCTAAATTGATCTGTTGCTGTCGAAAGACGTTGGTCATGAGACGGTTTTCATCGAGAGACTAACCAGACGAGCTTTATCTGAGCGAGTGAATGGAACAAAGCGGCGTTTGGGTATTGATTTAGGCCCATTCGTTACAATGAAAAAAAAAAGGGTGTTTTTCGGAAGTCGATGTGTGGCTTCTACAGAGATAAATCAAAAATAAAACAAAACCCAACGGACGTTATAGGAAGTGAAAAACAAGGACCCCCAGAAATCATATTGATATTTATGTGCTCCCTCTTTCAGAAAAACAGCCATTCCTCATCATCATCATCATCATCATCATCATCATCATCATCATCATCCATTTAACGTCAGTCGTTGGATATAGACCTTCCCTAGGATACACCACACTTTTCTATCGTGGGCGTCGCAGAGCCAGTTCTTTTTTTGATTTTTTCAGCTTGCCTCTCCATCTAATACTCTGCCGGCCTCGGTTGCGCATGTGATCTCTGGGAATCCATGTCGTGAGTTGCGATGTCCATCAGTTGCCCGTTGTTTTTTTTGTTTTTTTGTTGCTGTTTTTATAGGAAATTATATCTTGCTGGTAATTGCCGAGTCAAACAGGAATCTTTTCCCTTGTGCTGTGAAGATTGAAACAACAATCCAAGTATTAGTTTCAAACAAATATTAATAAGTTCTGGTATTAGCAAGTCATTTGCTACCTCAAGGACCCAGCAGTCTTATCTTCAATTCAGCGAGGGAGTTGTACTAATTTTTTCATTGGGGCGATCTGTCATAAAATATTTCGTAAACTGGCTGAGCGACGCTTTAAATTTGCAGTTGTTCAACTGTACGTCTACTTAATTTACATCTATTTACCTAACAAAAATACATTGAGCTGTACAAGCTGTGGTTATTTAGTCTGAAAGGAAGGAACGAGAAGGACCCATGATTTGTTGTTTTTTTTTAATCAGTGGATCCCGGTTGACACAGAATGAAACAAATGTCGAATTTTTTTGATTCTTTGTTTGCATTTTCTTTCCAGTTGGTATAAAGAAAAATTAGAACTATGGTTTACAATATATTTATTCACAAAGCTTTCATCGTCCAAACTATACTCCAAGAAGAAGTTATTCATTGTCTATTTTCGACGAATCAACCGCAGGAGACAAATCTGCCAGTGTCTGTTCAACCACAGACACCGGGATGTCACAAAAAAGTCCATGCATCAACAACTTGACTCCACCTCTAGTACCGGTACCGAGAGTGCTACATTGTTCAACAGAGATGCAATACCAGCAGCAGCAGCAGCAGCAGCAGTCTTCTAGCGTCCGTCGATGGACTTAGACCTTCCAAAAGATTCATCAGATATTTCTATCTTGTATAATCTGGTATCTAGTACTCCCTGAACTTATCTACTTCGTCTCGTCATCTCATATTTTTTTACATATGATCCTTGGGGATCCACGTTGAGTCGAGATGTCTAGTACTTACCTGACATTCTTGCAACACGTCCAGCCCATTGTCATCTAAGTTTTTTTAATGGTTTCTATGATATCTCTGACCTCAGTCTTTTCCCTTATATATTGTGTTGTCTTGTCATCTCTCTACGTGATGTTGAGTATGATTGTTTCATATACACATTACATGCTTCTCAGCTTGAGGGTCAATCTTCCAGTAAGGATCCATGTTTCAGCTCAGTAGGTGACTATCAGGAATATCCAATAGTTATAAATCCTTCTTTTTAAATTAAATGGAATTTTTCTTGTTTTTGAAGGTTGAGCTGGCATTGACGAAAGCTTTCCAACCTAGAGTGGTTCTTTGAAAAACATAGCTTCTATGATGATACCGGTTGTCGCCTTTATCCAAAAGTTAAACGATTAAAAAAAGAAATCCCAAGTCGAATTAGCGTAAAACGAACAGGCGCTAATCATCATTAATTTCTATGGAAAATCTTTGAACGGTCCTCAACCCATTCAACGTGGATGTTGGTATGTTAGCTGGTTAATTGTTGGAGGTTGGAATGACCCCAATAATCCTAAAAAGAAGAGTATACAACCAATGCATTCTCCCGATAGTCACTTATGGAGCTGAAACATGGAAGCTAACCAAGAGACAGACCTGCCAGCTGAGAAGTATGCAACGTGCGCATGAGAGAATCATGATCAACCTTACATGGAGAGATCAGAAGACAGTACAGTATATAAGGAAAAAAACAGGTGTCCGTGACATCATAGAAACCATTTGAAAAAACTCAAATGGCAATGGGCAGGCCATGTTGCAAGAATGAAAGACAACCGATGGACATCACGTCTCGCAACATGGATCCCCAGATATCATATAAGAAACTGAAGCCAACAGAATACAAGAAGGAGAGATGAGCTAGACGGATTCAGGAAATACTGGCTCCACGACACCCATGATAGAGAACTGTGGCGAATCCTGGGGAAGGTCAATGTTTAATGACGGACGTTAAAAGACTGATGATGATGGAATAGGGACTGGGGTGTAGGAGAGTGGGGAAGGTTGCTTTATAACAGCTTGCTGAAAAAAAAATGCTGAACGCTTTATCCGCGGTTTCGTCTTTTGTCCTGAAAGCCAAAAAAGAGACGTAATGCGAACGTTCCAAAAATGGGGTATACATATATTCTGAAACTATCCTTAGTCTATTTGTGATCTTTTTTATTTCCCTCTTTTTGCGGCGAATCTCATCAACCCAGCATTAATCTGTGGCTACAGTGCGAGCGTACCCAATGTGGGTAGACAAACTTTGCCATCTAAATGTCAATGTCCATTTCCCAAGTAGATATTGATTGTTTACTGACTGCCATTGATAATGTACCGGAGCGACATCGGTCTATAATGCCGCCTCTTATCCCCGAAGGCTCCTGGTGACCTTAAAAACTAAACTAATCTATTGAAGAAGAGAGAACCAGTCGACAAAAGCGCTCGAAAGGAATGTCCTTATTGGATCCAGTCAGAAATCGAAGAAGAGACCAAATGATTTTAGACTCCTTAGATTCACGCAGGCAAAAATGAGAGATGTGTACGGGGTCTGTCCGGGAAGTAACGACCTATTCAATACCAAAGCAGAAAAATAGCTTACCTAAGGCTATAGGGCCCAAGTCCCTATCTTCCAAAGCACCTTTCACTTTTCTAAAGAATCAGCAAAGTCCTCTTTCAAGATCGCTATCAGACGCCTTGTCGCGTTCTATTTAATATCATATTTAGACTGAAATCTGTTTGAGGAAAAACCAGAAGTCATTGGGAACCAAATCTAGACAGAATGATCACAGATACACCCGGTTGCTGCAATGTTTGGCCAAAAGAAGCGGCACAAAACATTAGCTCTGTCATTATGGATTGACGGTCGGGCAATACACAAGCTCACTTTATAGCGTCTCACTGCCGACTGAGTAACCTAACAAGAGAGTATCTAAGCACAGATATTCAGTTGGAACCCCTCTGTTTGGTGGACAAGTTACAACTGGGCCATGCAACCAGTTCTTGAGATATTCAAAATAGCTTGATACTTTTCGGAAAGACCTCAAAATTCACCATAGAAAAAAAAATACCCCCTTCAGTGTGAGACAAAAAAGCCTGAAACTAATAATCGAGACAAAATTGTTTGGAAAAAAAACAGCAGCTACCTTCCTAAGAAATATATTCATCGACGGGAGGTCGAATACAAAATGAAGAATAAAAATAGCTTGGAAATAAAAGTAATGCCTTACTTATCATTAAAAAACAAAAGGATTCAGCTATCAAAGGAATGCTGATATATATATATATATATATATATATATATATATATATATATATATATATATACATATATATATATATAGTTTGGAACTCATTTGTGATATAAAAAGGAGGCCGATAGAAAGTACAGTGCACTTCTTTGAACTATATGTACGGACGTTTTTGCAGACGAAAATAAATCCTGTGTTGTCCTTTTTAGACTGTCACCGTCGAATTATAATCCATTCAATTCTTTGTGGTCGGATATTATTTTTTCCTGAATGGAAATCTTCGTTTCATCTTCGTTAACCTCCGCCCCGAGCGACACCATTAATATCAATAAGAATATTAGGTTGTCTAGAAATTAATGACGTTTTTAGAAGAATAGAAGTTTCAGTGGAAAACATGTTTAATGAAAATAAGTCCCTTGTGTATTAACGCGTTTGTTTTTTGGGGTTTTTTTTGTTTGTTTTTTTGCAAACGGGTGACAATGTTGTTTATGTCTGTTCTCTTAAGATTGTTATTCTTGAGGTAAATAACTTCTAGAAGTGGTTAGTGTGTTGTATTTCGAAGGGCCGCTGCCTTCCTGGACTTTTCTGATTTTCAAAACTTTTTTTTTTCTTCTCGTCCTAACCTCGGAGAGGATTTGCAGAACGGAACTAACCGAAGCCAAACGAGCCTAAAGGAGACACATCGTATTCTGATGTTATTTGTGGATTATCATTAAACATTTTCATACAGACATTGAACGACTGTATCCACATAGAGTGACAAAGGGATCCATTCCTCTTTATATGTTTGCGTGTCTGTATGTTCCACCTCTCTTGGCCCCACCGTTTTGTCTACAGACTTGAAATTTGGTATGAGTACTCAACCGTTTTTAGAAAATTTTCTTTTTCTTTTTAAGAAATTCTAGAGGAGCTTTTTGACATTTTGGGGTTTTATATTGATGGGTTTGATAATAACATTCTCAAGAATCTAGATACTGCTCGATGATTTTTCTTACTCTATTTTAGATGATTTCCAATGGAAAACGCCAGTGATGTCATAAATATATAATATTCTGATCATATTTATATGTTTTTACATGACTCCATATCTTGACGCTATGGTTATCTAATTATTGACAGTGATAACAAGTATTCTTTTGCTTTTAGTAACTTAACATAGGCTTTTATAGGGTTTTATCAGCATTATCCTGCAATTTGCCGAGTATTTATACATTGTATGTGATACATTGTTCGGCTTTAACTGTAAAAACTCTGGAAGTCAACGCTGATCTGCACGAATAAAAACTGGTGTTTTATTTCTATTATCATTCGGACCATCCTCATCTTGGTAGTTTTTCATACAACGTTTCAGCTGTTGTACTCTACGGCCTTCATCAGGTATCATCTGGTAGTTGTGGGGAAGTAACGAACCGAACCCTTTATTTAATTGACGGGGGTATATTGACCGCACTCCCCTCTTAGTATTAGTAGTATTATTATTGTCTCACACAAGGATTGAACCTAGAACCATCAGATTACTTGCAGTAATTTTGTCTGATTCTGTAACCACAACGCTATGTGTCCATGATATACTAATAACTGTTATCTAGCTAAGTACTTTGTTGATACCAAATGAAGTTTTAGTAGCCTTTAATATGGACTTATAAATAATAAGGTCAGTTATTTGACTATTAGAAACAGTCAATTGAAACTACCATTGACAATAGCCATCTTGGTTTCATTAAGTTTTTAAACTGGTATCACTGACTAACTCATTATATATTCCTCGCGTATGCAGGCCTCACCAACGGAGCTAGGGAAATGGAAATTTCAACATTTACTCCTTATCATGATGAGAAAAAACATTTTTTTTTTTTGAAAATTCCTCCAAATAAGTTTTAGCGGATGGTTCGATTTGCAGTGAAAGCTTATGCTAAATCGGTACCTTAGTATGTGTCCGCATTCACATCTGTTCTTTGAAAATTAGCTGGGTGTAACTTATTCAATGATCACACCTTTTTTCTCAATTTCCCGACAAAACACGTTGCCAAGAAGAAGTTGGTCATGAAACCGTTTGTATTGAGTGACTAATTAGACCAGTTTTGTTCATGGATCAATAAACTATAATAACAATAAAGAGAAGAGGGTTAGGTATTCACAACTTGTAAATGAATAATTACTCAATAAAATTTTATGTGACAGCTGACTTGTCGTAAAACGTACTGTTTTTTTGTATAAATGCCAATGTATGAAAAACGCTATTACCTGGGTTATTTTATATTTATTACAGGCTCAATTCTGACCTACTGTTTATAAGATCAACATTCTAGTCTGATTAACATTTGTTCAATGGTTTTGGTTTTTTGTTTTACATTTCCTAATTGTTTTTGTTTTGTTTTGTTTTTTTGTTTTTTGTCAACCAATTCTACAAGTACGTCCTGTAGTCTGACCTACTTTTAATCCGACCAACATTTGATAGAAATGTTTTAATTATATTTACCATTTGCTAGAGAACCATAAATGTTACGAAGCATAAGTGTCAATGTTCATCTACACGACTTCTGGTCATTATTGAAAAAGATCAACCTAAACGAAACGATGCATAATCTGATTTACTCGATGTTTCGTTTCACAGCGGCTCATTGAGACAATTTTGATGATCAGGACGCTCAGATTCAGGAAGATCATAAAACAGCACAAAAGATTAGAGAGAAGACGGTTGTCAGAGATATCTTAGAAGCCACAGGGGGGACTCAAGTAGCAATGGACAGACCACGTTGCAAGGATATCAGACAAATAATGGACATCTTGACTCACAACATGGATCCCACGAGATCATGGATGATATTGTGGCCATCAAAATTAAGATGGCTTGATGACTCGGACAAATTGAGAATGTTTTGATTCTGTAGTGCTTTAAAGCGTCGCCTATATACATAGCCTGACTTTAAATCGATCACGATGATGATGGCGATGAATGGCCCCCGTTCTGTTTCAACGGACAATGGAAAGTCCCTGCTAAGGCGCGTTCCTGGGGTCGTTGGGTGCCCAGCTGTAATAATCCTCCTCTCACCTCCACTGATATAGTTCCGAAGAAAGCAAAGGGCAATACGTCTGATATCAGATTTGCTGCAGGAGCTGCCGAAAGGGCGTCAAATTTGGCGCCACACTGCCTTAAAGAGGCCTCGTCTCTAGTTTTCAATCAGAGTTATCCTTGTCCAAGACAGGTTGCCTTCCTAAGGCTATTCTACTCATAGCTGGGGGCAAATAGGTGGATTCATGCTTTTCCCAAGAGTATGAGTGCGAAATGAACATAAACAGCCCCGACCCTAGTTTGAACTCGTATCCATTTGCTGCACTGTTATACTATGCCAACTGTACGATCAATCATGAGGATGATAGCGATGATAATGATGATGATGATGGTCTTCTACCCGGTTTCACAGCGACCCACTGAGTCAGTTTTGATGATAACAAAGCTCCAATTCTTAAAGAGGTTTAGTTGCAGTCGTAACAATGGCAGTTATGAACTTGAAGTGTGGGGCCAGTGGCAGGCAATGGGCTTTGTTGGAAGTGGACTGGCCTCTTTGTCCTGGAGGAGGCTCGGTTCGTGATTGACAGCCATGACCTTTTTTGATTCAGCTTCTTGTTTACCGCTGAAGAGAGTCGGCCTTCTTTTGATCAAAGATTGGTGAATGGCGTTTATTCAGCTAAAGTTCACGATATTTGAAAGTCGTGAAAAGGCGGGAAGTTCTCAAGATGGCGACCATCTGAATCGTCCCCTGAAGAATGGCCCTGGATAGTCGCGTCGGCGTCAGTGGAGACCCTGATTTGTTTAGACCGAAATCCAGAGGTTGTAGACAGACGTTAGATTTAATAATACGCATTATTATTATTATTATTATTATTATTATTATTATTATTATTATTATTGAGGTTAAGCTCTGCCAGCAGATCGATATACGATTACAAAACGGTTTAATGTTTGGCGATACGGAAATCTCAACTAGGTCGGCACCTGTGGGCTGGGGATCAAGTGTAGTATCTGTTCCTCTCTGTCCTCGGTTTACAGATGGCTAAATAGCTGGTTAGTTGGAGCCCTTCAGCTATTTACAATTCAATTGGACCAGGTATGTCTGTTTTTTTTTAATTCACATCTTCGTCAGTCAGAATTCAAGTGTGAAAACTTTTAACTGATGAAACTCTCCGATATTGATATATAATATCATATTTAGAAAAAAATCAAAACAGTCCTGTTTGTTTTCTTTGAATATAATAACAAGAAAGGCGACATCGATCAATTCTCACGGGTATTAATAATAATAATAATAATAATAATAATAATAATAATAATGACGTTGTGGTGATGGTGGAGCCTGTAGACCATAGAGGAAGGAGGGTGAAAAACTGGAAAAATACCCAGATCTGGCAAGAACTGTGTAAGATGTGGAACTTGAAAGTCAGGGTAGTACCAATGATAATGTGCGCACAAGGAACTGTCGGAAAAACACTGTGGGCGAGACTGGGAGAGCTCGGGATAAAAGGAAGAACTGAGACTGTAAAGACCACAGCACTGCTAGGAACCGAACGGATACTGAGGAAAGTGCTAGAAATATAAGGGGTACGACACTAAATTTTAGCAGTAGCCTAACAGAGAAGGAAGGAAAATGGAAGCGGAGTTGTGAACCGCAGCACTGACGTGATAGGTGGGGGAGAGAAGAGATGTGGGATGAAGACCTGAGGAGACTCACTGTCACTCAGCCTTCAGCAATGACCACTGGGCGACCAGTGTGAAACTGTAAACCACAGTATTGCTGTGGTCTATGAGAATGTGAAGAGAAGGGCTGGAGACTTGAGGAGACTTGCTGTCACTCAACCTCCTGCGGTAACCACCAGGCAACTGGAGTGAAATTGCAAAACATAATAATGATAATAATAATAATAATAATGATAATAATGAAAATAATTATTATTATCATTATTGTTATTATTGTTATTATTATTTATTATCAGCACCATCATCATCATCATCACCATCATACTGTAACAATACCAGTTGTTATAGGAACTCTTGGGGTCATGAAAAGGGATGTTGACAAATATCTTGGTAGAGACCTCGAAAATCCAAGAATCCACTAGATACAAAAAATTGTCCTCACACGCATTCTCACGAATTCTTCACAAAGCAATGTCCTTGAAAATAGTTTCTGTTGTATAACTATGTAATGTTTTTTGTGTAGCCCCCTTTATTGGTCCTTTACTAACCCCGTTTTTGTGTATATGAAATGAAGGAGAAAGGAAATGCCAGTGCCTGCTAAGTCATAACATCGTTGCCTACCCGAGGTTTCAAGCCAAAACTCAGTGTGTAACAAATAGTAATAGACATCGAAAGGAAATAATAATAATAATAATAATAATAATAATAATAATAATAATAATGATAATAATCATTATTATTCTTATTATCATTGTTATTATTATTATTATTATTATTACAGCAACAATGGAAGACAAAACCATTCCTCTCCCATTCTAATGGTGTGTGTCTGAAAACATGAGAATAGATTGAGAAACTTTCAAAGGTGACTCTTCCACCCCTGCTTTCTCTTCTATTTGTCTCTGATACCAATCTTACATTAGCTCAGCAACACCATATATGGGTACAAAATCTATGACAAGACCATAACCCATATCTTCAATGTGGATGACTCGAAACTCTATGGAAAGAGTAGCGACCAAATTGAAAGTCTATCGAAGACTGTCAAGAGACTTGGTGACGGCATCAGAACTTGAGTGTCTGAAAGCTACTCTTGAAAGGGGAAAATGATATCATTTAGATTTAAATATTAAATTCGAAGAATCATACTGAGAAGAAAGCTATCAATATCTACGTATAAATGAAGGTTGGGGTGTACAACACAATAGATAAGAAACAATAAGGAAAGAATAAATAACATAGAATAAAACTAATAATGAAAACGGAATATTAAAAAAAATAAAATACAGAAGACCATCAACTTAGTAGCCTTCCCACTTGTCCAATATGGTTTTTATATCATCAAGCAGAACTTATCCGAAATCCAACAAATGGACCAAAAAACTAACAGCAAATAAAATGCACCACCCTAACGCAGATGAACCTACCAATACAGAAGGGTGTCAGGGGTCTCATTCAAATAGATCTTGCATACAAGACAACAACCATTGGTCATCAAACCTTCATCCAAACTACCAACGACTGAATGATAGAACTGGTGAAAAAATACAAGAGTAGCAAAAGAAAAACAAAAAAAACTGCATTCCATTCCAAAAGAGACAAATTCGTTCAGGGAAAAACTTGACCTCAATTATAAAAGTAAACCAGAGGCTGACTCACCAACTAAAGCAACCAAGAGAGTTAGAGACAAGGCTAAACAAGAAAGGATGAAAATGCTAAAGTAGCGCTGGCAAGAGAAACCTATCCATCGCAAATACCCACTTCGTACCAAAGAAGCTGATATAGATTAGAATGAAACCCACCAGTGGTTGCAATGGTCAAGGCAGAGGATTTCATAAGGGCAGCCCAAGAGCAGAACCTAAAACATGAAACTACCAGGATAACAAACTAAGAGATGACACTGACCCTAAATGTAGACTATGCGAAACGATTGACCATATAGTAACAGGGTGATCGACCTTTGCAAATGAATATAAGATATTATTGGACAGTTTCTACACTGGAACAACTACAAATATTATAATACCCCATATGCCAACCACAGGCTGAACCAGTCATGAAAGCAAACGATGTGACCATATTTTGCGACTTCACTATACATTCAGAAATAACTATGAACGCAAACAAGCCTTTAATGAAAAACTTTTATGAAAACAACATGCCTATGTATGTATATAAGACTGCCCGGGCGGATGAAAACATTGCCATCAAGGAACTCTCAAAATACGAAGACCTTGGAATAGAAATAAGTAGAATGAGGCAACTCCGGGTCAAAATGATACCCATTTGTCTTGAAGCCCTAGGATTACTCAAAAAAGTGACCAGGGAACTTACCGACAGCAAGCTCCAAAAGCCTATCATATATGAAATAGCTCTTGCCTCCATTGCACACATAATCAGAAAATTCTTATCAATGTGTATTTATGTACCACTCATAGCTGACACAACTTCAAGTGATGTATCATCCGTGTATGAAAATACCTACCCTCCACTCTTTTTCTCTTTCAAAAGCTTGAACAGTCATAAATTACGAGGTTGCCAGCCCTAGGTCTCCAGTTGAGACCTGGTTGGTGACTTACATAAACTGAAATCGAAGCCCAAAATAAAAGCAGAAGCAGCGATAACAGCAATAACAAAAAAAAAGTGCAAAACGAATGGAACACATGTGGTGGTCTTGCTCGTTACTGATTTGACAGCCACAAACCACACACACACACACACACACATATATATATATATGTATGTGTGTGTGTAAATATATATTTGTGTGTATTTATTTAAGTATACATTTATTGGCTTCATCTTCTGTCTGCATTCATCGTGAAGAGTATTTACAAAACCGTAGGACTGACTTGACTCTAGAGTCCTGTCTGTATCTGTTATGCACTGATAATTATTTTGATCGTTCCTTAAACAACTGAACCCTCACGTTTTAAATTAATGAGACCCATTAACGCTTAAAACATGAACCAGGTTCGCTTATTAAACAGGTCTCATGTTTGTTCGGGCTTTTTGTTGTTGTTGCTTTTTTTTTTGTTTGTTTGTTTTTTGTTTTGTTTTGTTTTTGTTTTTTTTAGCAATGTTAAGATTTTGTTAATTTTGTAAAACTCTAGAGAAATGCCGTTCCATATCAATCACGGGATAATGCAAGAACGTGTCTGTCTGATTTGAATGTATCACCCGCAAGTTAAATACATCATTAATCATTGACAAATACAGAAATAAACAAGACAAGACGGGTTGCTGCAGTGTCAAACTTCACTCCAACTTCTATTCCTCGTGGAGATGATTACTGGAACCTTTGTATTGTATATATAATAAATAACTTATTTGGTATGGCTCAGCTGGTAATACACACCCCTACCAATAACAAGTTCGGGATTTCACGATCTCCATTATCATCATCATAAGTCTTTCAGCATCTGTCGTCGGACATATACATACCTCGGGATCTACCACGTTTCTCTATCATGGGCGACACAGAGCCAGTATTTTCTGAATTTGTCTAGTTCATCTCTCCATCTTGTATTTTGTCGGCGTCTGTTTCGCATGTGGTTTCGGGGGATCTATGTTATGAGTCGTGATGTCCATCGATTGTCTTTCATTCTCGCAACATGACCAGCCCATTGTCATTTGAGTTTTCTAATGGATTTTATGACGTCTCTGACCCTCGTTTTCTTTCTGATATATTGTGCTGTCTTGCGATCTCTCCGTGTAATGTTGAGCATGATTCTCTCATGTGCACGCTGCATGCTTCTCAGTTTGCGGGTTTGTCTCTTGGGTAAGTTCCATATTTCAGCTCTCTAAGAAACTATCGGGTAAATGCATGTATACTCTTCTGTTCAGGATTATTGTGATCGTCTGTTTTTTGAAGGTTGAGCTTGCTCTCTCAAAGGCTTGCCATCCGAGGATGATTCTCTGCTTGATTTCTTCTTCTTTTGTGGATTTTACAGAGATTCGTTGTCATATATATATATATATATACATATATATATATATATATATATATATATATATACATATATATATATATATATATATATATATATATATATATATATATATATATATATATATATATATAGGTTTGGTTAAACGTGGTGTGATAGAAAAACAGTTTACTCCCTCGAATTTGGTAAGGGTTGTTTTTGCTGTAATTCTTGTATTAGGGGAAAACTAAGTTCACTCAAACTTCGACGGGGGTGTGACGTATATATTGGAGATAGTAAAGTGTTATATGTGGTTTAGTCGGACTAATTTCCTCTTCGGTTGTTTCTAAAGTCTTTTAACGTCCGTCACTGGACATAGACCTTCCCCAGGATTTGCCACACTTCTCTATCATGGGCGTCGCCGAGCCAGTACTTCCTGTACTTGTCTAGTTCGTCTCTCCATCTAATAATCTGTTGGCTTTGGTTGTGCATGTGATCTCGGGGGATCCATGTTGTGGTCAAATTAATTCAATCAGTGAGATAGACTCCTGGCAATCAGTTGTTCATGAGTTCAAATCATTGAAGGGAATGTTAATTCTACACATCATTTCACACATCAAATTTTAGAGAGGTTTATTCATACTATTGTTACGGAAGAAAAATGAAGTCAACTCTAGATTTGGAGTTCAAGGAATGGTGAAGAGTTGTATGTGGAATATTTTCAACGTCTTTGTTTCTTGTCCTTTTTCACGGTGTTTCAGTCATGTTCCATCCGGCTTTCCTCAGTTGTCACTTATTTTCTAGAACATTGAGGTTACTTCTCAATAAACAACGGACAACGTAAGGTCAGAGGAGGTGGGCATAGGCTCGACACATTCGGAAAAATGAACAGAGAAAAGGAAGAATCCTTGTCTGAATTTCGGTGGACGGCGTGTATCAATCATTATACATCATTTGATCCGAATATGTGTTCATGATAACGATCGGAGGGTAAATGGCCGAAACGTTGTAAAAAAAAATGAATACATGGACGAGGAAAATAGTCATAACCATGTCATACATAATGGAAGAGGAAGAAAATCGTCCAACAAAACCACATGCAAAAGTCAGCAACAGTTGTTCCGTGGCCCACAAGTTGGCCATTGAGATGTTCTCCGTGCGCATCGGGCCTTTTTTAGAAAAAAATGCAAATTTCATGTATTTGAGTACCATTGAGCCGTTGATAGCTTTTAAATAGTTTTTTGAGTCAAGATTTGTTTAATCTTTGCTTACTTAAGTATTGTACGGTATAATTTGTTTACTGTAGGCATGTCCACAGATTGTTGAAAAAAATTGTTACTCGTGTCAACACAACCAGATTCTAAAAATTCTACAGAAAATGAATCAATCGTTGAATTACGATAGAATTTTCAGTATTTACTAATTCTAAAGGAGAAATTTCATTCGAAATGGGTAATTTTGTAAGAAAAAAATTTCGAATTATATATTTTAATTCAATCAATGCTCCTGACTCCACCCCAGGGGCAAATTTTTATATGGAAGATGTAACATGATATACTTGTGGGCCGCGGGCAAAACTAGAAAAAAAAATCATACGTCGGGAATTACAAAAAAAAATCAAACGTCAGGTATTACAAAAAAAAATGTCACCGCCCCTGCCTTAGAGGATGGGGGACGGGGAATCTTGGAGGAAAAAAAAAAGCAACCAGCCTTTTGGGAGAAAAAATAATTGTTACATTCCTGTCCGCTTCTTTTAGTCGCTAACTAACTAGCATCAGCGACTTCTACTGAGAAGTTGCAATGATAAAACCTGCAGTTAATTAAGATTCCATCGTCTTTCTATCTCTGTGAGTGGTGTGCTATGCAAATAATTCTGTCCAATGCTGAAGAGAAGACGGAAATAAGACGAAAGACGGGATACGACCAAGTCCTTCTAGTGACAAGAGAAGTTGACGGCCCAACCAGCATTAAACACAAAGGTATAAGCCTACAAGGATCACTGTCAAACGTCACATAAATAGGTAGATAGATACCCTTGTCTCGAATAAACGAATCACCGTAGCCCATGTGTGTACCAGAATTAGTTATCTTCTAAAAATCTAGAATTATCTGAAAAAAAATTATCCCCAAAAAGTTACCAGCACAAGATGCGGGTATGGTTAGTCCAAAATAACCATAAAGTCCCTAAAAGGCACTTTTGAAAAAGAAGAAGAAAAAAGGTTTTTTGATGGTTTAATCATCTCGACGAGTAGAGAGAGAGAGACAGAGAAAAGAAAATATAGCTCACTCGGCTGGTTGGTATGGTGGGCCATTTTTGGAGTCACGGTTATTCAATATGAATATTTTAAGATGACTAGATGAGGAGCGAGTTTTGAGGAAGATTCCAAACCTTGTCTTGTTTCCTGGAGCGAAAAATCCGTATCAAGAGAACCAGTACTCTCAAAACGAAATTAAACAGCAGAATTAATCGAAAAACACATGCAAATTGTAATAACTGACGCTACTTGTCATCACTTCAATGGTGGCCACTGAACTTTGTCAAACAAATTCTCTCCAGCCCCATTAGGTATCACCCAAGCTTTCAGTACTAATTCCACAGCTGCTTCTCTGAACAAATCTTGTTATTACAATCCAAGGGAAAAGATCTGGAATCAATTCTTTGCATAACCGTGTTAACAGAAATCGTATCGTTTACAGACTTCAATCTGTCCGACTGCAAACGACCCAGGAGAGCAAGATTGTGTTAAACATTTATCAATATGTTCAACAAACGTCACCTATTGCAATATGTCTACTAACTGTGGTTCTCAAACTGTGTGCAGCGGCAGCCTTTCTGCGTCCATCGTTAGACGTAGACTTTAATCAAGATTCGCCAGAACGTTCTAACATGGGCGCTGCTGAGCCAATGATATCAGAAGTTCCCCAGTGCTGTGCATGATCTGTTTTTTTTTCCAGTCACAGTTTTGCATATGATCTCTGGGTATCAACTTTGTAAGAGGTGATGTCAATCGGTTGTCTACTAATCATTGCAACATGATCAGCCCATTGTCATTTGAGTTTTTTAAATGATCTCTATGATATATCGGGCCACTGTTTGTGTTCTGCTATAATATAGCTGTCTTGTGATTTCTCCATGTGATATTAGGCATGATTCTTACCTGTGTTAGTGTTGTAGTCCTCAGTCTGACAGTCAATCTTTTGCTGAGATTTCAGTCTAATAAGTGACTATTGAGACGATACATTCACAGTCGATCCTTCTAAATTTATTGTTATTGCAGATTAGAGTACCGAAACTATCTCCCAACTGTACCACGTAATTGTTTCCAAACAGACAAACATTTATTTCGAGCCGTGAGCGTGCCCAGTACGGGTATAATGTCTAACCTGCTTTCTCGCCAGGGTTGGCAATTTCGAAGTTTCAACAAGAGATTTTGTGTGTGAGATCTTAATCCTTTCAGCTACAGACGAAAAGAAAGATGATGAATACGTATTTCAGTCATTCTGATTCAAAAGTTTTGTCCATTGTCAACGGAATGTTTTCGTCCAATTCATTTTATTTTTCTAGGACGTCGACTTACAGTACACGCCCCTATCATTATTTAAAAGTTTACGACTATTATGGCGTAATATATACCAATGTAAATCTCTGTCTGATAAAATAAAACGTTGGTGTGCCGCCTAAGTCAAATACGTTTTTTAGTGGGCTATCGTACATTAAAGTTTGATCAGAGCTTGATTTATAGCAGGAGAAAGAGGGGAATTGTCCCGGCCGGCAAACTATCTCTAGGCCTTCTCAATACAAAAATGTTTTGATAAGAATTTAGTTTCTTTAATAATAAATGAATAGATAATTAATGATAGAAATTCGTTTCATCTGTGAGCCTTCAAATATATTAATGAATTGAAGGTCCGCTTATAATTTGGGTCTACAGTAATTGCAGTGTGGGTAACTCAATTTGACTTACCTGAAAATCAAATTTTTCTCGGCATGTATTCCCATGTGTACATGTATATGATTCCGATAAATAACACATTTAACCATTCAACTCATATATATATAAATATATATATATCTTGTCAGTTCCAATTAAATGCAATAGTTTCTGTGTAATGGAGACCCTGATCTAAAATACCCCGGTTCTGAGGTTCTGAGAATGTGTGCATCTCTCTCAGATCAGTCAATTACAGGTTATGATATATTTGTCTGAGATTCTAACATGTACTTTTGATGATATTCAATATTTTCGTCAGTTCCAGAATTCTTTGTTCCTATAATTCCCCATCTGATTGTGATTTTGATAAGAGATGTTTACATTCAATGAAGTCCTTTCAGACTTGGGAATGTGTAGTCATTAATATTCAATGAATGTTTTGAACTATCCTCATCTCCGTTGCTGTTTTTTGTTTGAGGCTTTGGGATGAATTGTTGTTAATATTCGATGAATGTTTTCGACTATTCTCATCTTCGTAGTTATTTTTGTCTGAGACATTGAGATGAGTTGTTGTTAATATTCAGCCAATGTTTGGGACTATACTCATTTTCGTTTTTGTGTTTTTTATAGACTTCGACTGTTACTAACACTCAATGAATGTTTTGGACTATCATAACATTTTTTTGTTTTTGTCTGAGACTTAGAGATGATTTGTTGTCAATATTCATTCGATATTTGGGACTATCGTCATCTTCGTTGTTGCTTTTGTCTGAAACTTTAATTATTGCTAATATTCAATCAATATATCGGACTATCATAAGATTTGTTGTTTTCGTCCGAGACTTTGAGATGAGTTGTTAATATTCGACGAATGTTTTTGACTATTCTCATGAAATTCAGATACTCTTGCGTTCCTCATTATCGTCTCTTTTTTTGGCATGATCACAAGATCTCAGAATTCTGTCAGTAAACGTGAACGTGTTTTTCACAAAAAAAAGACACTCCATATTCTGTGGGAGAAAACAACAGACACACACAGAAACTCACACCCATACGCACACATTCATATCTATTAACATTGAGAAAGGGAAATGTCGCCGATATTATTATGATGGATGATTTTTTTTTTTTTTTTTTTTTGTCAGATACACATTACTATCTCACGGTTGCCTTTCATTAAACATTTAGCACAATCTCAGTACGTCTATCGTATTTCTGGCATCAAAATGGAGATGTAGGCCAGATTCTAGCTTTCGTTTTGCTTTCAACACAATCTGAATACACATATACGCACACTGCTACTCGATACAAGAATGGCGGCTTCGAAGGGAGCACACTTGAAGAAAGACTGGCTGCACAGTTCCCTCCCAACTTGGCAAGATGTTCTGTTTAATTGGTGGTAGAACATAAGCCGAGACGGCTCCAAAACAATATTAATGCTGCATACAGTGCTTCATATTCCTAGACAGTCACCCATTAGGGCAATGAGCAGGCTCCTCGTTTCTTAACATCCGTGATTTCACAAAACCCGGTGATTGTGACAGGATTTAGATATGCATTAGATTGGGCTCTTGCGGGAAGTTTCCATGTTTTACCTCTTAATACGAACCATACAAGCAAAATCCATGTTTGTTCAAATGCTTATGACAGTTACTATATATACATATATATATGCAACGGCAAAGAAGAAGATCGTCAAAACATTCGTCAAATATTAACAACACATCTCAAAGTCTCATATAAAAACAGATATTGCAATAATTGATTGAATATTGGCAACATTTGAACTTTCAACAAAAACAACAACAAAGATGAGCACATTCCCAAACATTGGATGAATATCAACAACAACTCATCTTGAAGTCTCAGACAAAAACAACGACAAAGACGAGGATTGAATATCTTGATAGAGAATCAACTCGAAGAGGTTATTTGGTAGAAATAGAATTCTAAAGATAATATCATAAGTTGGTTGCATGCAGTCTGCGATTAAAACTTGCAAAACGGATTCAAAATTCACATGGGTGAACACTCAATAAGGGGGATGCAAACAGCAAGTCAAGTCTTTTTTACTTACTGATCCCTCATCGTTAAATACATTTTGGGGTAGCTTATGTAAGTGAGCACTGTTTCAAAATATTAAATGATGTGTAACATAAAATAACATCCATATACAATATGTTATGATATAACCTTACATGAAATAACACACTACATATATAATATAAGCTATATATTGAAAATTATAGCTCAAAAGAATATAAAGATTGATCAGCACTGCTGGGGTACCATAATGATATAACTGTTTGTTTTCAAATCCCCAAAACCAATCTATGGCAAACAACAGAAGATCCCAACAGAGAAAATTTACACAGTGTACCATAACAGTAAAGCATATAAAGAGCAAAGAAAAACACTGAAGGAAATGACATAAATTGCATTGACAGGGATAGTAAGATAGATAAATGAACAGAGTAATTCAAGCGCTATTGTAATCTTGTCACGCAGACTTACTGAATATTGGAGTGAGTTCGATCCTAACTAGATGCCTTACTATGAATGGCTTCCTTAAAGTGTGTAAAAATTCTCATATTCCCATTGAAAAGAGTGATAGATTGATAGATATCAACAGATTGGGGTTGATAGATAGATAGATAGATAGATAGATAGATACATACATACATACATACATACACACATACATACATACATACATACATACATACATACATACATACATACATACATACATACATACATACATATGAACGGATTGAAGTTGATAGATGGATAGATACATGGATAGGAAAATAAACAGATAAAAAGATAGATATGAACAGAGTTAGGTCGATAGATAGATAGACACAGAGATAAATAGTTAGATATGAACAAATTGAGATTGATCGTTAGATAGATAGAAGGAGAGATATGAATAGACTGACATTGATAGATAAATATATAGATGGGTATATAGATAAATATGAACGGATTGAGGTCGATAGATACATTGATAGATGGATAGATATGAAAATTGATGCAGTTAGACGGATAGATTGGAACACATTGGGGTTGATGTATATATATATATATATATATATATATATATATATATATATATATATATATATATATATATATAGGAATAGACGGAGAGATAGATAGATAGATAGATAGATAGATAGATAGATAGATATGAACAGACTGAGATTGATAGATATGAACAGACTGAGATAGATAGATAGATAGATAGATAGATAGATAGATAGATAGATAGATAGATAGATAGATAGATAGATATGAAAAGACTGAGATAGATAGATAGATAGATAGATAAATATAAACTGATCGAGGTTGATAGGTAGATAAAGGGAGAGATGGGGTTGTCTGCTTTGTCTCTAGATAGAAACCATTATATAACTTCTTAAAGCATTCCATGTTGAAATTAATCGAAATTTGAAAAAAAGGATGAAAAATAAATAAATCACTTTTTTCGGCTTTTAATAGGCAGTTATCACTAATGAGGTCTGAATTTTAAAAAAATTAACGAGTGTAAATGTTGGATACAAACTAAGGAGGAAATGTAGCATTCGATTGCAGTGTGAACGAAAAGAAAACTTGTCACATATACCAAGAAGTAAATCTTGAATATTTCAGCCCTCTGTCTCCTTTGGTAACACCCTGTACGACCGACAGATTGATAGATGCATCCACATATTGAGTTATGAAAAAAACTGAAAAAGAAAAATTTGACAGTTCTAGCGAAAGTTTTAATAGATAGATACATTGATGGATAGATTAGGTAGATAAATTCTTAGACAAAATGAAACGAATCGACCCTTTCACAAGATGACATGCAGTTTGAATATTTAATAAAGTAATTTCCCATTCATTAATGTTGCAACGCACAATATCCTCTGTCTCTTAATAATGCAAGGCAATAGCCCATGGAGGGTTTTATACACTCGGTCTATTTGCATAAGATGTGTCAAGTACAAAGAGGCTGGAAATTGAGAGACGCCGTTATTCTATCTAAGACGAGGCTAATTTGGTTAACACCCACCTTGAGAACCAAGTGGAACGGAGTAAAAGTAGTGGAAATGGGTCTTCTTCTCTGGGGGTTCTTAGGCCATTACATAATTCTATCTATCTATCAATCAATAATCTCTTCATACCGATCTATCTATCTATCTATCTATTCATATAAAATCTATAGATCGATCTACCAATACTATGTTCATACCAATCTATCTATACATCTATCTATCTACCAAAAGTATGTACATATTTATGTATGTATCTATCAATATACTATTTATTTATCTATCTATTCATATTTATCAATCTACCACAAGTCTGTTCATATCCATCAATCTATCTATCTATAGCAGTCTTTTCATTTTTATCTATCTATCTATCTATCTATCTATCTATCTATCCCAGTCTTTTCATATCTATCTATCTATCTATCTATCTATCTATCTATCTATCTATCTATCTATCCATCTATCTGTTAGGAAATGTAATCCGAAACCGTCACCAAAACAACCAACACAGGTTTCTTCAGTTTCTAAGTTGGTCTTGAGTTAGTAGACAGACAAGATAAACACTTACTCCTTATTAGGACTAGAAAAGATGTTTTGTTTTTGTTTTTTACCCCCCCCCCCAAAAAAAAGGTTTTTAGTTAGGTATGGTAAATTTACTATGTATATTTATGCTATTTTGATATTTTAGTTTTGATCTGGCAGCATTACTTCGTTCGTGATAATGGCCCGAAAAAGACGAGCGAATGAACTTATTCATTGATCAACCCTTTTTCAACTTTTCTATTGATCACCCCCAAACATATATGTATCAAGAAATAGATATATTTGATCTGATCAAATGATTATATATCGTGTTATATCGCATACAAACTCTTATTTGGAATGATAACCCGTCATTACACGGTTAATGTATGAATTGGCCAGGACGATGTAAATAAAATAAACAATTAAGCAGCTATCCTACCAGTTGCAAGTTTGATTCCTGCTGAAGACCCATTTTCTCGGCCAAGTGATACATCAACCGTGTAATGGTGGGAGATCACTTCAAATGAGAGTTTCTGCATAATATAATGCAATTTATAATCATATATATATATATATATATATATATATATATATATATATATATATATATATATATATATATATATATCAGTAGACTGTACAAGTAGTATCATATGAGAATGATTCGTTGTAAAATGGAAGATGGAAGAAAACAATAAGAAAAGAATGACGAAACCAGTGATTTTGTTAGTTTATAGTTTGTTCTCTTATTTTGCCGGCTTTTCGTTTTCACCAACCACAAAAACAGCATGAACTACGCACTCGTTTGATAAAGAGAAAAAGTTAAATACGAAGGCTAGAAAAAACGTTTTTTCATGCACCTTTTTATCTATTGAGGCAGGGATGTGTAAATACATACAGAGAGTTAGGAAGATTAATAAATACTAAAGTTACTTTGGATTTTCATGTTAACAGACTAATACTTATGTATGTATACACACAAGCAAAGATATCAGTCAAGTCTGCATGTGAATGATGAGGAAAGCATTTCTTTAACTAATATTCATTCTTCAACATAACCTTTTGGATTACAAGCAGGGTTACTTGCTCAAGAAAACAGAATCTCGAACATTCAGTGAAAAATATGTTCTTCATTCTTTATTATTAGAAGAAAAGTTCTTTCTGATGTTTAAAACCACAAAAATGGCCAGAGGGTGATCTCGGATGACCTCAAAGATTAACCTATGTGGGGAGTCGATTTCTATTAATTCTCCTTGCCAAATATCAATCAGCTACATAGTTTTTGCGGAGAAGAGGCACGAACAAAAACTAAAAGGCTCAAATACTAGTATATATATATATATATATATATATATATATATATATATATATATATATATATATAGAAAGAGAGAGATATGGATAGAAAGATAGATTGATTGATCGGCAAATAATTACATCGTATGTTTTATCTCAAAACACTTTCTATTCCAATCATGACGTACTCTATTTTTTACTTTGAGGCTTCGTGCTTCTTACTTACAAATAATACTGACACATGCACGCTCACACACACACACACATATATATATATATATATATATATATATATATATATATATATATATATATATACATATATAACTCCGTGTATGAGGTAACACGTATTATAAAATGTAAACCATTAACGAAAGAAGTGTATACATTCAGTATGAATGGTTATATTTGCTGATGTGGTTGCAGTTAGATGTGTATGTGTGTATGCGTGTGTGACTGTAATCCATTTCTGTTCCACTAATTTAAAATTGCCTGCAGCTAAAATGGAGAGAACTCTGTGTGTCAAAGGTTAAAAAGAAGTCGTGCCGAATCCTCGGGCGATTCACAGTGTCAAAGATCTCGTATCACCGTGTCATTCCAATAACAGAGAAGCGAAGAACTTGTATTTGAAAAGAAGAAAAAAAAGTTCCAACGTTCAAGAAGAGAAGATATTTTCTGCCTAGTTGCCGGGAGGGTAATGTTCACGAGCATTGTATTAACTGTCCGTCTTGCGTGTGAAACTGTGGGTCTGACCCACATATGTTTTTCTAAACCATTGCTTATTATTTCAAAACTTC
>OY735219.1:52081971-52116971 GCA_963457665.1 Thysanoteuthis rhombus | reverse complement strand
CCCCCACTAAAACCTATTTGGGGTGATTTTTTTTTTTTTCAAATATTTATTGACATGATTAGGAGTAAATATTGGAATTTCAGCCTTCTACCTCCATTGGTGCGACCTGTACTCGTGATACATACGCAGCTAGTAGCCAGCCAGACCGACTTAAAAACAGAGGATACCCATGTTGACAGTTTAGGTGACAGGTTTTGTTGACGGTTTCTAAGATACTTTTGCAATGCTTATGAAAAAAAATGTGCCCGCTATCTTCAGGTAAACACAAGCACAACTCCAAGTGACCTTGCCGACTTAACTATATTGTCAGTTGCGGCAAAACGATAGCAAGTCAATAAGTAAAATGATTTAAAGTTGGCTGTCAATTCGAAGCATTGGTTAAACATATTTACAAGGGGATATAATCATCAATGGGAAAATCTGATAGCGGCCATAATTGTATCAATTACTGAATCGCCATTTTGAAGCCATTTTTACGACCAACGGTTTTGCTGCTCCCGAGAAACGTTTGCGTTTCTGTGAGCAAACAAGACAAATGTCTGGTTTCTATGAACACATCGCAACTGGAAAGCTCCCGGAGAGCACATACCTTGGCCAACGCCATAAACATGTCGAAAACCCGAATGAAAGACAGTTTTTAAATAGCGATTTGGTATCTGTGTTTCGATTTTGATTCTCTATTGGCACTGAGAAGATTCATCGTCGGTAAATTGATCACCGTTCAATTTGTCGCCGTTCAATTAGTCGCCGGCAAATTCATTTGTTCTCGCTCGTTGGATTGATGCGTATTGATAACCATTGTATAAAAAAGTTATGGGAACATACTAGTCTGAACATAAAGTGTATTCAGTGAAACCATTTGTACATACTGTTATTGATTTTTGAGTACTATTTACCTTCATCTTGAATTTTAGTTGCTTTTCATCGTAACTAAGCTAAAACCGTCAATCTACGACAGTGTGTAAACAGCATGTACCTTATATAAAGAATAAGTTCTCTATACACACTGTTTACTCGCTGTTGTAGATTGACGTCAAATTACGATAAAAAATTAAGATATTAAGATGTTGAGTACATAAATGAATAGACAGATAGATGTTCACAGACGGATTGACAGATAGATAGATAGATAGATAGATAGATAGTTTGGTGAGCAGGTAAATGTTTTCTTTCTCAATTTCCGATTGTACTATCTATCTATCTGTCTCATCCCGTCCATATCTATCCACCGATCTATCTATCATTTTTATAGAGGCATTTATCTCTATCTGTCTGCCAACCGGTTAACCTATTTCTATCCATCTATCTTTCTCTCTCTCTCTCTCTCTCTCTCTATATATATATATATATATATATATATATATATATATATATATATCCTACTTTCAATACACTAATCATTTTAAAAAAATAATCATAATTGCTTAGAAGATTTCATCAAATGAAAAGGGTGATAAAACAGTTGCATATCTAAGTATATTGAAAGAAATATCTGGTTTCGGGTGTACGTATACGCCTAGATAATCTGACAACTGGCCAGTGTACGAAGTTGACATTTGCCAGGTATATTATTCAGCACACCAGACATTGTTGCACCAAGTTCGAAGTTGTTCGAGTCAGCAGTTCTCGAGAAATTGGATAAAAACAAGTTTGGCTGTGCAAGGATCAAACACCCTTGCTTCGTCAAAATAAATAAAAAAGATAGACACAAAAGAATAATTCATTTCCCCATTCAATATTAATCAAAAACTTCGTATCCTATTTCAAGTCCTTTGTTGGGAAGAAATTCAATGTTTGTGAAATAAAACCACATTTCAACTTTGAAACAAAGAAAATGCTACAAGGAACACAGTTTCAAAAGTAACAAATTTTTCCTTTATCTGACCTAGAAATAGATATGAGAAAATTAATTTGTTTGGTGGGATATATCCTCTTCTATTTAATTATCGTATCGAAAGAATCCGACACTAACGTTTTTGTCATTGTTTGACTCGTCATCAGTTTTTGTGTGTACGTCATGGTTTTTCGTGTGTACAGCTCATCGAATTTTGGTGTGGTAATATTGTTAATCTACGAAAGCGAAGTCAACTCTAGAATTGGACGATAAATAAAAAATTACAGTTGAAAGATCTTTTATCTTGGATAACAGATATATGTTTAGATATAAAAGATCTCATTCGGCTGCTCTGAAGAGAAGGAACGGAAATATTTAGAAGCCTTAGATGATGATGGTTACTGCTGGCTGTTCCACACATTAACATCAGCCCATTTCAAACACACGTTTTGGAGCGGACAAAGACCTAGTAATCTTTGATTACAATGATTCGATATCTAATATATCAATTTTAAAGAAAGGGATAATTTCTTGAGTTTGGTGACGAATGGTCAATTGATAAATTGATCCCTTGACCAACTGACCTGATACCGACAAAAAGAGAAAAAGGTGAAGAAATACAAAAAAAAAGTGAAGGAAAAAATAAGGCAATCGCCTCAAGTATTTCCTTCAATATTTTCTTTCTTTCTTTTTTTCCTTCTTTTTTTCGTCTGATCACGTTTCTTTTTGGCTCCAGTTGCAAACAAAGGCCATCAGAGCGATTATTGATATCTTGGTGTGCCGTCTCGTTTTATAGGCCAGGAGGAAGGAAAGCGTGGATGGCTGTCGGGCTGGGTTTGGGGAAGCGGATACCATTGACACAATTAGACGAATTAGCATTGCCATAGATATTACAAGGTATATCGGGGATCATTGCATGTTTATATAAGGTATTGATTCCACCATGTCTATTCACCTCAGTCTATTCTCACTTGGTTCTATATTTTTACTTCATACCTATCGCTACTTGCTTCTATGTATCGTGGCCTGTTATTATGTATCTAAGTTCATGAATATTCTTATAAGTGTATACTATGTTCCCTATCTCTATTGTTGTACAATGATTCATGAAAAATATTGTTCTGGTCTTGGTCTTATAGATACTAGCTGAAAACCCTCCCTACGGTCGGGATGGTGGAAATAATTGGCAAAAATTTTACTCTTCTTACAAAAAATAAATTCATAGTTTTAATTTGATCAAAAGTTCATTTAATAAAAACAACTATTTTTTTACAATCAGAATTAAATCAAAATTTTTCACCAAAAGGCTAATGCACAGTTTTAACTTTTTTTTCATAAAAATTAAACAAATACGTATTTTTTATTTGATCAGAAGTTTACTTAGTCGACACAGGGAAATAAAGCAATTATTTTTATAACCAAAAGTTTATGTAATCAAAGAAAAATCAAGCTTAAGGAAGTTTTGCCGATTTGGCAATTTTGTCGTTTCAGCGTAACATATATATATATATACGCTTGTTCTTCAGGAAGAATAGAATCACAAGAACAGCTTAGACAATTTAACAAGGCTGTTTCACGATGAAAGAAACGTCGTTGCCATTGTTCCAGCAACGAAGGACATGTATCCCCATTTGTTTTTTTGTTTTTTCTATCACGAATACATTCTTCAGTTCTTATCAAATGGAAAGTTTATTCTGTTTTTATTCTGTTTTTTTTTTCTTTCTTTGAAGAGTGTTCTAGATCCGAGAGAGAAAAGACAATGACTCATCTCAGAATCTCAGACAAAAAGGTTGATGTTATTTTCAGATTTATGTAAACTTTTCCGCCAGACTAAGGTGACCGATCAATACTTATATTTCATTGGGATGTATCATAAGTATTTCTGTTTCAATCAACTCCAGAGTTCCTGTATGTTTTCGAAGCTATTGTAATGCTCTACAATTCGTGTCTTTCCTTGAACTTAGTTCTGATAGTTGTTGACTGGTTCTGGTCGGGTTATCCTCAGAATTTCAAACCAGCATGACCGACGGCTGATGGTCGAATACTTCTGTGCTTTTCTTCAAGGAACAAATAACCACATGTGTAAACCAGTAATGACTATCATGGCTCGATATCATTTCATGTTCTTCTAGTTCCCGAATTCTGCAAATAGTCTTAGCGACTTTGATACCCAGTTAAGAATAATGTCTCAAAATTGCCAGAATCTCGATACTTACATCCATGATTATAACATCTGAAACAAAAAAATGCTGCTGAAAAGAATTGATAATGATATAGAGATCTATAATAGAACATGAAATTTCCATCGAAGAATAAATATGGTTTGAATAAATTCTGTTTATGACATCACTGGCAAAATTCACAGAAAGAAATCTAAAAAAAGGATTTTTAAAAACGCCGAAAAACATCCAAAATAGCATCTACATTCTAGATGTTCTACATGTTATCGATCAATTTGATCAATTAGAATCCCAAAGATTTTTTTTTTATAAAAAAAGATCAAAACATTTTCTCAGGGGGCGTCTAGTGAAATACTGACGCTAATTTTTTTTCAAGTCTGTAGACAAGATGGTATGGCCAGGAGCGCATAAACACAAAAATAAACGCACAAATAAACACAAGTGCATAAAAAAAGGATACAATTCTTTGCCATCTTCGATGGTAACTGTTGTTCAAGAAAACTAATTATATAGTGGAGTTATATAGTTTTTGATGTATACATGAAATGTGCTTTGGAGTAGAGATCTGTAAAAAAAATGCCCTAATATTATTTGTATAAATAAAAGTCTTTAAAAAAGTAAAATACTACGATACACCCAAATACTGATGTTTAAGTAAAGGTCTATAAAAATCAATTTTGACACATCCTTGTATCAAGTGGAGGTCTATGAAAAACGAAAAAAAATCTTTCTATACACCCTAATATTATTTTCCCAAATAAACGGATAAATACTGATTGTCTAACGTAAGGTTTTTAGAAAAAAAAATTTTTTACACCTAATATTAATTGTCTAACGTGAGGTCGATAAAAATGATTCTCCTTTTTATACCCTAGAATCAATTGTCCAACGTAAAGTCAATAAAAAACGAAAATACTATTATATACCCTAATGACAATTGTCTAACGTAAGGTCTATAAAAAACGAAAATACTGTCTTACACCCTAATATTAATAGTCTAATGTGGGGTCTATAAAAAAACAGAAATACTTTTTTATACCCTAATATTAATTGTTAGGTCTATAAAAATCGAAAATACTTTTGATACACCCTCAAAATAATGATAGTTTTAAAAACGTCTATAGGAACGGAAAAAACTTTTATACACCTTAATGTTATTAGTTTATGAGACGGTATATAAATGACAAAATAATTTCGTTACACTCGAATATAGAATGTTTAAGCAAAAACTATGAAAGAAACGAAGATGTTTTTGATACATCTTGATAAAAAGCATATAAAAAAATCGAAAATATTTTTGATACAACTGAATACTATATTACATTGAATCGAGACTGTATATACATTTGGTGGGTGGCAAAAAGGAATATTCATCTGCATGTCTTGTATATTTCAAACTAATTAACTTGATTCAAGGTTCGTACTTTAGTTGATGGCGATTAAAAGTAGGCTTCCTTGGCTTGCTCAGTTACTATTTTTGTAGATATATTTTTCTCGCTGAAATAAAAAAAAAGTAACTCCACAAAGATAAGTTTTGGTCATTGGAATGAGATTGTTGCTTAAGGAAAACGATTAGTAAGTTAGATCGATTAGTTCAATATCAATCCTTCATTCCTACATAGACCTATGTTGTAACCATTGAGATGTATTTGTGTATATGCGTGTGCATATGTATATTCACGAATATGCATCTACATACGCACATTCATTTTTATTGCATATGTGTATGCACGGGTATGTATGTATATGTGCGAATGAGCGTATATATGCGTATGTGAGTTTTTATTTTACATGTATGTGCGAATGCGTGTGTATGTTCTTTTGTGGGTATGTGCATATACATCTATGTGTCTATGTATGTATGTGGGTATCTTGTAGAAGTGCGTGTGCGCAAATGTGCGCGTATGTGTGTGTATGTGTGTATGTAAATATGAGTGCTTATGTGCGTTGTGCAAGTATGTTCAAATGTGCGTATACTAAGAGAGATTCACACAGACACATATTAATTGATTTTAGATGCAGATTTTCAAAGCAGGCCGGCGCTCTTCACTGGCATGATTGGTGCAATACAATCCCTCCCTATTGACACGTGATTTTTGGTAAGTCAACATAATCTTGGTAGAAATATTCTGAATTATATCTGTGAGTGTTTATGCGCATGTTTATGTATGCCTGTTTGTGAGTGTCTTTCTGTGTGTATGTGTTTGTGCGGATGTATTGGTGTCCGTGAGTGTGTATGTGTGTATCTATATGTTTGGTTGAATCTGTGTGTCTGTGTTTCTATACGTTTGTCTTTGTCTGTTTATGTGCGTAGGCACTCACACGTATATAGTTGATTGTACCAATTCGTATAGAAATACATAGAAACTCAGATACAAACACACACAACAAAAATAAAATTAAAACGTTACAAAGGAATTTAAATATTTCTAACTACAGGGAAGTCTTCCCGATGAAAACAATCTTGAGATAAAGGGGGATAATCATGTAAAATTTAAAAAAAAAAAAGACAAATTTCTGACGAAATATAAAAGCAATATTGGAGAGTCAGACAAGAAGGACAAGGACAGATGGCGAGCAAGAAAATGGTGAGCAAGGGTGGATGGAGAGCAACTATGGAAAAAAAAAAGAAAAGGTCGAAGAGAATGTTGGCGGGGGTTTGTCGCCATAATGATGTCAAGTGTGCACAAGGAGGAATAGGTATGTTTGTAAAGGGGGGGAATGTAAGTGACGGGGCGGGGAGAGTTACGATGACGACAATAGAGAGGTTTTGGACAAGATTGCCAAATGATGTTTTGTTGCCATGGTAACCGGGTTCGGTTCAAAAATATTATTTGCTGAGTCTTTTTACAAGTACTCTTGTATTAGTCGCATAAACCATTGGAATAGTTGTATTTTCTTTTCTTTTTTTTTTCTAGGGGAGCAGTAGTAATAACAACATTAGCAGTAGACTGCAATGATGGTTGTCGTGGGGTTGGGGGTGGTCGTCGTCTCCGCAATTATACAAAGATTCGTTTTGTTAGACTCTTGAGACTGTACTCTTATCTAAGTGCTAAGTTTTCTGATCATAACGTTTTTATTGTCTGTCATTATTTACCTTTGCTGGCGAAGTTGGGAGGTGTATATGTATTTGGTCGTGTCCTCCTTTCCGTCTATCTGTTCACACAGTATCTCTAAAAGTTCTCACTGAATTTCAATGAATTTGGGGCGGATCTCCCATTTCTTTTTTGATTGATAAATATTTATGCGTTTTGTTATAAATCTATGTATACACAAATGACTATCCACATGATATCTCCAAAAGTAATCAATGAATTTCAATGAACTTGACTGGAAGTGTTAAAAATAGGTTACAAAAGAATTTATTATATTTTAGGGTTGATCCATACCCAGTTACCTCCCCTACGTCGTAATTATAAGGTCACACAACATAATATCGCCACATTATGTCTATCCACACTGTGTCTCAAAAAGTTATCAATAGATTTCGATCAGAGTTTATGGAAAAGCGGACAATAGTGACAGGAAAGAATGAATATTTGGACAGATCCATACAAAATTTCTTCGTTTAGCAATGGCCTAGGAAGAGGTATGCAGACTCTGAGTGCTATCTAGTTAACCACAGTCAACGAAGTTGGAAGAGGTATATGTATCCACTCGTTTGTCTGTCAGTCTGTTTTTCCTTACCATGAATTCCGGTAATATTTCCCTCGATGAGGTCATCTGTTATTTACCATGAAACTGTTTTTTTCATTCCTGACCATTTTTAGCTGACTGAAGCTCAAATTTGGCGTAAGGGAACACCTTTCAACAGCAGAGGTTATGGGCTAGGTCAAATTGAACTAAAGGGTCATTCAATGTCACTTGAGTTCATTCATAATCATTTCTAGCAAATCGGAGCAATAGTAAAGCACAATTTCGCTCCCCAGACGCAGACAGTTATGTGACGTTGGCATTAAAGGTCATTCACGTCATGAAAATTCAATTTTTTTTTAATTAAGATAAGTGTAAGGGAGACATATTTACTTTTTTGAAGTATCATTCCAATATTTTCAGATGATTCACCCGTGTATTTTTTTTTCTAATATATTCAAAGACCTGTTTGCCATATCAAATACTACCCGGGAAAAATAACCTCAAATTTGACAACACAGTAAAGAAAGTACGCTCTTTCATAAATTCCATACAACATGTTACAAACCATTTAGAGAAAAATGGTTTAACTGGATGAATACGTTCACATTTTGAAAGATATATCAGCACTTTTTATATTCTTTAACAGCATATCAGATGCCCCGTCCGACCCCCGAGCAGACATGCCCAACCCCTTGAGCAGACCCATGCACGAAAATTCGTAATCGAATATTTAGAAAAATTCAGAATGAAATAATTTTTGCAACTATTCGACTTTTGTTTCCTCGGCTAATCTATCACTTTTGAGAGCAATCAAGTTCCCCTGCGAGTATTTTATAATTACAAACGTATATTTGTTTATATATATATATATATATATATATATGTATGTATGTATGTATATATATATATATATATATATATATATATATATATATATATATATACATTGTATCCTGAACTTGTTTAGCTCATCTCTCCATCTAATATTCTGCCGGCCTCGGTTGCACATGTGATATCTGGGGATCCATGTTGGGAGTCGTGGTGTCCATCGGTTGTCTGCCATTCTTGCAACATGGCCATCCCATTGCCATTTGAGATTTTTAATGGATTCTATGATGTCTCTGACTCTTGTCTTTTCTTAGATGCACTGAGCTATCGAGAGAGCGCCGGGTTGGATAAATTTCCAGAATAAAACTGTGGAGATAGATAAATAGACTGGGATAGATAGATAGAAATATAGATAGATAGGAACAGGCTGAGATAGATAGATAGATAGATAGATAGATAGATAGATAGATAGATAGATAGATAGATAGATAGATAGATACAAATGAACAGACTTAGATAGATAGATAGATAGATAGATAGATAGATAGATAGATAGATAGATAGACAGATAGAAATAGACTTGCATTGATAAATGAATCATTGATAGAAATCATATTAGAATAACAGCGACACCATTTCTTCGTAGGATTTTGTGTAATCGATTGATTCAAATAGTTTTTCTTTTTCGAAATTTTCGCTTTCTATTGATTTTGAAGAATTTAATTTCTCGTTTTGTTTGCTAAGGAATGAAGACGTTAACAACGACGGAGATAAGTGCACACATTGAGACATGACTTGTTAAACGTCTGCCTGAAAATTTTATTGAATTTGACTTTCTTTAAAAAAAATTTAGTGAATAAAAATCTACAAAATCTACATTGAATCCGGATGTTTTTATTTCCCATTTCTTTCGTTGCCTTTTCTCTCTGATTTCTCTTTTCGTTTCGTTCATTTCTATTCCCCACTCACATTTCCTCTTTTAGCATCAACCCAAACTATTAACATCGTTTTCTGCAGTTTTTAAGTTCGACTTGTAAGCTAGCTGACTGTCAATGAAGTGTGCCTACAGACCGAACCAATGAAACACATCATCAACATCATCATGTCATCATCAGTCTTTTAACATCCGTCATTAGACATAGACCTTCCCCGGGATTCGCCACAATTCTCTATCAAGGGCGTCGCAGAGCCAGTATTTTCTGAATTTGTCTAGTTAATCTCTCCATCTTGTGTTCTGTCGGTTTTGGTTTTTCATGTGATCTCTGGGGATCCATGTTGCAAGTCGTGATGTCTATCGGTTGTCTTTCATTCTTGCGATATGGCTAGCCCATTGCCATTCGAATTTTTCAATAGTTTCTATGATGTCACGGACACCCGTTTTCTTCCTTATATACTGTGCTGTCTTGTGATCTCTCCATGTAAGGTTGAGCATGATTCTTTCATACGCGCGGTGCATGCTTCTCAGTTTGTTGGTCTTCTCTTAGTAATGTTTCAACTCCATTAGAGGCTATTGAGGGAATGCATTGGTTGTATATTCTTCTTTTTAGGATTATTGGGATCTTTGCGTTTTTAAAAGTTGAGCTTTCTCTGCTAAAGGCTTCCCATCCCAGAGTGATCTTTCGCTTGATTTCCTCTTCTTGGAAACTTGGGGGCTGAAAATTTTAACTTTTATCCCTAATTATGCATTAAAAAAAACAAAAAAACAAATCTTGGTTGTCCGCCCCGTCTGTAAATAACTTTATCGTGGAGGGCATGTTAATCTTAATCCAAACTAAGTAAATCTCTTTATTCCGTCTGGCAACATTAACGCTCGTTTTTTTTTTTTGTTTTTGTTTTTTAAATTCAGACTTTTTTATCGATCACTACCCAACAAAAAGCAAGAGAAGTTATGTATTCAATGAGTACCCCTTTTTTTCAATTCAAAAAATAAAATAGAGCACCCCAGCACGACATACAGCCCTAAAAGGCAACAGGAGTTACCTATTCATTGGGAACCCCTTTTTTCATTTTTTTCTGAATCGATTATCTCTAACACGGCATGATGCCAAAAAACTCTGTTCAAGTAACGGTTTCTATTGAGTGACTAGACAGATCTGTGTAATTTTGAATTTTCAATTATATTTCCTAATATTTAAAAAAATCCCCTTGCATTGCGACGTACATGAATGAAACCCGGTCATAGTGTTAATCATACCACCATACTATCAATTGCTTTTGAGATCAGTCATGTAAAAATGTTGTGAATACTAAGATTAAAAGAAAATCTAAGCATTTTATTCGTAAGATTTAATCGAAAATGTTAGTAACAGGGAGACAGTATTTCATGCCTGCATTTCTGGGAGCGCCCCAGGCATTTTGGTATTTCGGAATTACCATTTTCTAACTGTCAAATCTCTTTGGCAAACTTGAGATTTCACAAAAGATCCCCGACACTTTGAAAGATTTTAATTAGATTGAAAATCTTTCATATGAGAAAAAAATCAATCAAAACTGTCAACGAAACCAACGACATAGATTTCTTCAGCTTTTAAGTGGTTCTGGCTGGCAGACTGGCTACGTATGTGTTGCACATCATTGGAATTAGAGACCTGAAAGGTTCAACATCTACTCCGTATTATGTTTGGAGAAGAACAATTCTATTTTTCTTGGATGAGTTTTAAAGTGATGGGCTCAGATTTGCAATCTGAATTTAAGCTGAATTTGTCCCTTGATTGGTATTCAAAGTATTCAGATTTTTATTGATGCTACTGATCATTTAGCATCACTTTTTTCCAATGTTTTAATTTATCACCCAGAAGACATCATTCTGCCTAAAGACGTTGATCTTGTGCCGTTTTCTGTTGAGTGACTAACTAGAGTTTTTTCTCCTTCAATCACCCTTTATTTTCATCATAGCTTTTTAAAGATCGAACATGGCCCGAGACAGCACCCATATCAGTTATGTCACAAGAACAATTTATAAAGCAATTTGTGTTTTTGCTTTACTTCGTTTCACAACGATATTTTCAGTCATATATACATATATGTGTGTGCGTGTATATAAATATATATATATATATATATATATATATATATATATATATATATATATATATATATATATATATATATATATATATATATATATATATATATATATATATATATATTCCTCCCCCGGCAGCCGAATACCAAAAGGCAAAAAGTTAATTAACAATGACATCTTTTATTTGCCTCCTGTCGCCCGACAAAGAAAATAAATGAATCTAATTAGTAGACACCTGTAGACGGTAAATTTATTGCCATCTCCTTCATATATATATATATATATGTATGAATGTATGTATATATATGCTGATAGAGACAGAAAATATGCTAACTCTTTTGTGAAAACATATCTATTTAGCTGTACATTGCATACAAATTTGTTCATTATATATGTGGACATATTACGTGTGATAAGTCCCGAAAGTGTGTGTATGTGTGTGTTTGCCCCTCTAAAACTGATTTAACTTGTTGAATGAATCAAACTAAAAATTTTTACTATCCTGGTGAAATAAAAAGAAACAATATATATATATTGTTTGGGTTGGAGAGGACATGAATAAACCCACACTGCAAAGAGTTTACCTGAATGCTTGTAAAATACAGAAGTACACAATAACATTAAAGTCTTTTTCAAATCTTCTTAATTCCACCCTTTTTCAGTAGGCAAAGCATGCATGCATATATATATATACATATGTATATATATATATATATATATATATATATATATATATATATATATATATATATATATATATATATATATCACTTCTCATTCACTCTCCTTTTCGTTTCTTTGTCTTTATAACCATAAAATTACGTACAGAATCGCACGAATATGCACAAATATATACATATATATATATATATATATATATATATATATATATATATATATATATATATATATATATATATATATATATATATAGTTTTTATTATATCATGGATTTTTACACCTCACAACAGGCTGCTTCATAAATTTTGCAATTTTCAAATGATATATTTGTATAGATATACATATATATATTAAATGATGCAAAAGTCTGGACCCATAGGCGGTTCATGATGGAAACATAGCTTTGTATGAATTGAAATTTAATTGAACACACTCCAGTGATTGAATTATTAATAAATCAATGTTCCACTTCAATATATACATTAAGTGTTGAAACTGACGTCCATCTACTTCTAAACCATGGGTGTACTCATGAACTTTCGCAGAATTGTCAGCAAAGCACTATTCGTTCTCATCGAGTCGATTTCTATTGTGACGTTATCCTTTGGTGCCTGTGTTCTTTCTTGTAAGTCAATAGAAAACGCATTCTCTTGGCTTTTGTCAACTCTTATGCTACGGTATATCAATGTAGAGAATATACATTAGATATACGTCTTTCATCAAACTACCAATGAGTCCTGGCTTCTGCATCATCCTGTATAATTCTGATGTGCTGAAATATTATGACTACCCGTCTAATGTGTTGGTGTTGATCTTCCATATGACTGAAAAAATAATTTTATCCGATTTGGCCTGGACTCTACACGACCTTGAAAAATTTCCTTTGGAGTCTACTGCCAGGACGTTGACAGCATTTATTTTAACTGCAAGATACATGGCTGAGGTTCTGCAGAACAGAATTGGTTTTGAAACATATCCCATGAGTTTTCAATGCTATTGAGATCTGGGAAGTTTGGTAGCCAGGAAAACAAAGTATTTGCTTATGCAAGTATACATGGGAATATATAGCGATATTTTCAAGAACTAAGCATATTTGTGAATATACAAATAATGTATCAATTTACCTATATATTGGTCATATAAGTGTTTACACTATATATATATATATATATATATATATATATATATATATATATATATATATTTCAAAGGTTTTACAGCTTTAATCATTAAAAACTTTTTCAAAAGATTTTTTGTCGTTTCAGTCGCTTATTCCCCAATATTGTTCAATGCAATTTATGACATTTTCTTCAGGTTTTTTCCCCTGTTTCACGAATACGTTGTTATTAAAGAACTATGTGCATGTTTCCTCTTGTTTACCATACAATGCTTTCGGGTATTTTAAAAACAAAACAGTTATATCAATAGGGCACCCATAGTGTTGATCAAAGTCCACTTCCCTTCCAGCTATGATTTCAATATATAGCTTATGCTATACATTTAGTCTGTTATTATCATTATGTACAGTATGCGTTATTCTACACTATGCATCATTTAATTTTTTGAACGAGGGCTTACTTACACAGGGCTTGCTAACTTACTTACACATGCACACACACACACACACACACACACACACACATATATATATATATATATATGTGTGTGTGTGTGTGTGTGTGTATATATATATATATATAAAATTAAAGCCAAACTTTTCCGTTTTGAGGTATTATAATGGTTTTGATGAATGATAAATTTGATAAGCCTATAGATATATATATATATATATATATATATACATATATATATATATATATATATGTATATATATATATATATTTATGTATATATGCATGTTTCTACATAGACATATATACGTGTGTGTGTTTAAATAAAGATAGATTTCAAATATATACATATGTACGTGTGATTATGCGTCCAAACATATACATAGTTATCTATCTATCTATCTATCCATCTATATATATATATATATATATATATATATATATATATATATATATATATATATATATATATATATATATATGTATATATATATATATATGTATGTATGTACATATGACAATGAAAAGAATCGATCCTAAGACTGATGCAAAAACCTCTCTTCTCTGTCCTCCTAGTTGTACAGGAAAAGTCGCTGTCGCCATTGCTGCGATCACTTTAAGCCTATCCTTATTCTTTTGTCGTGAGCCATTTACTGGCCCCAGTTTTATTCCTCAACAACTTTGGTCAGCATCTCTCAAAGAAACTGAATTACACTCGAAATACAGAAATATTCTTTGCTTCTCCCTTGGTCTGCTCAAAAATAAACACCGGTTCAAAAATCGAATTTTATTCTCGAGTAACAGTGGCGTGGATTGTTGAAAAATAACAAAGACTGTCTTGCTTTACTTTCTTTAGAAAGGATAGGCTTCAGTTTGTGCGTGTGTGTGTGTGTGTGTGTGTGTGTGTGTGTGTATGTGTGTGTGTGTGTGTGTGTGTGTGTAATATTGATTCATCAAACTTCTACAAATAAATTTAAAGTCAGACTCACCATCTCAGTCAATATTTGAAATCGTGTAAAAAGATTTCACCGGAGAATAAATATGATCAGAATAAATCATGTTCATAACATCACTTGTGTTTTCCAACTGAGAACATCTAGAATAAGGTGAAAAAAAAAGGCAAAATATCTAAGACCATTCAAATTTTGGAGAATCTAGATGTCATTACTGAACCTATCAAAATAAGGCCCCGAGACAGTGAAAGAAAATTCTTTTCCCCCCAAAATCCAAACAAACTTTGTTGAAAGGGTCTAGTGGAATACTGATCCCAATTTTCAGGTCTATAGACAAAATGGTATAGCCAGAAGCGCTGGAACACACGCACAAATCAAAAAGATATAACTGTCCGCCATTTTTTATGATTGCCGTTGTTCAATGGTATAAGACATTTCAGTAAATTTTACTTCGGAGTCTTTTCTTTTTCTAATTTTGCATAAAATTTCGGTTTTTTTACATAATTGAGGAAAATGACAGAATTGAAAAATCCACTTATTTAAATTAAATTTTCGTATATATATATATGTATATATATGAGTAAGCTCTGCGTGAGTAAGCCCTGTCTCAAAAATTTAAATGATGTGTCGTATGAAATAACAACCATATACAATATATCATGATACCCTATATTAAATAACATCCACGTACAATACATTATGATAATACCCAATACGAAATATCGTTGTATACGATATATTATAATAATACCCTACATAGAATAGTATCCGTATAAAAATATTTTGATAATATCCTGTATTAAATAACATCCGTGTACAATATACAATCATAATACCTTACATAGAATAATATCCACGTAAAAATTTTTTTGATAATATTCTGTTTAAAATAACATCTGTATACAGTATATTATGATGATACCAAATGTAAAATAACACCCGTATACAATGTATTAGGATAATACTCTATATAAAATAACATCCATTTCCGATATATTATGATAATACCCTATATAGTATAACAAACTACTTGTATGATATCAGCTACATTTTAAAATCATAGTTGCAAAGGAGAAGAGTTTGATCAACACTGCTGGAGTGCCATTTTAATAAAACTGTTTTGTTTTTAAAATCCCCGAAACGGTTACATGGTGAACAACTGATCATCCCAACAAGAAAAAATTTATACATTGTACCATAATAACAAAGTATACGTAAAACAGGAAAAAAAAAATCTGAAGAAAATTACATGAATTCTATCGACAAATATAAATTCGAGTATGAAGATACCATTATTAATTCAATACTTTAACCGAACCGATGAAAAAACTCAGGAGACACTGATAGAATTCGATCGCCCAAAGTTAATCTCAGTAGACTGATAATATAAGTACTGCGTGTTGTATTGATTGGTAGGGGGAAGTGGACATCGAAGCAATGGAAGTTACATGACAAACAGACTGATTTTTTTTAAATCAAAAACGAAAAAAAAGGTCAGTCGATATAGACCATCATTTGACCAGCAAATTAAGCATCGTCCGCAGAAATTTAAAATTATTAACAATTACAAAATAGTTATCGATTCCAAATTTGATTTCATTGATTTGATATTTAATATCTATTATCGTACTTACTCGAGTACAATGCGACCTCATATATAATGTAAACCTCTCTTTTTGTAGATGAAGATGCACACACACACACACACACACACACACACACACACATATATATATATATATATATATATATATATAATATCCTCTCGTCGCCTCAAATATGAAAACACATAAATAACAAAATCTAAAAAACAAAAACACCAACATTAAAAAAGACTTAGTTCCTGCTATTGTTCAGTAACCCTTGCATTGAATTTAAAAGATCCAAATCCTGTATTTTGGGTAGTTTGTTCCTTTAATACAGTGAACATGTTAACCGAAATTATTGACGGGTTCTCTGGTAGAGATAGGATTTGATATTAGTATAAATTTGCCCTTAACAGCCATGTTATCTATCCCATCAAACTAATGTTCAAGTACTATCCCAAATAAGGATACAATACAGCCCACACCGTTGATAACGTCTACAAAGCTTCCGGAGTGAAAACTACAACAATCATAACTGTTCAGCGCCGGTACCATAGACTTAAGTCACTAAAATTGATGTCAATGAAAAAAAATTGATTGAGGCCCAAACCTGTTCTGAATTTTTTCTGAAGCAGTGGCCAACAGTCCTTGCTCGACGGTTCGAACATTTTCTGGAGACTTTGAAATTTCAACAGCAAATATATCACATCATTTCAAGGCAATAGGAAAGTTTAAAAGCTGAAAAAAGTAGTCTAACATAGATTTAACATGCTGAATGAAATCTCCCATGACGGTTCTTGATCACACACCTCTCGGCTGTGTCTAAGTACTAGGAGTAGGGATGTGAAGACTCGCAGAATCCTCAATACTCATTTGACGTCTTCACTACAGATTATAATCATGAAAAGTATTTTAAACTTCGTATTCATGGAGATTTCAAAGGATGAAAATAGGGAAGCTATAATTCCTCTTTTTACCGGAAATGATTTCATAGAGATAGCATGTTAATATTAAAGGATCGTTGAAAAACCAGGTTTTCTCCAGATGGGTCATATTTTGATTAGATGTTTAGTTTTCATTTTGTTGTTTATATCGTCCTTCCCCAGGACTGAAAAGGGAGTTACGTAGAACAGCTTTAAAAAATGACAAATTTGTTACACATAAATTTGTCAGTTTATCTATAAGTAGTATTTATCATATTTAATAAGAAATTTACCAAGACAAGCTAAAAATTTTGCTTAACATTTTTTTTTTTCGGGTAATTTCTTCAAGTTTGTCCGAAGGAACACTTTTGTCAGTGCAGAGTATTGAAAAAACGAAATTCTGTTAGTAACAAGGAAATATTTCAAAATGGTGATGGTCGAAATAATTACGTACTGGCACCGGTGATTAATGCTCCAGCCTATGTGAGGGCCAGGATTTTGGCAGTTGATAATTACAACATAAAATGCTTTTCCCACTCGGAAGATTGGCAATCTTTCAGAATTCAATCGTCTTCATTTTTTTTTAGTAACCGTCAACCAAACCTACCACAGAGACCGTCAAAATAGGTTTTGTCAGTTTCAAGTTGGTCCAGCTGGTTAAATATGTATATATCAAGCGTGCAGGACGCACAAATGGAGCTAGAGGGCTGAAAATTTCAACATATACTCCTTATCATGTAAAAATGGATTAAAACGTTTCGGTTTCTTGGTTTGTTTGATTTTTAGATTCCGACATTTACACCTTATTTTAGAAATGAAAAACGTTTTCTGTTTTTTGTTATTTCATTTATTTAATGGTGACCAAAATCCCAATTTCCCTGTAGGTTGTTAGTGTCGGGCTTCAATTTGCAATGTAAATTTACGCTACATAAGTTCCTAGTTTGTGTCTGTTTTTTTTGTGTCGTTTTGTGTTTTTGTTTTTTTTTTTCATTTGAAACTTTTTAATGATCCAATGTAAGGTAAGTGAAGTAGCGTATTCATTGATCACCCTTTTTCCCCAATTTCTTGATTGATTGCCCCCAACATTGCATGCTTTTGGTTACACGACGGTTTCTTTCGAGCGACGAACCGGACCTGTTTGGATTACGTAAGTTTTGATAATTGTCTGAACTTGAAAAGGAAGCTATTAAAACCAGTTTTGTATTGTGGATTTTACAAGTACATTGATATGATAAATACTTGGAGAAATGCGAAGCGCTAATGCTAACTGCTGAGAATCATCACTATCACTAACAACGTTCCTTTTAATTCTTAGTAGTCGGTGTATATGAATGAGTGTGTGTGTATTGGGGATGATCAATCAAGAAATTTAGATAAGGGGTGATCAATGGCTGTGCTACTTCCACTCTCCTTTGAATCCGGTCGTTTGAAGTCTTCAATGTCAACAGAATGACTACAATGTAATACAACACCGATTATCCCTCAAAATCCCATTATTATCCTACAAAACGACCAGTGCGTTCATCAAGAAGTCAACCAGAAAAAATGTAATAACCTATACAAAAGGATATTAAACTTACCAAACACCATCGACCTCTCTGATCAACAACTCAAAGATCATTAAAAAGATTTACTCAACCAAGGACTAGACTGCTATATCTTTAACTAATCTAACATAATCAACAAGAAAAAAAAATCAGAAATAGAAATTCTGTACCAGGACTTTCTAAAACTATGAGAAGTAAAACAAATAACCACACATCCAGAAATAAAAGATCTCCTTAAAGCCGAATCCATGACAAACTGACAAAACACTATCAACAGAAAAGTAAACTCCCGAATGAAAATTTACAAAACGCATTAAATGTAATCTATATAAAATCTAATTTTTAGTCGATAGGAACCGGGTTAACATTTGAACAAAGAATTATTTCTGCTGCTTCTAATTCTGAAAGTAAATGCGTATTATACTCGAGATGTTCCATGATTTCTGAGCCTATGATTCTTGGTGCTTATTATGTATGAGTGTGGATGATACACGAATAAACCTGTCTTGATTTGGTCCCAGCATCTGACAAATTGAGTTTTGTATGGCCAAAGATATCCAGAAACTCTGTTCCAGATTTTACTTCTTAGAACTTCGTAATCGTCCTGAGTTTACAATTTTTTAAAAAAGCCGACAAAACAAATATCTTCGTCGTGATGAACAAATCTGACTACTATGATGAATTGCAAGCAATTCTGAATCATAATACAAAAATGAACATAAATCCTACTACTCTATTAAAAAGTCCCAAATCCACAAACTCATCACTGCCAACAACGCTAGAACTGACTCTATTAAGCTTCAAAAAATATCAAGAGAATATACACGTGAATATCTATACAGAAACGTGAAAATACATTGCACTGAGTCCCCTTTCCACCCCATCATTTCCCAAGTCCCCACCCAATTGACAATGTATCAAAATGCATCAATCAACTAATCCCACCATACCTACCTAATAAGTATAAAGTAAATTCTACTAGTGCTCTAATCCAAGTACTACATTCAGAAAAATGCACCAGTAAAAGAAACTAATGAAATAATCGTAAAAAATATATATCGTCTCACTAGAAATTGACTCTAAAGAACAAAAAAAAAACACAACTATTTCTTGTCTGCACTATACAAGTCCTTTGACTATAGAGGAAATCTATGCATTCAAAAAGACGGGGTATCTATGGGCTCAACCCTTGGTCCCACATTCGCTAACTTCTACACAGCACACCTTAGGAACAACATTTCCCTAGATTTAACCAGACCAACTATAAACCTACGCTATGTTGACAGCATCTAGATATTAGCTAAAGACGATGACAAAATCGATAAACTATAACTAGTATTTCAAAACAATTCTGTAGTTAACATCATACACACATTTAACAATAATGATAACATTCCCTTTTTAAGTGTACTAATTGACCGTAATAACGGTAACTTCACCACCTCTCCATATAAAAAAACCCACTTGCACAAACTCTTGCCTTTTTAACTATAACAGCAAATGCCCCTACAGCTATAAAAAATAAGCCGTTACAAAAAATCTAATTAACTGCGCAAAACTAATATCCTCCTCGAAAACTATCATGAACTAAAATAGCATCACGCAAACACTTATTGATAATGGATTCCTCAACCATAAAGTACATGAACAGATCAAAGAAGCCCTAAACAAGAATAATAACATCCCTCACCAAAACGGAAATATTATTAACCTTCACAACTGTAACCAAATGCACCCTAACTTCAATAAAGACGGAGAAGCTATACACAATATTATCAACGGATACTGATCCTAATAAACATTTTAAACTAACAATTTGATAGGAAAAATAAAAACTTCTAATCTCCTAATAACTAATTATTAGTCTACCCCTACAAAAAGATTACAAAAAACTACTATTATATAACAATCTAAATTCCCATTGAGAGAAAGTAACTCTGACAAAATTACATATATTCGATAGACAACCACAGCACTGTCAAGAAGATTAACATGGCACCTGTCAGACACAAACTCCATTAGCCAACATTTAAAACAAAACCCCAACAGTCCCTCTTCAAATATCTGCTAAATACTGATGGAAAACACAGCAATCCACGAAATCACTCACAACATTAAAAGACTCCAAGTGATGGAGACTATTTTTAATCAGATCCAAACAACTCTGAATGAACAAAATCTCGAATGGAATTGGTGCCAGCATCTTGAAATACCTATAAACAACAATTCAACAGCATATCTATCAAATATAAACCCAAAATGCATTTTCATAAATAGATTAAGTACAACCACATTTCATTTCGAACGGAGTGACGTAGGTGGTACCAGATAATGGTGAAAATTTGAAACTGAGACAAAGAACAAATCTTAAGGAAAACCAGCGATGGTTGTTAATACTAGGTTTACTCAAAACAACACACAAAATGGATTAGGGAAAATTCATACACTCCTTTAACCTAAATATTAAGGACAAAATCCCAAAGATTGAGAAACTCACTAAGGGTCGAATTGATAAGAAATGTCGATACTACTTAATGAAATACACACACACACACATACACGTATATATATATATATATATATATATATATATATATATATATATATATATATATATATATTGTGTTTTTGTCACCATCAATTTTGAGGTAGTATATATCAGCTAGTTAGTAAGCGAAATAAGAACCTTTAGAATCTACACATTTTTGCCAACTAGGCGCTTTGAGCTGCTGCACAGTCGTTGTGAACCTTCCCTTGCAGGAGGTGGTCGAAATGTTTGAAAAAGTGATTGTCGATCGTAGAGAGGTCTGGCGAGCAAGCTAAGTTAGATTGAGTTTCGTAACCTTCGTCTGTTTAGTTTCTGCCGGGGGCATTCATGAGACATGTTACCTTTTTTTTTTCTTTTCCGATTTGGTACAAATGGTCAACATTTAGTACCTCTACAACCTCTTGAGTTGTTTTGCGTGGGTCTACCTCAATAATGCCCCTCAATTTGATTTCGTCAATCACAGAAAGACGTTCACATCTTCAAGGGGTCATGCCTCCGTTTCGAAATATATGGAACCAATGTTGAGTTATATATTCGTTGACAGTTGTCCGGTTAAAAACTTGGTTGGTATTGCAAGTAGTAGCCGCTGATTTACGTCCGATTTTGAGCTAATGCAACTAAATTGCTCAAAATTGTGCTTTCCACATTTCTAATTTGGCAGCCTCAGAGAAACCAGAATGGATAGAGAAGAGAATAAATAAACCAAAATTCTTGCTTCAAAATGGTATATTGCATGAAAATATTTGAATAATAGTTTATTCGGAAATAACCATCAAAGAAAAACGCCATTATCTGTACACTAAACTGAGATATCCGTAAGACTGTAGTCAATGGTCAAAAAGTCACTCTGCCAAAACGTTCTGAACTTGTCCAAGTCATTTCGTTGTATTATTTTTGCCAGCCATGATTAAGTTAACGAGCTCAAGGGACTTACGCTGTGAGTTGCAATGTCTAGTAGTTATCTGATATCATTGCAGCATAGCCTGTCCATATCCATTTAAGTTTCCTAATGGCTTCAGCTATATCTGGAACCTCTTTGCTCTTTAATATACTGCGTTGTCTTGTGATCTCGGTGTGTGATATCTAAGATTATTTAACGAAGTCACAGTTTTATCTGTTTTCTAAAAGTGATTGGAGTCGATTGAACTTAACATGATACCGTTTCCCCAGTCGAATGTAATTTCCGACACACCGAGAACGGTGAGGTAAGAGATGGAATGGGATGGACTGTATCGGTCTGTGTGTGTGTGTGTGTGTGTGTGTGTGTGTATGTGTGTGTGTGTGCGTGGTTGTGAATGTGTGTCTGTGTATGCATGTGAATTATCGTGCTGCATATGTAATAATGTGAGAGAGGGAGGAAGAGAGAAAGAACTGAAGAAGAGATGAAACAGTATTATACACATCAAGACAAGCAATGTAGAGGGAGGAGAAAGAGAGGTTAGATAGGAAGAGAAGTAGTGGAGAGAGAGAGGTAGTAAGTAACAGAGAGAGAGAAAGAGAAACAGTGAGAAGGAGAACAATGGTGAGACAATACGTATCATAGAGAGAGGCAAAAGTGCAGCAGTATATGATCCAGAGAGAAGGGGAGCAGGTGAGACGGTACATAATAGAAAGAGGAGGGAGCTGCACGCGTGAGACAGCGTAGAATAGACTGGAAAAAAAGGAAATGAGGCAAAAGCGAGACGGCACGTAGGAGAGAGAGAGAAAGAAAGAGAGAGAGAGAGAGAGAAAGGACAGGGAGGAGAGGGATAGGCATAATTGAAGCAGCACCGGATAGATATATATGTACATATATTGGCAATAGAGAGAGAGTAACAGTGAGAGCGACGCAAAGATGAGAGACAACGCAGGAGAAAGAAAGACGGGGGAGCAAAAGCGAGATGCACACAATAGAGAGAAAGAGAGAGAAGGATACAAAAGCAGGACAGTGCATAAGAAAGAGAGAGGGTGAGCGAGAGAGAGAAGGAATCAGATAGTCAGAGAGAGAGAGAGAAAGATGTAGGGAATATTATTCTTGACTAATCAACGAAGATGACTGCCAAATTGCGAAGAGACCTGACAACTAAAAACTCGAGACCAAAATGCAAAAAGAAAAGACAAAAATAAACCCCCTTTTTGCCCGGTGGCGTCGACCTTTCCATTGCAAACTACTCATCCATGACGAGATAACACAAGTCAAACATCCAATGCATCACTAACTTAAAGCCAGGCAGTTGGGATGGAGGTGGGGGTCGGGTCGGGGTTGGAGGGGACCGGTCGGTCACATGCAAATCGTAGCGGCCCATATTGCTGTGTGCAGGCGTTACATTACTCTGCTTTTGTTACTAAGGCTCGTTAAAAGGTGTTGGTAGTTTTTTCTGAGTGGGCGCATTGCGTCACCTGATAAGTCCTCATGTCATGTGACTACGGCATCGTGGACGTTGGAAAATCTTTCCATTGCTTTTCTTTGCGATGTTTTTGCAGGGCTGATAGTTTTGTTTTATTTTCGTTATGTATTAGCGATGGATGAAAAGAAAGAGAGATAGATGGTTGAATGCTTATATACATAGATGCATTAGTTGATAGATAGATAATTGAGAGTCATAGATGCATACATAAATTGATAGACTGATGGATAGATAGACGTATTAATACAAGCATTAATAGATATATTGATCGATAGATTGATAGCTACATAAATACTTACATATATTGATCGATAGACAGATAGTTTCAAATAGATAGATAGATAGATCGATGGATAATGCATATAAGCAGACAGTTAGAAAGAGATGGATAATATGTTTATGTTATACACACACACACACACACACATATATATATATATATATATATATAAGGGCCCTTGTAATTCTTATCTTTATACATAAATTGCTTCATCAAATTCTCTATTGTTTATACACACACACACACACACACACACACATACATATATATATATCGAGAAATTAATATACAATCCGATAGAAATGATTATAGATTGTGTTATAGTATTTCTAAAAATAATCCACCATTCTTGATAAATTGATAAACCAAAATATTATCGTATTTTCCCACCGTAATCCTGAGTATATATATATATATATATATATATATATATATATATATATATATCATACCAGTTGCCCAGAAACTGAGTGCAAGCAGATTTTTACAAGTCTTAAACCCTCTTCTAAAGACTCACAGTCTACTGTGGTTTACAGTTTCACACCACTTGCCTGATAGACACCATTGAAGGCTGAATGACAGTAAGTCTCCTCAGGTGTCCCTTCCTCCTCTCGTTGTCATCATATATCACAGCAGTGCTAGGGTTTGTAACGTCTCAATCCTTCCTTTCGTCCCTTGTGTCACATGCCTTTTCTTTCTGACTCTTTTGGCCTCGCCGTCGACAGGAGGTCGTCTCATATTCCAAGGACTCTCCTCAGTATCTGTGTAGACCTTGAAGTCCCATTTTCCCCAGCTTTACATACAAATACCTTTTACTTCATAGCTGTTGAGCTATTGCTGACGAACGGAGGTCGAATATCTCATATTCCTTATCCTGTTTTCAATGTCTTGGGAACAGTTTTCAGTTCTCAGTACTATTATTGGTACTATCCTGACCTTTATGTCCCACATTTTGTCAGCTCCAGGGTCAAGACCTGATATTTTTCACTCTCATTCATATCTGCTTTGCGATCTGCACACACAGCCACATCTATTATTTGGCTGGTTATCTTTCCTTTATCAACGATTATTAGGCTCGGATTTCTTGTTTTGATCAGGTGGTCAGTTTAGATGTTGGGTCATTTTTGATGATCTACTTTCCAGAACAATCTCCCTTGGTGCCGGTAATCTCAGTCGTTTGCGTTGTTCTCATTGTATAACAATTGCTACCCTATCGTACCTGTTCTTATACCCCTTCTGGGCTCATTCACTACATTCACTGCGTGTGTGGTTTACAGTCTCATCCTTTTTTCTACTTGGATTACATTTGCTGTCCGTTTACGGCTAGTAACTGGTCAATTTCAGAAATGCAGATGACATAACCCTTTTGCTGAGAACTTACAACTGATTGATGAACTAAATGAAGAGAGCAAGACAAAGGTCATGTGCAACAACCACATCGGAGATTTAAAAAAAACACAAAGATCAAAATCGAAGACACAGAACTGGAGAAAGTAGATCACTACATCTACATAGGACAATGAATCTCCATGAGACCCTCAAAAGAAGAAGAAATCAAGCAAAGAATCACACTAAGGTGACAAACCTTTGATAGAGCAAGCCCAACCTTCAAAAACAAGGAGATCCCATTAATCCTTTAACCAATGCATCCTCCCCATAGTCACTTATGGAGCTGAAACATGGAACCTAACCAAGAGACAGATCTGCTAATTGAGAACCATGCAACGTGCACATGAAAGAATTGTGCTGGGCCTCACTTGGAGAGACCACAAGATAGCACAGTACATTTTTTTTTAAAAAGACAGGAGTCAGGGACATCATATAATCCATTAAAAATCTCAAATGAGATGGCCATGTTGCAAGAATGGCGAACAACCGATGGATATCGTGACTCACGACATGGATCCCCAAAGATCACATGCGCAACAGAGGCCGGTAGAATATTAGATGGAGAGACGAGCAAGACAAATTTAGAAAGTACTGGTTCTGCAACGCCCATGATAGAGAAGTGTGGCAAATCTTAGGGAAGGTCTATGTCCAACGAACGACGTTGTAAAACTGATGATGATGATGAGTCCTGCCGATTTTCGCTTTAGTTTGTCCTGATGCATTTGATCTGTGATTCTGTTTCGATCTTAATGTTCCATGTGCGTAATCATGTCTACGATTGCTCGTCTCTTATTTTATTTGTTTCCATTTTTTCTCCTTTCTTATTCCATCGATCGATACTTTTTTATTGTTTGTAGCACTGCTTCGAACTTTCCGCAAAATATCTACATTACTAGCTTGCACCAACTTTTTTAAAATCCTGTTTTGGTATTTCGGACACTATTTTTAATACTGATGAGTCCTCTCCCGACCTTTCCCACTTCAATCACAGTCAATCTGTGGATTCTCCAATTTGTTGAGACTGATTCATTGTCATACCTTTCATCGCTCGCTGGCCTATCGATTCAAATGGACCTACGTATCTTACTGCCAATACTGCCGTTGTGTTAATTCTCTCAGAGCTAGATCTCAAATATTTTCCTTATCCTTCCAAAGCATCCTTTTTTTATACATTTTCTCTTCTGTTTCTAGCTATTCATATCGCTCAAGTAGTCCTAATGTTCAAATTTTCTCGTTGTCTGGTAAGTCGATTCTTTATGATGCTATAAACTGCGCATTACCATTAACTTGCATTTTTCTATTCCAATATCGTTGTAGCATTCTTTAACTTTGTGAAAGCAGCATATTATAAGGGCACTCCTCTAAAGGGGCAGCAGACCTCTACAGCCTGCTTGGGTATCTGCCTCTAACAGATTGTCAAAATTCTGATCTCTAAATGCTCATGACAGCCATACAGTGGAAATATTCCCTCAAAGGGCTGCACAGTTTCACCACCAACTCCAGCACTTACCAGGAGAAAGAAATTAAAAAAAAACAAAACTTAAGGGCCTTACTCACATCTATACAATTAGGTCGATAAAGTCATGCAAACCACCGGTTCAAGGTTTGGGGTCAGTCATGCACACGCCACATCCCACCTTAAAACTTCATTGCACATGCCTTTGGGTTATTCACGTACAGGATCCACCGACTTATGATCGGTGAAAACGTGGAAGACACTGCCGGACCTTCGTTCGCTAATCCAAGCCATCATATCATATATAATAGGATACAATACCCCAGCTTGTCTCTGTTTCTCCCCTCTCTCTCTCTCTCTCTGTCTGTCTGTCTGTCTGTCTGTCTCTGTCTCTCTCTCTCTCTCTCTCTCTCTCTTTCTCTCTGTATATATGTGTGTGTTGGGGGAAAGTGTGAATTTTTGTATTTATAAATGATTATATATATATATATATATATATATATATATATATATAATGAGAATAACCACTAAAATGAAATCGCACTCCGTCAATAGCAGCAATGATTATCACCCGAAACGTGATTAATACCCAAAACGTGATAAATATATAAGATTAGTGATCTACAACCAAATAATAAAAACATCTAATCTTATCATTACTAATAATGTTTGCCTTTAAAAACTTCCATTAAATAATAACATTCTCTGTCCCTAGCTCTGAGAATGGTCATTAACATTCAAAGAGTTTTTCGCTGTTAACAACAAACAATAAAATGGAGTTTAATCGTCCGAAAAACTCTTTGAAATAATAATTTTATCTAAGAATTTCCTTTCTCTTTGGGGGACTGTGTTCCCTATGATTCCCAGCCATCAGATTCGTATGTTGGACATACGGCTATAACCCTATCTCGTAGATTAACCAGCCATATGCCCGGTCAAATCGCCATTCGAGTTTATATGAATGAAAATTAGACCACTAGGCATTATTTCTACCAGTACGCTCCAAATACCCATGAAAAATACGTTTATTCTATGCAATATTTGAAATTCCTGAAGCAACATCATAAAATCGAGAAATCCTTAATTAGATAAGGGATTTCTCGGTTCGGTAAACAGGACTTCATATCTATTTATTGAAATAATGCACGCACAACAACAGCTCTACCTTATTGTGGTAGTATTACAGTTCATATAATCAGTGAGCAAGCTATAACTTCCATTGAAAATTAGGTTTTATTCAAAACATAATAAACTGAATATACCAAACACTCCGTTATATATCAAAGGTCCCATTTAAATTGACAAGTTAGAGTCATCTGATTTACATAAGTTCGATTTCTAGTACCTGTAATAAATTTCAAAATTTCAATTTTTAGTCATCTCTTAAGAGACAAATATTTTAGCATACATAGAGTCGATTCAGACTGTTTAAAAGTCTCTGCACTTGGTGGGAGATTAGTTTTCTGAGCAGAAATGGTAGAAGCCGTATCCAGCTTAAAAGTTGTGCCTTCGATCAAAAGTCCCCAGAAGCGAATTTCTGCTCAATCTGATAAACTATGAGGCAATTTAATTGGAAGAAACTGCGATTGGTGCACACCCTTTTGCAAAATGGGTTCTTTGCTTCGATAAACAACCGTTGGTTACAATTATCTATACGGGAGAAGATTTTTATTTCTATGTTTCATTCTGTGCAACGTCATCATAACGCACAAACTGTAAACAATTGAAAGTATGTAAAAATTGGAAATCGAATGACTTCCATATTTTTCACCTGATGTTGATAATTGCTACATCACAAATGTTTGGGAAATATTTACATTCATTCGATCCAGACATGTGTAATCTTGTTCTTGAGCAAGAAAGGTCAAGAAGATGGAGAAAAACATTACTTGTTTATTGTCTTCAATAAAACCTGATTTGATGAAACACACGATAGGCTATTCTGGAAAAATGATTCTTATACCAGCTCCCACCCAACTCACCTGTGAACCTTTTTCAAACTTTCAACTGCACCTTAAAACCTTAGAATTTCAATTTCAATTTTCAATTTATATATTTAATTTTCGGTCTTAATTTCTTGATAACATAAAACACTCCAACCCCGTTACATCTCTCGTCTTTCTTTAGACACGATCACTAACAAAGTTATATATATATTCATATATATCTGAAGCGAAGGTTTCGATCCTACCTCGTAGTACTGGATGGGATAATGGATGGTCTATAGCCACACTGAAGAGTTGTAATACGAGACTGTTGTCTATGGATGACACAAATATTTAATTAATATTATAATTAACGCTCCCTTATTCAGGGTCGAGAACTCTTTAAGTGGGATAACTCATTCATTATAAGCTTATGCAATGCTCTTCCAATTAGGAATAGACCTCTCTGGTGGATTGGGAATTATGCGCGAGTAAATATATCGCTTAAATTCAACCTAACTGACTGACCAATTCTGGGTCTGAAGCGAAGGTTTCGATCTTACATCGTGGAACTAGATGGAATGATGCGTTGTCTATAGCGACACTCGAGAGTTATAATACAACGAAACAGCTGTCCGTGGACGACACATATATTTAATTATTATTACTATTATTATTATTATTATTATTATTATTATTATTATTATTATTATTATTATATCTTCTACAAGTGAAAAAAAAACCCTAAAAATGAAAGAATAGCGTCATGAAAATATCAAAATAACATTTTTTTTTCTTCCTGACTGAATAAAAAAACGTTGAATTATTTAAAGATAGTTTTGTCATTCTCGTGGCGACATCGTTTCGTTGATCTTTTTCGTGAGCGAAATCAAAGAATCAAAATCTATTTCGGTTAATTTCAAATATTGTGTTCTAACGCTAACTTTAGAACCAATTATATTAAAGCTAAAAATAATCCACAACTTTCGATGAATCGTTTTATTTACTTCGGGGGATTTCTCTCGATTTTCAAGGATACTTCTTCATATTATGCGATCAATATAGTGAGTACTCTTTATCTTAATTTCATGAAAATAATTAAATCTAAAAACTTCTTGTTCATGAACATTTCCTATCAAGAGTATTTTTTAATAAAGTATTATATGCACATATATATTATTGTATCTTCCACGGACAGATGTTTCGATGTATTACATCTCTTTAGTGTGACTATAGACTTTCCATTATCCCATCCAGTACTGCGAGGCAGGATTAAAACCTTAGATTCAGACCCGGAGGCCGATATCCTACCTCTGAGCTACGGAACTGGACGGTCAGTAAGGCTGAATTTAAGCAATATATATTTATTTACGGATAAGTTCCCCATCTACAAGAGTGCTCCATTCCTATGGAAGAGCATTGCATAAGCTTACAATGGATGAGTTACCTCACTTAAAGAGTACTCAACCTTGAATAGATGAGCATTAATATATATATATATATATATATATATATATATATATATATATATATATATTCAACTGACTTTAAACGCCCTATATATAACGAACACCACTTCAGGTGTAGTAGACGGTTCGACGATTGCACCACTGGCATGAAACTCAGTCACTGCGAAAAACTGAATCGTCTATTTACGAATACTCTCCCTCAATATCGAACACTGTTCATGCATAGATAACTCTCCCTCAAAAATAACAATATATATATATATATATATATATATATATATATATATATATATATATATATATATATATATGTGTGTGTGTGTGTGTGTGTGTGTGTGCGTGATAAAAATGTTTTCTAAAATAGGCTGAACGTTTGTAGAAACCTTTCAACAATTCTGTCTGGGTAGAGACACTAATGGTTTGGCGTGTGTTCGTTGAACGGGGCGAAATGGATCATTTGCCAGACAATCGAAGCGTGACATCAAATTGATATTTACAACGCATGGTTTCAGAAGGCCCATCCTCTCTGTCTCTGTCTCTCTCTTTGACTCCTGGTCTCTCTCTCTCTCTCTCTCTCTCTCTCTCTCTCTCTCACACACACACACACACACACACACACACACACACACACACGTTCTTCCTCCTGATCTATCTGTCTGTCTGTCTGTTTGTCTCTCTCTCTCTCTCTTTCCCTCCCTCTCACATACACGTTCTTCTTCCTGATATATCTATCTATCTGTCTGTCTGTCTGTCTGTCTGTCCCTCTCTTCCCCTATATATATATATATATATATATATATATATATATATATATATATATATATATATACATATATATATATATATATATATATACATATATATATATATATATATATATATACATATATATATATATATATACATATATATATATATATATATATATATACATACATATATATATATATATATATATATATATATATATATATATATATATATATATATATATATATACCTTTTTCTCTCTTGATCACTGACTGACACACGCAGCAAGTCAGGCACGCACATGCTTACCAGGCCAGACTGGGAGACACACCCAAACAAACAAGCCCCCACAGTTGGATGCTCGTCGAGTAACTTGAATAAGTACCTGTTTAGGAAGATATATTTCCCTGGCGAGAAAGGCTTTAAATTATATTTGAAGGTCAAGGAGAAAAGTAAAATCTCTCTCTTTCTCTATCTGTCTGTCTGTCTGTCTCTCTCTCTCTGTGTCAGTCCCCCCTCTTGGTCACCCCACTCTATTTGTATCACTATTGATATCAGAGACAACCACACAAAACTGCCATCAAAAATGTCAGCATAGGTTTCTTTAGTTTTCAAATTGGTCCGGCTGGTTGGCTGGCTATGTATGTATGTGCGTATCACGCATAGTGGACACACCTCTCGAGTGGGGATTTTCTATCGAGTGATTCCCAAGATTTGTCTCTTTTGGTTTTCATCTCCTTAATTTTCAATCCTATTCTATTGTTTTCTCATTCGATGTCCCCCCCTCTCTCTCCCTCTCTCTCTCGTTTCCCCCTCTCTCTCTCTCTCGCTCTGTTTCTCTCTAATTCTTATTCGATGTCCCCCTCTCTCTCTCGTCTTTCTTCTCTCTCTCTAAATTTATTCGATGTTCCTCTCTCTCTTTCCCTCTCTTGCAGGCGCGCTTTCTCACTTTCTCTAATAATATACTTTCTTTCTTGAACTAAACCACTCAACCATCTACTCTTTTCTTGAATTTGTGCTGTTAATTCGTCCCCAAATCGTCCTCACTCTTCAAAACTGTACTGTTCGATGACATACACTAGTTTCATATATTCTTTTCTCAACTTATTCTTCATAGCATTACTTTACTTTCCACGGTAATACCCGAACCATTCTATATCAAAACTAGAAATAATCTTATCCGCATTATTCAAGGTATTCCTCTATATATCTTTAGTTCATGTCTTGAGGAACACAAAGTATATCGGGTTAAAAGCCGTTGCTTAACCTTATCTAGTAACCTGTCTGGCAATCATGGGTTCAATCCTATTGTTGGGAGACGGTGGGAAAAAACGTCATACACTCTGCTTCAGTGGCTAAGGCAGACAAGCAACATTTCAAGGACGATTCAGCGAGGAAGAATTGACTGATACGAGATATCATTTGGCACTGGCAGCTGTATACAAACGATCTACCCTCGTAGAATGAATAAAATTTTTTGTTCAAATTTCCCAGATGGTCACCTAATATGACTGACGCCTGAAAGGTACAACGGCCGGAACGTCGTGAGTATGAAAACGAAGATGGGGATACTGGTCCGGGAAAATCAGTGTATGATGAGAAACCGTCAACCAAAACTTTCATATGGGTTTCTTCAGCTTTCAGGTGAGTTTTGCTCACTGGTTATGTATGTGTCGCTAACAAAGGCCTCACCGATGGAGCTAGAGGGCTCAATAATAAAACCTTTTCTCCTTACTGTGTCGAGAAAAAACTACTTCTTTGTTTTTTGAAAATCTCTTCCAAAAATAGGTTCTTGAGTGGAGACCAATTTAAAGTGTAAACTTATACTAAATGATCCCTTAGTTCCCGTCCGGCAGCATTCACGATTGTTTGTTTAGGGGGGGGAGGGTTCTGAAAATTCGAAGACGGAAGAAGTGACTAATTCATTGATAACCTTTTTTTTCCAATTTTCTTTTGATCACCACAAACACAACATTCTGCCAAGAGATATCAGTCGGTTGAGGGTTTCTATCAAGTGACTAACCAGACCCCTACTGTTTCTTATCGTCACTTAATCTCTTGATAAATCCATCTTAATCTCTTTAAGGTAATTTCATATTCTTGTTTTCTCTACTCAACATTTTAATTATTTCTCTCTCCTTTTCTTTCTCTCTAATTATCCCTGTCTCTCCTCCTCTCCCTTTGCTTTTATTGTCTTCATCAAAGTTTCTATCAGAGGAATAATTTAACACCTTCTTCCGTCTGCGCTCCCTGTCCGTCTTTCCTTCAGTGTTTTAAAAAAAATGTAGTTTCCATGAGACAGAGTCTAAATCATTTTTTGCAAATCTCTATTGACCGCTGACTTTTTCGCCGCATCCCATTGGTCAAAAAATCATTTCCCTAGTCACTACGTTAATGTATAGCGAATTGCATTTTCGCCTTCTTTCAACAAACAATCAAACGTGTTTTGGGGTTTTTTTTTGGGGGGGGGGAGGCCTTCATAAATCTCATACACGATATTTGAATACTGAATCCAATCCTACGTAAATAGACCATATGGTGCAAATTTTGCAATACATTTTTTCTTCACAATTTACATAAATTGTTGAAATAGGGGATCGTATAAATAAACTTATCGCTCTGATAATAAAAAAAGTCAATTGGTGTTTTTGGAAGTCCAATAGAGCTTTAAAGAGAGCCCTAAAATTGACTCCCTCCATTTTCGGGTAATTTTTTTATTCGGCAACGCGATGACCGATTGAAATGCAACAAATGAGCTAGCGGTCAAAGGAGATTCGGGAAAATGAATGCCACTGGTCGGTCACATGACAGTCAAATCTAATTGGAGTATTGAAGACCTGTGACGAAGCTCTACTTTCCTTAGCATGCTGCAGTTTAGTGATCCTTGCAAGTCTCAAGTCTGGTCGAGACCAGGACTTTGGAGCAACAAGTATTTATGACCATCTCCTTGGGAAGTAGCAAACCAAAGGGATACCTCTACCCTAATCAAACAACTTAGTATACTCAATTTGCTTTTGAAAGTTCGATTAGCTTTTGGAGAGTTTTCCATTCGCTTCGCTCACACCGGGAATCGAACCCAGAAAATTCTACGTGTGAAGTAGATGCACTAACCATCACATGCGCACACTCTATCCCTTCCTTTTTCTCCCCCCCCCCTCTCTCCCCTCTCTCTCTCTCTCTCTCTCTCTCTCTCTCTCTCCCGTTGTCCTTGTAAAATAGCAAAATATCAATGTCAAGAGTAAATGGAGAACGTCAGAAATATTTGTTTTGGAAAAGTGGGGTCTATCAGTAGGCTCCAATGTTTGCAGGTGTGGTGTTTATATTTCCTGCCCAACACCATTAAAGTCCTCTCATCTCGGAGCCCTCTTAGAGGCAGAATGACTGTTGTCTCCTTTGTCTGATATTTCAGTAATAACTTCCGCCAAAACAACACACGACATCAAAGCGTATCGACAAAGAAATATTTTTATTGATACAGGGAAAGCACATTCAGTTTGTGCAACAGTTTTAGTGTCGTCGTCTGGCCTTTTTTAAACGAATTATTTCTACATTTTTGCATACAGAGGACTTGAATCGCCACCATAGTCATTTGCAGGAACATATATGGCATTCTGGGGCCTATTCCAAAACGACATTTGTTGTACGGGAACCCCCAAAGAACCATTTTTTCTGACTTCTGCAACAGCGATAGAAATTGGTGAACACAAAAATGATGTCCATGAATATCGTAGTTACCCCCATGTATAAGTCCCCCCCCCAAAAAAAAATATTGCGCTAAACAATCTAGGTGCATACTATCTACGGAAACATAATTGCAATGGTGGCAATAATTTACAATGTAAATACTAATTTAATCACATCTTTTACAGGTATTCGAGATAATGAAATTATAAAAACGTAAGTTTGGCTGAAACTGCCAGCTTTTATCATTTTTTACCATTATTTTTAGATTGTTTTCACACTATATCACACACACACACGTAGGCACATGCACTCACGCACATTCAAAACAGAAGGTAAATTGGATGGGGG
>OY735219.1:51879471-52074471 GCA_963457665.1 Thysanoteuthis rhombus | reverse complement strand
AGATCATTAATTGTGATTTGAATTCGAATTTCATGGATGTCATAAAATTCTAGTTGTTGATGAGTGTTTTGGAGAAGGAAATTAGAGACACTCAGGGTTGTGGACTATCTTCCCTTTAGGGAGAAAAGTAGGGATAATAGATTGAGTGTGTGTCCTTAAATGTAATCAAGTTATGTGTGTATGCATATTTGTATGTGTGTGGGGATTAGGAAAAGTAATTAGTATATATATATATATATATATATATATATATATATATATATATATATATATATATAGAGAGAGAGAGAGAGAGAGAGAGAGAGAGAGAAAGAGAAGGGGTCGACAGACTGACATACGAGGGATATCCCTGAAAAAATGAATTTTTAAAACAGCTGACCAATGAGACGTTTTACACTGCTCAAATCATGTCATGTTGGTTAGTATTTGAGGTACATGTGATAGAATGAACGTGTGTGTGGTGCATTTGGCGTTTCTAGAAGACGATCTCATTGGAGAACCGCATTATCTGATCCGTGGAAATCGTTGCCTGACTTTTACAGATTCTCAAACTCCACAGACATCCAGGTGACAATTTCCACGGACCATTCCAGGGAACGGACCTGGTTGATAAGTTACACGGACAAAAGAATTTGTCAGATTGTGATGTAACATTAATCCTTTACGATGAAGATGTAACGACTACTACAACATTGTGGTAGTGAACAAGGAGAACAACTGAACAGTGTCAAAAAGTGGGTTCTGCTGTCCCAGCAGACCAAAGGGTGAAGTACCTGGACCCTGCCAGGGAGCTGAAGAAGCCGTGGAACTCAAATGTGATGATAGTGCCAATGGTCGTCGGATCCCTGGGGAGAGTTACCTAGGACTTGGCTAGGACCTCCTGGGGAAATTGGAAGGATTGAGACTATCCAGACGATAGCAGTAGTAAAGTTGTCAAGAATACCGAGGGGAGTCCTTGAGTATCTGAAGGGACTTGCTGTCAATCGATTTCCAGTGAAAGCCGCCAGCCACTGCTGGTGAGAAAACTCTAAAAAACAATAATACTACTAATAATAAAGACGATGGTTTTATATTCAATGAACATGAGTCAACAGCCATTTTGACCCTCACGAATATATTTCTTTCATATCAGCCATTGTTTATGGCTTTTAAAAAAAGTCGAGACAATTATCGACCCCAATAAAAGCTATTCAATCCTCTTCCTTCCCAAACATAAAGACTTACCTATCGAACAAACAAGCCTAACTTCCACGTTAGCAATTTCAAGAACACTCTGGTCAACATTAACAGGAAGGATCTTAAACATTATAACCGTTATTACCTTCTTTTGTTTCTACATACAAAAACGTTTAATGCAAAATATACGTGTTGGCGTCTAGCAACAAAGGCGGCTTCCCTGTTCACTCCTTGGCTAGACTCACCCAAACCGGCCCAACTTGGCTGGACTTTCCCCTCACACTGACCAAACTCCTCAGTCACTCAGCAACAATATAACCCGAATCACTAGTGTGTGTTTTTTTTTCTACAAATTGTGAATAATTACGTGAGTAATTTTGAAACCTGATGCTAGAAGACTGATTGTTACTGAACGAGTGATTGTAAAGTGGACACTGTGAAAGCAAGAGAGAGAGTGGGGAAAAGAGGGACAGATGGACAGACAAAGAGACAGACCGAGAGACAGAGACAGAGAGACAGAAAGACAGAGAAAAACACAGAGAGAAAATGGGATTGTCTGTGTATACGTGATATAGGGGTTGTCCGTGTGCGTGTTTGTGTGCGTGAGAGAGGGTATGCACGAAAGACAGAGATAGAGAAAAAGAGAGAGAGAGAGAGAGAGAGGGGGGGAGGAGCACACCGAAGTAAATGAATCAGGAAAAGAGACAGAAATGTATTATACGCATAGATATCAGGTTGTTTAATTTAAAAAGCAGCCATTTTCTGCTTGGTTTGTGAGAGTGAGAGAGAGAGAGAGAGAGAGAGGGAGAGAGAGAGATGTGATTAGTGTATATAATGAAGAGAGATTGTTCATATGAGAGATACGTTGTGCAGGCGTGAGACAAAGAGAGAGAGAGAGAGAAAAGTGTGTCCTTTGAAGACAAAAAGACACAGGGAGAGCGAGAGAAGAGTGAGGGAGAGAGAAAGAAAGGGGGGGAGAGAGAAAGCGAGCACGTGCCGATATGACTGAATAGGAAAAGGTGTCAGAAATGTATTACACGTATAGATATCAAATCATTTCATTTGAATTCGTCGATTTTCCGCTCGGCTTGATAATCAATCCTTTCATCCAGGAAGAAAACATTTTCAACTAATATTTTATTCATAAATAATGTGATTTACTGATTTATATATATATATATATATATATATATATATATATATATATATATATATATATATATATATATATATATATATATATATATAGATAGATAGATAGATAGATAGGAAACCCTCAACCAGCCTTCGACTGGAACTGTCGAAATAAGTTTCTTCAGTTTTCAAGCTGGTCCGACTAGAAGGCTATGAATGTATGAATCACGCAGCCAGGCTCCACCAATGGAGCTAGAGGGCTGAAAATGTTACTTTTTATCAAGTTTACAGAAAAAACAATTTCTTTTAATTACCTCCTAGAGTAATGGTGGGGTACAATTTGCAATGTCAGTTGATGCTGTATTTGTGTCTAGTTTGTGCCCTCTCCTTTTCTGAAAAGAAGACTTTGTAGTGATGGCGTCTAAACAAAAGACGAGAAGAGTAACATATTCACTGATCTTCCTATTCTTGAAATGTTTTAATTGATCATCCCCAACACAGCACGTTGCCAAAGGACGTTGGACAGGTGAAAGTTTCTATTGGGTGACTTATTAGACCTATCAAATGACCATAGCCACCAAAAGTGGCGAAGAATACTCTCTTTTTTACATATATATATATATATATATATATATATATATATATATATATATATATATATATATATATATATATATATATATATATATATATATATATATATATATATATGCATGCTTTTGTATCTTCGAGTGTTCCAGCGCACCTGACCATGCCGTTTTATCTACAAAATTGAAAACTGTCATCAACATTCCAGTTCGCCATTTTTGATTTCTGTGGAAGAAAAAAACTTTTGGGGACTTCTGGGGCTTTCTTTGACGGGCATAGTTTAATAAAAAATTCTGGAGAATATAGAGGTTTCAACATGATTTTTTTTTACTTATCTCAGGTGTTTCTAGGTAGAAAAGTTAGTGATGTCATAAATGAAATTTATTCTGACCATACTTGTTCTTGGATTGAGTTTTTTTTTTGAGGGGGGGATGCTGTTGTTCACTCAAAGACTGTGATGTCGAGTTTCATCTATCTTCATGAAATCGTATTTAGCAAATTAACATTTTTCGCGTTTTGTTCTTGTATTTAGTTCAAACTGGGACATATTTGAGTTGCAGTTGGAAGGAAAGTAAATTCTTTGTTTTGCTTAAAATTTTGTTTTTAAATTAAGGTTCAAGATTTTGGTTTCAAAAATTTGGAAGTGTTGATAATTTTCGGTCCTGGTAATGCTTCGGTTCCAGAGGAAAGGAAATATTGGTATAGTGCACAGAGTGCACGATGGTTGGAGACGTTTCTGGCCGGAAAAAAAACACGATATAATGGAAAAAGAAGTCCAGATGCCAAAATAGTTTATGAAAGCAATTATCTTACTCTTCATACTCATTAGACAAAGAAATATTGTGGATCATGAAATTTTTTATGTTGCTTTTTTCATTGCAACTTTTGAGGCTTACAACTTCAAGTTGCGCTTATAAAAAAACGACTGAAAAATGGCAATTGAGAGTGGATTACTATTTCATTACTATTATAAAAAAAAATGATTAACAATGATTGTTTATAAAAAAAATTGCAATATTGGAATACATACCAAAAATTAAGATTTATTCAAAATCACGACTCCAAAGAAGTAAAAATAGCCAAAAATTTGAATATAGTGAAACCAACAAGTTTATGGCTAAATGCTATTGAAAAAGCCAAATATTGATAAATTTGGCCATAAATTGGCCAAAATGACGACCTGTATAGTTCATGTCTTTAAACACTTCAAGAAACCGCAATAGAAGTTTTATATGCACTGGGAGAACAAATGATATCAGAAACTATTTGCTATTTTTTGAGAAGGAACTTTCCGATCTTCAACCTCTTACTGGTTTCCATTCATCAAGCAAAACTCAAACATCTACACGTCTTCCATTTGATGTCACGTGTAAAACACGCAACGAAAGTCAATGCAAACCCCTTGTTCTCCAGTTGGTCTTTTGCAAAAGTTTCAAAACATTGCAAGTGGGGATTTTAGTTGATCGAACCAGGAGAGACATCGGTCGAAACGATCATTAATGATGAAGATTTGAAGAAAACTATCCAAAATCCCAATCGGGGAACACGTTGTAAAGTTGAAATCGTTTCAGATCATCTGAGAGTTATTGACAAGAAAGAAAGCTTCATATATATATATATATATATATATATATATATATATATACATATATATATATATATATGTGTGTGTGTGTGTATTTGTGTGTTTGTGTGTGTGTATTTGTGTGTTTGTGTGTGTGCGTGTGTGTGTGTTTGTGTGTGTGTGTGTGTGTGTGATTGTTGGTGTGCGCGCGTGTGGTCTAGAAAGCTTTATAGCTTTAAACACAAAACGTTAAAAATCTGTTTCAAAAGATATTTAGTGTCACTTCAGTCACTTATTTTCCAATATCTATCAATGCAAATAATACAAATTTCCTCAATGTTTTTTCCGTTTCACAGATACTATATATATATATATATATATATATATATATATATATATATATGTGTGTGTGTGTGTGTGTGTGTGTGTGTTCGTGTGTGTGTGTGTGTATGTGTATGTGTGTGTATGTGCATGGTCTAGAAAGCTTTATAGCTTTAAACACATAACATTAGAAATCTGTTTCAAAAGATATTTTGTGTCACTTCAGTCATTTATATTCCAATAACTATCAATGCAATTGATATAAATATCTTCAATGTTTTTTTTCCATTTCACAGATACTTTTTTTTCATTTTGGTATAATGTGGAGATTTCTCTTGTTGATATCATCAGTTCTTCACTATGTAATTTTTTGGGGGATTTTGAAAACAGAACAGTCATATTATCATGGTGCGCCAACAGTGTTGATTAAACCACACTTCCCTTTCTCATATAGTTTATGTCATACATCATTCTTTATAAAGTTTTTTGTGTATTGTATATTATTATCACTTTATACTACATGTTCATTTTTTGAGACAGGGCTTACTCACGTAGGTTAGCCTAAAAACATGTTATACTATGAGGGATTAGTAAGTATTAAAACAGACATGACTTGTTCTTCGTCTCTTTTCTATTGAATGTTCACCCATGTGAATATCTAATCTGTTGTGTCAGTTTTAATTTCTGACTGCATGCAAGCCAACTAGTGATATCATCTTTGAGAATACTAATTACATAGAAAAAAACTTCTTCGAGTCGATTCTCTATCAATATATATATATATATATATATATATATATATATATATATATATATATATATATATGGAGCAAAAAATCAGGTCAGGCATATTACGTAATGCATGGTAGTTATGCACTTTAACTTGTACAACTTCAGGGACATCGTTGCAAGATCACTGTGACACAGAATAAAATCAAAGGTTGAATTGACCGGACCGGATGAAAAAGTTTGAACTATCGAGAAAATCAACCGTGAACGTTCCTGGGTACAAATTCAAGGGACCAATTTTATATCCGAATTCATTATGAAGTTAAAGAACAATTTTATCGTGGAATTTTCAAAGATTTTATTTACTAACCATAATATGGAGTAAATGTTGAAACTTTCAGCGCTATACTCCGATCAATGTGGCCTGTACGTGCGACATATTCATAAAATCATCGAGACCCGTTTAAATAGTAAAGAAACCTATGCTGATGCTGACTATGCAGATGTTGGCAGTTTTGATTGGCGGTTTTTAATCATGGCAGTCGCAGGAAACAGGTAATAACCTGAAACATTGAACACATCTACAGTATAATCCCTGAAAGTCTATGCTGAGAGTCTTACACATCGCAAGGGACCAAATAATCAATTAACACCGACATGTACCTGTCTTCAAATAGAAAAGCCATATTCATTACTTTTACTAAATCTGGGACTATCAAAAACGAATAGTGAAAATAGAGGGAGTTTTGGGGGGCACACGTGGTAAGAGAGAGAAAATCAAGGATTTATTACTTACTGTGACTATTCTTCCTGCTCCAGTCATCTCGGTGAGGTTGACAAGGGACTTGGTCAAACGTTTGGGTAGAGCAAACTTGAAAGAATAAGAAAATCCCATTGATCCTGGGAAGAATGATATGCAACCAATGCATCCTCCCCATAGTCACCTATGGAGCTGAAACATGGAACTTAATCAAAAGATTGACCCTCGAACAGAGAACCATGCAACATGGACAAGAAAGAATCATGCTCAACATCACATAAAGAGATTTCACGACAGTATCATATGATAAAGGAAAAGAACGTGTCAGATGTATCATAGATGCCACAGAAATAAGTTAAATGACAATGGGTTTGCCATATTGTAAGAATGTCAGACAACTGCAGGACATCACTACTTATAACGTGCATTCCAAGAGATCGTATGCGAAATTGTGTCCGGTAGACAATAAAATGGCATGACGAACTAGACAAGTTCAGAAAGTACTTGCTCCGCAGAGTCCATGATAGAGTGGTCTGGCGAATCTTGGGAAAGATATATGTCCAACGACGGACGTTAAAAGGCTGACGATGATGATAATGATGATGATGATGAAGCATTCTATAGAGATGGTGTATTATAATTAGAAAGCAGTTTGAAAGTGTTCGTTATTTCTCACTGATCGTATTTTTACTAAATATTCACCGATTTCTGTTGTTTTTCATAATACTTGATACAACGATTCAAAAACGACATTTCATATGCAACCCCACAATAAACTTACCCAACAAAAGGGGGCACTTCCGCTCGTTCACAAACAATATGATATTGGAGATAGATGGAAGGCTTCCGCAGTTACCAGGACGACGACAAAATGCTGGGCTTCAAAAGGAAAAATTAATGAGTTTCATCGGGAGATGAATGGAATCCTGCTTATTAACAAGCTTTGTTTTGAGGCTCTTAATAAGCCTCGGTGGCTTTCCTTTTCATATTGAGGGCTTCTCTTTTGGACGGAGCAACAGAGGACGTATGCTGTAGGCGTACACATAAACAACGACCTTAGTAATACTCGGAGGTAATTGTAAACAAAAACAGAATCCTAAATCTCCCGGATACAGATTCAATTATGTATACTACCGTATTATGAACTCAATATCAGTTTCGCAACCGTGAAGATAATAGGCGAAAAACAAAGAACGTACACCAATCTAACTTCCTTCTCAACAGAAGATGATTACTGCAACTTTTGTATTGTGTATATGAGAAAATCATATATATATATATATATATATATATATATATATATGTATATATATAAATATGTATAACGTGTGTGCGTGCGAATGGAATTATTTATTACAATGACATAAGCCTGAGCACATCAGCATGATAAATTTTCGTTTATTTCCAAGACTTGTCAATTAGGCTCTGTCAATGAGATAGCTCCCTTGGCAATCAGTTTGTTGTGAGCACAGATCACTACAGGGAAATTTGAATTGTGAACGTGGATTCTATTGATCGGTTTACACCCCTAATTTTGGTGAGGATTGTTCTTGTTATGGAGTTTGATGACCAGAATCCTGTAGACCGGAAACACGTCATTGTAACAAAGAGGAAGAGGAAGATAGGCTTTAGTGATGTTTCATTGCTCACTCCTACCATTCTCTGATAAACAAATTATATATATATATATATATATATATATATATATATATATATATATTTATATATATATATATAAGAAAAGCAATTCCTCTCACACATAATAATAGTAGCAGCCATCAATCTAGCCTGCTGTTGCCATGCAACAAAAGCCATCAGCAGCTACCTGTGCGACCGCGGGGTGTTGGAAGTCAGAGCTGCATCTGCCACGCTTATGTTGACTTGAAAAACCTTTATCAAAATGAAATGCATAATAAGAGCCGTGTCGGTCACACTTATGTTGATTTAACCGACCTCAACTTTTAAAATACATAACTCAAATGAGAGGAAGATGTAGACATCATGATGGAGGGATAAAAGAAAGAGAAAACTATCACTAACTGTTATCTACAAAGAAAAAGTCGATTGATATGGATGTAAGTAAATTTCATAAACATAAATATTGATGAAAGACTATGATCATTTGAAAAAATTATCAGTTTGAGGGATTTTCCACTTTTTTCAATACAATATAAATTTTGTTTTGTCTATGTAATTTTCTGTGAGGCGGCAGGCGATGGGATAATGATCATTAGACTTTCCGTCCTTATTACCCTATCAGAATAACTTGGGTTAAAATCATCATTTTTTTCAATTTGAGACCACTTGGAAACAATTAACATTCCAAAGTGAAACCACTGGCCTTTTTTTTCTGGTCATCGAAAGGGGGGGCTACTTATAACAAAGGGTATTCCACTTGAGATTGACAGCAAAAATCCTTTATTGCTAAGCAGCACCAATTTCGCTTAGTGAACACACATGCAAAACACTTGGCATGCCATATGCTTACAGAAAGAATATCTCAGATAATAGACATGAGTTCAACAGGAGAAGAAAGAGGAAAACGCTCCAGAATATTGTCAGAATTCTGTCCGAATCTGTGGAATACAAAAGAGATTTACTCAGAATTAGACTTAGTCGATAAATCATCTAAAGTAGAGCTCGAGAAAAAGAGGAATGAAGGAAACCCCCGAGCAACGTATCTAACGGAGACAAGACACCCTTGATTACGAAAAGCAAAAGAAACCCTATTTTATTTTGAGTTATCTTTTGGTAATACCTAATTATTTGTGGCCGAATTTCGGTTGGCTATAAAAATGACTATAAAATGGCAACCCCGAACGTAAATGGCTAAACACAGATCTCTCTTATTTCAGACTAAACTTGGCTCTCACCTACACCGATGCCAACAACTACCCTCCCGCTCCGACCAAACAACCAAATCACATAGAAATATAACGATTTCTCTTCTCAACTTCAAACATGTAAAGAGCAAATTTTCTTCTGAAGTGCGGCAAGTTTTCTCTTTGAAAAAGATGGCTATCTTAAGTCAAAATGCATCGGAACATGCCCATGTGATAGTAAATAGATTGAGATGTAACTACTTTCTCTTCCCCTTTGTCACTTTCTTCAACATTCTGTCGGATCAATTCACACCTGCAATACAAACATATATATAGGGAGGAAGAGACAGAGAGAGACAGAGACAGAGACAGATAGAGGGAAGGATAGATAGATGGATAGATAGATAGATATAGCGAGAGAGAGACAGTGTATCTGTAATGGAATCGGTGGCCCGAGTTCAAACTCCAGTTGAGGTTGGTTATGTTCACGTCACACTAATGCCCTTAAGAAAGGCATGACCTCACTACTTATTCTCTAGCTACGGTTGAAGGATAACGCTGATTATAAATCAGTGTGTGGTGCCCCCCTCAAGACGATCTGCCGCCCAATTACAGATCTTTCCGGTTGCTCCTGTAACCAAGCTGATGCCAACCTTATCACCTCTTGCTTTCCCCTTGATTACATCAGCGAAGCCATTGGCATCCCAGGGTCTCCATAAGCCTCATCCAAGTTTGTGCCAGGGTGAGGTTCCATTGTCTTTAGAGACAGAACGGCGTTCATTCTTATATGCTAGAGACTGTAAAGCCTCTGTATTCCTGCCTGGTTTGAGAGGTTTCTCCACATTCTCTCATTTACTTTAAGACTTCCTACTTCACCACTTCAAACTGTTGATTGTATAGAAAAATATTTACATCTTCCTTTAGGTGAAAAAGTCCATTATGACGACCAGAGAAATGAAATGAAAAAAGCCAATTATCCACCTATACCAGATCGACATTTTTATAATCATTGTCATTGTTTACGTTATTGTCATATTTTGTTGTCAGTGATTTTTATCATTAACGTTTTGGTGTACCTGATGATTTTATAACTATTGACCGAACAATGATATAAATAATAAACAATAATCTTAAGACGATAATGAGAGGAAAACATGAGATCTTATCATCCGTTGCCAACTGGGCCCATCGGAGTTTCACCAGAGCCCTGTTTAGTGTACATTTCGACAAGAACTCCCTAACTCAGTCCTTTGCCAGCTTCTCACGCTGCTAAATAAAAAAAGGTCTTTCTAAGTTCAAATTCAGAGTTGTCCATTTGCTACAACCAAAGCTGAAGAGTTATTTACCCTGGGCAGATTGTGCTTCTCGGCCTTATTTCTTATTAATGTTATCATTGAGTCAACTATTATATTATTATCAATTTTGCTGTTGTTTTTATTGTTGTTGTGATTCGTATTAGCAGTTCACTATATACCCGGAAATCTTTCTTTTTTTCCACCATCATATACCTTTCTTTACTTAATTCCCTCTTCCGACTTAGCTTTCATTACCTAAATCCCATGTTCAGGTTTTCAATCTATTTTTATGCCAGTTTGATTTACAACGAACATTCATGATCTCGTAGGGATTAACTCTACTCTCGTGGTACCGTAGGCCTCAGCTCTAGTTGATCCAGTACTCCCTTAACTCCAGGCCAACCTCTTTAAAGAACAAAGAATAAAAATTGATTGCTTGGGTGATCGTAAACCGCTACCAAGATTCACCATTTTGACGACGGCCATTGTTTACATTTGTTGTTGCCGGTCGAATTTTGTTATTTTGTTGTTGTTGTTTATCCACAAATTTGGTCATATTGACCAATCATTGATATTAATGATAAATATTAATTTTATGCTGATTAAGGGAGGAAAACGTGAGATCTTGGCATCCGTGTGACGCCAACAGGTGTGGAAGGCTTTTGTGTCTCGATTGCAGATTGATAATGAGTGCTAGCAAATGTAAACGCCTGAGAGTGCCTGATCCATTGAAACGCTCACTTCGTATTGTAGCCTTTCCCGATGGTCAACAAAAGAACAGCTGTCCCCACAACGGATTCAGATGTGTTAAGGACTGACGCACCTAAAAATGTCGCTGTGACGTACAACGTTTGTCCTTATGGTGATTATTTATTACTAGTTTTACACCTTGCCGTCAAAAATGACGTCAATAATTAAGGAAAATGGCAGTTGCATTGTACTTGTAAAATATCGAAAGACAAGTTACACCGCATTTCCTTGTTTATCTACAATATTTCCTGGATGTTAAACAAAGCTATAAGGAAAATGAGGTAAAAACACCCGTGCTTCGAATGAATGAATCACCGTAACCTGCTCATGTACCAGAAGTAACTATCAAAGAAAATATCTATTTTTTTTTCAAAAAAATCGTAAATGTATTACCTTGAATTATATATATAAAAAAAGATCTTCAATCTAGAATTATCTTCGAAAAAAGATCTTTTATCTGGAATTATCTAGAATGATCGGATCTTATATCTAAAAGTATCTAAAAGAAATCAATCTTTCTATCTAAAATTATCTTTAGATAGATCACTGATATAAGATTATCTAAAAATGATTTTTTTTATCTAAAATTTTCTGAGTATTAAACTGAATAATAAGTAAAATGAAGTGAAGTTATCCATACTTCGAATAATTGAATTGTCGTGTATTGCACTTATACAAGAATTAACTTTCTAAATAATTATGAAAAATTATCAAAAAGATACCAACATAAGATTTCGGTATTGTTGGTCCAAAATTACCACAGAGACCCCAACAAGAATGAAAAAAAAAAGTGAACATTTTCAGATTCAAATTCAAATGGGGGACTCATGCAAATTTTATGGATCATGAAAGCCAGGATAGTGCCAGTCATAGTGGGTGCACTAGGAACTGTCCCAAAGACACTGAGAGCGAGACTGGAGGAGATCAGGATAAAGGGAAGGATTGAGACTGTACAGACCACAGCACTGCTAGGAACTGCGTGGATACTGAGGAAAGTGCTAGAAGTATAAAGACTGTAACACTAATTGTTAATAGTGACCTAACAATGGAAGGGAAATGAAAGCAGAAATGTAAACCGCAGCACTTGCATGATAGGCAAAGGAGAGAAGATATGTTGGATGAAGACCCGAGGAGACTTATTGTCACCCAGCCTTTATTCAGCAATGGCCACTGGACAACTGGTGTGAAACTGTAAACCACAGTATTACTGTGGCCTAAGAGAACTAAGAGAGAAGAGCTGGAGACTTGAGGAGATTCGCTGTCACTCAAACTCCAGCGGTTACCACCAAGCAAGTGGTGTGGGATTGCGAATAATGATGATAATAACAATGATGATAATGATAATAATACGCTGTGTTTCATTGAACTGTTGTTGTTTACCTCCCATGATCTTTTGACAAAATATGGAGCACTACGTATTTCCAACAAATACGCAAAAAATAATATATATATATATATATATATATATATATATATATATATATATATATATATATATATATATATATATATATATATATATTGATCTGTATGAGCAAATACATGCATGGAAACACACACACCCATACATGTATGCTCAAATATACCGGGAACATGCACACATACACGTACATATGTATACACAGACACACACGTGCAAATAGGTATATGCATATACATATATTTTAATGTAATTTATGTTTGTATCTACAAATACATATATATATATATATATATATATACACACACACACACACACACACACACACACACACACACTTGGCGTTTATATGTTTCTTCCTTCCTTTCTATACTTATAAATATTTTTGTCCTCATATACACATACCCATGTGTGCATGTAAGCGTATATTTAAGGAACAATTGAAAAAAACGAAAGATTTGGAAAAATAGAAAACAATGTGGAAAGAATGAACGGAAGTGACTTGCAAGGGAATCTTGGGAAATCTTCTCCGAGAAAAAATGACGTGGGAAGCTGTAAGAATGAGACAAAAAAAAGTCTTCATCTCTTGAGAAAAGCAGTGGGCGAATCGAAAATACAGATGAGTCAAAAATAAGTCGATGTGTGAAAAATATTTTTAGAGAGAAGAAAAAGGTGTTACTTCGGCGAAGGGGAGTATTTTTATGATATTCACTGTGTCAAGTAGGATTGATATTTAAATAAATATACCTCTCTCTCTCTCTCTCTCTCTCTCTCTCCCTCTTTCTCACTCTCTCTCTCTCTCTTTCTCTCTCTCTTTTCAACGTACATAGGTATACCCGAAGAGATATAGTGCATATTCTGATACATCTGTTGGACTATACATAGGGTTTTATTCATTCTGATATGCACCTATTTGCTTGTATTTCCAGTGTTCCTGGCCATACTGTTTTGTCAGCGGGCATCAGTATTCGACTAGACCTCTTCTAAGTTCTTTAAAAAAACATTTTTGTTAGCAAAATCCTCTTTTGACTTTTAGCAGGCCTTATTCTGATTATTTATTATTAATGTGTAGATTATCAAGAATCTAGATGTTTCTAGATGTTTCCAAAAAATCTATTTTAGATGTTTTTCGGTGAAAACGCAAGTGATGTCATACATAGACTTTATTCTGATCATATTTATTCTTTGATGAAATTTTTTTCATGCCTTCAAGTGTTGACGTTACGGTTGTTCGATTATTGACTGTGAGGGTAAGTCCATCCATCTATCTGACTCTGCTTAAATCTATCGATATATTTATCTATGGATGACCAGAAAATGGAAAACTCTGTATTCTCCCAAATATTCCTAGCATGAAAAACTGGTAATATACTGAGGTTTTTATGAAAGAAATGTGACCCTTTCGATTACTCTCCGTAACACTGAGCTCTTCCATTTAGAAGTAAACATGGAAATTTGTCCTCACATCGGAGAAAATGTGACGGAAGGCCAAGCTTAATGCAGGAAAGAAGGAAACACCCTGTAACTATATCGACGTGATCGAGGTTGCAAAAGCAGCCCCAGTCTTGAAAGCGTCGGGAAGAGCCCAACTTGGCACACTTACAGCAAGAGGACATCACCGGCCCGGGGCATAATTCATTTGCCTTCCCAGCGGAGCAAATGCAACACAATGCCATGCTTAAGGTGGGAAATAATAGAGCACTCCATGAAAAAAATTGCTTCAGCTGATGTGAACGAGGTCGCTTAAGTAACTGCGGTCACGAATTGTCACGACAAAGCCGATTCGTCTCTCTTCGTGCAATGGAACATCACTACCCGGGGTGTAATATATCTGCCCTCCAAGTGAAGTTAAATGCAAGATGAATGGGAAAAAATGGAACAACTCATGAAAAAGTGCTCAAACCGACGTAACTGACATTGCTGAAGGAAGAGACGGTGATAAAGTTACCAGAATTACAAGAGCCTCAGTCGAGCCCAACTTGTTCTTCTTAGTGCAATGGGATGACATCATCCCGGAGTACAATTCATTTGCACTTTCACAGGAGCAAAATGCCAAGGAAGGTCAAGTTTAATGTTTGGAGCACCCAATGAAAAAAAGATCCAGCTGACATGCCTGGGGTTACTAATGAACAGAGTTCGCTAAAGCAACTGTGGTTGCAAAAGCGTCAGGACGAAACTAATTAGTCTTTTTAGGGCAATGGGACAACAGAGCCCCAGGCCATAATTTATTTGTTTGCGAGCGGACCAATGCTTAAAATGGGTAAAATGAAGCAATCAAAAAAATAGCTCGGGTCAAATTGACTGCTGAAGCTACAGCAACATTGCTTGTTTAAGGAACTGAGGCCACAAAAGTCTCATGGCAGGCCCGACAGCTCCCACTTAGTGAGATGGGGCAGCACGGCCATAGCGCCTGGAGCAAAATGCAACAGGATTTGTAGCTTAATGTGGGAAAAAAATGAAAAATTCAATGGAATTAAGCTTCAGCCTACGTGACTGACGATGCTAGAGCAATCAATGTCACAAAAGCCAAGGAACAAGCCTGATTTGTTTGCATTCATTCCGGAGAAACATGCAACTGAAAAATGAAGCCTAATGTTGTAAACATGGTGCACCTCATGAAAAAATGCTCTGGCCAACGTTACTGAAAATGCTTAAGTAACTATGGTTGTTAAAAGAACTGAAGTTACAAAAGAGTCAAGACGAGCCTGAATTGTCCATCTGAGTGCAAAAGGACAGCACAGACCCGGGGCGAACTTCTTCCTCGCAGCTTGGCCGAGTAATAAACCCCAAAGACGAACTGGAAGGTACCATACACCCTTCACAAAGTCCAGCCTATGGAAAGGAGGAAGGTCCTATTGGTACTTCTGGTAGCGTCTACCCTGAACTAATGATCGTCATGGTTCAACTCTGAGGCCATTACTTGTTTATAGACTTGTTTAATCCCCCACACTCCTGGAAGCAAAAAGCTTGAAAACTCAATCCAGCCATGGAATGGAGTAGGTAGCTATGGAATTAGACTTAGTAAGTAGGCTTGAATTTAGGGCTTGTAGGTAAGTCAGGGTTTGTGAGTTAGCAAACCAGTCCTATTTTAGATGCTCTCAACACCCAGCTATTGAACAGCAATGACTTTCAAGCCATGAACCACTGCTGAAAAATATTTTCTGCAAATAATCTTGACCCCCCAATACATATGGCAATAGATGATAGAAAACAACTAAGGTGATGCCAATTCTTGATGGACATTCAGTTTGGTCTCAGAGATCAAATGTTCTGTTGGGAATTGCAGCCTCAATGTCTTTTCATTGCACATGGGGAAGGTCTATGTCCTTCGTTGGACATAGACCTTCCCCGGTCAGATCCTCCATCCTTGTCTATCATGGGCCAAACGGCGGCAACACTTTATGAACATTGCTATTTCGCCATGCCGACTTATTTATGCAGGCTGAACTTTTGCATATGGTCTTTGGAGATCCACATTGTGAGTCATGATCATGTGATCTCAACTTGTTTTCTCTGATAACCTCTGCTTATTGTTGGATCACTGTGGTCTGAATCATTTTAATCAGTGTACCCAACTCTATGGAAAAGTGTAAAAACTCACATACACGTGAATTTTCTAATGGTTCTTTATATAAAAACAGGACACATATGATCTATTTTTCACTGCTGCCATTTGAAAAGAAAGATGAAGGCTGTAGTTCTGGTGAGAGCGTGTGTATCCTGTCTTCATATGGAAGAGCATTTGATTTAAAGAAAAGGCTGGATTCAACTGGTACACATTCCCAACCGCTCTATTTTCTGTCTTTAACTTATGGAAATCTTTCAACCGAAAAACCATTGTATCATTAGCCCCACAATATAGAGAGAAAGACAAAAATTACAGAGCACTTAAATAATTTTCACGAAATTTTTTATTATCAGAAAGTTTTATTATCGCTAACGGTAGGCAGGTCCATGGAGCAGCCGTGATCACAGCCTATGGCAGGCAGTCGGATAGGCAGGTCAATCCTTCTGGCAGGAATGAAGTGGTTTAATGCAGTTTTATGGTCTCTGTTCCACATATTTTTTCAATGGCAGGCACTATCAACAGGCAGTCAGATAGGCAGGTCCATCCTTCTGGCAGGAATGAAGTGGTTTAACGCAGTTTTATGGTCTTTGTTCCGCATCTTTTTTCAATGGCAGGCACTATCAACAGGCAGTCGGATAGGCAGGTCCATCCTTCTGGCAGGAATGAAGTGGTTCAATGCAGTTTTATGGTCTTTGTTCCACATCTTCCCAGTGCTGGAAGCTGAGGTAAATATAATCATAGAAACAAATTAATATAGGATTATTTACAATAAATATAAAAAAAACATCAATGGAACATGCACACAAAAAATGATAAAAATATATATCTCAACTATATACCTGAGTGGATATAACGGGCTCGAAACAGCTTGCATCTTGGTAGCATCGAAAGTGACTCGGTTCGAAATAGACACGTAAATCGTGTTTCCGAGCTAAATCCTCTGTTCGAAAAGTCGAAAGTATTTTAATGGTCGAAAGGTCAATGGTCGAAAGATACACGAAAGATTGATGATGATGATGCTGATGATGATGGCAATGGTGAGATTAAATGTGTGAAGTGGTGACATTATGTGATTCTACATTGGTGAAATTAATAAGACAATAAAAAAAAATCATGACTATACAAATAGCAAATGGGATGAGGGCGAATATGTTGGCTGCCAGGGCGAGTCCTATGGATACAAATAATGAAACTAAAATAATTGCCATCACGAAAATGTTAAGTTTGGGGCCTCTGATGCGTTGTATTAATTTTGTAAGTATAGACGTTGGTACAGGATTTTGAGTATCCTGTTGACCGTTACCGACTGCAGGTCCGTCGATGTCAATGAAATAGCTGGGACCCTCCACCATCGGTAGAGGATTTGGTTCATCCATGGCGAAATGTACCCTTTTGGTGGAGGGCCTGCTAACATGGGTAGACCCCGACGGACCTTCCACAGTCGGTAACGGTCCACCAACGTCTATAATGCTAGGTGTAATTGATGGTTCCCCAACGTTTGGTTCCGTTGGAGAACTCGATCGATTACCCATTTTTTGTATTTGTGCTTTGTTGTTGCTGTTGTTGTTGTTGTTGCTGTTGTTGTTGTTGTTGTTGTTGTTGTTGTTGTTGTTGTTGTGCCTGATGATGATGATGATGATGATGATATTTAGGAATTGTATAAAAAGATTTAGTTTGCAAAACGATGCTTCCAAGAAAACTGAATAAACCAAACGTTTTTCCAGGAGATTCTCAATGGAAATGAATTTAGCAAGGTTTTCTTGATATACAGCATAATGATAAAATGACGTTTCGTTCGTTTTCACGTAATAATACGATGACGTCTTCGAATTATTAGCTAAAAATCCCACCCTAACGGCCAGAGCTTCAGCTTGTGGGGGCGGGCTTAAATACGGATGCTGACCCTAATAATAGAATATAGGCTGAAATATTTGAATAAAATGCTTCATTTCAGGTATTAACATGACTGGGTGGAAATCAAGTCCTTAATATTATCATTATCAGTGATTTTTTTATCACGAGGGCTCTGATATCTCACTTCCATTTTTCCCCTGGAAATATAGTTATCAGTATAGCTCAGTGGTTAAATCAAGACGTTCAGGTTAAAGAATTTAATTTCAAATCTTCTCTGGAAGATTTTTATCGGTATAGATCAGTAATTTTGTTGACAGCTTTCGATTCTTATGTTGAGAAAGTATTATTGATAAAGTTTGGTAGTCGAAGCGAAACTTCAAATCTTCCGACATTTAAAATCAAATTTCTAATTTAGTTTTCTTTTCAGTTGATCAATGATTAGAGGACAATGTTGAAAGCAGTAAGATTCTAGAATAAATACTTCTTGAAGAAGAATTTATTGATATTAATCAGAGATAATGGTGCAAGTTGGAAGGCTGTGAGATTCCACCTTCTATTCTTCTTTGGAAAACCATTTATTGGTTCGGATATATTGCTGGAAGATAACATTGGAGGCAGTGAGGTTTCAATTTCAATTCCTTTCAAAAAAATGTATTTATTAATCCAATTGTATATTTAGAGCAAAACGTTAAAGTTTCAATTCTTTCTTTGAAAAACTTTTTTGCTGGACGAAATAAGGAGTAGGAGTCCGAATTTTCAATCCTCTAATCTAATTGATCCTGCCAGCCAGATCAACTTAGAAATGGAAGAAACTTATGTCGACAGTTCTAGTTCACAGTTTCTAGAAGAATCAGAATGTGAACATAATATTAAAGAAGACATGATGTTGGCACTGAAAGGAAAGGAAAAAGGAAAGGAAAGAGAGGAGGATGAACGGAAGGAAAAAGACGAATTAGTCGGAAGTAAATTTTGCCAGAAAGTTACAAGAAAAAAAAAAATAACGATGAAACAAAAAAAAGGGATAAAAAATTCGGGATAAAAAAAAAAAAAAAATGGACGATGAAAAGAAAAAGATAGATAAGAAAAAGATCACCTGAAGACAAAGTGCTCCACCCGTCTTCATCAGGGGAGGCAAAAGCAAAAGGCGATGTTAAAGCGACCAATGACGCAAAAGTGTCACCATGAGCACAGATTGTCATTCTTGACCTGAAAGAAATTAGGAAACTCAAGCAACTATGGTTGATAAAGCAAGCAACGTTGCAAAAAGGGTCAGGATAAGCCAAGATCAACATTATTAAAGTGAGAAAAAATGGAAAACTGAAGGAACTACCAAAGTTGTTAAAATTTCAGGATGTATCAGGAGTATGATTATCCATCATCATCATCAACATTATCATTATAATCATTTTTTTTTTCATTATTATTATTATTATTATTATTATTATTATTATTATTATTATTATTATTATTATTATTATTATCATTATTATTATTATTATTATTTGGAATCTCACACCAGTTGCCTGGTGGTAACCGCTGGAGTTTTAGTGACAGCAAGTCTCCTCAAGTCTCCAGCCCTCCTCTCCTGGTACTCATAGGTCGCAGTAATTCTGCAATTTACAGTTTCACACCGGTTGCCCAGTGGTTATTTGCTGAAGGCTGAGTGACAATAAGTCTCCCCAGGTCTTCAGCTAACGTCTCCATTCTCTTTTGCATATCATGACAGAGCTACAATTCGTTGCAGTACTTATATCTCTAGCACCTTCCCCAGTATCCGTGCAGTTCCCAGTAGTGCTGCAGTCTGTCCGGTCTCTATCCTTCCCCTAATCCCGATCTCCTCCTGTCCCACCCACAGCGTTTTGGGGACAGTTCCTACTGCGCCCACTATGACCGGTACTACCCTGGTTTTCATGTTCCAACTCTCCTTCTTTTTACTTTATGGTCTTCAGGCACAGCAACGTCTACTATTTGGCAGGCTTTCTTTTTTTTTTATCTATTATTACTAAGTCCGGTCTTCTTACCTGGATGAGGTGGTCATTATTATTATCATTTGTATTTCCACACAGTTGCCCGGGATTAATTGCTGGAGACTGGATGACAGCAAGTCTCCTCAAGTCTCCCACTCTCTTTTCCCCACTCACATAGTCCACAGCAGTGCTGTGGTTGACAGCTTCACACAAGTTTCCTGGTGGTTATTGCTGGAAATTTGATGACAATAAGTGTGTTCAGATTTTCAGCGTTTCTCACATATTTCCTTCCGTGCTTTGTCCCACCTTCACCATGACTTTTTTTAGGCTCTTAGGCCATTGCTAACAGTGGGGGTCGTAGATCTAATAGATCTAGTATTCTCCTCCGTATTCATGCAGTGCTGTGGTCCGTATCATCTGTAACCTTCCATTTATTCCCAGTTTTTCCAGTCTTGTTCAATGTCTTTAGTACGGCTCCAAATGCATCTATTATTACTGATATCACCCTGACTGTCATGTTTCCCACCTCCTTCAGTTCCTTTGCAAGGTATTTTCCTAGCTTTTTGCTCTCTTGCTTATCAAGTCTGAGATTTGTACGCACAGACACATCTTTTATTTGGCATGTTCTCCTCTTCTTGTCAACGATTGCCAGGTAGAGTCTTTTTGCTTGGATGCGGTGGTCAGTTTGGTTATCAAAGTCCCCGAGTGATTTGTGACTCCCATTCTCCTGGGCTTTTTCTGGCGTGAGCTGATATAATTTTCCCACATGGTTGAACCTAATCTGTTTGCTCAGTTCCCAGTGTATCCCTGTTGCTACTCTATCATGTCTGTTTTTATGCTCCTTATGGACTAATTAACTACATTCTCTAGCTTTATGGTTTACAGTCTCATCCCATTCTCGGCATAGGCGGCATTCGCTGTTTGTTTTGATTCTTTCGATTTTTGTGTAGTTTGTCCTGGTGCATTTGTTTCAGGCTACCTTGATCAGCGATTTTGCTCCTTTCTTCAGGTTTCCTCCCTGTAACCATGTCCATAAATTGTTTTCTGCAAATTTTTGTTTCTGTCTTTTGAATTCTGTGTATATATCTGCTATTCCCATCTTCCTTTCCTTGTTTGTTGTGTTGCTCCTTTGTTTGATAATAGTATCATCATACAGGATATATATATATATATATATATTTATCTTTTTCTCTCATACTCTCTTTCTCTACATGTATATTTATGAGTTTGTATCAGTGTCAATGTCTATGAATGTGAAGCCCTTTTTTCACTTTTCGTCTTGCCAATTCTGTCCTTTCCTTTGCTGATGCCCCCCAACATGTTTTACCTCAAACTTCCTTTTGTTTTGGAAAAAAAGTATCCTTTGCTGTCATCCAGGATTCTGTTGAGTGGTGTCATGGTGAGAACAAATAATAGTGGGGACAGCGAGTCTCTTTGGAAGATACCTCGATTTATTCTTACCTCTGCTAAGTTTCCTCCTATGGCTGTCAAGTCTACTTTCCAATTTTTTTATAGAGTTTCCGATGAATCTAACCACTGGTTTGCTGATCTTGAACATTCTAAAGCATTCAAGTATCCAGCTGTGGGGGATCATATCGTACGCTTTTTTTAATCTATCCATCCCATTTTGATATTCTTTTTCTTTTTTCTTAATTCTTTTAAGATCATCTGGTCGATTTAAAGTTAGTCATTTCCCCCTTTGATTTCTTTTCTGAAACCTATCTGTTCTTCTGGTAATAGTCCTCTTATTTCCATTGATTTATACATTCTCTCCGCTATTAAACCTGTGAGGATTTTCTGCATAAGTCGTAAGCACGAGATTGGTCTATAATTGCTTGAAATATCCCCCTTTTCTGGGTCTTTTTGGATGAGGGTGGTTCTAGCTTTGGTCATCCATTTTGGTGCTTAGCCTTTGTTTATGCAACTTTAAAGTAGGCGGGTGAGTCTGTTGTGTAATGTGGTGAATTTCTTGAACCAATATCCATGGATCCCGTCGGGACCTGGTGCTTTCCAGTTGGCTATTTTCCTATAAGTGTGTTTCAATGTGGTTTCATTCAATAATATTGTTGTGAAGTTATGTGTAACCATTTTTGCTCCAGCGTAAATTAAGTTGTTGAGTTCCAAAAGTTTTTCGTTTCAAAATGATGTAAGAGGCAGTTGATATGTTCAGTCACTTCTTCGAGTTTCTCTCTGTCTTTGTCTCTTAGATGGGGGGGGGTTGTTTTCTCTTCTTGCATGATTTCTCTCAAAGTTTCTATCTGGGTTTTCTCTTCTTCCGTTGGAGTTTTTTCGTCTCTCTGTGTGTGACTTTCTTGAAGGGTTTCCTATAGAATTCTTCTTGTTTTGTCGTTTGTGTTGCTTCCTTCCATATTTTTAGTATGCGCTCCCTATAAGATTGCACTAAAGTTTGCTTTTTAAGTAGCAATAAATAGACTGTGTTCCTCTGTTGACTATCTCTTCCTCTTGTTCTTTATAGGAGCCACTCCATGAGAGCTGAGCCTTTCGTTGGTGTGGTTGGTTGGGTATGAGGTTTGTCCAACAGTAGCTAGGTAACGACTGTGTCCCTCTTGAAGCCCATTAAAGGTACACAAGCCGGAGATTTAGCCAGCTTTCACAGGATGACAATAATCGGATGAAAATGATATTTTATAGAGATTTCATAATAATTCTGGAAAGGCGTGCATATCCCCCCTCAAAACTTCGAAGATTTTTCTGAAAACTGAGAATAAATTAGCTCACTTTTGGCGTAAGTAATTTGCATCAGGAAAGGGGTTATCGGATTTAAATTGTGCCGATATTTCAATGCTGTATTTGTGTTTGAATTTGGTTTAGTGGTAGAGATACTGCTTTTTGCTCTGAGAAAATCAAGTTTAATGTCAATTTGATGTTAAGTTACTTACAGTATTCTGCAAAGCTGTCATAAGCAGCAAGACAAAGAAAAAATCACATCCATGGAAACCTATGATGAATAAAAGTGAGGATGCAGTTTAGAATTATAACTACATATTAAATAGAATCCCCTCTTTTGGAACATAAATCCCTTCTGAATATCGACAGGGTCCTGGGTGACTTGAAAGTCTAATAAATTTAAAGCACATAAATTGAAAGAAAAGAAAATTCCATTTGATTTTGAAATCGATCCAACAATTGTATTTACCACGTTCCTAAACACTGTTATATTGTTGCTCTCATTGCTATCTTTGGTTATGAAATTGTCTTCTTTTATACGAGTGCAAAGAATGTCCCTATAAAAATCGACTGAATAATTGTCGTAAAATTCAACCTTGAAATGTTTGTTGTAGGTAAATTGTGTTCTGCTGATTTCGGATATTCTTTTGTTCTTCCTTGCGGTAAATACCATTGGCAGATCAATCCCAGACCCAAGGAAGTGGGGCCACACGGATTTGTTGTCTCTGCTTTACAATTGAATTTCCTCACATCCAATACTTTATCCGTTTTTTGCAGGGGGATTAAGGAGAATATAATTGAATCATAGAGAATATCTAATATCGGATTAGTTATATTATCAAAGGGATAATTTCAATGAAGCATTCACGACAAGAATATGTTTTTGAACAATATACCTTTGTGAATTTAACAGGCTCCAAACAGCTAACGTCTCACTGCCATCCCAAGTCAATTGGTCCCATTAGAGCCTCAATCAAGCTTATCCTGAAGATCATCTGCAAATACACAAGTCATACTGACGGATTTATTCCTTTGTTTGAAAAGTCTGATGCATTCAAATGATTGCAAATGTTGGAAAATCTGGAACTTACTCGGTCCAAAAATCAGGCATATCTGCAAATATTTATATTTATGTATAGAGAGAGCGGGGAGAGAGAAAATAGGGAAAGATAAACTTATATTATAGCAAAAAGCCTAATTCCAGCTTCCACAATGACCTCTTATGTAGAATTAGTGTTATTGATTCCCAAGAAGATTTCAGCAAATGCATTTCGTCTATTCTCTGCCAACTTGATCATTCTGTTTTCCCCCTTGGTTATAGATTGCTAATGTAGTGTAATAACCATTCCAAAGCATGATTGAACAGGATAAGGTCAAAGGTCAAATTCAATGTTGTCAATCTTTAATTCAAGGTTTCATCTTTTTGTTGCATTAGTCAGAACATCATTGCTTCGTTCATGTCTTTCTATTTCAATGTCAACAAATTTCGGAATCAGCAACATTCAAGCAAAAAAGATCAACTTCTCTTTTCAAGAAAAGATCAATGTCTTTCTTCAACGCCAGTGCAAATATTTCTGAATTAGAACACAATAACAAAATGCAACAATTCTTCTAATGCATCAAATTTGATAAGTTGATCTTTTGTCTGATCGCTCGGAAGGAGGATGGTTCAAAAGCATCAAAATAGGTTTTTGTAACTGACTGCTTAAAAAATGAACTACAACAATGTGGTTGATATTGTCAACAGCTTCAATGATGGGGTAGACAATTGCTCTGTCTCAAAACTTTCTAACATCTGAAAGGAAAATGAAGAGATTCCGAAAGTTAGTATATATCAGAGATCTCACATCATAACCATTAATAAAGTACTCATCTCCCATTCTCTTCAATTGAAAAAGCTGTAATCACGGGTGCCCCATGGACCTGCCCACCGATGGCGATAATAAAACATTCCGATAATAAAAAATATCATGATTATTCTAGTACTCTCTGATCTTTGTGTTATGTTCTATATTGCAAAGCTGATGATACAATGGTTTCTTGGTTGAAAGATTTGCATGACTTACAGAGAGAGAATAGATCGGTTGGGAATCTCCAGCGGATGAATCCACCCTTTCCTGTACTCAGGGTTTATGTTATCCCATTGCTCTAAGAAGAACAAGTTGGGCTCAGCTGAGGCTCTTGTAATTTCGGTAACTTTATCACTGTCTCTTCCTTCAGCAATGTCAGTTACGTCTGTTTGAGCACTTTTTCAGGAGTTGTTCGATTCTTTCCCATTCAACTCGACCTTCTGTCATATTTTGTTTCACTTAGGGGGCAGATATATTATACCCCAGGTAGTGATGTCCCATTGCACGAAGAGAGACGAATTGGCTATGTCGTGACAATTCGTGACCGCAGTTACTTTAGCGACCTCGTTCACATGAGCTGTAGCAGTTTTTTTTATGGAGTGCTCTATTATTTCCCACATTAAGCATGGCATTGTGTCGCATTTGCTCCGCTGGAAGGAAAATTGAATTATGCCCTGGGCTGGTGATGTCCTATTGCTGTAATTCTGCCAAGTTGGGCTCATCCTGATGCTTTCAGGAATAGGGCTACTTTTGCAACCTCGATCACGTCGATATAGTTACAGGGTGCTTCCTTCTTTCCAGCATTAAGCTTGGCTTTCTGTCACATTTTCTCCGATGTGAAGACAAATAGATCATGCCCTAGGGTAGCGTCGTCCCATTGCATAGAGTGGGATAAGTTGGGTTCGTCTTTCTACCACTTCAGTTGCTTTAGCAACCATAGTTGCTTCTACAACCTCTGTCACGCCGGCCGGATATTCTCCTCATTGCTTGCTCTATTTTTTTCTCCATGAAGTTTGAGCTTCTCTTTTTGCTCCAGTTGGAAGGCAAATAAATTATCCACTGGATACATGATGTCCTTTTGCACTTTAAAAGGCCATCTTGCCTTGTCCCTAAGCATTTGCAACTATAATTGCTTTAGTAACAACAGTTCCTTGATGGGGTAGACAATAGTTCTGTCTCAAAACTATCGAGCGTCTGGAAGAAAAATGAAGAAAATCCTAAAGATGGAATATATCAGAGATCTCACATCATAGCCATTATTAAAGTACTCACCTTCCATTTTTTCTTCCTGAATAAGTCACGTTCAAGACAAATCAACACTTTTAATATAGCCGATCTGGATCTGGTAACAGTCACTTGAGAGGGCCATGGTGATTCCTCTAAAACATCAATCAATCTCACAGGTTTCAAAAAATGATGTATCGTTCACACACTGAGACTTCATCATCATCATCATCATCATCATTTTCTATCGTGCATTTCCCGGGGCCACTACTTACTGAATTTTTCTCAGCTAATCCATCCCTATGGTACTCTACCGACCTCGATTTTGCATGTGATCTCTTTTGGATCCAGTTCTTGAATTGAGATGTCTATCAGTTGTTGCCATTTCAGATTTCAATTGATTCTATCATATCTCAGACTCCTTTATTCTCCCTTATCTATTGTGCTGTCTTGTGCTCTATTGATGTGATGTTCAATTGACCATGGGAGATTGAGCACCTATTTAGTTTACATTTCCACCGATGCAAAATGCAAAACAAATTCAACGTTGTAAAAATGGAGCATCCAACGAAAAATAGTCCTAGCTTGCACAACCAAAAACGCATGAACTACCTTGGTTCCTAAAGCAATGGAGGTAATCAAAACGCCAAGACTAGTCTGACTCTTCCCTCTCCGTTAAATGGGCCAGCATCACACCGGAGCAAAATACAAAAAAGTCAAGTCTGATATGGGAAAAAATGGTATACGCAATGAAGAATAGCCCGGGTTATAATTCATTTGTCTTCCCACCAGAGCAAATGTGACACAATGCCATGCTTAATGTGGGAAATAATAGAGCACTCCATAAAAAAAAACTGTTACAGCTGATGTGAACGAGGTCGCTAAAGTAACTGCGGTCACGAATTGTCACGACAAAGCCAATTCGTCTCTCTTCGTGCAATGGGACATCACTACCTGGGGTATAATATATCTGCCCTCCAAGTGGAACAAAATATGACAGAAGGTTGATTTGAATGGGAAAGAATCGAACAACTCATGAAAAAGTGCTCAAACTGACGTAACTGACATTGCTGAAGGAAGAGACGGTGATAAAGATACTGGAATTACAAGAACCTCAGCCGAGCCCAACTTGTTCTTCTTAGAGCAATGGGATGACATAATTCTGGAGTACAATTCATTTGCACTTTCACAGGAGCAAAATGCCAAGGAAAATCAAGTTTAATGTTTGGAGCACCCAATGAAAAAAAGATCCAGCTGACATGCCTGGAGTTGCTAATGAACAGAGTTCGCTAAAGCAACTGTGGTTGCAAAAGCATAAGGACGAAATTAATTAGTCTTTTTTGGGGCAATGGGACAACAGAGCCCTGGGCCATAATTTATTTGTTCCAAAATGGACCAATGCTTAATGTGGGTAAAATGAAGCAGTCAACAAAAAATAGCTCCAGTCAAGTTGACTGTTGAAGCTAAAGAACTATGCTTGTTTAAGGAACTGAGGGCACAAAAATGTCATGGCAGGCCCGACAGCTCCCACTTAGTGAGATGGGGCAGCACGGCCATAGCGCCTGGAGCAAAATGCAACAGAATTTTGAGCTCAATGTGGGGAAAAAAATGAAAAATTCAATGGAATTAAGCTCCAGCCAACGTGACTGAGGATGCTAGAGCAATCAATGTCACAAAAGCCAAGGAACAAGCCTGATTTGTTTGCATTCATTCCGGAGAAATATGCAACTGAAAATCAAGCCTAATGTTGTGAACATGGTGCACCTCATGAAAAAATGCTCTGGCCGACGTTACTGAAAATGCTTAAGTAACTATGGTTGTTAAAAGAACTGAAGTTACAAAAGAGTCAAGACGAGCCTGAATTGTCCATCTGAGTGCAATAGGACAGCACAGACCCGGGGCGAACTTCTTCCTCGCACCTCGCATCAGATCGTCCACGCTTGTCTATCATGGGCCAAACGGCGGCAAAACTTTATGAACAATGTTATTTCGCCATGCCGACTTATTTATGCAGGCTGAACTTTTGCATATGGTCTTTGGAGATCCACATTGTGAGTCATGATCATGTGATCTCACCTTGTTTTCTCTGATAACCTCTGCTTATTGTTGGATCACTGTGGTCTGAATCATTTCAATCAGTGTACCCAACTCTATGGAAAAGGGTGAAAACTCACATACACGTGAATTTTCTAATGGTTCTTTATATAAAAACAGGACACATATGATCTATTTTTCACTGCCGCCATTTGAAAAGAAAGATGAAGGCTGTAGTTCAGGTGAGAGCGTGTGTATCCTGTCTTCATATGGAAGAGCATTTGATTTAAAGAAAAGGCTGGATTCAACCGGTACACATTCCCAACCGCTCTATTTTCTGTCTGTAACTTATGGAAATCTTTCAACCGAAAAACCATTGTATCATTAGCCCCACAATATAGAGAGAAAGACAAAAATTACAGAGCACTTAAATAATTTTCACGAATTTTTTTATTATCAGAAAGTTTTATTATCGCCATCGGTAGGCAGGTCCATGGAGCAGCCGTGATCACAGCCTATGGCAGGCAGTCGGATAGGCAGGTCCATCCTTCTGGCAGGAATGAAGTGGTTTAACGCAGTTTTATGGTCTTTGTTCCACATCTTTTTTCAATGGCAGGCACTATCAACAGGCAGTCGGATAGGCAGGTCCATCCTTCTGGCAGGAATGAAGTGGTTCAATGCAGTTTTATGGTCTTTGTTCCACATCTTCCCAGTGCTGGAAGCTGAGGTAAATATAATCATAGAAACAAATTAATACAGGATTATTTACAATAAACATAAAAAAAACATCAATGGAACATGCACACAAAAAATGATAAAAATATATATCTCAACTATATACCTGAGTGGATATAACGGGCTCGAAACAGCTAGCATCTTGGTAGCATCGAAAGTGACTCGGTTCGAAATAGACACGTAAATCGTGTTTCCGAGCTAAATCCTCTGTTCGAAAAGTCGAAAGTATTTGAATGGTCGAAAGGTCAAATGTCGAAAGATACACGAAAGATTGATGATGATGATGCTGATGATGATGGCAATGGTGATATTAAATGTGTGAAGTGGTGACATTGTGTGGTTCTACATTGGTGAAATTAATAAGACAATAAACAAAAATCATGACTATACAAATAGCAAATGGGATGAGGGCGAATATGTTGGCTGCCAGGGCGAGTCCTATTGATACAAATAATGAAACTAAAATAATTGCCATCACGAAAATGTTAAGTTTGGGGCCTCTGATGCGTTTTATGAATTTTGTAAGTATAGACGTTGGTACAGGATTTTGAGTATCCTGTTGACCGTTACCGACTGCGGGTCCGTCTATGTCAATAAAATAGCTGGGACCCTCCACCATCGGTAGAGGATTTGGTTGATCCATGGCGAAATGTACCTTTTTGGTGGAGGGCCTGCTAAGATGGGTAGAACCCGACGGACCTTCCACAGTCGGTAACGGTCCACCAACGTCTATAATGCTAGGTGTAATTGATGGTTCCCCAACGTTTGGTTCCGTTGGAGAACTCGATCGATTACCCATTTTTTGTATTTGTGCTTTGTTGTTGTTGTTGTTGTTGTTGCTGTTGTTGTTGTTGTTGTTGTTGTTGTTGTTGTTGTTGTTGTTGTTGTGCCTGATGATGATGATGATGATGATGATATTTAGGAATTGTATAAAAAGATTTAGTTTGCAAAACGATGCTTCCAAGAAAACTGAATAAACCAAACGTTTTTCCAGGAGATTCTCAATGGAAATGAATTTAGCAAAGTTTTCTTGATATACAGCATAATGATAAAATGACGTTTCGATCGTTTTGACGTAATAATACGATGACGTCTTCGAATTATTAGCTAAAAAACCCACCCTAACGGCCAGAGCTTCAGCTTGTGGGGCCGGGCTTAAATACTGATGCTGACCCTAATAATAGAATATAGGCAGAAATATTTGAATAAAATGCTTCATTTCAGGTATTAACATGACTGGGTGGAAATCAAGTCTTTAATATTATCATTATCAGTGATTTTTTATCACGAGGGCTCTGATATCCCACTTCCATTTCTCCCCTGGAAATATAGCTATCAGTATAGCTCAGTGGTTAAATCAAGACGTTCAGGTTAAAGAATTTAATTTCAAATCTTTTCTGGAAGATTTTTATCGGTATAGATCAGTATTTTTGTTGACAGCTTTCAATTCTTATGTTGAGAAAGTATTATTGATAGAGTTTGGTAGTCGAAGCGAAACTTCAAATCTTCCGACATTTAAAATCAAATTTCTAATTTAGTTTTCTTTTCAGTTGATCAATGATTAGAGGACAATGTTGAAAGTAGTAAGATTCTAAAATGAATACTCCTTGAAGAAGAATTTATTAATATTAATCAGAGATAATGGTGCAAGTTGGAAGGATGTGAGATTCCACCCTCTATTCTTCTTTGGAAAACCATTTATTGGTTCGGATATATTGCTGGAAGATAACATTGGAGGCTGTGAGGTTTCAATTTCGATTCTTTTCCAAAAAATGTATTCATTAATGCAGTTGAATATTTAGACAAACGTTAAAGTTTTAATTCTTTCTTTGAAAAACATTTTTGCTGGACGAAATAAGGAGTAGGAGTCCCAATTTTCAATCCTCTAATCTAATTGATCCTGCCAGCCAGATCAACTTAGAAATGGAAGAAACTTATGTCGACAGTTCTAGTTCACAGTTTCTAGAAGAATTAGAATGTGAACATTATATGGAAGTAGACGAGATGTTGGCACTGAAAGGAAAGGAAAAAGGATAGTAAAGAGAGGAGGATAAACGGAAAGAAAAAGACGAATTAGTCGAAACAAAATTTTGCCAGAAAGTTACAAGAAAAAAAAATAACGATGAAACAAAAAAAAAGGAATCAAAAATTTGGGATAAAAAGGAAAAAAATGGACGATGAAAAGAAAAAGATAGATAACAAAAAGATCACATAAAGACAAAGTGCTCCACCCGTCTTCATCAGGGGAGGCAAAAGCAAAAGGCGATGTTAAAGCGACCAATGACACAAAAGTGTTACCATGAGCACAGATTGTCATTCTTGACCGGAAAGAAATTAGAAAACTCAAGCAACTATGGTTCATAAAGCAAGCATCGTTGCAAAAAGCGTCAGGATAAGCCAAGATTAACATTATTAAAGTGAGAAAAAATGGAAAACTGAAGGAACTACCAAAGTTGTAAAAGTGTCAGGATGTATCAGGAGTATGATTATCCATCATCATCATCAACATTATCATTATAATAATTTTTTTTTCATTATTATTATTATTATTATTATTATTATTATTATTATTATTTGGAATCTCACACCAGTTGCCTGGTGGTAACCGCTGGAGTTTGAGTGACAGCAAATCTCCTCAAGTCTCCAGCCCTCCTCTCCTAGTACTCATAGGTCGCAGTAATTCTGCAATTTACAGTTTCACACCGGTTGCCCAGTGGTTATCGCTGAAGGCTGAGTGACAATAAGTCTCCTCAGGTCTTCAGCTAACGTTTCCTCTCTCCTTCGCATATCATGACAGAGCTACGATTCGTTGCAGTACTTATATCTCTAGCACCTTCCTCAGTATCCGCGCAGTTCCCAGTAGTGCTGCAGTCTGTACGGTTTCTATCTTTCCCCTAATCCCGATCTCCTCCAGTCTCTCCTTCAGCGTTTTGGGGACAGTTCCTAGTGCACCCACTATGACCGGTACTACCCTGGTTTTCATGTTCCACATCTTCCTTAATTCTCTTGCTAGGTCCTGGTATTTTTCCCTTTTTTCACCCTCCTTCTTTTTTACTCTATGGTCTGCAGGCACAGCAACGTCTACTATTTGGCAGGCCTTCCTTTTTTTGTCTATTATTACTAAGTCCGGTCTTCTTGCCTGGATGAGGTGGTCATTATTATTATCATTTGTATTTCCACACAGTTGCCCGGTATTAATTGCTGGAGACTGGATGACAGCTAGTCTCCTCAAGTCTCCCACTCTCTTTTCCCCACTCACATAGTCCACAGCAGTGATGTGGTTGACAGCTTCACACAAGTTTCCTGGTGGTTATTGCTGGAAATTGGATGACAATAAGTCCGTTCAGATTTTCAGCGTTTCTCACATATTTCTTTCTGTGCTTTGTTCCACCTTCACCATGACTAATTCAGGCTCTTAGGCCATTGCTAACAGTGGGGGTCGTAGATCTAATGGCGTGAGCTAATATAATTTTCCCACATGGTTGAACCTAATCTGTTTGCTCAGTTCCCAGTGTATCCCTGTTGCTACTCTATCATGTCTGTTTTTATGCTCCTTATGGACTAATTAACTACATTCTCTAGCTTTGTGGTTTACAGTCTCATCCCATTCTCTGCATAGGCGACATTGGCTGTTTGTTTTGATTCTGTCGATTTTTGTGTAGTTTGTCCTGGTGCATTTGTTTCAGGCTACCTTGATCAGCGATTTTGCTTCTCTCTTCAGGTTTCCTTTCCGTAACCATGTCCATAATCTGTTTTCTGCAAATTTTTGTATCTGTCTTTTGAATTCTGTGCATATTTCTGCTATTCCCATCTTCCTTTCCTTGTTTGTTGTGTTGCTCCTTTGTTTGATAATAGTATCATCATACAGGATATATATATAAATATATATATATATATATATATATTTATCTTTTTCTCTCATACTCTCTTTCTCTACATGTATATTTATGAGTTTGTATCAGTGTCAATGTCTATGAATGAGAAGCCCTTTTTTCACTTTTCATCTTGCCAATTCTGTCCTTTCCTTTGCTGATGCCCCCCAACATGTTTTACCTCAAATTTCCTTTTGTTCTGGAAAAAAAGTATCCTTTGCTGTCATCCAGGATTCTGTTGAGTGGTGTCATGGTGAGAACAAATAATAGTGGGGACAGCGAGTCTCTTTGGAAGATACCTCGATTTATTCTTACCTCTGCTAAGTTTCCTCCTATGGCTGTCAAGTCTACTTTCCAATTTTTTTATAGAGTTTCCGATGAATCTAACCACTGGTTTGCTGATCTTGAACATTCTAAAGCATTCAAGTATCCAGCTGTGGGGGATCATATCGTACGCTTTTTTTAATCTATCCATCCCATTTTGATATTCTTTTTCTTTTTTCTTACTTCTTTTAAGATCATCTGGTCGATTTAAAGTAAGTTATTTGCCCCCTTGGTTCCTTCTCTGCAACGTATCTGTTCTTCTGGTAATAGTCCTTTTCTTTCCATTGATTTATACATTCTCTCCGCTATTAGTCCTGTGAGGATTTTCTGCATAAGTGGTAAGCACGAGATTGGTCTATAATTGCTTGAAATATCCCCCTTTTCTGGGTCTTTTTGGATGAGGGTGGTTCTAGCTTTGGTCATCCATTTTGCTGCTCAGCCGTTGTTTATGCAACTTTAAAGTAGGTGGGAGAGTCTGTTGTGTAATGTGGTGAGTTTCTTTAACCAATATCCATGGATCCCGTCGGGACCTGGTGCTTTCCAGTTGGCTATTTTCCTATGAGCGTGTTTCAATGTGGTTTCATTCAATAATATTGTTGTGAAGATATGTGTAACCATTTTTGCTCCGGTGCAAATTAAGTTGTTGAATTTGAAAAGGCTGTTCGTTTCAATATTATGTAAGAGACAGTTGATATGTTCAGTCACTTCTCCGAGTTTCTTTCTGTCTTTGTCTTTTAGAGGCGGGAGTGTTGTTTTCTCTTCTTGCATGATTTCTTTCAAAGTTTGTATCTGGGTTTTCTCTTCTTCCGTTGGAGTTTTTTCGTCTCTCTCTGGTGTGTGACTTTCTTGAAGGGTTTCCTATAGAATTCTTCTAGTTTTGTCGTTTGTGTTGCTTCCTTCCATATTTTTAGTATGCGCTCCCTATAAGATTGCACTAAAGTTTGCTTTTTAGTAGCAATAAATAGACTGTGTTCCTCTCTTGACTATCTCTTCCTCTTGTTCTTTACAGGAGCCACTCCATGAGAGCTGAGCCTTTCGTTGGTGTGGTTGGTTGGGTATGAGCTTTGTCCAACAGTAGCTAGGTAACGACTGTGTCCCTCTTGAAGCCCATTAAAGGTTCACAAGCCGGAGATTTAGCCAGCTTTCACAGGATGACAATAATCGGATGAAAATGATATTTTATAGAGATTTCATAATAATTCTGGAAAGGCGTGCATATCCCCCCTCAAAACTTCGAAGATTTTTCTGAAAACTGAGAATCAATTAGCTCACTTTTGGCGTAAGTAATTTGCGTCCGGAAAGGGGTTATCAGATTTAAATTGTGCCGATATTTCAACGCTGTATTTGTGTTTGAATTTGGTTTAGTGGTAGAGATACTGCTTTTTGCTTGGAGAAAATCAAGTTTAATGTCAATTTGATGTTAAGTTACTTAAAGTATTCAGCAAAGCTGTCATAAGCAGCAAGACAAAGAAAAAATCACATCCATGGAAACCTATGATGAATAAAAGTGAGGATGCAGTTCAGAATTATAACTACATATTAAATAGAATCCCCTCTTTTGGAACTTAAATCCCTTCTGAAAATCGACAGGGTCCTGGGTGACTTGAAAGTCTAATAAATTTAAAGCATATAAATTAAAAGAAAAGAAAATTCCATTTGATTTTGAAATCGATCCAACAATTGTATTTACCACGTTCCTAAACACTGTTATATTGTTGCTCTCATTGCTATCTTTGGTTATGAAATTGTCTTCTTTTATACGAGTGCAAAGAATGTCCCTATAAAAATCGACTGAATAATTGTCGTAAAATTCAACCTTGAAATGTTTGTTGTAGGTAAATTGTCTTCTGCTGATTTCGGATATTCTTTTGTTCTTCCTTGCAGTAAATACCATTGGCAGATCAATCCCTGACCCAGGAAGTAGTGCCACACGGATTTGTTGTCTCTGCTTTACAATTGAATTTCCTCACACCCAATACTTTATCCGTTTTTTGCAGGGGGATTAAGGTGAATATAATTGAATCATAGAGAATACTTACGATCGGATTATTTACATTATTAAAGGGATAATTTCAATGAAGCATTCACGATAAGAATATGTTTTTGAACAATATACCTTTGTGAATTTAACAGGCTCCAAACAGCTAACGTCTTGGTGCTATCCCAAGTCAATTGTTCCCATTAGAGCTTCAATCAAGCTTATCCTGAAGATCATCTGCAAATACACAAGTCACACTGACGGATTAATCCCTTTGTTCGAAAAGCCTGATGCATTCAAATGATTGCAAATGTTGGAAAATCTGGAACTTACTCGGTCCAAAAATCAGGTATATCTTCAAATATTTATATTTATATATAGAGAGAGGGGGAAGAGAGAAAGTAGGGAAAGATAAACTTATATCATAGCAAAAAGCCAAATTCCAGCTTCCACAATGACCTCTTGTGTAGAATTAGTGTTATTGATTCCCAAGCAGATTTCAGCAAATGCATTTTGTCTGTTCTCTGCCAACTTGATCATTCTGTTTTCCCCATGGGTTATAGATTGCTAATGTAGTGTAATAACCAACCCAAAGCATGATTGAACAGGATAAGGTCAAAGGTCAAATTCAATGGTGTCAATCTTTAATTCAAGGTTTTATCTTTTTGTTGCATTAGTCAGAACATCATTGCTTCGTTCATGTCTTTCTATTTCAAAGTCAACAAATTTCGGAATCAGCGACATTCAAGCAAAAAAGATCAACTTCTCTTTTCAAGGAAATATCAATGTCTCTCTTCAACGCCAGTACGAATATTTCTGAATTAGAACACAATAACAAAATGCAACAATTCTTCTAATGCATAAAATTTGATAAGTTGATCTTTTGTCTGATCGCTCGGAAGGAGGATGGTTTAGAAGCATCGAAATAGTCTTTGTAACTGACTGCTTAAAAAATGAACTAGAACAATGTGGTGGATATTGTCAACGGCTTCAATGATGGGGTAGACGATTGCTCTGTCTCAAAACTATCTAACATCTGAAAGGAAAATAAAGAGATTCCTAAAGTTAGTATATATCAGAGATCTCACATCATAATCATTAATGAAGTACTCATCTCCCATTTTCTTCAATTGCAAAAGCTGTAATCACGGGTGCCCCATCGACCTGCCCACTGATAGCAATAATAAAACATTCCGATAATAAAAAATATCATGATTATTCTAGTACTCTTGATCTTTGTGTTACTTTCTATATTGCAAAGCCGATCATACAATGGTTTCTTGGTTGAATGATTTGCATGACTTACAGAGAGAGAATAGATCGGTTGGGAATCTCCAGCGGATGAATCCACCTTTTCCTGTACTCAGGGTTTATGTTATCCCATTGCTCTAAGAAGAACAAGTTGGGCTCGGCTGAGGCTCTTGTAATTTTGGTAACTTTATCACCGTCTCTTCCTTCAGCAATGTCAGTTACGTCAGTTTGAGCACTTTTTTCATGAGTTGTTCGATTCTTTCCCATTCAACTCGACCTTCTGTCATATTTTGTTTCACTTGGAGGGCAGATATATTATACCCCAGGTAGTGATGTCCCATTGCATGAAGAGAGACGAATTTGTTTTGTCGTGACAATTCGTGACCGCAGTTACTTTAGCGACCTCGTTCACATGAGCTGTAGCAGTTTTTTTTATGGAGTGCTCTATTATTTCCCACATTAAGCATGGCATTGTGTCACATTTGCTCAGCTGGAAGGAAAATTGAATTATGCCCTGGGCTTGTGATGTCCTATTGCTGTAATTGTGCCAAGTCGGGCTCATCCTGACGCTTTCAGGAATAGGGCTGCTTTTGCAACCTGGATCACGTCGATATAGTTACAGGGTGCTTCCTTCTTTCCAGCTTTAAGCTTGGCTTTCTGTCATATTTTCTCCGATGTGAAGACGAATAGATCATGCCCTAGGGTAGCGTCGTCCCATTGCATAGAGTGGGATAAGTTGGGTTCGTCTTTCTACCACTTCAGTTGCTTTAGCAACCATAGTTGCTTCTACAACCTCTATCACGCGGGCCGGATATTCTCCTCATTGCTTGCTCTATTTTTTCCTCCATGAAGTTTGAGCTTCTCTTTTTGCTCCAGTTGGAAGGCAAATGAATTATCCATTGGATACATGATGTCCCATTGCACTCTAAAAAGCCATCTTGCCTTGTCCTTTGGGGTAGACGATAGTTCTGTCTCAAAACTATCGAGCGTCTGAAAAAAAATGAAGAAAATCCTAAAGATAGAATATATCAGAGATCTCACATCATAGCCATTATTAAAGTACTCACCTTCCATTTTTTTCTTCCTGAATAAGTCACGTTCAAGACAAATCAACACTTTTAATATAGCCGACCTGGATCTGGTAACAGTCACTTGAGAAGGCCATGGTGATTCCTCTAAAACATCAATCAATCTCACAGATTTCAAAAAATGATGCATCGTTCACACACTGAGACATCATCATCATCATCATCATCATCATCATCATTTTCTATCGTGCATTTCCCGGGGCCACTACTTGCTGAAATTTTCTCAGCTAATCCATCCCTATGGTACTCTACCAACCTCGATTTTGCATGTGATCTCTTTTCAATCCAGTTCTTGAATTGTGATGTCTATCGGTTGTTGCCATTTGAGATTTCAATTGATTCTATCATATCTCAGACTCCTTTATTCTCCCATATCTATCGTGCTGTCTCGTGCTCTATTAATGTGATGTTCAATTGACCATGGGAGATTGAGCACCTATTTAGTTTACATTTCTACGATTCAAAATGCAAAACAAATTCAACGTTGTAAAAATGGAGCATCCAACGAAAAATAGTCCTAGCTTACACAACCAAGAACGCTAAAACTACCTTTGTTTCTAAAGCAATGGAGGTAATCAAAACGCCAAGAATAGTCTGACTCTTCCCTCTCCGTTAAATGGGCCAGCATCAAACCGGAGCAAAATACAAAAAATTCCAGTCTGATATGGGAAAAAAATGGAATATGCAATGAAGAATAGCCCGGGGGATAATTCATTTGCCTCCCCAGCGGAGCAAATGTGACACAATGCCATGCTTAAGGTGGGAAATAAGAGAGCACTCCATAAAAAAAAGCACCAGCTGATATGAACGAGGTCGCTAAAGTAACTCTGGTCACGAATTGTCACAACAAAGCCAATTCGTCTCTCTTCATGCAATGGGACATCACTACCTGGGGTATAATATATCTGCCCTCCAAGTGAAACAAAATATGACAGAAGGTCGAGTTGAATGGGAAAAAATGGAACAACTCATGAAAAAGTGCTCAAACCGACGTAACTGACATTGCTGAAGGAAGAGACGGCGATAAAGATACTGGAATTACAAGAGCCTCAGCCGAGCCCAACTTGTTCTTCTTAGAGCAATGGGATGACATAATTCCGGAGTACAATTCATTTGCACTTTCACAGGAGCAAAATGCCAAGGAAGGTCAAGTTTAATGTTTGGAGCACCCAATGAAAAATAGATCCAGCTGACATGCCTGGGGTTTGCTAAAGCAACTGAGATTGCAAAAGCGTCAGGACAAAACTATTTAGTCTTTTTAGGGCAATGGGACAACAGAGCCCCGGGCCATAATTTATTTGTTCCAAAATGGACCAATGCTTAATGTGGGTAAAATGAAGCAGTCAACAAAAAATAGCTCCAGTCAAGTTGACTGTTGAAGCTTAAGCAACTGTGCCTGTTTGAGGAACTGAGGCCACAAAAGTCTCATGGCAGGCCCGACAGCTCCCACTTAGTGAGATGGGGCAGCACGGCCATAGCGCCTGGAGCAAAATTCAACAGAATTTTGAGCTTAATGTGGGGAAAAAATGAAAAATTCAATGGAATTAAGCTCCAGCCTACGTGACTGTCGATGCTAGAGCAATCAATGTCACGAAAGCCATGGAACAAGCCTGATTTATTTGCATTCATTCCAGAGAAATATGCAACTGAAAATGAAGCCTAATGTTGCAAACATAGTGCACCTCATGAAAAAATGCTCAAGCAGACGTTACTGATAATGTTAAAGTAACTATGGTTGTTAAAAGAACTGAAGTTACAAAAGAGTCAAGACGAGCCTGAATTGTCCATCTGAGTGCAATAAGACAGCAAAGACCCGTGGCAAACTTCTTCCTCGCAGCTTGGCCGAGTAATAAACCCCAAAGACGAACTGGAAGGTACCATACACCCTTCACAAAGTCCAGCCTATGGAAAGGAGGAAGGTCCTATTGGTACTTCTGGTAGCGTCTACCCTGAACTAATGATCGTCATGGTTCAATTATGAGGCCATCACTTGTTTGTAGACTTGTTTAATCCCCCATACCCCTGGAAGCAAAAAACTTGAAAACTCAATCCAGCCATGGAAGAAGTAGGTAGCTTTGGAAATTAGGCTTAGTAAGTAGGCCTGAATTTAGGGCTTGTAGGTGCGTCAGGCTTTGTAAGTTAGCGAACCAGTCCTATTTTAGATGCTCTCAACACCCAGCTATTGAACAGCAATGACTTTCAAGCCATGAACCACTACTGAAAAATATTTTCTGCAAATAATCTTGACCCCTATTACATATGGCAATATATGATAGAAAACAACTAAGTGATGCCAATTCTTGATGGACATTCAGTTTGGTCTCAGAGATCAAACTTTAGTAGTGTTTTTTAACACAAATGTTCTGTTGGGAATTGCAGCCTCAATGTCTTTTCATTGCACATGGGGAAGTTCTATGTCCTTCGTTGGACATAGACCTTCCCCGGTCAGATCGTCCACGCTTGTCTATCATGGGCCGAACGGCGGCAACACTTTATGAACAATTTTATTTCGCCATGCCGACTTATTTATGCAGGCTGAACTTTTGCATATGGTCTTTGGAGATCCACATTGTGAGTCATGATCATGTGATCTCACTTTGTTTTCTCTGATAACCTCTGCTTATTGTTGACTCACTGTGGTCTGAATCATTTTAATCAGTGTACCCAACTCTATGGAAAAGTGTAAAAACTCAAATACACGTGAATTTTCTGATGGTTCTTTATATAAAAACAGGACACATATGATTTATTTTTCACTGCTGCCATTTGAAAAGAAAGATGAAGGCTGTAGTTCTGGTGAGAGCATGTGTATCCTGTCTTCATATGGAAGAGCATTTGATTTAAAGAAAAGGCTGGATTCAACTGGTACACATTCCCAACCGCTCTATTTTCTGTCTGTAACTTATGGAAATCTTTCAACCGAAAAACCATTGTATCATTAGCCCCACAATATAGAGAGAAAGACAAAAATTACAGAGCACTTAAATAATTTTCACGAAATTTTTTATTATCAGAAAGTTTTATTATCGCCATCGGTAGGCAGGTCCATGGAGCAGCCGTGATCACAGCCGATGGCAGGCAGTCGGATAGGCAGGTCCATCCTTCTGGCAGGAATGAAGTGGTTTAACGCAGTTTTATGGTCTCTGTTCCACATCTTTTTTCAATGGCAGGCACTATCAACAGGCAGTCGGATAGGCAAGTCCATCCTTCTGGCAGGAATGAAGTGGTTTAACGCAGTTTTATGGTCTCTGTTCCACATCTTTTTTCAATGGCAGGCACTATCAACAGGCAGACGGATAGGCAGGTCCATCCTTCTAGCAGGAATGAAGTGGTTTAACGCAGTTTTATGGTCTTTGTTCCACATCTTTTTTCAATGGCAGGCACTATCAACAGGCAGTCAGATAGGCAGTTCCATCCTTCTGGCAGGAATGAAGTGGTTTAACGCAGTTTTATGGTCTTTGTTCCACATCTTCCCAGTGCTGGAAGCTGGGGTAAATATAATCATAGAAACAAATTAATATAGGATTATTTACAATAAACATAAAAAAACATCAATGGAACATGCACACAAAAAATGATAAAAATATATATCTCAACTATATACCTGAGTGGATATAACGGGCTCGAAACAGCTTGCATCTTGGTAGCATCGAAAGTGACTCGGTTCGAAATAGACACGTAAATCGTGTTTCCGAGCTAAATCCTCTGTTCGAAAAGTCGAAAGTATTTGAATGGTCGAAAGGTCAAATGTCGAAAGATACACGAAAGATTGATGATGATGATGCTGATGATGATGGCAATGGTGAGATTAAATGTGTGAAGTGGTGACATTATGTGATTCTACATTGGTGAAATTAATAAGACAATAAAAAAAAATCATGACTATACAAATAGCAAATGGGATGAGGGCGAATATGTTGGCTGCCAGGGCGAGTCCTATGGATACAAATAATGAAACTAAAATAATTGCCATCACGAAAATGTTAAGTTTGGGGCCTCTGATACGTTGTATTAATTTTGTAAGTATAGACGTTGGTACAGGATTTTGAGTATCCTGTTGACCGTTACCGACTGCAGGTCCGTCGATGTCAATGAAATAGCTGGGACCCTCCACCATCGGTAGAGGATTTGGTTCATCCATGGCGAAATGTACCCTTTTGGTGGAGGGCCTGCTAACATGGGTAGACCCCGACGGACCTTCCACAGTCGGTAACGGTCCACCAACGTCTATAATGCTAGGTGTAATTGATGGTTCCCCAACGTTTGGTTCCGTTGGAGAACTCGATCGATTACCCATTTTTTGTATTTGTGCTTTGTTGTTGTTGTTGTTGTTGTTGTTGTTGTTGTTGTTGTTGTTGTTGTTGTTGTTGTTGTTGTTGTTGTTGTGCCTGATGATGATGATGATGATGATGATATTTAGGAATTGTATAAAAAGATTTAGTTTGCAAAACGATGCTTCCAAGAAAACTGAATAAACCAAACGTTTTTCCAGATTCTCAATGGAAATGAATTTAGCAAGGTTTTCTTGATATACAGCATAATGATAAAATGACGTTTGGTTCGTTTTGACGTAATAATACGATGACGTCTTCGAATTATTAGCTAAAAATCCCACCCTAACGACCAGAGCTTCAGCTTGTGGGGGCGGGCTTAAATACGGATGCTGACCCTAATAATAGAATATATGCTGAAATATTTTAATAAAATGCTTTATTTCAGGTATTAACATGACTGGGTGGAAATCAAGTCCTTAATATTATCATTATCAGTGTTTTTTTTATCACGAGGGCTCTGATATCTCACTTCCATTTCTCCCCTGGAAATATAGTTATCAGTATAGCTCAGTGGTTAAATCAAGACGTTCAGCTTAAAGAATTTAATTTCAAATCTTCTCTAGAAGATTTTTATCGGTATAGATCAGTAATTTTGTTGACAGCTTTCGATTCTTATGTTGAGAAAGTATTATTGATAGAGTTTGGTAGTCGAAGCGAAACTTCAAATCTTCTGACATTTAAAATCAAATTTCTAATTTAGTTTTCTTTTCAGTTGATCAATGATTAGAGGACAATGTTGAAAGCAGTAAGATTCTAAAATGAATACTTCTTGAAGAAGAATTTATTGATATTAATCAGAGATAATGGTGCAAGTTGGAAGGCTGTGAGATTCCACCCTCTATTCTTCTTTGGAAAACCATTTATTGGTTCGGATATATTGCTGGAAGATAACATTGGAGGCTGTGAGATTCCAGCTTCTATTCTCCTTTGGAAAACCACTTAATGGTTTTGATATATTGCCTAAAGATAATATTGGAGGCTGTGAGGTTTCAATTTCAATTCCTTTCAAAAAATGTATTTATTAATCCAATTGTATATTTAGATCAGAACGTTAAAGTTTCAATTCTTTCTTTGAAAAACTTTTTTGCTGGACGAAATAAGGAGTAGGAGTCCGTATTTTATATCCATTAATTTAATTGATCCTGCCAGCCAGATCAACTTAGAAATGAAAGAAACTTATGTCGACAGTTCTAGTTCACAGTTTCTAGAAGAATCAGAATGTGAACATGATATGGAGGTAGACGAGATGTTGGCACTGAAAGGAAAGGAAGAAGGAAAGGAAAGAGAGGAGGATAAACAGAAGGCAAAAGCAAAAGTCAATGTTAAAGCGACCAATGACGCAAAAGTGTCACCATGAGCACAGATTGTCATCCTTGACCTGAAAGAAATTAGAAAACTCAAGCAACTATGGTTGATAAAGCAAGCAACGTTGCAAAAAGCGTCAGGATAAGCCAAGATTAACATTATTAAAGTGAGAAAAAAATGGAAAACTGAAGGAACTACCAAAGTTGTAAAAGTGTCAGGATGTATCAGGCGTATGATTATCCATCATCATCATCAACATTATCATTATAATCATTTTTTTCATTATTATTATTATTATTATTATTATTATTATTATTATTATTATTATTATTATTATTATTATCATTATTATTTTGGAACCTCACACCAGTTGCCTGGTGGTAACCGCTGGAGTTTGAGTGACAGCAAGTCTCCTCAAGTCTCCAGCCCTCCTCTCCTGGTACTCATAGGTCGCAGTAATTCTGCGATTTACAGTTTCACACCGGTTGCCCAGTGGTTATTTGCTGAAGGCTGAGTGACAATAAGTCTCCCCAGGTCTTCAGCTAACGTCTCCTCTCTCTTTCGCATATCATGACAGAGCTACAATTCGTTGCAGTACTTATATCTCTAGCACCTTCCTCAGTATCCGTGCAGTTCCCAGTAGTGCTGCAGTCTGTACGGTTTCTATCTTTCCCCTTATCCTGATCTCCTCTAGTCTCACCCTCAGCGTTTTGGGGACAGTTCCTAGTGCGCCCACTATGACCGGTACTACCCTGGTTTTCATGTTCCACATCTTCCTTAACTCTCTTGCTAGGTCCTGGTATTTTTCCCTTTTTTCACCCTCCTTCTTTTTTACTCTATGGTCTGCAGGCACAGCAACGTCTACTATTTGGCAGGCCTTCCTTTTTTTCTCTACTATTACTAAGTCCGGTCTTCTTGCCTGGATGAGGTGGTCATTATTATTATTATTTGTATTTCCACACAGTTGCCCGGTATTAATCGCTGGAGATTGGATGACAGCAAGTCTCCTCAAGTCTCCCACTCTCTTTTCCCCACTCACATAGTCCACAGCAGTGCTGTGGTTGACAGCTTCACACAAGTTTCCTGGTGGTTATTGCTGGAAATTTGATGACAATAAGTGTGTTCAGATTTTCAGCGTTTCTCACATATTTCTTTCTGTGCTTTGTTCCACCTTCACCATGACTTTTTTTAGGCTCTTAGGCCATTGCTAAAAGTGGGGGTCGTATATCTAATAGATCTAATATTCTCCTCAGTATTCATGCAGTGCTGTGGTCCTCATCATCTCTAACCTTTCATTTATTCCCAGTTTTTCCAGTCTCGTTCAATGTCTTTGGTACGGCTCCAAATGCATCTATTATTACTGGTATTACCCTGACTGTCATGTTTCCCACCTCCTTCAGTTCCTTTGCAAGTTATTTTCCTAGCTTTTTGCTCTCTTGCTTATCCAGTCTGAGATTTGTACGCACAGCCACATCTTTTATTTGGCATGTTCTCCTCTTCTTGTCAACGATTGCCAGGTAGAGTCTTTTTGCTTGGATGCGGTGGTCAGTTTGGTTATCAAAATCCCCGAGTGATTTGTGACTCCCATTCTCCTGGGCTTTTTCTGGCGTGAGCTGATATAATTTTCCCACATGGTTGAACCTAATCTGTTTGCTCAGTTCCCAATGTATCCCTGTTGCTACTCTATCATGTCTGTTTTTATGCTCCTTGTGGACTAATTAACAACATTCACTAGCTTTGTGGTTTACAGTCTCATCCCATTCTCTGCATAGGCGACATTCGCTGTTTGTTTTGATTCTGTCGATTTTTGTATAGTTTGTCCTGATGCATTTGTTTCGGCCTACTTTGAAGTGCAATTTTGCTTCTCTCTTCAGGTTTCCTTTCCGTAACCATGTCCATAATCTGTAGTCTGCACCTTTTTTGTATCTGTCTTTTGAGTTCTCTGTATATTTTTTCTATTCCCATCTTCCTTTCTTTATTTGCTGACTTTCTACTTCGTTTGATATTAATATTATCATACAGGATATATATATATATATATATATATATATATATATATATATATATATATATATGTATATATATATCTTTTCTCTCTTACTCTCTCTCTATATATATATTTATGAGTTTGTATCAGTGTCCATGTCTATGAATGTGAAGCTTTTTTTTCACTTTTTATCCTGCCATTTCATTCCTCTCCTTTGCTGGATGTCCCCAACATGTCTTACCTAAAATTTCCTTTTGTTTTGGAAAAAAAAGTATCTTTTGCTGTTATCCAGGATTCTGTTGAGTGGTATCATGGTGAGAACAAATAATAGTGGGGACAGCGAGTCTCTTTTGAAGATACCTCTTTTTATCATTACTTCTGCTAAGTTTTCTCCTTTGGCTGTCAAGTGTACTTTCCAATTTTTTATAGAGTTTCCGATTAATCTAACCACCGGTTTGCTGATCTTAAAAATTTTAAGTCATTCAAGTATCCAGCTGTGTGGGATAATATCGTACGCTTTTTTTAATCTATCCATCCCATTTTGATATTCTTTTTCTTTTTTCTTACTTCTTTTAAGATCATCTGGTCGATTTAAAGTAAGTTATTTGCCCCCTTGGTTCCTTTTCTGCATTTTTTCCTTTCTTCTGGTAATAATTCCCTCCTTTTCATTGATATATACATTCTCTCCGTCATGTGTATAGTCAAGATTTTCCACATAAGTGGTAAGCACGTGATCGGTCTATCATTGTTTGCCATTTTCTGTGTATTTTTCGATTAGGGTGGTTCTACCTTTGGTCATCCATTCTGGTGCCTTGCCTTCGTTTATGCAACTATGGAGTAGGTGGGTGAGTCTGTTGTGTAATGTGGGGAATTTCTTGAACCAATATCCATGGATCCCATCGGGACCTGGTGCTTTCCAGTAGGCTATTTTTCTACGACTGTGTTTTGAAGTGGTTTCATTCAATAATATTGGTTCTCCATTGTATATATGTTTTAGTTCTTTTGCCATGTTTTTTAGCCATTGTGGGGTTACGTTGTGTCTTTTCGGGTGCCCCCATATGCTATTCCAATAGTTCTTCTTCTGTGGCGTCTGGTTTTATATTCAGTCTTCTTTCTCCGTTTAAATCTTGGTAAAACTTTCTCTCGTTGTTTTGGTATGTGTGGTTTTGTGTGTATTGGGCCGTTCTTAGCCTGTATCTCTTCAGTCCTGCCTCCTTGTCTAATCTTCTCTGATGCATCTCTTCTACTGCCGTGGGGATGCCTTTTTGTGTTATCCTGTGTGTGTTCCAAAGTCTTACTCATGGTCTGTCTGTATGTGGTGCATTTCTCAGCAGTACTTCACCTCCCTGGAGCTGAGAGATCTGCATTTCTAACCTTCTTTCCCAGGTGGGTCTTTCCTCCTAATTATTATTTGGTGATCTTTCTTGCGTTGTGAAGTTCTGTGTTACCATTTTTGCTCCGGTGCAAATTAAGTTGTTGAGTTTGAAAAGGCTGTTCGTTTCAATATGATGCAAGAGGCAGTTGATATGTTCAGTCACTTCTCTGAGGTTCTTTCTGACTTTGTCTATAAGAGGACGGGAATGTTGTTTTCTCTTCTTGCATGATTTCTCTCAATATTTGTATCTGGGTTTTCTTTTCTTCCGTTTAGGTTTTGTCGTCTCTCTCTGGTGTGTGACTTTCTTGAGGGGTTTCGTACAGAATTCTTCTAGTTTTGTCGTTTGTGTTGGTTTTGCTGAGAGGTGTTTCGAGTGTGTCACCTTCTCCTCTCCCGACATTATCATGGATTTCTTGTAGCTCAGTCTCAGAGAGCCATTTCTTTTTCAGGATTTGTTTTACTTGGTCAGCCAGGCGTTGGCTTGATACCTCCACAGCAGATTTTTTCCTCCATATTTTTAGCATACACCCCCTATAAAATCGCACTAAAGTTTGCTTTTTAAGTAGCAATACATAACTAGATTGATCTCTTCTCTTGACCATCTCTTCCTCTTGTTCTTTATAGCAGCTACACCGTGAGGGCACAGTCTTTCGTTGGTGTCGTTGGTTGTGTATGAGCTCTGTCCAACAGTAGCTAGGTAACGACTGTGTCCCTCTTGAAGCCCATTAAAGGTACACAAGCCGGAGATTTAGCCAGCTTTCACTGAATGACAATGATCGGATGAAAATGATATTTTATTGAGATTTCATAATAATTCTGGGAAGGTGTACATATCCCCTCCTGAAACTTTGAAGATTTTTCTGAAAACTGAGAATCAATTTGCTCACTTTTAGTGTTAGTAATTTGCATCCTGAAGGGGGTTATCGGATTTAAATTGTGCCAATATTTCAATGCTGTATTTGTGTTTGAATTGGGGTTAGTGGTAGAGATACTACTTTTTGCTCTGAGAAAATCAGGTTTAATGTCAATTTGATGTTAAGTTACTTAAAGTATTCAGCAAAACTGTCATAAGCAGCGAGACAAAGAAAAATCACATCCATGGAAACCTATAATGAATGGAATGTGATGATTAAGTTTAGAATTATAACTACATATTAAATAGAATCCCCTCTTTTGGAACTTAAATCCCTTCTCCTGGGTGACTTGAAAGTCTAATAAATTTAAAGCACATAAATTGAAAGAAAAGAGAATTCCGTTTGATTTTGAAATTGATCCAACAATTGTATTTACCACGTTCCTAAACACTAGTATATTGTTGCTTTCATTGCTTTCTTTAGTTATGAAATTGTTTTTTTTTTATATCAGCAAAGAATGTCCCTATAAAAATCAACAGAATAATCGTCGTAAAATTCAACCTTAAAATGTTTGTTGTAGGTAAATTGTCTGATTTCGGATATTCTTTTGTTCTTCCTTGCAGTAAATACCATTGGCAGATCGATCCCAGACCCAGGAAGTAGTGCCTCACGGATTCGTTGTCTCTGCTTTACAGTTGAATTTCCTCACACCCAATACTTTATCCGTTTTTTTGCAGGGTGATTAAGGAGAATATAATTGAATCATAGAGAATATCTAATATCGGATTAGTTATATTATCAAAGGGATAATTTCAATGAAGCATTCACGACAAGAATATGTTTTTGAACAATATACCTTTGTGAATTTAACAGGCTCCTAACAGCTACCGTCTTGGTGCTATCCCAAGTCAATTAGTCCCATTAGAGCTTCAATCAAGCTTATCCTGAAGATCATTTGCTATTACACAAGTCACACTGACGCATTTATTCCTTAGTTCGAAAAGTCTGATGTATTCAAATGATTGCAAATGTTGGAAAATCTGGAACATAATCGGTCCAAAAATCAGGTATATCTTCAAATGTTTATATTTATAGAGAGAGAGAGTTGTGGGGAGAGAGAAGGTAGGGAAAGATAACCTTATATTATAGCAAAAAGCATAATTCCAGCTTCCACAATGACCTCTTGTGTAGATTTAGTGTTATTGATTCCCAAGAAGATTTCAGCAAATGCATTTCGTCAGTTCTCTGCCAACTTGATCATTTTATTTTTCCCATTGGTTATATATTGTTGATGTAGTGTCATAACCAACCCAACGCCTGATTGAACAGGATAAGGTCAAAGGTCAAATTCAATGTTGTCAGTCTTTAATTCAACGTTTTATCATTTTGTTGCATCAGTGAAAACATCATTGCTCCTTCATGTCTTTTTATTTCAAAATCAACAAATTTCGGATTCGGCGATATTCAAGCCAAAAAGATCAAGTTCTCTTTTCAAGGAAATATCAATGTCTCTCTTCAACGCCAGTACGAATATTTCTGAATTAGAACACAATAACAAAATGCAACAATTGTTCTAATGCATAAAATTTGATAAGTTGATCTTTTGTCTGATCACGCGGAAGGAGGATGGTTTAGAAGCATCGACATAGTCTTTGTAACTGACTGCCTCAAAAGTGAACTAGAACAATGTGGTTGATATTGTCAACAGCTTCAATGATGGGGTAGACGATTGCTCTGTCTCAAAACTATCTAACATCTGAAAGGAAAATGAAGAGATTCCTAAAGTTGAAATATATCAGAGATCTCACATCATAGCCATTAATAAAAAGTACCCATCTCTCATTCTCTTCAATTGAAAAAGCTGTAATCATGGGTGCCCCATGGACCTGCCCGTCAATGGCGATAATAAAACATTCTGATAATAAAAAATATCACGATTATTCTAGTACTCTCTGATCTTTGTGTTACTTTCTATATTGCAAAGCTGATGATATAATGGTTTCTTGGTTGAAAGATTTGCATGACTTACAGAGAGAGAATAGATCGGTTGGGAATCTCCAGCGGATGAATCCACCCTTTCCTGTACTCAGGGTTTATGTTATCCAGTTGCTCTAAGAAGAGCAAGTTGGGCTTAGCTGAGGCTCTTGTAATTTTGGTAACTCTATCACCGTCTCTTCCTTCAGCAATGTCAGTTACGTCAGTTTGAGCATTTTTTCATGAGTTGTTCGATTCTTTCCCATTCAACTCGACCTTCTGTCATATTTTGTTTCACTTGGAGGGCAGATATATTATACCCCAGGTAGTGATGTCCCATTGCACTAAGAGAGACGAATTGGCTTTGTCGTGACAATTCGTGACCGCAGTTACTTTAGCGACCTCGTTCACATCAGCTGTAGCAGTTTTTTTTATGGAGTGCTTTATTATTTCCCACATTAAGCATGGCATTGTGTCACATTTGCTCCGCTGGAAGGAAAATTGAATTATGCCACGGGCTGGTGATGTCCTATTGCTGTAATTCTGCCAAGTCGGGCTCATCCTGACGCTTTCAAGAATAGGGCTACTTTTGCAACCACGATCACGTCGATATAGTTACAAGGTGCTTCCTTCTTTCCAGCATTAAGCTTGGCTTTCTGTCACATTTTCTCCGATGTGAAGACAAATAGATCATTCCCTAGGGTAGCGTCGTCCCATTGCATAGAGTGGGATAAGTTGGGTTCGTCTTTCTACCACTTCAGTTGCTTTAGCAACCATAGTTGCTTCTACAACCTCTGTCACGCCGGCCGGATATTCTCCTCATTGCTTGCTCTATTTTTTTCTCCATGAAGTTTGAGCTTCTCTTTTTGCTCCAGTTGGAAGGCAAATAAATTATCCACTGGATACATGATGTCCTATTGAACTCTAAAAAGCCATCTTGCCTTGTCCCTAAGCATTTGCAACTATAATTGCTTTAGTAACAACAGTTCCTTGATGGGGTAGACGATAGTTCTGTCTCAAAACTATCGAGCGTCTGGAAGAAAAATGAAGAGAATCCTGAAGATGGAATATAGCAGAGATCTCACACCATAGCCATTATTAAAGTACTCACCTTCCATTTTTTTCTTCCTGAATAAGTCACGTTGAAGACAAATCAACACTTTTAATATAGCCGATCTGGATCTGGTAACAGTCACTTGAGAAGGCCATGGTGATTCCTGTAAAACATCAATCAATCTCACAGATTTCAAAAAATGATGTATCGTTCACACACTGAGACTTCATCATCATCATCATCATCATCATCATTTTCTATCGTGCATTTCCCGGGGCCACTACTTGCTGAATTTTTCTCAGCTAATCCATCCCTATGGTACTCTACCGACCTCGATTTTGCATGTGATCTCTTTTGGATCCAGTTCTTGAATTGAGATGTCTATCAGTTGTTGCCATTTCAGATTTCAATTGATTCTATCATATCTCAGACTCCTTTATTCTCCCTTATCTATTGTGCTGTCTTGTGCTCTATTGATGTGATGTTCAATTGACCATGGGAGATTGAGCACCTATTTAGTTTACATTTCCACCGATGCAAAATGCAAAACAAATTCAACGTTGTAAAAATGGAGCATCCAACGAAAAATAGTCCTAGCTTGCACAACCAAAAACGCATGAACTACCTTGGTTCCTAAAGCAATGGAGGTAATCAAAACGCCAAGACTAGTCTGACTCTTCCCTCTCCGTTAAATGGGCCAGCATCACACCGGAGCAAAATACAAAAAAGTCAAGTCTGATATGGGAAAAAATGGTATACGCAATGAAGAATAGCCCGGGTTATAATTCATTTGTCTTCCCACCAGAGCAAATGTGACACAATGCCATGCTTAATGTGGGAAATAATAGAGCACACCATAAAAAAAAACTGCTACAGCTGATGTGAACGAGGTCGCTAAAGTAACTGCGGTCACGAATTGTCACGACAAAGCCAATTCGTCTCTCTTCGTGCAATGGGACATCACTACCTGGGGTATAATATATCTGCCCTCCAAGTGGAACAAAATATGACAGAAGGTCGAGTTGAATGGGAAAGAATCGAACAACTCATGAAAAAGTGCTCAAACTGACGTAACTGACATTGCTGAAGGAAGAGACGGTGATAAAGATACTGGAATTACAAGAACCTCAGCCGAGGCCAACTTGTTCTTCTTAGAGCAATGGGATGACATAATTCCGGAGTACAATTCATTTGCACTTTCACAGGAGCAAAATGCCAAGGAAGGTCAAGTTTAATGTTTGGAGCACCCAATGAAAAAAAGATCCAGCTGACATGCCTGGAGTTGCTAATGAACAGAGTTCGCTAAAGCAACTGTGGTTGCAAAAGCATAAGGACGAAATTAATTAGTCTTTTTTGGGGCAATGGGACAACAGAGCCCCGGGCCATAATTTATTTGTTCCAAAATGGACCAATGCTTAATGTGGGTAAAATGAAGCAGTCAACAAAAAATAGCTCCAGTCAAGTTGACTGTTGAAGCTAAAGAACTATGCTTGTTTAAGGAACTGAGGGCACAAAAATGTCATGGCAGGCCCGACAGCTCCCACTTAGTGAGATGGGGCAGCACGGCCATAGCGCCTGGAGCAAAATGCAACAGAATTTTGAGCTCAATGTGGGGAAAAAAATGAAAAATTCAATGGAATTAAGCTCCAGCCAACGTGACTGAGGATGCTAGAGCAATCAATGTCACAAAAACCAAGGAACAAGCCTGATTTGTTTGCATTCATTCCGGAGAAATATGCAACTGAAAATCAAGCCTAATGTTGTGAACATGGTGCACCTCATGAAAAAATGCTCTGGCCGACGTTACTGAAAATGCTTAAGTAACTATGGTTGTTAAAAGAACTGAAGTTACAAAAGAGTCAAGACGAGCCTGAATTGTCCATCTGAGTGCAATAGGACAGCACAGACCCGGGGCGAACTTCTTCCTCGCACCTCGCATCAGATCGTCCACGCTTGTCTATCATGGGCCAAACGGCGGCAACACTTTATGAACAATGTTATTTCGCCATGCCGACTTATTTATGCAGGCTGAACTTTTGCATATGGTCTTTGGAGATCCACATTGTGAGTCATGATCATGTGATCTCACCTTGTTTTCTCTGATAACCTCTGCTTATTGTTGGATCACTGTGGTCTGAATCATTTCAATCAGTGTACCCAACTCTATGGAAAAGTGTGAAAACTCACATACACGTGAATTTTCTGATGGTTCTTTATATAAAAACAGGACACATATGATCTATTTTTCACTGCCGCCATTTGAAAAGAAATAGTAGTTCAGGTGAGAGCGTGTGTATCCTGTCTTCATATGGAAGAGCATTTGATTTAAAGAAAAGGCTGGATTCAACCGGTACACATTCCCAACCGCTCTATTTTCTGTCTGTAACTTATGGAAATCTTTCAACCGAAAAACCATTGTATCATTAACCCCACAATATAGAGAGAAAGACAAAAATTACAGAGCACTTAAATAATTTTCACGAAATTTTTTATTATCAGAAAGTTTTATTATCGCTATCGGTAGGCAGGTCCATGGAGCAGCCGTGATCACAGCCTATGGCAGGCAGTTGGATAGGCAGGTCAATCCTTCTGGCAGGAATGAAGTGGTTTAATGCAGTTTTATGGTCTCTGTTCCACATATTTTTTCAATGGCAGGCACTATCAACAGGCAGTCAGATAGGCAGGTCCATCCTTCTGGCAGGAATGAAGTGGTTTAACGCAGTTTTATGGTCTTTGTTCCGCATCTTTTTTCAATGGCAGGCACTATCAACAGGCAGTCGGATAGGCAGGTCCATCCTTCTGGCAGGAATGAAGTGGTTTAACGCAGTTTTATGGTCTTTGTTCCACATCTTCCCAGTGCTGGAAGCTGAGGTAAATATAATCATAGAAACAAATTAATATAGGATTATTTACAATAAATATAAAAAAAACATCAATGGAACATGCACACAAAAAATGATAAAAATATATATCTCAACTATATACCTGAGTGGATATAACGGGCTCGAAACAGCTAGCATCTTGGTAGCATCGAAAGTGACTCGGTTCGAAATAGACACGTAAATCGTGTTTCCGAGCTAAATCCTCTGTTCGAAAAGTCGAAAGTATTTGAATGGTCGAAAGGTCAAATGTCGAAAGATACACGAAAGATTGATGATGATGATGCTGATGATGATGGCAATGGTGAGATTAAATGTGTGAAGTGGTGACATTATGTGATTCTACATTGGTGAAATTAATAAGACAATAAAAAAAAATCATGACTATACAAATAGCAAATGGGATGAGGGCGAATATGTTGGCTGCCAGGACGAGTCCTATGGATACAAATAATGAAACTAAAATAATTGCCATCACGAAAATGTTAAGTTTGGGGCCTCTGATGCGTTGTATTAATTTTGTAAGTATAGACGTTGGTACAGGATTTGAGTATCCTGTTGACCGTTACCGACTGCAGGTCCGTCGATGTCAATGAAATAGCTGGGACCCTCCACCATCGGTAGAGGATTTGGTTCATCCATGGCAAAATGTACCCTTTTGGTGGAGGGCCTGCTAACATGGGTAGACCCCGACGGACCTTCCACAGTCGGTAACGGTCCACCAACGTCTATAATGCTAGGTGTAATTGATGGTTCCCCAACGTTTGGTTCCGTTGGAGAACTCGATCGATTACCCATTTTTTGTATTTGTGCTTTGTTGTTGTTGTTGTTGTTGTTGTTGTTGTTGTTGTTGTTGTTGTGCCTGATGATGATGATGATGATGATGATATTTAGGAATTGTATAAAAAGATTTAGTTTGCAAAACGATGCTTCCAAGAAAACTGAATAAACCAAACGTTTTTCCAGGAGATTCTCAATGGAAATGAATTTAGCAAGGTTTTCTTGATATACAGCATAATGATAAAATGACGTTTGGTTCGTTTTGACGTAATAATACGATGACGTCTTCGAATTATTAGCTAAAAATCCCACCCTAACGACCAGAGCTTCAGCTTGTGGGGGCGGGCTTAAATACGGATGCTGACCCTAATAATAGAATATATGCTGAAATATTTGAATAAAATGCTTTATTTCAGGTATTAACATGACTGGGTGGAAATCAAGTCCTTAATATTATCATTATCAGTGTTTTTTTTATCACGAGGGCTCTGATATCTCACTTCCATTTCTCCCCTGGAAATATAGTTATCAGTATAGCTCAGTGGTTAAATCAAGACGTTCAGCTTAAAGAATTTAATTTCAAATCTTCTCTGGAAGATTTTTATCGGTATAGATCAGTAATTTTGTTGACAGCTCTCAATTCTTATGTTGAGAAAGTATTATTGATAGAGTTTGGTAGTCGAAGCGAAACTTCAAATCTTCCGACATTTAAAATCAAATTTCTAATTTAGTTTTCTTTTCAGTTGATCAATGATTAGAGGACAATGTTGAAAGCAGTAAGATTCTAAAATGAATACTTCTTGAAGAAGAATTTATTGATATTAATCAGAGATAATGGTGCAAGTTGGAAGGCTGTAAGATTCCACCTTCTATTCTCCTTTGGAAAACCACTTAATGGTTTTGATATATTACCGGAAGATAATATTGGAGGCTGTGAGGTTTCAGTTTCAATTCCTTTCAAAAAATGTATTTATTAATGCAGTTGAATATTCAGAGCAAAACATTCAAGTTTCAATTCTTTCTTTGAAAAACTTTTTTGCTGGACGAAAGAAGGAGTAGGATTCCCAATTTTATATCCTTTAATTTAATTGATCCTGTCAGCCAGATCAACTTAGAAATGGAAGAAACTTATGTTGACAGTTTTAATTCACAGTTTGTAAAAGAATCAGAATGTGAACATAATATGGAAGTAGAAATGATGTTGGCACTGAAAAGAAAGGAAAAAGGATAGTAAAGAGAGGAGGATAAACAGAAGGAAAAAGACGAATCAGTCGAAACTAAATTTTGTCAGAAAGTTACAAGAAAAAAAAATAACGATGAAACAAAAAAAGGGATAAAAAATTTGGGATAAAAAAGAAAAAAATGGACGATGAAAAGAAAAAGATAGATAACAAAAAGATCACCCAAAGACAAAGTGCTCCACCCGTCTTCATCAGGGGAGGCAAAAGCAAAAGGCGATGTTAAAGCGACCAATGACGCAAATGTGTCAGCATGAGCACAGATTGTCATTCTTGACCTGAAATAAATTAGAAAACTCAAGCAACAATGGTTTATAAAGCAAGCAACGTTGCAAAAAGGGTCAGGATAAGCCAAGATTAACATTATTAAAGTGAGAAAAAATGGAAAACTGAAGGAACTACCAAAGTTGTAAAAGTGTCAGGATGTATCAGGAGTATGATTATCCATCATCGTCATCAACATTATCATTATAATCATTTTTTTTCATTATCATTATTATTATTATCATTATTATTATTATTATTTGGAATCTCACACCAGTTGCTTGGTGGTAACCGCTGGAGTTTGAGTGACAGCAAGTCTCCTTAAGTCTCCAGCCCTCCTCTCCTGGTACTCATAGGTCGCAGTAATTCTGCGATTTACAGTTTCACACCGGTTTCCCAGTGGTTATCGCTGAAGGCTGAGTGATAATAAGTCTCCCCAGGACTTCAGCTAACGTCTCCTCTCTCTTTCGCATATCATGACAGAGCTACGATTCGTTGCAGTACTTATATCTCTAGCACCTTCCTCAGTATCCGTGCAGTTCCCAGTAGTGCTGCGGTCTGTATGGTTTCTATCTTTTCCCTAATCCCGATCTCCTCCAGTCTCACCCTCAGCATTTTGGGGACAGTTCCCAATGTGCCCACCATGACCAGTACTACCCTGGTTTTCATGTTCCACATCTTCCTTAACTCTTTTGCAAGGTCCTGGTATTTTTCCCCTTTTTTCACCCTCCTTCTTTTTTACTCTATGGTCTGCAGGCACGGCAACGTTTACTATTTGGCAGGCCTTCCTTTTTTTGTCTATTATTACTAAATCCGGTCTTCTTGCCTGGATGAGGTGGTCATTATTATTATTATTTGTACTTTCACACAGTTGCCCGGTATTAATTCCCGGAGACTGGATGACAGCAAGTCTCCTCAAGTCTCCCACTCTCTTTTCCCCACTCACATAGTCCACAGCAGTGCTGTGGTTGACAGCTTCACACAAGTTTCCTGGTGGTTATTGCTGGAAATTTGATGACAATAAGTGTGTTCAGATTTTCAGCGTTTCTCACATATTTCCTTCCGTGCTTTGTCCCACCTTCACCATGACTTTTTTAGGCTCTTAGGCAATTGCTAACAGTGGGGGTCGTATATCTAATAGATCTATTATTCTCCTCAGTATTCATGCAGTGCTGTGGTCCCTATCATCTCTAACCTTTCATTTATTCCCAGTTTTTCCAGTCTCGTTCAATGTCTTTAGTACGGCTCCAAATGCATCTATTATTACTGGTATCACCCTGACTGTCATGTTTCCCACCTCCTTCAGTTCCTTTGCAAGTTATCTTCCTAGCTTTTTGCTCTTTTGCTTATCCAGTCTGAGATTTGTATGCACAGACACATCTATTGTTTGGCATGTTCTCCTCTTCTTGTCAACGATTGCCAGGTAGAGTCTTTTTGCTTGGATGCGGAGGTCAGTTTGGTTATCAAAGTCCCCGAGTAATTTGTGACTCCCATTCTCCTGGGCTTTTTCTGGTGTGAGCTGATATGATTTTCCCACATGGTTGAACCTAATCTGCTTGCTCAGTTCCCAGTGTATCCCTGTTGCTACTCTATCATGTCTGTTTTTATGCTCCTTATGGACTTATTAACTACATTCACTAGCTTTGTGGTTTACAGTCTCATCCCAATCTCTGCATAGGTGGCATTCGCTGTTTGTTTTGATTCGATCGATTTTTGTATAGTTTGTCCTGATGCATTTGTTTCGGCCTACTTTGATGAGCAATTTTGCTTCTCTCTTCAGGTTTCCTTTCCGTAACCATGTCCATGATCTGTAGTCTGCACCTTTTTTGTATCTGTATTTTGAGTTCTCTGTATATTTTTTCTATTCCCATCTTCCTTTCTTAGTTTGCTGAGCTTCCAGTTCGTTTGATATTAATATTATCATACAGGATATATATATATATATATATATATATATATATATATATATATATATATATATATATATATATATGAATGTGAAGCTTTTTTTTCACTTTTCATCCTGCCATTTCACTCCTCTCCTTTGCTGGATGTCCCCAACATGTTTTACCTCAAATTTCTTTTTGTATTGGAAAAAAAAGTATCTTTTGCTGTTATCCAGGATTCTGTTGAGTGGTATCATGGTGAGAACAAATAATAGTGGGAACAGTGAGTCTCTTTGGAAGATACCTCTTTTTATCCTTACCTCTGCTAAGTTTTCTCCTATGGCTGTCAAGTGTACTTTCCAATTTGTTATAGAGTTTCCGATGAATCTAACCACCGGTTTGCTGATCTTGAACATTCTGAGGCATTCGAGTATCCAGTTATGTGGGATCATATCGTAAGCTTTTTTTTAATCTATCCATCCCATTTTGATGTTATTTTTCTTTTTTCTTACTTCTTTTAAGATCATCTGGTCGATTTAAAGAAAGTTATTTGCTCCTTGGTTCCTTTTCTGCAATGTTTCTGTTCTTCTGGTAATAGTTCCCTCTTTCTCATTGATATATACATTCTCTCCGTCATGTGTATAGTCAAGATTTTCCACATAAGTGGTAAGCACGCGATCGGTCTATCATTGTTTGCCATTATCTGAGTATTTTTCGATTAGGGTGGTTCTACCTTTTGTCATCCATTCTGGTGCCTTGCCTTCGTTTATGCAACTATGGAGTAGGTGGGTGAGTCTGTTGTGTAATGTGGGGAATTTCTTGAACCAATATCCATGGATCCCGTCGGGACCTGGTGCTTTCCAGTAGGCTATTTTTCTAAGACTGTGTTTTGAAGTGGTTTCATTCAATAATATTGGTTCTCCATTGTATATATGTTTTAGTTCTTTTTCCATGTTTCTTAGCCACTGTGGGGTTACGTTGTGTCTTTTCGGGTGCCCCCATATGCTATTCCAATAGTTCTTGTTCTGTGGCGTCTGATTTTATGTTCTGTCGTCTTTCTCCGTTTAAATCTTGGTAAAACTTTCTCTCGTTGTTTTGGTATGTGTGGTTTTGTGTGTATTGGGCCGTTCTTAGCCTGTATCTCTTCAGTCCTGCCTCCTTGTCTAATCTTCTCTGATGCATCTCTTCTACTGCCGTGGGGATGCCTTTTTGTGTTATCCTGTGTGTGTTCCAAAGTCTTACTCATGGTCTGTCTGTATGTGGTGCATTTCTCAGCAGTACTTCATCTCCCTGGAGCTGAGAGATCTGCATTTCTAACCTTCTTTCCCAGGTGGGTCTTTCCTCCCTATTATTATTTGGTGATCTTTCTTTCGTTGTGAAGTTCTGTGTTACCATTTTTGCTCCGGTGCAAATTAAGTTTTTGAGTTTGAAAAGGCTGTTCGTTTCAATATAATATAAGAGGCAGTTGATATGTTCAGTCACTTCTCTGAGGTTCTTTCTGACTTTGTCTATAAGAGGAGGGGAGTGTTGTTTTCTCTTCTTGCATGATTTCTCTCAAAGTTTATATCTGGGTTTTCTCTTTTTCCGTTGGGGTTTTGTCGTCTCTCTCTGGTGTGTGACTTTCTTGAGGGGTTTCGTACAGAATTCTTCTAGTTTTGTCGTTTTTGTTGGTTTTGCTGAGAGGTGTTTCGAGTGTGTCACCTTCTCCTCTCCGGACATTATCATGGATTTCTTGTAGCTCAGTCTCGGAGAGCCATTTCTTTTTCAGGATTTGTTTTACTTGGTCAGCCAGGCGTTGGCTTGATACCTCCACAGCAGATTTTTCCCTCCATATTTTTAGCATACACCCCCAATAAGATCGCACTAAAGTTTGCTTTTTAAGTAGCAATACATAACTAGATTGATCTCCACTCTTGACCATCTCTTCCTCTTGTTCTTTATAGCAGCGACAACGTGAGGGCTGAGCCTTTTGTTGGTGTCGTTGGTTGTGTATGAGCTCTGTCCAACAGTAGCTAGGTAACGACTATGTCCCTCTTGAAGCCCATTAAAGGTACACAAGCTGGAAATTTAGCCAGCTTGCACTGAATGACAATAATCGAATGAAAATGATATTTTATAGAGATTTCATAATAATTCTGGGAAGATGTACATATCCCCTCCTGATACTTTTAAGATTTTTCTGAAAACTGAAAATCAATTTGCTCACTTTTGGCGTAAGTAATTTGCATCCGGAAAGGGGTTATCGGATTTAAATTGAGTCAATATTTCAATGCTGTATTTGTGTTTTAATTGGGGTTTGTGGTAGAGATACTACTTTTTGCTCTGAGAAAATCAAGTTTAATGTCAATTTGATGTTAAGTTACTTAAAGTATTCAGCAAAACTGTCATAAGCAGCGAGACAAAGAAAAAATTACATCCACAGGAACCTACGATGAATGGAATGTGAGGATGCAGTTTAGAATTATAACTACATATTAAAAAGAATCCCCTCTTTTGGAACTTAAATCTCTTCTGAATATCGACAGGGTCCTGGGTGACTTGAAAGTCTAATAAATTTAAAGCACATAAATTGGAAGAAAAGAAAATTCCGTTTGATTTTGAAATCGATCCAACAATTGTATTTACCACGTTCCCAAACACTGGTATATTGTTGCTTTCATTGCTTTCTTTAGTTATGAAATTGTTTTGTTTGTTTTTTTATACGAGTGCAAACAATGTCCCAATTAAAATCGACAGAATAATTGTCGTAAAATTCAACTTTAAAATGTTTGTTGTAGGTAAATTGTGTTCTGCTGATTTCAGATATCCTTTTGTTCTTCCTTGCGGTAGATACCATTGGCAGATCGATCCCAGACCCAGGAAGTAGTGCCACACGGATTCGTTGTCGCTGCTTTACAGTTGAATTTCCTCACACCCAATACTTTATCCGTTTTTTGCAGGGGGATTAAGGAGAATATAATTGAATCATAGAGAATATCTAATATCGGATTAGTTATATTATCAAAGGGATAATTTCAATGAAGCATTCACGACAAGAATATGTTTTTGAACAATATACCTTTGTGAATATAACAGGCTCCTAACAGCTACCGTCTCGGTGCCATCCCAAGTCAATAGGTCCAATTACTGCTTCAATCAAGCTTATCCTGAAGATCATCTGCAAATACACAAGTCACACTGACGGATTTATTCCTTTGTTCAAAAGTCTGATGCATTCAAATGATTGCAAATGTTGGAAAATCTGGAACTTACTCGGTCCAAAAATCAGGTATATCTTCAAATATTTATATTTATATAGAGAGAAAGGAGAGAGAGAGGAAGTAGGGGAAGATAACCTTATATTATAGCAAAAGCCCAAATTTCAGCTTCCACAATGATCACTTGTGTAGAATTAGTGTTATTGATTCCCAAGCAGATTTCAGCAAATGCATTTCGTCTATTCTCTGCCAACTTGATCATTCTGTTTTCCCCCTTGGTTATAGATTGCTAATGTAGTGTAATAACCAACCCAAAGCATGATTGAACAGGATAAGGTCAAAGGTCAAATTCAATGTTGTCAATCTTTAATTCAAGGTTTTATCTTTTTGTTGCATTAGTCAGAACATCATTGCTTCGTTCATGTCTTTCTATTTCAATGTCAACAAATTTCGGAATCAGCGACATTCAAGCAAAAAAGATCATCTTCTCTTTTCAAGGAAATATCAATGTCTCTCTTCAACGCCAGTACGAATATTTCTGAATTAAAACACAATAACAAAATGCAACAATTCTTCTAATGCATAAAATTTGATAAGTTGATCTTTTGTCTGATCGCTCAGAGGGAGGACGGTTAAGAAGCATCAAAATAGTCTTTGCAACTGACTGCTTCAAAAATGAACTAGAATAATATGGTTGATATTGTCAACAGCTTCAACGATGGGATAGACGATTGCTCTGTCTCAAAACTATCTAACATCTGAAAGGAAAATGAGGAGATTCCTAAAGTTGGAATATATCAGATATCTCACATCATAACCATTAATAGAGTACTCATCTCCTATTCTCTTCAATTGAAAAGGCTGTAATCATGGGTGCCCCATGGACCTGCCCACCGATGGTTATAATAGAACATTCCGATAATAAAAAATATCATGATTATTCTAGTACTCTCTGATCAGTGTGTTACTTTCTATATTGCAAAGCCGATGATACGATGGTTTCTTGGTTGAAAGATTTGCATGACTTACAGAGAGAGAATAGATCGGTTGGGAATCTCCAGCGGATGAATACACTCTTTCCTGTACTCAGGGTTTATGTTATCCCATTGCTCTAAGAAGAACAAGTTGGGCTCGACTGAGGTTCTTGTAATTTTGGTAACTTTATCACCGTCTCTTCCTTCAGCAATGTCAGTTACGTCAGTTTGAGCATTTTTTCATGAGTTGTTCGATTCTTTCCCATTCAACTCGACCTTCTGTCATATTTTGTTTCACTTGGAGGGCAGATATATTATACCCCGGGTAGTGATGTCCCATTGCACTAAGAGAGACGAATTGGCTTTGTTGTGACGATTCGTGACCACGGTTGCTTACGTGGGTAAAATGAAGCAATCAACAAAAAATAGCTCCAGTCAAGTTGACTGTTGAAGCTAAAGAACCATGCTTGTTTAAGGAACTGAGGCCACAAAAGTCTCATGGCAGGCCCGACAGCTCCCTCTTAGTGAGAGTTACAAAAGAGTCAAGACGAGTCTGAATTGTCCATCTGAGTGTAATGGGACAGGGACAGCACAGACCCGGGGCGAACTTCTTCCTCGCAGCTTGGCCGAGTGATAAACCCCAAAGACGAACTGGAAGGTACCATACACCTTTCACAAAGTCCAGCCTATGGAAAGTAGGAAGGTCTTATTGGTACTTCTGGTAGCGTCTACCCTGAACTAATGATCGTCATGGTTCAACTCTGAGTCCATCACTTGTTTATAGACTTGTTTAATCCCCCACACTCCTGGAAGCAAAAAGCTTGAAAACTCAATCCAGCCAGGGAATGGAGTAGGTAGCTATGGAATTAGGCTTAGTAAGTAGGCTTGAATTTAGGGCTTGTAAGTAAGTCAGGGTTTGTGAGTTAGCGAACCAGTCCTATTTTAGATGCTCTCAACACCCAGCTATTGAACAGCAATGACTTTCAAGCCATAAACCACTGCTGAAAAATATTTTCTGCAAATAATATTGACCCCCATTACATATGGCAATAGATGACAGAAAACAACTAAGGTGATGCCAATTTCTTGATGGACATTCAGTTTGGTCTCAGAGATCAAACTTTAGTAGTTTTTTTTAACACAAATGTTCTGTTGGGAATTGCAGCCTCAGTGTCTTTTCATTGCACATGGGGAAGTTCTATGTTCTCCGTTGGACATAGACCTTCCCCGGTCAGATCGTCCACACTTGTCTATCATGGGCCAAACGGCGGCAACACTTTATGAACAATGTTATATCGCCATGCCGACTTATTTATGCAGGCTGAACTTTTGCATATGGTTTTTGGAGATCCACATTGTGAGTCATGATCATGTGATCTCACCTTGTTTTCTCTGATAACCTCTGCTTATTGTTGGATCACTGTGGTCTGAATCATTTTAATCAGTGTACCCAACTCTATGGAAAAGTGTAAAAACTCACATACACGTGAATTTTCTAATGGTTCTTTATATAAAAACAGGACACATATGATCTATTTTTCACTGCTGCCATTTGAAAAGAAAGATGAAGGCTGCAGTTCAGGTGAGAGCATGTGTATCCTGTCTTCATATGGAAGAGCATTTAATTTAAAGAAAAGGCTGGATTCACCCGGTACACATTCCCAACCGCTCTATTTTCTGTCTGTAACTTATGGAAATCTTTCAACCGAAAAATCATTGTATCATTAGCCCCACAATATAGAGAGAAAGACAAAAATTACAGAGCACTGAAATAATTTTCACGAAATTTTTTATTATCAGAAAGTTTTATTATCGCCATCGGTAGGTAGGTCCATGGAGCAGCCGTGATCACAGCCGATGGCAGGCAGTCGGATAGGCAGGTCCATCCTTCTGGCAGGAATGAAGTGGTTTAACGCAGTTTTATGCTCTCTGTTCCACATCTTTTTTCAATGGCAGGCACTATCAACAGGCAGTCGGATAGGCAGGTCCATCCTTCTGGCAGGAATGAAGTGGTTTAAGGCAGTTTTATGGTCTTTGTTCCACATCTTTTTTCAATGGCAGGCACTATCAACAGGCAGTCGGATAGGCAGGTCCATCCTTCTGGCAGGAATGGAGTGGTTCAATGCAGTTTTATTGTTTTTGTTCCACATCCTCCCAGTAATGGAAGCTGAGGTAAATATAATCATAGAAACAAATTAATATAGGATTATTTACAATAAACATAAAAAAAACATCAATGGAACATGCACACAAAAAATGATAAAAATATATATCTCAACTATATACCTGAGTGGATATAACGGGCTCGAAACAGCTAGCATCTTGGTAGCATCGAAAGTCACTCGGTTCGAAATAGACACGTAAATCGTGTTTCCGAGCTAAATCCTCTGTTCGAAAAGTCGAAAGTATTTGAATGGTCGAAAGGTCAAATGTCGAAAGATACACGAAAGATTGATGATGATGATGCTGATGATGATGGCAATGGTGAGATTAAATGTGTGAGGTGGTGACATTGTGTGGTTCTACATTGGTGAAATTAATAAGACAATAAACAAAAATCATAACTATACAAATAGCAAATGGGATGAGGGCGAATATGTTGGCTGCCAGGGCGAGTCCTATTGATACAAATAATGAAACTAAAATAATTGCCATCACGAAAATGTTAAGTTTGGGGCCTCTGATGCGTTTTATGAATTTTGTAAGTATAGACGTTGGTACAGGATTTTGAGTATCCTGTTGACCGTTACCGACTGCAGGTCCGTCTATGTCAATAAAATAGCTGGGACCCTCCACCATCGGTAGAGGATTTGGTTCATCCATGGCGAAATGTACCCTTTTGGTGGAGGGCCTGCTAACATGGGTAGAACCCGACGGACCTTCCACAGTCGGTAACGGTCCACCAACGTCTATAATGCTAGGTGTAATTGATGGTTCCCCAACGTTTGGTTCCGTTGGAGAACTCGATCGATTACCCATTTTTTGTATTTGTGCTTTGTTGTTGTTGTTGTTGTTGTTGTTGTTGTTGTTGTTGTTGTTGTTGTTGTTGTTGTTGTGCCTGATGATGATGATGATGATGATATTTAGGAATTGTATAAAAAGATTTAGTTTGCAAAACGATGCTTCCAAGAAAACTGAATAAACCAAACGTTTTTCCAGGAGATTCTCAATGGAAATGAATTTAGCAAAGTTTTCTTGATATACAGCATAATGATAAAATGACGTTTCGTTCGTTTTCACGTAATAATACGATGACGTCTTCGAATTATTAGCTAAAAATCCCACCCTAACGGCCAGAGCTTCAGCTTGTGGGGGGCAGGCTTAAATATGGATGCTGACCCTAATAATAGAATATAGGCTGAAATATTTGAATAAAATGCTTTATTTCAGGTATTAACATGACTGGGTGGAAATCAAGTCCTTAATATTATCATTATCAGTGATTTTTTTATCACGAGGGCTCTGATATCTCACTTCCATTTCTCCCCTGGAAATATAGTTATCAGTATAGCTCAGTGGTTAAATCAAGACGTTCAGGTTAAAGAATTTAATTTCAAATCTTTTCTGGAAGATTTTTATCGGTATAGATCAGTATTTTTGTTGACAGCTTTCAATTCTTATGTTGAGAAAGTATTATTGATAGAGTTTGGTAGTCGAAGCGAAACTTCAAATCTTCTGACATTTAAAATCAAATTTCTAATTTAGTTTTCTTTTCAGTTGATCAATGATTAGAGGACAATGTTGAAAGTAGTAAGATTCTAAAATGAATACCTCTTGGAGAAGAATTTATTGATATTAATCAGAGATAATGGTGCAAGTTGGAAGGCTGTGAGATTCCAGCTTCTATTCTCCTTTGGAAAACCACTTAATGGTTTTGATATATTGCCTAAAGATAACGTTGGAGGCTCTGAGGTTTCAATTTCAATTCCTTTCAAAAAAATGTATTTATTAATCCAATTGTATATTTAGATCAAAACGTTAAAGTTTCAATTCTTTCTTTGAAAAACTTTTTTGCTGGACGAAATAAGGAGTAGGATTCCCAATTTTATATCCTTTAATTTAATTGATCCTGTCAGCCAGATCAACTTAGAAATGGAAGAAACTTATGTTGACAGTTTTAATTCACAGTTTGTAAAAGAATCAGAATGTGAACATAATATTGAAGTAGACATGATGTTGGCACTGAAAAGAAAGGAAAAAGGATAGTAAAGAGAGGAGGATAAACGGAAGGAAAAAGACGAATTAGTCGAAACTCAATTTTGTCAGAAAGTTATAAGAAAAAAAAAATAACGATGAAACAAAAAAAAAAAGGAATCAAAAATTTGGGATAAAAAGGAAAAAAATGGACGATGAAAAGAAAAAGATAGATAACAAAAAGATCACCCAAAGACAAAGTGCTCCACCCGTCTTCATCAGGGGAGGCAAAAGCAAAAGGCGATGTTAAAGCGACCAATGACGCAAAAGTGTCACCATGAGCACAGATTGTCATTCTTGACCTGAAAGAAATTAGAAAACTCAAGCAACTATGGTTGATGAAGCAAGGAACGTTGCAAAAAGCGTCAGGATAAGCCAAGATTAACATCATTAAAATGAGAAAAAATGGAAAAGTGAAGGAACTACCAAAGTTGTAAAAGTGTCAGGATGTATCAGGCGTATGATTATCCACCATCATCATCAACATTATCATTATAATCATTTTTTTCATTATTATTATTATTATTATTATTATTATTATTATTATTATTATTATTATTAATATTATTATTATTTGGAATCTCACACCAGTTTATTATTATTATTATTATTATTATTATTATTATTATTATTATTATTTTGGAACCTCACACCAGTTGCCTGGTGGTAACCGCTGGAGTTTGAATGACAGCAAGTCTCCTCAAGTCTCCAGACCTCCTCTCCTGGTACTCATAGGTCGCAGTAATTCTGAGATTTACAGTTTCACACCGGTTGCCCAATGGTTATCGCTGAAGGCTGAGGGACAATAAGTCTCCTCAGGTCTTCAGCTAACGTCTCCTCCCTTTTTCACCTATTATGTCAGGGCTAAAATTCGTCGCAGTGTTTATATCTCTAGCACATTCCTCAGTATTCGTGCAGTTCCCAGTAGTGCTGTGGTCTGTACGGTCTCTATCCTTCCCCTAATCCTGATCTCCTCCAGTCTCACTCTCAGCGTTTTGGGGACTGTTCCCAGTGCTCCCATTTTTGTTTTTATGTAGTTTGTCCTCATGCTTTTGTTTTGTGCTGCCATGATGAGCGATTCAGTTTCTCTCTTAAGGTTTCCTTTTCGTAACCACGTCCATGATTTCTCGTCTGCTACATCTTGTATCTGCCTTTTTAACTCGCCATACAATTTCTTCTCTTCCCATCTTTCTTTTCTTGTTTGCTGTACTGTTTCAATGTTTTCTACTTTGTTGTTTGTTGCACTATCTCTCGCACTCTTTATGATTTCTTCACTATTTGTTTGCACATACCTTTCTATGACTACTTTAGCTCTCTGGACGCAGTCTTCTATGCTGATGAGCCGCCTGCAACCTTTTTTTTCTTAACGTATAGTCCATCTGTATCATCTCTAGGATGTAATGCTTTGTGCATTGTCATAAGTTCCCTAGTTTGCCTATCCATTGATTGGAGCTCTTCCTTTGTCCATCCTAGGAATGGTCCTGTGTATCTAACTACTGACACCGCCCAGGTGTTCATTCCATTTATTAGATTTCTGCTGTTTAATTCAGTCTCTAATATTTTCCTTATTCTTCTAAGGTATTCTCTCTTTATTTTTTCCTTCATCTCTTCCCGTCTTATCGTGTCACATTCAAGGACGCCTACGTATTTGTATTGGTCTTGTGCGGTCAATGCCCTAATGTTGCAGTTGTCTGCAAGTTCAATTCCTTCAGTCATTGTAAGCCTTCCTTTGTGCGTTACCATGATTGCACTTTTTTCTATTCCAAACTCCATTCCGATGTCCTCACTGTATTCCTTCACTTCGTTGAACAGAGTCTCAAGCTCTCCCCTGTTTTTTGCAAACAATTTCATATCGTTCATGTACATTAGGTGGTTTACCTTTCCTTTTGTTTTAGAGAAATGGTACCCTTTGCTGTTCTTCAGGATTCTGTTGAGCGGTATCATTGTTAGAACAAATAATAATGGGGACAACAAGTCTCTTTGGAAGATTCCCCTTTTTATCCCTACCTCTGCTAGTTTGTCCCCTGCGGCTGTCAAGTCTACTTCCCAGTTTTTCATCGAATTTCCAATGAATTCAACCAGCGGTTCGCTAATTTTGAACATTCTAAGGCATTCGAGTATCCAGCTATGTGGAATCATATCGTACGCTTTTTTGTAATCTATCCATCCCATTGCGATATTTTTCCTCCTTTTCCTCACTTCTCTTAAGATCATCTGGTCTATGTAGAGTAAATCGTTTGCCCCTTTGGTTCCTATCCTACACCCTTTCTGTTCTTCTGGTAATAGTCCCCTTCTTTCCATTGATATGTATATTCTCTCTGCTATTTGCCCTGTCAGGATTTTCCACATAAGGGTTAGGCACGTGATTGGTCTATAGTTGTTTGCTAAGTTCCCCTTTTCTAGATCTTTTTGGATGAGGGTGGTTATGCCTTTGGTCATCCACTCTGGTGCCTTGCCTTCGTTTAGACAACTTTGGAGTAGGTGGGTGAGTCTGCCGTGTAAAGTTGTGATATTATTATTATTATTATTATTATTATTATCATTATTATTATTATTATTATTATTATTATTATCATTATTTGCATTTTCACACAGTTGCCCGGTATTAATTGCTGGTAATTGGATGACAACAAGTCTCCTCAAGTCTCCCACTCTCTTTTCCCCACTCACATAGTCCACAGCAGTGCTGTGGTTGACAGCTTCACACAAGTTTCCTGGTGGTTATTGCTGGAAATTTGATGACAATACGTCCATTCAGATTTTCAGCGTTTCTCACATATTTCCTTCCGTGCTTTGTTCCACCTTCACCATGACCTTTTTAGGCTCTTAGGCCATTGCTAACAGTAGGGGTCGTAGATCTAATAGATCTAGTATTCTCCTCAGTATTCATGCAGTGCTGTGGTCCCTATCATCTCAAACCTTCCATTTATTCCCAGTTTTTCCAGTCTCGTTCAGTGTATTTGGTACGGCTCCAAATGCATCTATTATTACTGGTATTACCCTGACTGTCATGTTTCCCACCTTCTTCAGTTCCTTTGCAAGGTATTTTCCTAGCTTTTTGCTCTCTTGCATATCAAGTGTGAGATTTGTACGCACAGCAACATCTTTTATTTGGCATGTTCTTCTTTTCTTGTCAACGATTACCAGGTAGAGTCTTTTTGCTTGGATGCGGTGGTCAGTTTGATTGTTCAAGTCCCCGAGTAATTTGTGACTCCCAATCTCCTGGGATTTTACTAGCATGAGCTAATATAAATTTTCTGCATGGTTGAACCCAATCTGTTTGCTCAGTTCCCAGTGTATTACTCTTGCTACTCTATCATGTCTGTTTTTATGCTCCTTATGGGCTAGTTAACCACATTCACTAGCTTTGTGGTTTACAGTGTCATCCCAATCTCTGCATAGGCGGCATTCGCTGTTTGTTTTGATTCTGTCAATTTTTGTATAGTTTGTCCTGATGCATGTTTTGGGCTACCTTGATGAGCGACTTTGTTTCTCTCTTCAGGATTCCTTCCCGTAACAATGTCCATGATATCTTGTCTGCAAATTTTTTAATCTGTCGTTTGATTTCTCTGTATATTTTTTCTTTTCCCATCTTCTTTTCTTTGTTTGCTGTGCTGCTCCTTCGTTTGATAATATAATCATACAGGAAATATACATATATATATATATATATATATATATATATATATATATATATATATATATGTATCTTTCTCTCTCATACTCTCTCTCTATATATATATGGATTTATGAGTTTGTATCAGTGTCCATGTCTACGAATGTGAAGCCCTTTTTTCACTTTTTATCTTGCCAATTCTGTTTCTTCCTTTGCTGATGTCCCCCAGAGTGTTTTACTTCAAATTTCCTTTTGTTTTGGAAAAAAAAGTATCCTTTGCTGTTATCCAGGATTCTGTTGAGTGGTATCATGGTGAGAACAAATAATAGTGGGGACAGCGAGTCTCTTTGGAAGATACCTCTTTTTATCTTTACCTCTGCTAAGTTTTCTCCTATGGCTGCCAAGTCTACTTTCCAATTTTTTTTATAGAGTTTCCAATGAATCTAACCACCGGTTCGCTAATCTTGAACATTCTAAGGCATTCAACTATCCAGCTATATGGGATCATATCGTACGGCTTTTTTAATCTATTCATCCCATTTTGATGTTATTTTTCTTTTTTCTTACTTCTTTTAAGATCATCCGGTCGATGTAAAGGTTGTCATTTGCCCCCTTGGTTGCTTCTCTGCAACCTTTCTGTTCTTTTGGTAATAGTCCTTTTCTTCCCATTGATTTATATATTCTCTCCACTATTAGTCCTGTGAGGATTTTCTGCATAAGTGGTAAGCACGAGATTGGTCTATAATTGCCTGCCATATCCCACATTTCTGGGTCTTTTTGGATGAGGGTGGTTCTAGCTTTGGTCACCATTTTGGTGCCTAGCCTTTGTTTATGCAACTTTAAAGTAGGCGGGTGAGTCTGTTGTGTAATGTGGTGAATTTCTTGAACCAATATCCATGGATCCCGTCGGGACCTGGTGCTTTCCAGTTGGCTATTTTCCTAAGAGCGTGTTTCAATGTGGTTTCATTCAATGATATTGGTTCTCCATTGTCTATAAATTTGAGTTCTTTTTCCATGTTTCTTAGCCATTGCAGTGTTACGTTGTGTCTTTTTGGATGCCCCCAGATGCTGTTCCAATAGTTCTTATTCTGTGATGTCTGGTTTTATGTTCATATCTTGGTAAAACTTTCTCTCGTTGTTTTGGTATGTGTGGTTTTGTGTGTATTAGGCCATTCTTAACCTGTATCCCTTTAGTCCTGTGACCTTGTCTAATCTTCTCTGATGCATCTCTTCTACTGCCGTGGGGATGCCTTTTTGTGTTATCTTGTATCCGTCCCAAAGTCTTACTCGTGGTCTGTCTGTATGTGGTGCATTTCTCAGGAGAACTTCATCTCCCTGGAGCTGAGATATCTGCATTTCTAATCTTCTTTCCCAGGTGGGTTTTCCTCCCTATTATCATTTTGAGTTCTTTCTTGTGCTGGGAAGTTCTGTGTTACCATTTTTGTTCTGGTGCAAATTAAGATGTTGAGTTTGAAAAGGCTGTTCGTTTCAATATGATTCAAGAGGCAGTTGACATGTTCAGTCACTTCTCTAAGGTTCTTTCTGACTTTGTCTATAAGAGGACGGGAATGTTGTTTTCTCTTCTTGCATGATTTCTCTCAAAGTTTCTATCTGGGTTTTCTCTTCTTCCTTTAGGGTTTTGTCGTCTCTCTCTGGTGTGTGACTTTCTTCAGGGATTATGTGCAGAATTCTTCTAGTTTTGTCGTTTTTGTTGGTTTCGCTGGGAGGTGTTTCGAGTGTGTCACCTTCTCCTCTCCCGACATTATCACGGATTTCTTGTAGCTCAGTTTCGGAGAGCCATTTCTTTTTCAGGATTTGTTTTACTTGGTCAGCCAGGCGTTGGCTTGATACCTCCACAGCAGATTTTTCCCTCCAAATTTTGAGCATGCACTCCCTATAAAATCGCACCGAAGGTTTGCTTTTCAAGTAGCAATACATAACTAGACTGTTTTCTTCTCTTGACCATCTCTTCTTGGTGAGGACTGTGTGTTTCCTGGGTGTGGTTGTTTGTATATGAGTTTTGGCCAACAGTAGCTAGGTAACGACTGTGTCCCTCCTGAAGGTCATTAAAGGTATACAAGCCAGAGATTTAGCAAGCTTTCACAGGATGACAATACTCAGTTGAAAATGATATTTTATAGAGATTTCATAATAACTCTGGAAAGGTGTGCATATCCCCTCCTGAAACTTTGAAGATTTTTCTGAAAACTGAGAATCAATTTGCTCACTTTTGGCGTAAGTAATTTGCACCCGGAAGGGGGTTATCGGATTTAAATTGAGTCAATATTTCAATGGTGTATTTGTGTTTGAATTGGGGTTAGTGATAGAGATACTGCTTTTTGCTCTGAGAAAATCAAGTTTAATGTCAATTTGATGTTAAGTTACTTAAAGTATTCAGCAAAACTGTCATAAGCAGCGTGACAAAGAAAAAGTTTCATCCATGGAAACCTATGATGAAAGGAAAGTGAGAATGCAGTTTAGAATTATAACTACATATTAAATAGAATCCCCTCTTTTGGAACATAAATCCCTTCTGAATATCGACAGGGTCCTGGGTGACTTGAAAGTCTAATAAATTTAAAGCACATAAATTGAAAGAAAAGAAAATTCCATTTGATTTTGAAATCGATCCAACAATTGTATTTACCACGTTCCTAAACACTGGTATATTGTTGCTCTCATTGCTATCTTTAGTTATGATTTTTTTTTTTATACGAGCGGAAATGATGTCCGTTAAAGAATCGACAGGATAATCGTCGTATAATTCAACCTTAAAATGTTTGTTGTAGGTAAATTGTCTTCTGTTGATTTCAGATATTCTTTTGTTCTTCCTTGCGGTAAATACCATTGGCTGATCAATCCCAGACCCAGGAAGCAGTGCCACATGGATTTGTTGTCTCCGCTTTACAGTTGAATTTCCTTTCACTCAATATTTTATCCTTTTTTTGCCGGGGAATTGAGGTGAATATAATTGAATCATAGAGAATATCTAATATCGGATTAGTTATATTATCAAAGGGATAATTTCAATGAAGCATTCACGACAAGAATATGTTTTTGAACTATATACCTTTGTGAATTTAACAGATTCCTAACAGCTACCGCCTCGGTGCCATCCCAAGTCAATAGGTCCAATTAGAGCTTCAATCAAGCTTATCCTGAAGATCATCTGCAAATACACAAGTCACACTGACGGATTTATTCCTTTGTTCAAAAATCTGATGCATTCAAATGATTGCAAATGTTGGAAAATCTGGAACTTACTCGGTCCAAAAATCAGGCATATCTTCAAATATTTATATTTATGTATAGAGAGAGCGGGGAGAGAGAAAATAGGGAAAGATGAACTTATATTATAGCAAAAAGCCTAATTCCAGCTTCCACAATGACCTCTTGTGTAAAATTAGTGTTATTGATTCCCAAGAAGATTTCAGCAAATGCATTTCGTCTGTTCCCTGCCGACTTGATCATTTTGTTTCCCCATTCGTTATAGATTGCTAATGTAGTGTAATAACCAACCCAAAGCCTGATTGAACAGGATAAGGTCAAAGGTCAAATTCAATGTTGTCAATCTTTAATTCAAGGTTTTATCTTTTTGTTGCATTAGTCAGAACATCATTGCTTCCTTCATGTCTTTCTATTTCAATGTCAACAAATTTTGGAATCAGCGGCATTCAAGCAAAAAAGATCAACTTCTCTTTTCAAGGAAATATCAATGTCCCTCTTCAACGCCAGTACGAATATTTCTAAATTAGAACACAATAAAGATATGCAACAATTCTTCAAATGCATATAATTTGATAAGTTGATCTTTTGTCTGATCGCTCGGAAGGAGGATGGTTTAGAAGCATCGAAATAGTCTTTGTAACTGACTGCTTAAAAAATGAACTAGAACAATGTGGTTGATATTGTCAACAGCTTCAATGATGGGGTAGACAATTGCTCTGTCTCAAAACTATCTAACATCTGAAAGGAAAATGAAGAGATTCCTAAAGTTGGAATATATCAGATATCTCACATCATAACCATTAATAAAGTACTCATCTCCCATTCTCTTCCATTGAAAAAGCTGTAATCACGGGTGCCCCATGGACTTGCCCACCGATAGCGATAATAAAACATTCCGATGATAAAAAATATCATGATTATTCTAGTACTCTCTGATCTTTGTGTTACTTTCTATATTGCAAAGCCGATCATACAATGGTTTCTTGGTTGAAAGATTTGCATGACTAACAGAGAAAGAATAGATCGGTTGTGAATCTCCAGCGGATGAATACACCCTTTCCTGTACTCAGGGTTTATGTTATCCCATTGCTCTAAGAAGAACAAGTTGGGCTCGGCTGAGGCTCTTGTGATTCCAGTAACTTTATCACCGTCTCTTCCTTCAGCAATGTCAGTTACGTCAGTTTGAGTACTTTCTCATGTGTTGTTCGATTCTTTCCCATTCAACTCAACCTTCCGTCATATTTTGTTTCACTCGGAGGGCAGATATATTATACCCCAGGTAGTGATGTCCCATTGCACGAAGAGAGACGAATTGGCTTTGTCGTGACAATCTGTGACCGCAGTTACTTTAGCGACTTCGTTCACATCAGCTGTAGCAGTTTTTTTTTTTTATGGAGTACTCTATTATTTCCCACATTAAGCATGGAATTGTGTTGCATTTGCTCCGCTGGGAAGACAAATGAATTATCCCCCGGGCTATTCTTCATTGCGTATACCATTTTTCCCATATCAGACTTGACTTGTTTGCATTCATTCCGGAGAAATATGCAACTGAAAATCAAGCCTAATGTTGAAAAAATGGTGGACCACATAAAAAATGCTCTAGCCGACGTTACTGATAATGTTGAAGTAACTATGGTTGTTAAAAGAACTGAAGTTGCAAAAGAGTCAATACGAGTCTGAATTGTCCATCTGAGTGCAATGGGACAGAGACAGCACAGACCCGGGGCGAACTTCTTCCTCGCAGCTTGGCCGAGTCATAAACCCCAAAGACGAACTGACAGGTACCATACACCCTTCACAAAGTCCAGCCTATGGAAAGGAGGAAGGTCCTATTGGTACTTCTGGTAGCGTCTACCCTGAACTAATGATCGTCATGTTTCAACTTTGAGGCCATCACTTGTTTATAGACTTGTTTAATCCCCCACACCCCTGGAAGCAAAAAAACTTGAAAACTCAATCCAGCCATGGAATTGAGTAGGTAGGTATGGAATGAGGCTTAGTAAGTAGGCTTGAATTTAGGGCTTGTACGTAAGTCAGGGTTTGTGAGTTAGCGAACCAGTCCTATTTTAGATGCTCTCAACACCCAGCTATTGAACAGCAATGACTTTCAAGCCATGAACCACTGCTGAAAAAAATTTTCTGCAAATAATCTTGACCCCCATTACATATGGCAATAGATGATAGAAAACAACTAAGGTGATGCCAATTCTTAATGGATATTCAGTTTGGTCTCAGAGATCAAACTTTAGTAGTTTTTTTTTAACACAAATGTTCTGTTGGGAATTGCAGCCTCAGTGTCTTTTCATTGCACATGGGGAAGTTCTATGTCCTTCGTTGGACATAGACCTTCCCCGGTCAGATCGTCCACGCTTGTTTATCATGGGCCAAACGGCGGCAACACTTGATGAACAATGTTATTTCGCCATGCCGACTTATTTATGCAGACTGAACTTTTGCATATGGTCTTTGGAGATCCACATTGTGAGTCATGATCATGTGATCTCACTTTGTTTTCTCTGATAACCTCTGCTTATTGTTGACTCACTGTGGTCTGAATCATTTTAATCAGTGTACCCAACTCTATGGAAAAGTATAAAAACTCACATACACGTGAATTTTCTAATGGTTCTTTATATAAAAACAGGACACATATGATCTATTTTTCACTGCTGCCATTTGAAAAGAAAGATGAAGGCTGTAGTTCTGGTGAGAGCGTGTGTATCCTGTCTTCATATGGAAGAGCATTTAATTTAAAGGAAAGGCTGGATTCAACCGGTACACATTCCCAACCGCTCTATTTTCTGTCTTTAACTTATGGAAATCTTTCAACCGAAAAACCATTGTATCATTAGCCCCACAATATAGAGAGAAAGACAAAAACTACAGAGCACTTAAATAATTTTCACGAAATTTTTTATTATCAGAAAGTTTTATTATCGCCATCGGTAGGCAGGTCCATGGAGCAGCCGTGATCACAGCCGATGGCAGGCAGTCGGATAGGCAGGTCCATCCTTCTGGCAGGAATGAAGTGGTTTAACGCAGTTTTATGGTCTTTGTTCCGCATCTTTTTTCAATGGCAGGCACTATCAACAGGCAGTCGGATAGGCAGTTCCATCCTTCTGGCAGGAATGAAGTGGTTCAATGCAGTTTTATGGTCTTTGTTCCACATCTTTTTTCAATGGCAGGCACTATCAACAGGCAGTCGGATAGGCAGGTCCATCCTTCTGGCAGGAATGAAGTGGTTTAACGCAGGTTTATGGTCTCTGTTCCACATCTTTTTTCAATGGAAGGCACTATCAACAAGCAGTCGGATAGGCAAGTCCATCCTTCTGGCAGGAATGAAGTGGTTTAACGCAGTTTTATGGTCTCTGTTCCACATCTTTTTTCAATGGCAGGCACTATCAACAGGCAGTCGGATAGGCAGGTCCATCCTTCTGGCAGGAATGAAGTGGTTTAACGCAGTTTTATGGTCTTTGTTCCACATCTTTTTTCAATGGCAGGCACTATCAACAGGCAGTCGGATAGGCAGGTCCATCCTTCTGGCAGGAATGAAGTGGTTTAACGCAGTTTTATGGTCTTTGTTCCACATCTTTTTTCAATGGCAGGCACTATCAACAGGCAGTCGGATAGGCAGTTCCATCCTTCTGGCAGGAATGAAGTGGTTCAATGCAGTTTTATGGTCTTTGTTCCACATCTTCCCAGTGCTGGAAGCTGAGGTAAATATAATCATAGAAACAAATTAATATAGGATTATTTACAATAAACATAAAAAAACATCAATGGAACATGCACACAAAAAATCATAAAAATATATATCTCAACTATATACCTGAGTGGATATAACGGGCTCGAAACAGCTAGCATCTTGGTAGCATCGAAAGTGACTCGGTTCGAAATAGACACGTAAATCGTGTTTCCGAGCTAAATCCTCTGTTCGAAAAGTCGAAAGTATTTGAATGGTCGAAAGGTCAAATGTCGAAAGATACACGAAAGATTGATGATGATGATGCTGATGATGATGGCAATGGTGAGATTAAATGTGTGAAGTGGTGACATTATGTGATTCTACATTGGTGAAATTAATAAGACAATAAAAAAAAATCATGACTATACAAATAGCAAATGGGATGAGGGCGAATATGTTGGCTGCCAGGGCGAGTCCTATGGATACAAATAATGAAACTAAAATAATTGCCATCACGAAAATGTTAAGTTTGGGGCCTCTGATGCGTTGTATTAATTTTGTAAGTATAGACGTTGGTACAGGATTTTGAGTATCCTGTTGACCGTTACCGACTGCAGGTCCGTCGATGTCAATGAAATAGCTGGGACCCTCCACCATCGGTAGAGGATTTGGTTCATCCATGGCGAAATGTACCCTTTTGGTGGAGGGCCTGCTAACATGGGTAGACCCCGACGGACCTTCCACAGTCGGTAACGGTCCACCAACGTCTATAATGCTAGGTGTAATTGATGGTTCCCCAACGTTTGGTTCCGTTGGAGAACTCGATCGATTACCCATTTTTTGTATTTGTGCTTAGTTGTTGTTGTTGTTGTTGTTGCTGTTGTTGTTGTTGTTGTTGTTGTTGTTGTTGTTGTTGTTGTGCCTGATGATGATGATGATGATGATGATATTTAGGAATTGTATAAAAAGATTTAGTTTGCAAAACGATGCTTCCAAGAAAACTGAATAAACCAAACGTTTTTCCAGGAGATTCTCAATGGAAATGAATTTAGCAAGGTTTTCTTGATATACAGCATAATGATAAAATGACGTTTGGTTCGTTTTGACGTAATAATACGATGACGTCTTCGAATTATTAGCTAAAAATCCCACCCTAACGACCAGAGCTTCAGCTTGTGGGGGCGGGCTTAAATACGGATGCTGACCCTAATAATAGAATATATGCTGAAATATTTGAATAAAATGCTTTATTTCAGGTATTAACATGACTGGGTGGAAATCAAGTCCTTAATATTATCATTATCAGTGTTTTTTTTATCACGAGGGCTCTGATATCTCACTTCCATTTCTCCCCTGGAAATATAGTTATCAGTATAGCTCAGTGGTTAAATCAAGACGTTCAGGTTAAAGAATTTAATTTCAAATCTTCTCTGGAAGATTTTTATCGGTATAGATCAGTAATTTGTTGACAGCTTTCAATTCTTATGTTGAGAAAGTATTATTGATAGAGTTTGGTAGTCGAAGCGAAACTTCAAATCTTCCGACATTTAAAATCAAATTTCTAATTTAGTTTTCTTTTCAGTTGATCAATGATTAGAGGACAATGTTGAAAGTAGTAAGATTCTAAAATGAATACTTCTTGAAGAAGAATTTATTGATATTAATCAGAGATAATGGTGCAAGTTGGAAGGCTGTGAGATTCCACCGTCTATTCTTCTTTGGAAAACCATTTATTGGTTTTGATATATTGCCTAAAGATAACGTTGGAGGCTCTGAGGTTTCAATTTCAATTCCTTTCAGAAAAATGTATTTATCAATGCAGTTGAATATTTAGAGCAAAACATTCAAGTTTCAATTCTGTCTTTGAAAAACTTTTTTGCTGGACGAAATAAGGAATAGGATTCCCAATTTTATATCCTTTAATTTAATTGATCCTGTCAGCCAGATCAACTTAGAAATGGAAGAAACTTATGTTGACAGTTTTAATTCACAGTTTGTAAAAGAATTAGAATGTGAACATAATATTGAAGTAGACATGATGTTGGCACTGAAAGGAAAGGAAAAAGGAAAGGAAAGAGAGGAGGATAAACGGAAGGAAAAAGACGAATTGGTCGAAACAGAATTTTGCCAGAAAGTTGAAAGAAAAAAAAATAACGATGAAACAAAAAAAAAAGAATCAAAAATTTGGGATAAAAAGGAAAAAAATGGATGATGAAAAGAAAAAGATAGATAACAAAAAAATCACCCAAAGACAAAGTGCTCCACCCGTCTTCATCAAGGGAGGCAAAAGCAAAAGTCGATGTTAGAGCGACCAATGACGCATAAATGTCAGCATGAGCACAGATTGTCATTCTTGACCTGGAAAAAATTAGAAAACTCAAGCAACTATGGTTAATAAAGCAACCATAGTTGCAAAAAGCATCAGGATAAGCCCAGATTATCATTATTGATGTGAGAAAATATGGAAAACTAAAGGAACTGTGGTTGATAAAGCAACAAAAGTGTCAAAAGTGTCAGGATGTATCAGGAGTATGATTATCCATCATCGTCATCAACATAATCATTAAAATCAATTATTATTATCATTATTATTATTATTATTATTTGGAATCTCACACCAGTTGCCTGGCGGTAACCGCTGGAGTTTGAGTGACAGCAAGTCTCCTCAAGTCTCCAGCCCTCCTCTCCTAGTACGCATAGGTCGCAGTAATTCTGCGATTTACAGTTTCACACCGGTTGCCCAGTGGTTATCGCTGAAGGCTGAGTGACAATAAGTCTCCCCAGGACTTCAGCTAACGTATCCTCTCTCCTTTGCATATCATGACAGAGCTACGATTCGTTGCAGTACTTATATCTCTAGCACCTTCCTCAGTATCCATGCAGTTCCCAGTAGTGCTGCAGTCTGTACGGTCTCTATCGTTCCCCTAATCCCGATCTCCTCCAGTCTCACCCTCAGCGTTTTGGGGACAGTTCCTAGTGCGCCCACTATGACCGGTACTACCCTGGTTTTCATGTTCCACATCTTCCTTAACTCTCTTGCTAGGTCCTTGTATTTTTCCCTTTTTTCACCCTCCTTTTTTTTTACTCTATAGTCTGCAGGCACAACAACGTCTACTATTTGGCAGGCCTTCCTTTTTTTGTCTATTATTACTAAGTCCGGTCTTCTTGCCTGGATGAGGTGGTCATTATTATTATTATTTGTACTTTCACACAGTTGCCCGGTATTGATTGCTGGAGACTGGATGACAGCAAGTCTCCTCAAGTCTCCCACTCTCTTTTCCCCACTCACATAGTCCACAGCAGTGCTGTGGTTGACAGCTTCACACAAGTTTCCTGGTGGTTATTGCTGGAAATTTGATGACAATAAGTGTGTTCAGATTTTCAGCGTTTCTCACATATTTCTTTCTGTGCTTTGTTCCACCTTCACCATGACTTTTTTTAGGCTCTTAGGCCATTGCTAACAGTGGGGGTCGTAGATCTAATAGATCTAGTATTCTCCTCAGTATTCATGCAGTGCTGTGGTCCCTATCATCTGTAACTTTCCATTTATTTCCAGTTTTTCCAGTCTCGTTCAGTGTCTTTGGTACGGCTCCAAATGCATCTATTATTACTGGCATTAACCTGACTGTCATGTTTCCCACCTCCTTCAGTTCCTTTGCAAGGTATTTTCCTAGCTTTCCGCTCTTTTGCTTATCCAGTCTTAGATTTGTACGCACAGCCACATCTCTTATTTGGCATGTTCTTCTCTTCTTGTCAACGATTGCCAGGTAGAGTTTTTTTGCTTGGATGCAGTGGTCAGTTTGGTCGTTTAATTCCCCGAGTAATTTGTGAGTCCCATTCTCCTGGGCTTTTTCTGGTATGAGCTAATATAATTTTCCCACATGGTTGAACCTAATCTGTTTGCTTAGTTCCCAGTGTATCCCTGTTGCTACTCTATCATGTCTGTTTTTATGCTCCTTATGGACTAATTAACTACATTCTCTAGCTTTGTGGTTTACAGTCTCATCCCATTCTCTGCATAGGCAACATTTGCTGTTTGTTTTGATTCTGTCGATTTTTGTGTAGTTTGTCCTGGTGCATTTGTTTCAGGCTACCTTGATCAGCGATTTAGCTTCTCTCTTCAGGTTTCCTTTCTGTAACCATGTCCATAATCTGTTTTCTGCAAATTTTTGTATCTGTCTTTTGAATTCTGTGTATATTTTTGCTATTCCCATCTTCCTTTCCTTGTTTGTTGTGTTGCTCCTTTGTTTGATAATAGTATCATCATACAGGATATATATATATATATATATATATATATATATATATATATATATATATATCTTTTTCTCTCATACTCTCTTTCTCTACATGTATATTTATGAGTTTGTATCAGTGTCAATGTCTATGAATGAGAAGCCCTTTTTTCACTTTTCATCTTGCCAATTCTGTCCTTTCCTTTGCTGATGCCCCCCAACATGTTTTACCTCAAATTTCCTTTTGTTTTGGAAAAAAAGTATCCTTTGCTGTCATCCAGGATTCTGTTGAGTGGTGTCATGGTGAGAACAAATAATAGTGGGGACAGCGAGTCTCTTTGGAAGATACCTCGATTTATTCTTACCTCTGCAAAGTTTCCTCCTATGGCTGTCAAGTCTACTTTCCAATTTTTTTATAGAGTTTCCGATGAATCTAACCACCGGTTCGCTAATCTTGAACATTCTAAGGCATTCAACTATCCAGCCACATGGGATCATATCGTACGTTTTTTTAATCTATTCATCCCATTTTGATGTTATTTTTCTTTTTTCTTACTTCTTTTAAGATCATCTGGTCGATTTAAAGTTAGTCATTTCCCTCTTTGATTTCTTTTCTGAAACCTATCTGTTCTTCTGGAAATAGTCCTCTTATTTCCATTGATTTATACATTCTCTCCGCTATTAAACCTGTGAGGATTTTCTGCATAAGTGGTAAGCACGAGATTGGTCTATAATTGTTTGCCATATCCCCCTTTTCTGGGTCTTTTTGGATGAGGGTGGTTCTAGCTTTGGTTATCCATTTTGCTGCTTAGCCGTTGTTTATGCAACTTTAAAGTAGGCGGGAGAGTCTGTTGTGTAATGTGGTGAATTTCTTGAACCAATATCCATGGATCCTGTCGGGACCTGGTGCTTTCCAGTTGGCTATTTTCCTATAAGCGTGTTTCAATGTGGTTTCATTCAATAATATTGTTGTGAAGTTATGTGTAACCATTTTTGCTCCGGTGCAAATCAAGTTGTTGAATTTGAAAAGGCTGTTCGTTTCAATATGATGTAAGAGACAGTTGATATGTTCAGTCCCTTCTCCGAGTTTCTTTCTGTCTTTGTCTTTTAGAGGCGGGAGTGTTGTTTTCTCTTCTTGCATGATTTCTTTCAAAGTTTGTATCTGGGTTTTCTCTTCTTCCGTTGGAGTTTTTTCGTCTCTCTCTGGTGTGTGACTTTCTTGAAGGGTTTCCAATAGAATCCTTCTAGTTTTGTCGTTTGTGTTGCTTCCTTCCATATTTTTAGTATGCGCTCCCTATAAGATTGCAGTAAAGTTTGCTTTTTAAGTAGCAATAAATAGACTGTGTTCCTCTCTTGACTATCTCTTCCTCTTGTTCTTTATAGGTGCCACTCCATGAGGGCTGAGCCTTTCGTTGGTGTGGTTGGTTGGGTATGAGGTTTGTCCAACAGTAGCTAGGTAACGACTGTGTCCCTCTTGAAGCCCATTAAAGGTACACAAGCCGTAGATTTAGCCAGCTTTCACAGGATGACAATAATCGGATGAAAATGATATTTTATAGAGATTTCATAATAATTCTGGATGGGCGTGAATATCCCCTCCAAAACTTTGACGATTTTTCTGAAAACTGATAATCAATTTGCTCACTTTTGGCGTAAGTAATTTGCACCCGGAAAGGGGTTATCAGATTTAAATTGTGCCGATATTTCAATGCTGTATTTGTGTTTGAATTTGGTTTAGTGGTAGAGATACTGCTTTTTGCTCTGAGAAAATCAAGTTTAATGTCAATTTGATGTTAAGTTACTTAAAGTATTCAGCAAAACTGTCATAAGCAGCGTGACAAAGAAAAAGTTTCATCCATGGAAACCTATGATGAAAGGAAAGTGAGAATGCAGTTTAGAATTATAACTACATATTAAATAGAATCCCCTCTTTTGGAACTTAAATCCCTTCTGAATATCGACAGGGTCCTGGGTGTCTTGAAGTCTAATGAATTTAAAGCACATAAATTGAAAGAAAAGAAAATTCCATTTGATTTTGAAATCGATCCAACAATTGTATTTACCACGTTCCTAAACACTGTTATATTGTTGCTCTCATTGCTATCTTTGGTTATGAAATTGTCTTCTTTTATACGAGTGCAAACAATGTCCCTATAAAAATCGACTGAATAATTGTCGTAAAAATCAACTTTGAAATGTTTGTTGTAGGTAAATTGTCTTCTGCTGATTTCGGATATTCTTTTGTTCTTCCTTGCAGTAAATACCATCGGCAGATCAATCCCTGACCCAGGAAGTAGTGCCACACGGATTTGTTGTCTCTGCTTTACAATTGAATTTCCTCACACCCAATACTTTACCCGTTTTTTGCGGCGGGATTAAAGAGAATATAATTGAATCATAGAGAATACTTACTATCGGATTATTTACATTATTAAAGGGATAATTTCCATGAAGCATTCACGATAAGAATATGTTTTTGAACAATATACCTTTGTGAATTTAACAGGCTCCAAACAGCTAACGTCTCGCTGCCATCCCAAGTCAATTGGTCCCATTAGAGCCTCAATCAAGCTTATCCTGAAGATCATTTGCAAATACACAAGTCACACTGACGGATTTATTCCTTTGTTTGAAAAGTCTGATGCATTCAAATGATTGCAAATGTTGGAAAATCTGGAACTTACTCGGTCCAAAAATCAGGCATATCTGTGAATATTTATATTTATGTATAGAGAGAGCGGGGAGAGAGAAAATAGGGAAAGATAAACTTATATTATAGCAAAAGGCATAATTCCAGCTTCCACAATGACCTATTGTGCAGAATTAGTGTTATTGATTCCCAAGAAGATTTCAGCAAATGCATTTTGTCTGTTCTCTGCCAACTTGCTCATTTTATTTTTCCCATTGGTTACAGATTGTTGATGTAGTGTAATAACCAACCCAAAGCCTGATTGAACAGGATAAGGTCAACGGTCAAATTCAATGTTGTCAATCTTTAATTCAAGGTTTTATCTTTTTGTTGCATTAGTCAGAACATCATTGCTTCGTTCATGTCTTTCTATTTCAATGTCAACAAATTTCGGAATCAGCGACATTCAAGCAAAAAAGATCATCTTCTCTTTTCAAGGAAATATCAATGTCCCTCTTCAACGCCAGTACAAATATTTCTGAATTAGAACACAATAAAAATATGCAACAATTCTTCAAATGCATATAATTTGATAAGTTGATCTTTTGTCTGATCGCTCGGAAGGAGGATGGTTTAGAAGCATCGAAATAGTCTTTGTAACTGACTGCTTCAAAAATGAACTAGAACAATGTGGTTGATATTGTCAACAGCTCCAATGATGGGGTAGACGATTGCTCTGTCTCAAAACTATCTAACATCTGAAAGGAAAATGAAGAGATTCCTAAAGTTGGAATATATCAGAGATCTCACATCATAACCATTAATAAAGTACTCATCTCCCATTCTCTTCAATTGAAAAAGCTGTAATCATGGGTGCCCCATGGACCTGCCCACCGATGGCGATAATAAAACATTCTGATAATAAAAAATATCATGATTATTCTAGTACTCTCTGATCTTTGTGTTATGTTCTATATTGCAAAGCTGATGATACAATGGTTTCTTGGTTGAAAGATTTGCATGACTTACAGAGAGAGAATAGATCGGTTGGGAATCTCCAGCGGAAGAATCCACCCTTTCCTGTACTCAGAGTTTATGTTATCCCATTGCTCTAAGAAGAACAAGTTGGGCTCAGCTGAGGCTCTTGTAATATTGGTAACTTTATCACCGTCTCTTCCTTCAGCAATGTCAGTTACGTCTGTTTGAGCACTTTTTCATGAGTTGTTCGATTCTTTCCCATTCAACTCGACCTTCTGTCATATTTTGTTTCACTTGGAGGGCAGATATATTATACCCCGGGTAGTGATGTCCCATTGCACGAAGAGAGACGAATTGGCTATGTCGTGACAATTCGTGACCGCAGTTACTTTAGCAACCTCGTTCACATCAGCTGGAGATATATTTTTTTTATTGAGTGCTCTATTATTTCCCACATTAAGCATGGCATTGTGTCGCATTTGCTCCGCTGGAAGGAAAATCGAATTATGCCACGGGCTGGTGATGTCCTATTGCTGTAATTCTGCCACGTCGGGCTCATCCTGACGCTTTCAAGAATAGGGCTACTTTTGCAACCTCGATTACGTCGATATAGTTACAGGGTGCTTCCTTCTTTCCAGCATTAAGCTTGGCTTTCTGTCACATTTTTTCCGATGTGAAGACAAATAGATCATGCCCTAGGGTAGCGTTGGCCCATTGCATAGAGTGGGATGAGTTGGGTTCGTCTTTCTACCACTTCAGTTGCTTTAGCAACCATAGTTGCTTCTACAACCTCTATCACGCGGGCCGGATATTCTCCTCATTGCTTGCTCTATTTTTTCCTCCATGGAGTTTGAGCTTCTCTTTTTGCTCCAGTGGGAAGGCAAATAAATTATTCACTGGATACATGATGTCCTATTGCACTCTAAAAGGCCATCTTGACTTGTCCCTAAGCATTTGCAACTATAATTGCTTTAGTAACAACAGTTCCTTGATGGGGTAGACGATAGTTCTGTCTCAAAACTATCGAGCGTCTGGAAGAAAAATGAAGAGAATCCTGAAGATGGAATATATCAGAGATCTCACACCATAGCCATTATTAAAGTACTCACCTTCCATTTTTTCTTCCTGAATAACTCACGTTGAAGACAAATCAACACTTTTAATATAGCCGATCTGGATCTGGTAACAGTCACTTGAGAAGGCCATGGTGATTCCTGTAAAACATCAATCAATCTCACAGATTTCAAAAAATGATGTATCGTTCACACACTGAGACTTCATCATCATCATCATCATCATCATCATTTTCTATCGTGCATTTCCCGGGGCCACTACTTGCTGAATTTTTCTCAGCTAATCCATCCCTATGGTACTCTACCGACCTCGATTTTGCATGTGATCTCTTTTGGATCCAGTTCTTGAATTGAGATGTCTATCAGTTGTTGCCATTTCAGATTTCAATTGATTCTATCATATCTCAGACTCCTTTATTCTCCCTTATCTATTGTGCTGTCTTGTGCTCTATTGATGTGATGTTCAATTGACCATGGGAGATTGAGCACCTATTTAGTTTACATTTCCACCGATGCAAAATGCAAAACAAATTCAACGTTGTAAAAATGGAGCATCCAACGAAAAATAGTCCTAGCTTGCACAACCAAAAACGCATGAACTACCTTGGTTCCTAAAGCAATGGAGGTAATCAAAACGCCAAGACTAGTCTGACTCTTCCCTCTCCGTTAAATGGGCCAGCATCACACCGGAGCAAAATACAAAAAAGTCAAGTCTGATATGGGAAAAAATGGTATACGCAATGAAGAATAGCCCGGGTTATAATTCATTTGTCTTCCCACCAGAGCAAATGTGACACAATGCCATGCTTAATGTGGGAAATAATAGAGCACTCCATAAAAATACTGCTACAGCTGATGTGAACGAGGTTGCTTAAGTAACTGCGGTCACGAATTGTCACGACAAAGCCAATTCGTCTCTCTTCGTGCAATGGGACAACACTACCTGGGGTATAATATATCTGCCCTCCAAGTGAAACAAAATATGACAGAAGGTCGAGTTGAATGGGAAAGAATCAAACAACTCATGAAAAAGTGCTCAAACTGACGTAACTGACATTGCTGAAGGAAGAGACGGTGATAAAGATACTGGAATTACAAGAACCTCAGCCGAGCCCAACTTGTTCTTCTTAGAGCAATGGGATGACATAATTCCGGAGTACAATTCATTTGCACTTTCACAGGAGCAAAATGCCAAGGAAGGTCAAGTTTAATGTTTGGAGCACCCGATGAAAAAAAGATCCAGCTGACATGCCTGGAGTTGCTAATGAACAGAGTTCGCTAAAGCAACTGTGGTTGCAAAAGCATAAGGACGAAATTAATTAGTTTTTTTGGGGGCAATGGGACAACAGAGCCCCGGGCCATAATTTATTTGTTCCAAAATGGACCAATGCTTAATGTGGGTAAAATGAAGCAGTCAACAAAAAATAGCTCCAGTCAAGTTGACTGTTGAAGCTAAAGAACTATGCTTGTTTAAGGAACTGAGGGCACAAAAATGTCATGGCAGGCCCGACAGCTCCCACTTAGTGAGATGGGGCAGCACGGCCATAGCGCCTGGAGCAAAATGCAACAGAATTTTGAGCTCAATGTGGGGAAAAAAATGAAAAATTCAATGGAATTAAGCTCCAGCCAACGTGACTGAGGATGCTAGAGCAATCAATGTCACAAAAGCCAAGGAACAGGCCTGATTTGTTTGCATTCATTCCGGAGAAATATGCAACTGAAAATCAAGCCTAATGTTGTGAACATGGTGCACCTCATGAAAAAATGCTCTGGCCGACGTTACTGAAAATGCTTAAGTAACTATGGTTGTTAAAAGAACTGAAGTTACAAAAGAGTCAAGACGAGCCTGAATTGTCCATCTGAGTGCAATAGGACAGCACAGACCCGGGGCGAACTTCTTCCTCGCACCTCGCATCAGATCGTCCACACTTGTCTATCATGGGCCAAACGGCGGCAAAACTTTATGAACAATGTTATTTCGCCATGCCGACTTATTTATGCAGGCTGAACTTTTGCATATGGTCTTTGGAGATCCACATTGTGAGTCATGATCATGTTATCTCACCTTGTTTTCTCTGATAACCTCTGCTTATTGTTGGATCACTGTGGTCTGAATCAGTGTACCCAACTCTATGGAAAAGTGTGAAAACTCACATACACGTGAATTTTCTGATGGTTCTTTATATAAAAACAGGACACATATGATCTATTTTTCACTGCTGCCATTTGAAAAGAAAGATGAAGGCTGTAATTCAGGTGAGAGCGTGTGTATCCTGTCTTCATATGGAAGAGCATTTGATTTAAAGAAAAGGCTGGATTCAACTGGTACACATTCCCAACCGCTCAATTTTCTATCTGTAACTTATGGAAATCTTTCAACCGAAAAACCATTGTATCATTAGCCCCACAATATAGAGAGAAAGACAAAAATTACAGAGCACTTAAATAATTTTCACGAAATTTTTTATTATCAGAAAGTTTTATTATCGCCATCGGTAGGCAGGTCCACGGAGCAGCCGTGATCACAGCCTATGGCAGGCAGTCGGATAGGCAGGTCAATCCTTCTGGCAGGAATGAAGTGGTTTAACGCAGTTTTATGGTCTCTGTTCCACATCTTTTTTCAATGGCAGGCACTATCAACATGCAGTCGGATAGGCAAGTCCATCCTTCTGGCAGGAATGAAGTGGTTTAACGCAGTTTTATGGTCTTTGTTCCACATCTTTTTTCAATGGCAGGCACTATCAACAGGCAGTCGGATAGGCAGGTCCATCCTTCTGGCAGGAATGAAGTGGTTTAACGCAGTTTTATGGTCTTTGTTCCACATCTTCCCAGTGCTGGAAGCTGAGGTAAATATAATCATAGAAACAAATTAATATAGGATTATTTACAATAAATATAGAAAAAACATCAATGGAACATGCACACAAAAAATGATAAAAATATATATCTCAACTATGTACCTGAGTGGATATAACGGGCTCGAAACAGCTAGCATCTTGGTAGCATCGAAAGTGACTCGGTTCGAAATAGACACGTAAATCGTGTTTCCGAGCTAAATCCTCTGTTCGAAAAGTCGAAAGTATTTGAATGGTCGAAAGGTCAAATGTCGAAAGATACACGAAAGATTGATGATGATGATGCTGATGATGATGGCAATGGTGAGATTAAATGTGTGAAGTGGTGACATTATGTGATTCTACATTGGTGAAATTAATAAGACAATAAAAAAAAATCATGACTATACAAATAGCAAATGGGATGAGGGCGAATATGTTGGCTGCCAGGGCGAGTCCTATGGATACAAATAATGAAACTAAAATAATTGCCATCACGAAAATGTTAAGTTTGGGGCCTCTGATGCGTTGTATTAATTTTGTAAGTATAGACGTTGGTACAGGATTTTGAGTATCCTGTTGACCGTTACCGACTGCAGGTCCGTCGATGTCAATGAAATAGCTGGGACCCTCCACCATCGGTAGAGGATTTGGTTCATCCATGGCGAAATGTACCCTTTTGGTGGAGGGCCTGCTAACATGGGTAGACCCCGACGGACCTTCCACAGTCGGTAACGGTCCACCAACGTCTATAATGCTAGGTGTAATTGATGGTTCCCCAACGTTTGGTTCCGTTGGAGAACTCGATCGATTACCCATTTTTTGTATTTGTGCTTTGTTGTTGCTGTTGTTGTTGTTGTTGTTGTTGTTGTTGTTGTGCCTGATGATGATGATGATGATGATGATATTTAGGAATTGTATAAAAAGATTTAGTTTGCAAAACGATGCTTCCAAGAAAACTGAATAAACCAAACGTTTTTCCAGGAGATTCTCAATGGAAATGAATTTAGCAAGGTTTTCTTGATATACAGCATAATGATAAAATGACGTTTCGTTCGTTTTCACGTAATAATACGATGACGTCTTCGAATTATTAGCTAAAAATCCCACCCTAACGGCCAGAGCTTCAGCTTGTGGGGGCGGGCTTAAATACGGATGCTGACCCTAATAATAGAATATATGCTGAAATATTTGAATAAAATGCTTCATTTCAGGTATTAACATGACTGGGTGGAAATCAAGTCCTTAATATTATCATTATCAGTGATTTTTTTATCACGAGGGCTCTGATATCTCACTTCCATTTCTCCCCTGGAAATATAGTTATCAGTATAGCTCAGTGGTTAAATCAAGACGTTCAGCTTAAAGAATTTAATTTCAAATCTTCTCTGGAAGATTTTTATCGGTATAGATCAGTAATTTTGTTGACAGCTTTCAATTCTTCTGTTGAGAAAGTATTATTGATAAAGTTTGGTAGTCGAAGCGAAACTTCAAATCTTCCGACATTTAAAATCAAATTTCTAATTTAGTTTTTTTTTCAGTTGATCAATGATTAGAGGACAATGTTGAAAGTAGTAAGATTCTAAAATGAATACCTCTTGGAGAAGAATTTATTGATATTAATCAGAGATAATGGTGCAAGTTGGAAGGCTGTGAGATTCCACCTTCTATTCTCCTTTGGAAAACCACTTAATGGTTTTGATATATTGCCTAAAGATAACGTTGGAGGCTCTGAGGTTTCAATTTCAATTCATTTCAGAAAAATGTATTTATCAATGCAGTTCAATATTTAGAGCAAAACATTCAAGTTTCAATTCTGTCTTTGAAAAACTTTTTTGCTGGACGAAATAAGGAATAGGATTCCCAATTTTATATCCTTTAATTTAATTGATCCTGTCAGCTAGATCAACTTAGAAATGGAAAAAACTTATGTTGACAGTTCTAGTTCACAGTTTCTAGAAGAATCAGAATGTGAACATAATATGGAGGTAGACGAGATGTTGGCATGGAAAGGAAAGGAAAAAGGATAGTAAAGAGAGGAGGATAAACGGAAGGAAAAAGACGAATTAGTCGAAACAGAATTTTGCCAGAAAGTTGAAAGAAAAAAAAATAACGATGAAACAAAAAAAAGGAATCAAAAATTTGGGATAAAAAAGAAAAAAATGGACGATGAAAAGAAAAAGATAGATAACAAAAAGATCACCCAAAGACAAAGTGCTCCACCCGTCTTCATCAGGGGAGGCAAAAGCAAAAGGCGATGTTAAAGCGACCAATGACGCAAAAGTGTCACCATGAGCACAGATTGTCATTCTTGACCTGAAATAAATTAGAAAACTCAAGCAACAATGGTTTATAAAGCAAGCAACGTTGCAAAAAGGGTCAGGATAAGCCAAGATTAATATTATTAAAGTGAGAAAAAATGGAAAACTGAAGGAACTACCAAAGTTGTAAAAGTGTCAGGATGTATCAGGAGTATGATTATCCATCATCGTCATCAACATTATCATTATAATCATTTTTTTCATTATTATTATTATTATTATTATTATTATTATTATTATTATTATTATTATTATTATTATTATTATTATTATTTTGAATCCCACACCAGTTGCCTGGTGGTAACCGCTGGAGTTTGAGTGAGAGCAAGTCTCCTCAAGTCTCCAGCCCTCCTCTCCTGGTACTCATAGGTCGCAGTAATTCTGCGATTTACAGTTTCACACCGGTTGCCCAGTGGTTATCGCTGAAGGCTGAGTGACAATAAGTCTCCCCAGGACTTCAGCTAACGTCTCCTCTCTCTTTCGCATATCATGACAGAGCTACGATTCGTTGCAGTACTTATATCTCTAGCACCTTCCTCAGTATCCGTGCAGTTCCCAGTAGTGCTGCGGTCTGTATGGTTTCTATCTTTTCCCTAATCCCGATCTCCTCCAGTCTCACCCTCAGCATTTTGGGGACAGTTCCCAGTGTGCCCACCATGACCAGTACTACCCTGGTTTTCATGTTCCACATCTTCCTTAACTCTTTTGCAAGGTCCTGGTATTTTTCCCTTTTTTCACCCTCCTTCTTTTTTACTCTATGGTCTGCAGGCACGGCAACGTTTACTATTTGGCAGGCCTTCCTTTTTTTGTCTATTATTACTAAATCCGGTCTTCTTGCCTGGATGAGGTGGTCATTATTATTATTATTTGTAATTTCACACAGTTGCCCGGTATTAATTCCCGGAGACTGGATGACAGCAAGTCTCCTCAAGTCTCCCACTCTCTTTTCCCCACTCACATAGTCCACGGCAGTGCTGTGGTTGACAACTTCACACAAGTTTCCTGGTGTTTATTGCTGGAAATTTGATGACAATAAGTGTGTTCAGATTTTCAGCGTTTCTCACATATTTCTTTCTGTGCTTTGTTCCACCTTCACCATGACTTTTTTAGGTTCTTAGGCCATTTTCAGCAGTACGGGTCGTAGATCTAATAGATCTAGTATTCTCCTCAGTATTCATGCAGTGCTGTGGTCCCTAATCTCTCTAACCTTTCATTTATTCCCAGTTTTCCAGTCTCGTCCAATGTCTTTGGTACGGCTCCAAATGCATCTATTATTACTGGTATTACCCTGACAGTCATGTTTCCCACCTCCTTCAGTTCCTTTGCAAGTTATTTTCCTAGCTTTTTGCTCTCTTGCTTATCCAGTGTGAGATTTGTACGCACAGCAACATCTTTTATTTGGCATGTTCTCCTCTTCTTGTCAACGATTACCAGGTAGAGTCTTTTTGCTTGGATGCAGTGGTCAGTTTGGTTGTTCAAGTCCCCGAGTAATTTGTGACTCCCAATCTCCTGGGATTTTACTAGCAAGAGCTAATATAATTTTTCCGCATGGTTGAACCCAATCTGTTTGCTCAGTTCCCAGTGTATTACTCTTGCTACTCTATCATGTCTGTTTTTATGCTCCTTATGGGCTAGTTAACCACATTCACTAGTTTTGTGATTTACAGTGTCATCCCAATCTCTGCATAGGCGGCATTCGCTGTTTGTTTTGATTCTGTCAATTTTTGTATAGTTTGTCCTGATGCATGTTTTGGGCTACCTTGATGAGCGATTTTGTTTCTCTCTTCAGGATTCCTTCCCGTAACAATGTCCATGATCTCTTGTCAGCAAATTTTTGAATCTGTCGTTTGATTTCTCTGTATATTTTTTCTTTTCCCATCTTCTTTTCCTTGTTTGCTGTGCTGCTCCTTCGTTTGATAATAATATCATCATACTGGAAATATACATATATATATATATATATCTTTCTCTCTCATACTCTCTCTCTATATATATATGGATTTATGAGTTTGTATCAGTGTCCATGTCTACGAATGTGAAGCCCTTTTTTCACTTTTTATCTTGCCAATTCTGTTTCTTCCTTTGCTGATGTCCCCCAAAGTGTTTTACTTCAAATTTCCTTTTGTTTTGGAAAAAAAAAGTATCCTTTGCCGTTATCCAGGATTCTGTTGAGCGGTGTCATGGTGAGAACAAATAATAGTGGGGACAGCGAGTCTCTTTGGAAGATACCTCTTTTTATCTTTACCTCTGCTAAGTTTTCTCCTATGGCTGCCAAGTCTACTTTCCAATTTTTTTTAAAGAGTTTCCAATGAATCTAACCACCGGTTCGCTAATCTTGAACATTCTAAGGCATTCAACTATCCAGCTATATGGGATCATATCGTACGTTTTTTTAATCTATTCATCCCATTTTGATGTTATTTTTCTTTTTTCTTACTTCTTTTAAGATCATCTGGTCGATGTAAAGGAAATCATTTGCCCCCTTGGTTGCTTCTCTGCAACCTTTCTGTTCTTCTGGTAATAGTCCTTTTCTTTCCATTGATTTATATATTCTCTCCACTATTAGTCCTGTGAGGATTTTCTGCATAAGTGGTGAGCACGAGATTGGTCTATAATTGCCTGCCATATCCCCCATTTCTGGGTCTTTTTAGATGAGGGTGGTTCTAGCTTTGGTCACCATTTTGGTGCCTAGCCTTTGTTTATGCAACTTTAAAGTAGGCGGGTGAGTCTGTTGTGTAATGTGGTGAATTTTTTGAACCAATATCCATGGATCCCGTCGAGACCTGGTGCTTTCCAGTTGGCTATTTTCCTAAGAGCGTGTTTCAATGTGGTTTCATTCAATGATATTGGTTCTCCATTGTCTATAAGTTTGAGTTCTTTTTCCATGTTTCTTAGCCATTGCAGTGTTACGTTGTGTCTTTTTGGATGCCCCCATATGCTGTTCCAATTGTTCTTATTCTGTGATGTCTGGTTTTATGTTCATATCTTGGTAAAACTTTCTCTCGTTGTTTTGGTACGTGTGGTTTTGTGTGTATTAGGCCATTCTTAACCTGTATCCCTTTAGTCCTGTGACCTTGTCTAATCTTCTCTGATGCATCTCTTCTACTGCCGTGGGGATGCCTTTTTGTGTTATCTTGTATCCGTCCCAAAGTCTTACTCGTGGTCTGTCTGTATGTGGTGCATTTCTCAGGAGAACTTCATCTCCCTGGAGCTGAGATATCTGCATTTCTAATCTTCTTTCCCAGGTGGGTTTTCCTCCCTATTATTATTTTGAGTTCTTTCTTGTGTTGGGAAGTTCTGTGTTACCATTTTTGTTCTGGTGCAAATTAAGATGTTGAGTTTGAAAAGGCTGTTCGTTTCAATATGATTCAAGAGGCAGTTGACATGTTCAGTCACTTCTCTAAGGTTCTTTCTGACTTTGTCTATAAGAGGACGGGAATGTTGTTTTCTCTTCTTGCATGATTTCTCTCAAAGTTTCTATCTGGGTTTTCTCTTCTTCCTCTAGGGTTTTGTCGTCTCTCTCTGGTGTGTGTGACTTTCTTCAGGGATTATGTGCAGAATTCTTCTAGTTTTGTCGTTTTTGTTGGTTTACCTGGGAGGTGTTTCGAGTGTGTCACCTTCTCCTCTCCCGAAATTATCACGGATTTCTTGTAGCTCAGTTTGGGAGAGCCATTTCTTTTTCAGGATTTGTTTTACTTGGTCAGTCAGGCGTTGGCTTGATACCTCCACAGCAGATTTTTCCCTCCAAATTTTGAGCATGCAGTCCCTATAAAATCGCACCGAAGGTTTGCTTTTCAAGTAACAATACATAACTAGACTGTTTTCTTCTCTTGACCATCTCTTCTTGGTGAGGACTGTGCGTTTCCTGGGTGCGGTTGTTTGTATATGAGTTTTGGCCAACAGTAGCTAGGTAACGACTGTGTCCCTCCTGAAGGTCATTAAAGGTATACAAGCCAGAGATTTAGCAAGCTTTCACAGGATGACAATACTCAGTTGAAAATGATATTTTATAGAGATTTCATAATAACTCTGGAAAGGCGTGCATATCCCCTCCTGAAACTTTGAAGATTTTTCTGAAAACTGAGAATCAATTTGCTCACTTTTGGCGTAAGTAATTTGCACCCGGAAGGGGGTTATCGGATTTGAATTGAGTCAATATTTCAATGCTTTATTTGTGTTCGAATTGGGGTTAGTGATAGAGATACTGCTTTTTGCTTGGAGAAAATCAAGTTTAATGTCAATTTGATGTTAAGTTACTTAAAGTATTCAGCAAAACTGTCATAAGCAGCGAGACAAAGAAAAAGTTTCATCCATGGAAACCTATGATGAATAAAAGTGAGAATGCAGTTTAGAATTATAACTACATATTAAATAGAATCCCCTCTTTTGGAACATAAATCCCTTCTGAATATCGACAGGGTCCTGGGTGACTTGAAAGTCTAATAAATTTAAAACCATAAATTGAAAGAAAAGAAAATTCCATTTGATTTTGAAATTGATCCAACTATTGTATTTACCACGTTCCTAAACACTGGGATATTGTTGCTCTCATTGCTATCTTTGGTTATGAAATTCTCTTTTTTTAAACGAGTGCAAACAATGTCCCTATAAAAATCGACAGAATAATTGTCGTAAAATTCAACCTTAAAATGTTTGTTGTAGGTAAATTGTGTTCTGCTGATTTCAGATATTCTTTTGTTCTTCCTTGCGGTAAATACCATTGGCAGATCGATCCCAGACCCAGGAAGTAGTGCTACACGAATTTGTTGTGTCAGCTTTACAGTTGAATTTCCTCACACCCAATACTTTATCCGTTTTTTGCAGGGGGATTAAGGTGAATATAATTGAATAATAGAGAATATCTAATATCGGATTAGTTATATTATCAAAGGGATAATTTCAATGAAGCATTCACGACAGGAATATGTTTTTGAACTATATACCTTTGTGAATTTAACAGGCTCCTAACAGCTAACGTCTTGGTGCCATCCCAAGTCAATAGATCAAATAAGAGCTTCAATCAAGCTTATCCTGAAGATCATTTGCAAATACACAAGTCACACTGACGGATTTATTCCTTTGTTCAAAAATCTGATACATTCAAATGATTGCAAATGTTGGAAAATCTGGAACTTACTCGGTCCAAAAATCAGGTATATCTTCAAATATTTATATTTATATAGAGAGAAAGGAGAGAGTGAGGAAGTAAGAAAAGATGACCTTATATTATAGCAAAAGCCCAAATTTCAGCTTCCACAATGACCTCTTGTGTAGAATTAGTGTTATTGATTCCCAAGCAGATTTCAGCAAATGCATTTCGTCTGTTTTCTGCCAACTTGATCCTTTTGTTTCCCCACTGGTTATAGATTGCTAATGTAGTGTAATAACCAACCCAAAGCATGATTGAACAGGATAAGGTCAAAGGTCAAATTCAATGTTGTTAATTTTTAATTCAAGGTTTTATCTTTTTGTTGCATTAGTCAGAACATCATTGCTTCGTTCATGTCTTTCTATTTCAAAATCAACAAATTTCGGAATCAGCGACATTCAAGCAAAAAAGATCAACTTCTCTTTTCAAGGAAATATCAATGTCTCTCTTCATCGCCAACACAAATATTTCTGAATTAGAACACAATAACAAAATGCAACAATTCTTTTAATGCATAAAATTTGATAAGATGATCTTTTGTCTGATCACGCAGAAGGAGGATGGTTCAAAAGCATCAAAATAGTCTTTGTAACTGACTGCTTAAAATATGAACTAGAACAATGTGGTTGATGTTGTCAACAGCTTCAATGATGGGGTAGACGATTGCTCTGTCTCAAAACTTTCTAACATCTGAAAGGAAAATAAAGAGATTCCTAAAGTTAGTATATATCAGAGATCTCACATCATAATCATTAATGAAGTACTCATCTCCCATTTTCTTCAATTGCAAAAGCTGTAATCACGGGTGTCCCATCGACCTGCCCACCGAGAGCGATAATAAAACATTCCGATAATAAAAAATATCATGATTATTCTAGTACTCTCTGATCTTTGTGTTACTTTCTATATTGCAAAGCCGATGATACAATGGTTTCTTGGTTGAAAGATTTGCATGACTTACAGAGAGAGAATAGATCGGTTGGGAATCTCCAGCGGATGAATCCACCCTTTCCTGTACTCAGGGTTTATGTTATCCCATTGCTCTAAGAAGAACAAGTTGGGCTCAGCTGAGGCTCTTGTAATATTGGTAACTTTATCACCGTCTCTTCCTTCAGCAATGTCAGTTACGTCAGTTTGAGCACTTTTTCATGAGTTGTTCGATTCTTCCCCATTCAACTCGACCTTCTGTCATATTTTGTTTCACTTGGAGGGCAGATATATTATACCCCAGGTAGTGATGTCCCATTGCATGAAGAGAGACGAATTGGCTTTGTCGTGACAATTCGTGACCGCAGTTACTTTAGCAACCTCGTTCACATCAGCTGTAGTAGTTTTTTTTTATGGAGTGCTCTATTATTTCCCACATTAAGCATGGCATTGTGTCACATTTGCTCAGCTGGGAAGACAAATGAATTATAACCCGTGCTATTCTTTATTGCGTATTCCATTTTTTTCCCATATCAGACTTGACTTGTTTGCATTCATTCCGGAGAAATATGCAACTGAAAATCAAGCCAAATGTTGAAAATTGGTGCACCTCATGAAAAAATGCTCTAGCCGACGTTACTGATAATGTTAAAGTAACTATGGTTGTTAAAAGAACTGAAGTTGCAAAAGAGTCAAGACGAGTCTGAATTGTCCATCTGAGTGCAATGGGACAGGGACAGCACAGACCCGGGGCGAACTTCTTCCTCGCAGCTTGGCCGAGTGATAAACCCCAAAGAAGAACTGGAAGGTACCATACACCCTTCACAAAGTCCAGCCTATGGAAAGGAGGAAGGTCCTATTGGGACTTCTGGTAACGTCTACCCTGAACTAATGATCGTCATGGTTCACCTCTGAGGCCATCACTTCTTTATAGACTTGTTTAATCCCCCACACTCCTGGAAGCAAAAAGCTTGAAAACTCAATCCAGCCATGGAATGGAGTAGGTAGCTATGGAAATTAGGCTTAGTAAGTAGGCTTGAATTTAGGGCTTGTAAGTAAGTCAGGGTTTGTGAGTTAGCGAACCAGTCCTATTTTAGATGCTCTCAACACCCAGCTATTGAACAGCAATGACTTTCAAGCCATGAACCACTGCTGAAAAATATTTTCTGCAAATAATCTTGACCCCCATTACATATGGCAATAGATGATAGAAAAAACAACTACACAAAAGTTCTGTTGGAAATTGCAGCCTCAGTGTCTTTTCATTGCCCATGGTGAAGTTCTATGTCCTTCATTGGACATAGACCTTCCCCGGTCAGATCCTCCATCCTTGTCTATCATGGGCCAAACGGCGGCAACACTTTATGAACATTGCTATTTCGCCATGCCAACTTATTTATGCAGGCTGAACTTTTGCATATGGTCTTTGGAGATCCACATTGTGAGTCATGATCATGTGATCTCAACTTGTTTTCTCTGATAACCTCTGCTTATTGTTGGATCACTGTGGTCTGAATCATTTTAATCAGTGTACCCAACTCTATGGAAAAGTGTAAAAACTCACATACACGTGAATTTTCTGATGGTTCTTTATATAAAAACAGGACACATATGATCTATTTTTCACTGCTGCCATTTGAAAAGAAAGATGAAGTGTGTAGTTCTGGTGAGAGCGTGCGTATCCTGTCTTCATATGGAAGAGCATTTGATTTAAAGAAAAGGCTGGATTCAACTGGTACAGATTCCCAACCGCTGTATTTTCTGTCTGTAACTTATGGAAATCTTTCAACCGAAAAACCATTGTATCATTAGCCCCACAATATAGAGAGAAAGACAAAAATTACAGAGCACTTAAATAATTTTCACGAAATTTTTTATTATCAGAAAGTTTTATTATCGCCATCGGTAGGCAGGTCCATGGAGCAACCGTGATCACAGCCTATGGCAGGCAGTCGGATAGGCAGGTCAATCCTTCTGGCAGGAATGAAGTGGTTTAATGCAGTTTTATGGTCCCTGTTCCACATATTTTTTCAATGGCAGGCACTATCAACAGGCAGTCAGATAGGCAGGTCCATCCTTCTGGCAGGAATGAAGTGGTTTAACGCAGTTTTATGGTCTTTGTTCCACATCTTTTTTCAATGGCAGGCACTATCAACAGGCAGTCGGATAGGCAGGTCCATCCTTCTGGCAGGAATGAAGTGGTTTAACGCAGGTTTATGGTCTTTGTTCCACATCTTTTTTCAATGGCAGGCACTATCAACAGGCAGTCGGATAGGCAGTTCCATCCTTCTGGCAGGAATGAAGTGGTTCAATGCAGTTTTATGGTCTTTGTTCCACATCTTCCCAGTGCTGGAAGCTGAGGTAAATATAATCATAGAAACAAATTAATATAGGATTATTTACAATAAACAAAAAAAACATCAATGGAACATGCACACAAAAAATGATAAAAATATATATCTCAACTATATACCTGAGTGGATATAACGGACTCGAAACAGCTTGCATCTTGGTAGCATCGAAAGTGACTCGGTTCGAAATAGACACGTAAATCGTGTTTCCGAGCTAAATCCTCTGTTCGAAAAGTCGAAAGTATTTGAATGGTCGAAAGGTCAAATGTCGAAAGATACACAAAAGATTGATGATGATGATGCTGATGATGATGGCAATGGTGAGATTAAATGTGTGAGGTGGTGACATTGTGTGGTTCTACGTTGGTGAAATTAATAAGACAATAAACAAAAATCATGACTATACAAATAGCAAATGGGATGAGGGCGAATATGTTGGCTGCCAGGGCGAGTCCTATGGATACAAATAATGAAACTAAAATAATTGCCATCACGAAAATGTTAAGTTTGGGGCCTCTGATGCGATGTATAAATTTTGTAAGTATAGACGTTGGTACAGGATTTTGAGTATCCTGTTGACCGTTACCGACTGCAGGTCCGTCTATGTCAATAAAATAGCTGGGACCCTCCACCATCGGTAGAGGATTTGGTTCATCCATGGCGAAATGTACCCTTTTGGTGGAGGGCCTGCTAACATGGGTAGACCCCGACGGACCTTCCACAGTCGGTAACGGTCCACCAACGTCTATAATGCTAGGTGTAATTGATGGTTCCCCAACGTTTGGTTCCGTTGGAGAACTCGATCGATTACCCATTTTTTGTATTTGTGCTTTGTTGTTGTTGTTGTTGTTGTTGCTGTTGTTGTTGTTGTTGTTGTGCCTGATGATGATGATGATGATGATGATGATATTTAGGAATTGTATAAAAAGATTTAGTTTGCAAAACGATGCTTCCAAGAAAACAGAATAAACCAAACGTTTTTCCAGGAGATTCTCAATGGAAATGAATTTAGCAAGGTTTTCTTGATATACAGCATAATGATAAAATGACGTTTCGTTCGTTTTCACGTAATAATACGATGACGTCTTCGAATTATTAGCTAAAAATCCCACCCTAACGGCCAGAGCTTCACCTTGTGGGGCCGGGCTTAAATACGGATGCTGACCCTAATAACAGATTATAGGCTGAAATATTTGAATAAAATGCTTCATTTCAGGTATTAACATGACTGGGTGGAAATCAAGTCCTTAATATTATCATTATCAGTGATTTTTTTATCACGAGGGCTCTGATATCTCACTTCCATTTCTCCCCTGGAAATATAGTTATCAGTATAGCTCAGTGGTTAAATCAAGACGTTCAGGTTAAAGAATTTAATTTCAAATCTTTTCTGGAAGATTTTTATCGGTATAGATCAGTAATTTTGTTGACAGCTTTCGATTCTTTTGTTGAGAAAGTATTATTGATAGAGTTTGGTAGTCGAAGCGAAACTTCAAATCTTCCGACATTTAAAATCAAATTTCTAATTTAGTTTTCTTTTCAGTTGATCAATGATTAGAGGACAATGTTGAAAGCAGTAAGATTCTAAAATAAATACCTCTTGGAGAAGAATTTAGTGATATTAATCAGAGATAATGGTGCAAGTTGGAAGGCTGTGAGATTCCACCTTCTATTCTTCTTTGGAAAACCATTTATTGGTTCGGATATATTGCTGGAAGATAACATTGGAGGCTGTGAGGTTTCAATTTCGATTCTTTTCCAAAAAATGTATTTATTAATGCAATTGTATATTTAGATCAAAACGTTAAAGTTTCAATTCTTTCTTTGAAAAACTTTTTGCTGGACGAAATAAGGAGTAGGAGTCCGTATTTTATATCCATTAATTTAATTGATCCTGCCAGCCAGATCAACTTAGAAATGAAAGAAACTTATGTCGACAGTTCTAGTTCATAGTTTCTAGAAGAATCAGAATGTGAACATAATATGGAGGTAGACATGATGTTGGCGCTGAAAGGAAAGGAAAAAGGAAAGGAAAGAGAGGAGGATAAACGGAAGGAAAAAGACGAATTGGTCGAAACAGAATTTTGTCAGAAAGTTAAAAGAAAAAAAAATAACGATGAAACAAAAAAAAAGGAATAAAAAATTTGGGATAAAAAAAAAAAAATGGACGATGAAAAGAAAAAGATAGATAACAAAAAGATCACCCAAAGACAAAGTGCTTCACCCGTCTTCATCAGGGGAGGCAAAAGCAAAAAGTGATGTTAAAGCGACCAATGACGCAAAAGTGTCACCATGAGCACAGATTGTCATTCTTGACCTGAAAGAAATTAGAAAACTCAAGCAACTATGGTTGATGAAGCAAAGAACGTTGCAAAAAGCGTCAGGATAAGCCAAGATTGACATTATTAAAGTGAGAAAAAATAGAAAACTGAAGGAACTACCAAAGTTGTAAAAGTGTCAGGATGTATCAGGCGTATGATTATCCATCATCATCATCAACATTATCATTATAATCATTTTTTTCATTATTATTATTATTATTATTATTAGGAATCTCACACCAGTTGCCTGGTGGTAACCGCTGGAGTTTGAGTGACAGCAAGTCTCCTCAAGTCTCCAGCCCTCCTCTCCTCGTACTCATAGATCGCAGTAATTTTGCGACTTACAGTTTCACACCGGTTGCCCAGTGGTTATCGCTGAAGGCTGAGTGACAATAAGTCTCCTCAGGTCTTCAGCTAACGTCTCCTCTCTCTTTCGCATATCATGACAGAGCTACGATTCGTTGCAGTCCTTATATCTCTAGCACCTTCCTCAGTATCCGTCCAGTGCCCAGCAGTGCTGTGGTCTGTACGGTCTCTATCCTCCCCCTAATCCCGATCTCCTCCAGTCTCTCCCTCAGCGTTTTGGGGACAGTTCCTAGTGCTCCCACTATGACCGGTACTACCCTGGTTTTCATGTTCCACATTTTCTTTAACTCCCTTGCTAGGTCCTGGTATTTTTCCCTTTTCTCACCCTCCTTCTTTTTTACTCTATGGTCTGCAGGTACAGCAACGTCTACTATTTGGCAGGCCCTCCTTTTTTTGTCTACTATTACTAAGTCCGGCCTTCTTGCCTGGATGAGGTGGTCAGTTTGGATGTCGAAGTCCCACAGTAGTTTGTGGTTGTCATTCTCCAAAACTGCCTCTGGCTTGTGCTGATACCACTTTTCCCCATGGTTGAATCCCATTTGTTTACTTAGTTCCCAGTGTATCATCGTTGCTACTCTATCGTGTCTATGCTTATACTCCTTCTGGGCGAGTTGGCTACATTCACTAGTTATGTGGTTTACTGTCTCATCTCTTTCACCGCACATGCGGCATTTGCTGTTTGTCTGTGTTCTATCGATTTTTGCTTTTATGTAGTTTGTCCTTATGCTTTTGTTTTGGGCTGCCATGATGAGCGATTCTGTTTCTCTCTTAAGGTTTCCCTTTCGTAACCACGTCCATGATTTCTCGTCTGCTATATCTTTTATCTGTCTTTTAAACTCGCCGTACAATTTTTTCCCTTCCCACTTTTCTTTTCTAGTTTGCTGTACTGTTCCATTGTTTTCTACTTTATTGTTTGTCGCACTATCCCTCGCGCTCTTTATGATTTCTTCATTATTTGTTTGCACATATCTATCTAGGACTACCTTAGCTCTCTGGACACAATCTTCTATGCTGATGAGCCCCCTACCACCTTCTTTTCTCTTAACGTATAGCCTATCTGTATCATCCCTAGGATGTAATGCTTTATGCATCGTCATAAGTTTCCTTGTTCGCCTATCCATTGATTGGAGCTCTTCCTTTGTCCATCCTAGGAATGGTCCTGTATACCTAACTACTGACACAGCCCAGGTGTTCATTCCTTTTATTAGATTTCTGCTATTTAATTTGGTTTCTAATATTTTCCTTATCCTTCTGAGGTATTCTCTCTTAATTTTCTCCTTCATCTCTTCCCGTTTTATCGTGTCACATTCAAGGACACCTAGGTACTTGTATCGGTCTTGTGCAGTTAATGCCCTAATCTTGCTGTTGTCCGGAAGTTCAATTCCCTCAGTCATTGAAAGCCTTCCTTTATGCATCACCATGATTGCGCATTTTTCTATCCCAAACTCCATTCATATGTCCTCACTATATTCCCTTACTTCGTTGAACAGAGTCTCAAGCTCTCCCCTGTTTTTTGCAAACAATTTAATATCGTCCATGTACATTAAGTGGTTGACCTTTCCTTTTGTTTTAGAGAAGTGGTATCCTTTGCTGTTTCTCAGGATTCTGTTAAGCGGTATCATTGTTAGAACAAATAATAGTGGGGACAACGAGTCTCCTTGGAAGATTCCCCTTTTTATCCCTACCTCGGCTAGTTTGTCCCCTGCGGCTGTCAAATCTACTTTCCAGTCTTTCATTGAATTACCAATAAATTTAACCACCGGTTCGCTAATTTTGAACATTCTAAGGCATTCGAGTATCCAGCTATGTGGAATCATATCGTATGCCTTTTTGTAATCTATCCATCCCATTGCGATATTCTTTCTCCTTTTCCTTACTTCTTTTAAGATCATCTGGTCTATGTAGAGTAAATCGTTTGCCCCTTTGGTTCCTATCCTACACCCTTTCTGTTCTTCTGGTAGTAGCCCCCTTCTATCCATTGACATGTATATTCTCTCTGCTATTTGCCCAGTCAGGATTTTCCACATAAGTGGTAGGCAAGTGATTGGTCTATAGTTGCTTGCTATGTTCCCCTTCCCCAGGTCTTTTTGGATGAGGGTGGTTCTGCCTTTAGTCATCCATTCTGGTGCTTTGCCTTCATTTAGACAATTTTGGAGTAGGTGGGTGAGTCTGCCGTGTAACGTGGTGAACTTTTTGAACCAATACCCATGGATCCCGTCGGGACCCGGTGCTTTCCAGTTGGCTACTTTCCTAAGAGTATGTTTCAATGTGGTTTCATTCAGTACTATTGGTTCTCCCTTGTCTATATTTTCTAGTTCTTTTCTCATGTTTCCTAACCATTGCGGTGTTACATTGTGTCTTTTTGGGTGCCCCCATATGCTATTCCAATAGTTCTTGGCCTCTGTGGCATCTGGTTTTATGTCCTGCCTTCTTTCCCCATTTAAATCTTGGTAAAACTTTTTCTCATTGTTTTGGAATGTGCGGTTTTGTGTGTATTGGGCCGATCTTAGTCTGTATCTTTTTAGTCTTGCCTCTTTAGCTAGTCTTTTCTGGTGTAACTCTTCGACTACAGTTGCGATGCCTTTTTGCGCTACCTTATATTTGTTATAAAGTCTTACTCGTGGTCTGTCTGTGTGTGGTGTATTTCTAAGCAGTACTTCGTCTCTCTGTAGTTGGGAGATCTGCCTTTGTAACCTTCTCTCCCAGTTGGGTTTCCCTTCCCTATTAGTACCCAGGTTCCTATCTTGTGTTGTGAAGCTTTGTGCTACCATTTTCGCCCCTGCATAAATTAGGTTGTTGAGTTCTAGGAGGGTGTCTGTTTCTATGTGCTGTAAGAGGCAGTTGACCTGTTCGGTCACTTCTCCGACTTTCTTTCTATCTTTGTCTCTTAGGGAGGGGAGTGTTGTTTTCTCTCCTCGCATGATCTCTTTCAAAGCTTGTATTTTGCTTTTCTCTTCTTCCGTTGGTGCCTCGGCATCACCCTCTGGTGCGTAGCTTACTGTGGGGGTCTCATGGGGGATTATTCTAGTTTTGTTATTGGTACTAGTTGTGCTGGGGGGGCATTTTTCAGATGTGTCACCTGAATCTCTCTCTACATTAATGCGAATCTCTAGTAGTTCAGTCTCAGACAACCATTTCTTCTTTTGAATTTGCTTTACTTGGTCAGCAAGGCGTTGGTTCGATACTTCCACAGCAGATTTTTCCCTCCATATTTGGAGCATACGCTCCCTATAAGATCGCACTGAAGGCTTGCTTTTATAGTAACAGTACATAACTAGTCTATTCTCTTCCCTTGTCCATCTCTTTCTCTTGTTCTTTATAGCAGTCGCCCCATGAGGACTACGCTTCCCCTGGATATCGCTAGTGGTATACGAGTTTGGGCCAACAGTAGCTGTGTGACGACTGTGTCCCTCCTGAAGGCCATTAAGGGTACACGAGCCGAGATTTTGGCCAGCAGTCACAGGATGACGACCGGGTCCCTCCTGGTGGCTAACAAGGGAACACCTGCCGGTTACGACACACAGGTCTTGGATCTGTGCCCCGTTTTTTGCGGTAAAATGGTTTGGTTGTACTGTCATGATTGGGGTTTTTGGTTCTTTGGAGGTAGTACCAGACCTTGGTGGGTTGGTTAAGACCGATGTGAGTCGGAAATAGCCCAAGAGCCCCACCGGCCCTTTTGGTTCTTTTAAGGTAGTGCCATACCTTGGTGGGTTCATTGAGACCTAGGTGCACAGTGGTAATCAAAGAGCCCCACCAGCTCCTACCACCCAGGGTATGGCCTCACAAGGGCAAGCCATTCAGGCTTGCAGAGATATCTATCTAGTGATATGACATTTGCCTGATTGTTGAACTAAAGAAATAACACTAAGCCTTTTTCTTGGGGAGGGGGGGGTTGCGTACATAAAAGATCATATGTCTCCCTTAAATGTCATAAGTCTTGACTTAGTATAAGTTTCGATATTCGTTGTTTTTTCTTCTTCTTCTTCCAATGCCCGCTGGGTACATAGATGGCCAAGCGACCACCGCCAATTTATACTATACTAATCTCGGGGGCGGGGGGGGGGAGGAGGTTGCAAGTGGAAAAGTTCATTCACACACACACACACATATATATGTATACTCGCCCCTCGCTTTTCTATACTTCTATGGGACAACTCCTTTTGAAATATAAATTATAAATATAATAATTTTAAATTTAATTTTATTATTATTATTATTATTATTATTATTATTATTATTATTATTATTATTTTGGAACCTCACACCAGTTGCCTGGTGGTAACTGCTGGAGTTTGAATGACAGCAAGTCTCCTCAAGTCTCCAGACCTCCTCTCCTGGTACTCATAGGTCGCAGTAATTCTGAGATTTACAGTTTCACACCGGTTGCCCAATGGTTATCGCTGAAAGGCAGGGACAATAAGTCTCCTCAGGTCTTCAGCTAACGTCTCCTCCCTTTTTCACCTATTATGTCAGGGCTAAAATTCGTCGCAGTGTTTATATCTCTAGCACATTCCTCAGTATTCGTGCAGTTCGCAGTAGTGCTGTGGTCTGTACGGTCTCTATCCTTCCCCTAATCCTGATCTCCTCCAGTCTCACCCTCAGCGTTTTGGGGACTGTTCCCAGTGCGCCCATTTTTGTTTTTATGTAGTTTGTCCTCATGCTTTTGTTTTGTGCTGCCATGATGAGCGATTCAGTTTCTCTCTTAAGGTTTCCTTCTCGTAACCACGTCCATGATTTCTCGTCTGCTACATCTTGTATCTGCCTTTTTAACTCGCCATACAATTTCTTCTCTTCCCATCTTTCTTTATTGTTTGCTGTACTGTTTCATTGTTTTCTACTTTGTTGTTTGTTGCACTATCTCTCGCACTCTTTATGATTTCTTCACTATTTGTTTGCACATACCTTTCTATGACTACTTTAGCTCTCTGGACGCAGTCTTTTATGCTGATGAGCCGCCTGCAACCTTTTTTTTTCTTAACGTATAGTCCATCTGTATCATCTCTAGGGTGTAATGCTTTGTGCATTGTCATAAGTTCCCTAGTTTGCCTATCCATTGATTGGAGCTCTTCCTTTGTCCATCCTAGGAATGGTCCTGTGTATCTAACTACTGACACCGCCCAGGTGTTCATTCCATTTATTAGATTTCTGCTATTTAATTTAGTCCCTAATATTTTCCTTATTCTTCTGAGGTATTCTCTCTTCATTTTTTCCTTTATCTCTTCCCGTCTTATCGTGTCACATTCAACGACGCCTAGGTATTTGTATTGGTCTTGTGCGGTCAATGCCCTAATCTTGCAGTTGTCTGCAAGTTCAATTCCTTCAGTCATTGTAAGCCTTCCTTTGTGCGTTACCATGATTGCACTTTTTTCTATTCCAAACTCCATTCCGATGTCCTCACTGTATTCCTTTACTTCGTTGAACAGAGTCTCAAGCTCTCCCCTGTTTTTTGCAAACAATTTCATATCGTTCATGTACATTAGGTGGTTTACCTTTCCTTTTGTTTTTGGAAGATTTCCCTTTTTATCCCTACCTCTGCTAGTTTGTCCCCTGCGGCTGTCAAGTCTACTTCCCAGTTTTTCATCGAATTTCCAATGAATTTAACCAGCGGTTCGCTAATTTTGAACATTCTAAGGCATTCGAGTATCCAGCTATGTGGAATCATATCGTACGCTTTTTTGTAATCTATCCATCCCATTGCGATATTTTTCCTCCTTTTCCTCACTTCTCTCAAGATCATCTGGTCTATGTAGAGTAAATCGTTTGCCCCTTTGGTTCCTATCCTACACCCTTTCTGTTCTTCTGGTAATAGTCCCCTTCTTTCCATTGATATGTATATTCTCTCTGCTATTTGCCCAGTCAGGATTTTCCACATAAGGGTTAGGCACGTGATTGGTCTATAGTTGTTTGCTAAGTTCTCCTTTTCTAGATCTTTTTGGATGAGGGTGGTTATGCCTTTGGTCATCCACTCTGGTGCCTTGCCTTCGTTTAGACAACTTTGGAGTAGGTGGGTGAGTCTGCCGTGTAAAGTTGTGATATTATTATTATTATTATTATTATTATTATCATTATTATTATTATTATTATTATTATTATTATCATTATTTGCATTTTCACACAGTTGCCCGGTATTAATTGCTGGTAATTGGATGACAACAAGTCTCCTCAAGTCTCCCACTCTCTTTTCCCCACTCACATAGTCCACAGCAGTGCTGTGGTTGACAGCTTCACACAAGTTTCCTGGTGGTTATTGCTGGAAATTTGATGACAATACGTCCATTCAGATTTTCAGCGTTTCTCACATATTTCCTTCTGTGCTTTGTCCCACCTTCACCATGACTTTTTTTAGGCTCTTAGGCCATTGCTAACAGTGGGGGTCGTAGATCTAATAGATCTAATATTCTCCTCAGTATTCATGCAGTGCTGTGGTCCCTATCATCTCTAACCTTTCATTTGTTCCCAGTTTTTCCAGTCTCGTTCAGTGTATTTGGTACGGCTCCAAATGCATCTATTATTACTGGTATTACCCTGACTGTCATGTTTCCCACCTTCTTCAGTTCCTTTGCAAGGTATTTTCCTAGCTTTCCGCTCTTTTGCTTATCCAGTCTTAGATTTGTACGCACAGCCACATCTCTTATTTGGCATGTTCTTCTCTTCTTGTCAACGATTACCAGGTAGAGTCTTTTTGCTTGGATGCAGTGGTCAGTTTGATTGTTCAAGTCCCCGAGTAATTTGTGACTCCCAATCTCCTGGGATTTTACTAGCAAGAGCTAATATAATTTTTCTGCATGGTTGAACCCAATCTGTTTGCTCAGTTCCCAGTGTATTACTCTTGCTACTCTATCATGTCTGTTTTTATGCTCCTTATGGGCTAGTTAACCACATTCACTAGTTTTGTGATTTACAGTGTCATCCCAATCTCTGCATTGGCGGCATTCGCTGTTTGTTTTGATTCTGTCAATTTTTGTATAGTTTGTCCTGATGCATTTGTTTCAGGCTACCTTGATCAGCGATTTTGCTTCTCTCTTCAGGATTCCTTCCCGTAACAATGTCCATGATCTCTTGTCTGCAAATTTTTGAATCTGTCGTTTGATTTCTCTGTATATTTTTTCTTTTCCCATCTTCTTTTCCTTGTTTGCTGTGCTGCTCCTTCGTTTGATAATATAATCATTCAGGAAATATACATATATATATATATATATATATATATATCTTTCTCTCTCATACTCTCTATATATATATATGGATTTATGAGTTTGTATCAGTGTCCATGTCTACGAATGTTAAGCCCTTTTTTCACTTTTTATCTTGCCAATTCTGTTTCTTCCTTTGCTGATGTCCCCCAAAGTGTTTTACTTTAAATTCCCTTCTGTTTCGGAAAAAAAAGTATCCTTTGCTGTTATCCAGGATTCTGTTGAGTGGTATCATGGTGAGAACAAATAATAGTGGGGACAGCGAGTCTCTTTGGAAGATACCTCTTTTTATCTTTACCTCTGCTAAGTTTTCTCCTATGGCTGCCAAGTCTACTTTCCAATTTTTTTATAGAGTTTCCAATGAATCTAACCACCGGTTCGCTAATCTTGAACATTCTAAGGCATCCAACTATCCAGCTATATGGGATCATATCGTACGTTTTTTTAATCTATTCATCCCATTTTGATGTTATTTTTCTTTTTTCTTACTTCTTTTAAGATCATCTGGTCGATGTAAAGGAAATCATTTGCCCCCTTGGTTGCTTCTCTGCAACCTTTCTGTTCTTCTGGTAATAGTCCTTTTCTTTCCATTGATTTATATATATTCTGTCCACTATTAGTCCTGTGAGGATTTTCTGCATAAGTGGTAAGCACGAGATTGGTCTATAATTGCCTGCCATATCCCCCATTTCTGGGTCTTTTTGGATGAGGGTGGTTATAGCTTTGGTCACCATTTTGGTGCCTAGCCTTTGTTTATGCAACTTTAAAGTAGGCGGGTGAGTCTGTTGTGTAATGTGGTGAATTTTTTGAACCAATATCCATGGATCCCGTCGGGACCTGGTGCTTTCCAGTTGGCTATTTTCCTAAGAGCGTGTTTCAATGTGGTTTCATTCAATGATATTGGTTCTCCATTGTCTATAAGTTTGAGTTCTTTTTCCATGTTTCTTAGCCATTGCAGTGTTACGTTGTGTCTTTTTGGATGCCCCCATATGCTGTTCCAATAGTTCTTATTCTGTGATGCCTGGTTTTATGTTCATATCTTGGTAAAACTTTCTCTCGTTGTTTTGGTATGTGTGGTTTTGTGTGTATTAGGCCATTCTTAACCTGTATCTCTTTAGTCCTGTGACTTTGTCTAATCTTCTCTGATGCATCTTTTCTACTGCCGTGGGGATGCCTTTTTGTGTTATCTTGTATCCGTCCCAAAGTCTTACTCGTGGTCTGTCTGTATGTGGTGCATTTCTCAGGAGAACTTCATCTCCCTGGGGCTGAGATATCTGCATTTCTAATCTTCTTTCCCAGGTGGGTTTTCCTCCCTATTATTATTTTGAGTTCTTTCTTGTGTTGGGAAGTTCTGTGTTACCATTTTTGTTCTGGTGCAAATTAAGATGTTGAGTTTGAAAAGGCTGTTCGTTTCAATATGATCCAAGAGGCAGTTGACATTTTCAGTCATTTCTCTAAGGTTCTTTCTGACTTTGTCTATAAGAGGACGGGAATGTTGTTTTCTCTTCTTGCATGATTTCTCTCAAAGTTTCTATCTGGGTTTTCTCTTCTTCCTTTAGGGTTTTGTCGTCTCTCTCTGGTGTGTGACTTTCTTCAGGGATTATGTGCAGAATTCTTCTAGTTTTGTCGTTTTTGTTGGTTTACCTGGTAGGTGTTTCGAGTGTGTCACCTTCTCCTCTCCCGAAATTATCACGGATTTCTTGTAGCTCAGTTTGGGAGAGCCATTTCTTTTTCAGGATTTGTTTTACTTGGTCAGCCAGGCGTTGGCTTGATACCTCCGCAGCAGATTTTTCATTCCAAATTTTGAGCATGCACTCCCTATAAAATCGCACCGAAGGTTTGCATTTCAAGTAGCAATACATAACTAGACTGTTTTCTTCTCTTGACCATCTCTTCTTGGTGAGGACTGTGCGTTTCCTGGGTGTGGTTGTTTGTATATGAGTTTTGGCCAACAGTAGCTAGGTAACGACTGTGTCCCTCCTGAAGGTCATTAAAGGTATACAAGCCAGAGATTTAGCAAGCTTTCACAGGATGACAATACTCAGTTGAAAATGATATTTTATAGAGATTTCATAATAACTCTGGAAAGGCGTGCATATCCCCTCCTGAAACTTTGAAGATTTTTCTGAAAACTGATAATCAATTTGCTCACTTTTGGCGTAAGTAATTTGCACCCGGAAGGGGGTTATCGGATTTAAATTGAGTCAATATTTCAATGCTTTATTTGTGTTTGAATTGGGGTTAGTGATAGAGATACTGCTTTTTGCTTGGAGAAAATCAAGTTTAATGTCAATTTGATGTTAAGTTACTTAAAGTATTCAGCAAAACTGTCATAAGCAGCAAGACAAAGAAAAAATTACATCCATAGAAACCTACGATGAATGGATTGTGAGGAAACAGTTGAGAATTATAACTACATATTAAATAGAATCCTTTCTTTTGGAACTTAAATCCCTTCTGAATATTGACAGGGTCCTGGGTGACTTGAAAGTCTAATAAATTTAAAGCAAATAAATTGAAAAAAAAGAGAATTCCATTTGACTTTTGAAATCGATCCAACAATTGTATTTACCACGTTCCTAAACACTGGGATATTGTTGCTCTCATTGCTATCTTTGGTTATGAAATTGTCTTCTTTTATACGAGTGCAAAGAATGTCCCTATAAAAATCGACTGAATAATTGTTGTAAAATTCAACCTTAAAATGTTTGTTGTAGGTAAATTGTGTTCTGCTGATTTCAGATATTCTTTTGTTCTTCTTTGCGGTAAATACCATTGGCAGATCGATCCCAGACCCAGGAAGTAGTGCCACACGGATTTGTTGTCTCTGCTTTACAGTTGAATTTCCTCACACCCAATACTTTATCCGTTTTTTTGCAGGGGGATTAAGGTGAATATAATTGAATCATAGAGAATATCTAATATCGGATTAGTTATAGTATCAAAAGGATAATTTCAATGAAGCATTCACGACAAGAATATATTTTTGAACAAAATACCTTTGTGAATTCAACCGGCTCCAAACAGCTAACGTCTCGCTGCCATCCCAAGTCAATTGGTCCCATTAGAGTCTCAATCAAGCTTATCCTGAAGATCATCTGCAAATACACAAGTCACACTGACGGATTTATTCCTTTGTTTGAAAAGTCTGATGCATTCAAATGATTGCAAATGTTGGAAAATCTGCAACTTAATCGGTCCAAAAATCAGGCATATCTGCGAATATTTATATTTATATAGAGAGAGAGGGGGGAGAGAGAAAATAGGGAAAGATAAACTTATATTATAGCAAAAAGCCTAATTCCAGCTTCCACAATGACCTCTTGTGTAGAATTAGTGTTATTGATTCCCAAGAAGATTTCAGCAAATGCATTTCGTCTGTTTTCTGCCAACTTGATCATTCTGTTTTCCCCATTGGTTATAGATTGCTAATGTAGTGTAATAACCAAACCAAAGCCTGATTGAACAGGATAAGGTCAAAGGTCAAATTCAATGTTGTCAATCTTTAATTCAACGTTTTATCTTTTTGTTGCATTAGTTAGAACATCATTGCTTCGTTCATGTCTTTCTATTTCAAAGTCAACAAATTTTAGAATCAGCGACATTCAAGCAAAAAAGATCAACTTTTCTTTTCAAGGAAATATCAATGTCTCTCTTCAACACCAGTACGAATATTTCTGAATTAAAACACAATAGAAATATGCAACAATTCTTCTAATGCATAAAATTTGATAAGTTGATCTTTTGTCCGATCGCTCAGAAGGAGGATGGTTTAGAAGCATCGAAATAGTCTTTGTAACTGACTGCTTAAAAATGAACTAGAACCATATGGTTGATATTGTCAACAGCTTCAACGATGGGGTAGACGATTGTTCTGTCTCAAAACTATCTAACATCTGAAAGGAAAATGAAGAGATTCGTAATGTTGGAATATATCAGAGATCTCACATCATAACCATTAATAAAGTACTCATCTCCCATTCTCTTCAATTGAAAAAGCTGTAATCATGGGTGCTCCATGGACCTGCCCACCGATGGCGATAATAAAACATTCTGATAATAAAAAATATCATGATTATTCTAGTACTCTCTGATCTTTGTGTTACGTTCTATATTGCAAAGCTGATGATACAATGGTTTCTTGGTTGAAAGATTTGCATGACTTACAGAGAGAGAATAGATCGGTTGGGAATCTCCAGCGGATGAATCCACCCTTTCCTGTACTCAGGGTTTATGTTATCCCATTGCTCTAAGAAGAACAAGTTGGGCTCAGCTGAGGCTCTTGTAATATTGGTAACTTTATCACCGTCTCTTCCTTCAGCAATGTCAGTTACGTCAGTTTGAGCACTTTTTCGTGAGTTGTTCGATTCTTTCCCATTCAACTCGACCTTCTGTCATATTTTGCTTCAGTTGGAGGGCAGATATATTATACCCCGGGTAGTGATGTCCCATTGCACTAAGAGAGACGAATTGGCTTTGTCGTGACAATTCGTGACCGCAGTTACTTTAGCGACCTCGTTCACATCAGCTGTAGTAGTTTTTTTTTATGGAGTGCTCTATTATTTCCCACATTAAGCATGGCATTGTGTCACATTTGCTCCGCTGGGAAGACAAATGAATTATAACCCGGGCTATTCTTTATTGCGTATTCCATTTTTTCCCATATCAGACTTGACTTGTTTGCATTCATTCCGGAGAAATATGCAACTGAAAATCAAGCCTAATGTTGAAAATTGGTGCACCTCATGAAAAAATGCTCTAGCCGGCGTTACTGATAATGTTAAAGTAACTATGGTTGTTAAAAGAACTGAAGTTGCAAAAGAGTCAAGACGAGTCTGAATTGTCCATCTGAGTGCAATGGGACAGGGACAGCACAGACCCGGGGCGAACTTCTTCCTCGCAGCTTGGCCGAGTGATAAACCCCAAAGAAGAACTGGAAGGTACCATACACCCTTCACAAAGTCCAGCCTATGGAAAGGAGGAAGGTCCTATTGGGACTTCTGGTAACGTCTACCCTGAACTAATGATCGTCATGGTTCACCTCTGAGGCCATCACTTCTTTATAGACTTGTTTAATCCCCCACACTCCTGGAAGCAAAAAGCTTGAAAACTCAATCCAGCCATGGAATGGAGTAGGTAGCTATGGAAATTAGGCTTAGTAAGTTGGCTTGAATTTACGGCTTGTAAGTAAGTCAGGGTTTGTGAGTTAGCGAACCAGTCCTATTTTAGATGCTCTCAACACCCAGCTATTGAACAGCAATGACTTTCAAGCCATGAACCACTGCTGAAAAATATTTTCTGCAAATTATCGTGACCCCCATTACATATGGCAATAGATGATAGAAAAAACAACTACACAAAAGTTCTGTTGGAAATTGCAGCCTCAGTGTCTTTTCATTGCACATGGTGAAGTTCTGTGTCCTTCATTGGACATAGACCTTCCCCGGTCAGATCCTCCATCCTTGTCTATCATGGGCCAAACGGCGGCAACACTTTATGAACATTGCTATTTCGCCATGCCGACTTATTTATGCAGGCTGAACTTTTGCATATGGTCTTTGGAGATCCACATTGTGAGTCATGATCATGTGATCTCAACTTGTTTTCTCTGATAACCTCTGCTTATTGTTGGATCACTGTGGTCTGAATCATTTTAATCAGTGTACCCAACTCTATGGAAAAGTGTAAAAACTCACATACACGTGAATTTTCTGATGGTTCTTTATATAAAAACAGGACACATATGATCTATTTTTCACTGCTGCCATTTGAAAAGAAAGATGAAGGCTGTAGTTCTGGTGAGAGCGTGTGTATCCTGTCTTCATATGGAAGAGCATTTGATTCAAAGAAAAGGCTGGATTCAACTGGTACACATTCCCAACCGCTCTATTTTCTGTCTGTAACTTATGGAAATCTTTCAACCAAAAAACCATTGTATCATTAGCCCCACAATATAGAGAGAAAGACAAAAATTACAGAGCACTTAAATAATTTTCACGAAATTTTTTATTATCAGAAAGTTTTATTATCGCCATCGGTAGGCAGGTCCATGGAGCAGCCGTGATCACAGCCTATGGCAGGCAGTCGGATAGGCAGGTCAATCATTCTGGCAGGAATGAAGTGGTTTAATGCAGTTTTATGGTCTTTGTTCCACATATTTTTTCAATGGCAGGCACTATCAACAGGCAGTCAGATAGGCAGGTCCATCCTTCTGGCAGGAATGAAGTGGTTTAACGCAGTTTTATGGTCTTTGTTCCACATCTTTTTTCAATGGCAGGCACTATCAACAGGCAGTCGGATAGGCAGGTCCATTCATTTGGCAGGAATGAAGTGGTTTAACGCAGGTTTATGGTCTTTGTTCCACATCTTTTTTCAATGGCAGGCACTATCAACAGGCAGTCGGATAGGCAGGTCCATCCTTCTGGCAGGAATGAAGTGGTTTAACGCAGTTTTATGGTCTTTGTTCCACATCCTCCCAGTGCTGGAAGCTGAGGTAAATATAATCATAGAAACAAATTAATATAGGATTATTTACAATAAATATAAAAAAAACATCAATGGAACATGCACACAAGAAATGATAAAAATATATATCTCAACTATATACCTGAGTGGATATAACGGGCTCGAAACAGCTTGCATCTTGGTAGCATCGAAAGTGACTCGGTTCGAAATAGACACGTAAATCGTGTTTCCGAGCTAAATCCTCTGTTCGAAAAGTCGAAAGTATTTGAATGGTCGAAAGGTCAAATGTCGAAAGATACACGAAAGATTGATGATGATGATGCTGATGATGATGGCAATGGTGAGATTAAATGTGTGAAGTGGTGACATTGTGTGATTCTACATTGGTGAAATTAATAAGACAATAAAAAAAAATCATGACTATACAAATAGCAAATGGGATGAGGGCGAATATGTTGGCTGCCAGGGCGAGTCCTATGGATACAAATAATGAAACTAAAATAATTGCCATCACGAAAATGTTAAGTTTGGGGCCTCTGATGCGTTGTATTAATTTTGTAAGTATAGACGTTGGTACAGGATTTTGAGTATCCTGTTGACCGTTACCGACTGCAGGTCCGTCGATGTCAATGAAATAGCTGGGACCCTCCACCATCGGTAGAGGATTTGGTTGATCCATGGCGAAATGTACCCTTTTGGTGGAGGGCCTGCTAACATGGGTAGACCCCGACGGACCTTCCACAGTCGGTAACGGTCCACCAACGTCTATAACGCTAGGTGTAATTGATGGTTCCCCAACGTTTGGTTCCGTTGGAGAACTCGATCGATTACCCATTTTTTGTATTTGTGCTTTGTTGTTGTTGTTGTTGTTGTTGTTGTTGTTGTTGTTGTTGTTGTTGTGCCTGATGATGATGATGATGATGATGATGATGATATTTAGGAATTGTATAAAAAGATTTAGTTTGCAAAACGATGCTTCCAAGAAAACTGAATAAACCAAACGTTTTTCCAGGAGATTCTCAATGGAAATGAATTTAGCAAGGTTTTCTTGATATACAGCATAATGATAAAATGACGTTTCGTTCGTTTTCACGTAATAATACGATGACGTCTTCGAATTATTAGCTAAAAATCCCACCCTAACGGCAAGAGCTTCAGCTTGTGGGGCCGGGCTTAAATACTGATGCTGACCCTAATAACAGAATATAGGCTGAAATATTTGAATAAAATGCTTCATTTCAGGTATTAACATGACTGGGTGGAAATCAAGTCCTTAATATTATCATTATCAGTGATTTTTTTATCACGAGGGCTCTGATATCTCACTTCGATTTCTCCCCTGGAAATATAGTTATCAGTATAGCTCAGTGGTTAAATCAAGACGTTCAGCTTAAAGAATTTAATTTCAAATCTTTTCTGGAAGATTTTTATCGGTATAGATCAGTAATTTTGTTGACAGCTTTCAATTCTTATGTTGAGAAAGTATTATTGATAGAGTTTGGTAGTCGAAGCGAAACTTCAAATCTTCCGACATTTAAAATCAAATTTCTAATTTAGTTTTCTTTTCAGTTGATCAATGATTAGAGGACAATGTTGAAAGCAGTAAGATTCTAAAATAAATACCTCTTGGAGAAGAATTTATTGATATTAATCAGAGATAATGGTGCAAGTTGGAAGGCTGTGAGATTCCACCTTCTATTCTTCTTTGGAAAACCATTTATTGGTTCAGATATATTGCTGGAAGATAACATTGGAGGCTGTGAGGTTTCAATTTCGATTCTTTTCCAAAAAATGTATACATTAATGCAGTTGAATATTTAGACAAACGTTAAAGTTTTAATTCTTTCTTTGAAAAACATTTTTGCTGGACGAAAGAAGGAGTAGGAGTTCCAATTTTCAATCCTCTAATTTAATTGATCTTGTCAGCCAGATCAACTTAGAAATGAAAGAAACTTATGTCGAAGGTTCTAGTTCACAGTTTCTAGAAGAATCAGAATGTGAACATAATATGGAAGTAGACATGATGTTGGCACTGAAAAGAAAGGAAAAAGGATAGAAAAGAGAGGAGGATAAACGGAAAGAAAAAGACGAATTAGTCGAAACAAAATTTCGCCAGAAAGTTACAAGAAAAAAAAATAACGATGAAACAAAAAAAAAGGAATCAAAAATTTGGGATAAAAAGGAAAAAAATGGACGATGAAAAGAAAAAGATAGATAACAAAAAGATGCTCCACCCGTTTTCATCTGGGGAGACAAAAGCAAATGTCGATGTTAAAGCGACCGATGACGCAAAAGTGTCAGCATGAGCACAGATTGTCATTCTTGACCTGAAAGAAATTAGAAAACTCAAGCAACTATGGTTGATAAAGCAAGGAACGTTGCTAAAATTGTCAGGATAAGCCAAGATTAACATTATTAAAGTGAGAAAAAAATGGAAAACTGAAGGAACTACCAAAGTTGTAAAAGTGTCAGGATGTATCAGGAGTATGATTATCCATCATCATCATCAACATTATCATTATAATCATTTTTTTTCATTATTATTATTATTATTATTATTATTATTATTATTATTATTATTATTATTATTTGGAATCTCACACCAGTTGCTTGGTGGTAACCGCTGGAGTTTGAGTGACAGCAAGTCTCCTCAAGTCTCCAGCCCTCCTCTCCTGGTATTCATAGGTCGCAGTAATTCTGCGATTTACAGTTTCACACCGGTTGCCCAGTGGTTATCGCTGAAGGCTGAGTGACAATAAGTCTCCTCAGGTCTTCAACTAACGTCTCCTCTCTCCTTCGCATATCATGACAGAGCTACGATTCGTTGCAGTACTTATATCTCTAGCTCCTTCCTCAGTATCCGTGCAGTTCCCAGTAGTGCTGCGGTCTGTACGGCTTCTATCTTTCCCCTAATCCCGATCTCCTCCAGTCTCACCCTCAGCGTTTTGGGGACAGTTCCTAGTGCGCCCACTATGACTGGTACTACCCTGGTTTTCATGTTCCACATCTTCCTTAACTCTCTTGCTAGGTCCTGGTATTTTTCCCTTTTTTCACCCTCCTTCTTTTTTACTCTATGGTCTGCAGGCATAGCAACGTCTACTATTTGGCAGGCCTTCCTTTTCCCCACTCACATAGTCCACAGCAGTGCTGTGGTTGACAGCTTCACACAAGTTTCCTGGTGGTTATTGCTGGAAATTTGATGACAATAAGTGTGTTCAGATTTTCAGCGTTTCTCACATATTTCTTTCTGTGCTTTGTTCCACCTTAACCATGACTTTTTTTAGGCTCTTAGGCCATTGCTAACAGTGGGGGTCGTAGATCTAATAGATCTAGTATTCTCCTCAGTATTCATGCAGTGCTGTGGTCCGTATCATCTCAAACCTTCCATTTATTCCCAGTTTTTCCAGTCTCGTTCAGTGTCTTTGGTACAGCTCCAAATGCATCTATTATTACTGGTATTACCCTGACTGTCATGTTTCCCACCTCCTTCAGTTCCTTTGCAAGTTATTTTCCTAACTTTTTGCTCTCTTGCTTATCCAGTCTGAGATTTGTACGCACAGCCACATCTTTTATTTGGCATGTTCTCCTCTTTTCGTCAACGATTGCCAGGTAGAGTCTTTTTGCTTGGATGCGGTGGTCAGTTTGGTTGTTCAAGTCCCCGAGTAATTTGTGACTCACATTCTCCTCGGCTTTTACTAGCATGAGCTAATATAATTTTCCCGCATGGTTCAACCCTATCTGTTTGCTCAGTTCCCAGTGTATCACTGTTGCTACTCTATCATGTCTGTTTTTATGCTCCTTATGGGCTAATTAACCACATTCTCTAGCTTTGTGGTTTACAGTCTCATCCCATTCTCTGCATAGGCGGCATTTGCTGTTTGTTTTGATTCTGTCGATTTTTGTGTAGTTTGTCCTGATGCATTTGTTTCAGGCTACCTTGATGAGCGATTTTGCTTCTCTCTTCAGATTTCCTTTCCGTAACCATGTCCATAATCTCTTGTCTGCAATTTTTTGTATCTATCTTCTGAATTCTCTGTATATTTTTTCGATTCCCATCTTCCTTTCCTTGTTTGCTGTGCTGCTCCTCTTTTGGAACTTAAATCCCTTCTGAATTTCGACAGGGTCCTGGGTGACTTGAAAGTCTAATAAATTTAAAGCACATAAATTGAAAGAAAAGAAAATTCCGTTTGATTTTGAAATCGATCCAACAATTGTATTTACCACGTTCTTAAACACTGGTATATTGTTGCTTTCATTGCTTTCTTTAGTTATGAAATTCTCTTTTTTTAAACGAGTGCAAAGAATGTCCCTATAAAAATCGACTGAATAATTGTCGTAAAATTCAATCTTGAAATGTTTGTTGTAGGTAAATTGTCTTCTGCTGATTTCGGATATTCTTTTGTTCTTCCTTGCGGTAAATACCATTGGCAGATCGATCCCTGACCCAGGAAGTGGTGCCACACGGATTTGTTGTCTCTGCTTTACAATTGAATTTCCTCACACCCAATACTTTATCCGTTTTTTGCAGGGGAATTAAGGAGAATATAATTGAATCATAGAGAATATCTAATATCGGATTAGTTATATTATCAAAGGGATAATTTCAATGAAGCATTCACAACAAGAATATGTTTTTGAACAATATACCTTTGTGAATTTAACAAGCTCCAAACAGCTAACGTCTCGCTGCCATCCCAAGTCAATTGGTCCAATTAGAGCTTCAATCAAGCTTATCCTGAAGATCATTTGCAAATACACAAGTCACACTGACGGATTTATTCCTTTGTTTGAAAAGTCTGATGCATTCAAATGATTGCAAATGTTGGAAAATCTGCAACTTACTTGGTCCAAAAATCAGGCTTATCTGAATATATGTATATTTATATAGAGAGAGAGAGGGGAGAGAGAAAGTAGGGAAAGATAACCTTATATTATAGCAAGAGGCCAAATTTCAGCTTCCACAATGACCTCTTGTGTAGAATTAGTGTTATTGATTCCCAAGTAGATTTCAGCAAATGCATTTTGTCTGTTCTCAGCCGACTTGATCATTTTGTTTCCCCATTGGTTATAGATTGCTAATGTAGTGTAATAACCAACCCAAAACATGATTGAACAGGATAAGGTCAAAGGTCAAATTCAATGTTGTCAATCTTTAATTCAAGGTTTTATCTTTTTGTTGCATTAGTCAGAAGATCATTGCTTCGTTCATGTCTTTCTATTTCAAAATCAACAAATTTCGGAATCAGCGACATTCAAGCAAAAAAGATGAACTTCTCTTTTCAAGGAAATATCAATGTCTCTCTTCATTGCCAGTACTAATATTTCTGAATTAGAACACAATAACAAAATGCAACAATTGTTCTAATGCATACAATTTGATAAGTTGATCTTTTGTCCGATCGCTCGGAAGGAGGATGGTTTAGAAGCATCGACATAGTTTTTGTAACTGACTGCTTCAAAAATGAACTAGAACAATGTGGTGGATATTGTCAACAGCTTCAATGATGGGGTAGACGATTGCTCTGTCTCAAAACTATCTAACATCTGAAAGGAAAATGAAGAGATTCCTAAAGTTAGTCTATATCAGAGATCTCACATTATAACCATTAATAAAGTACTCATCTCCCATTCTCTTCAATTGAAAAAGCTGTAATCATGGGTGCCCAATGGACCTGCCCGACGATAGCGATAATAAAACATTCCGATAATAAAAAATATCATGATTATTCTAATACTCTCTGATCTTTGTGTTACTTTCTATATTGCAAAGCCGATGATACAATGGTTTCTTGGTTGAAAGATTTGCATGACTTACAGAGAGAGAATAGATCGGTTGGGAATCTCCAGCGGATGAATCCACCCTTTCCTGTACTCAGGGTTCATGTTATCCCATTGCTCTAAGAAGAACAAGTTGGGCTCAGCTGAGGCTCTTGTAATATTGGTAACTTTATCACCGTCTCTTCCTTCAGCAATGTCAGTTACGTCAGTTTGAGCACTTTTTCATGAGTTGTTCGATTCTTTCCCATTCAACTCGACCTCCTGTCATATTTTGTTTCACTTGGAGGGCAGATATATTATACCCCAGGTAGTGATGTCCCATTGCACGAAGAGAGACGAATTGGCTTTGTCGTGACAATTCGTGACCACAGTTACTTTAGCGACCTCGTTCACATCAGCTGTAGCAGTTTTTTTTTATGGAGTGCTCTATTATTTCCCACATTAAGCATGGCATTGTGTCATATTTGCTCCGCTGGGAAGACAAATGAATTATCCCCCGGGCTATTCTTCATTGCGTATTCCTTTTTTTTCCCATATCAGACTTGACTTGTTTGTATTCATTCCGGAGAAATATGCAACTGAAAATCAAGCCTAATGTTGAAAATTGGTGCACCTCATGAAAAAATGCTCAAGCCGACGTTACTGATAATGTTAAAGTAACTATGGTTGTTAAAAGAACAGAAGTTACAAAAGAGTCAAGACGAGCCGGAATCGTCTATCTGGATGCAATAGGACAGCACAGACCCGGGTCGAACTTCTTCCTCGCAGCTTGGCCGAGTAATAAACCCCAAAGACGAACTGGAAGGTACCATACACCCTTCACAAAGTCCAGCCTATGGAAAGGAGGAAGGTCCTATTGGTACTTCTGGTAGCGTCTACCCTGAACTAATGATCGTCATGGTTCAACTCTGAGCCCATCACTTGTTTATAGACTTGTTTAATCCCCCACACACCTGGAAGCAAAAAGCTTGAAAACTCAATCCAGCCATGGAATGGAGTAGGTAGCTATGGAAATTAGGCTTAGTAAGTAGGCTTGAATTTAGGGCTTGTAAGTAAGTCAGGGTTTGTGAGTTAGCGAACCAGTCCTATTTTAGATGCTCTCAACACCCAGCTATTGAACAGCAATGACTTTCAAGCCATGAACCACTAAACAAAAGTTCTGTTGGAAATTGCAGCCTCAGTGTCTTTTCATTGCACATGGTGAAGTTCTATGTCCTTCATTGGACATAGACCTTCCCCGGTCAGATCCTCCATCCTTGTCTATCATGGGCCAAACGGCGGCAACACTTTATGAACATTGCTATTTCGCCATGCCGACTTATTTATGCAGGCTGAACTTTTGCATATGGTCTTTGGAGATCCACATTGTGAGTCATGATCATGTGATCTCACCTTGTTTTCTCTGATAACCTCTGCTTATTGTTGGATCACTGTGGTCTGAATCATTTTAATCAGTGTACCCAACTCTATGGAAAAGTGTAAAAACTCACATACACGTGAATTTTCTAATGGTTCTTTATATAAAAACAGGACACATATGATCTATTTTTCACTGCTGCCATTTGAAAAGAAAGATGAAGGCTGTAGTTCTGGTGAGAGCGTGTGTATCCAGTCTTCATATGGAAGAGCATTTGATTTAAAGAAAAGGCTGGATTCAACTGGTACACATTCCCAACCGCTCTATTTTCTGTCTTTAACTTATGGAAATCTTTCAACCGAAAAACCATTGTATCATTAGCCCCACAATATAGAGAGAAAGACAAAAATTACAGAGCACTTAAATAATTTTCACGAAATTTTTTATTATCAGAAAGTTTTATTATCGCTATCGGTAGGCAGGTCCATGGAGCAGCCGTGATCACAGCCTATGGCAGGCAGTCGGATAGGCAGGTCAATCCTTCTGGCAGGAATGAAGTGGTTTAATGCAGTTTTATGGTCTCTGTTCCACATATTTTTTCAATGGCAGGCACTATCAACAGGCAGTCAGATAGGCAGGTCCATCCTTCTGGCAGGAATGAAGTGGTTTAACGCAGTTTTATGGTCTTTGTTCCGCATCTTTTTTCAATGGCAGGCACTATCAACAGGCAGTCGGATAGGCAGGTCCATCCTTCTGGCAGGAATGAAGTGGTTTAACGCAGTTTTATGGTCTTTGTTCCACATCTTCCCAGTGCTGGAAGCTGAGGTAAATATAATCATAGAAACAAATTAATATAGGATTATTTACAATAAATATAAAAAAAACATCAATGGAACATGCACACAAAAAATGATAAAAATATATATCTCAACTATATACCTGAGTGGATATAACGGGCTCGAAACAGCTTGCATCTTGGTAGCATCGAAAGTGACTCGGTTCGAAATAGACACGTAAATCGTGTTTCCGAGCTAAATCCTCTGTTCGAAAAGTCGAAAGTATTTGAATGGTCGAAAGGTCAAATGTCGAAAGATACAAGAAAGATTGATGATGATGATGCTGATGATGATGGCAATGGTGAGATTAAATGTGTGAAGTGGTGACATTATGTGATTCTACATTGGTGAAATTAATAAGACAATAAAAAAAAATCATGACTATACAAATAGCAAATGGGATGAGGGCGAATATGTTGGCTGCCAGGGCGAGTCCTATGGATACAAATAATGAAACTAAAATAATTGCCATCACGAAAATGTTAAGTTTGGGGCCTCTGATGCGTTGTATTAATTTTGTAAGTATAGACGTTGGTACAGGATTTTGAGTATCCTGTTGACCGTTACCGACTGCAGGTCCGTCGATGTCAATGAAATAGCTGGGACCCTCCACCATCGGTAGAGGATTTGGTTCATCCATGGCGAAATGTACCCTTTTGGTGGAGGGCCTGCTAACACGGGTAGACCCCGACGGACCTTCCACAGTCGGTAACGGTCCACCAACGTCTATAATGCTAGGTGTAATTGATGGTTCCCCAACGTTTGGTTCCGTTGGAGAACTCGATCGATTGCCCATTTTTTGTATTTGTGCTTTGTTGTTGTTGTTGTTGTTGTTGCTGTTGTTGTTGTTGTTGTTGTTGTTGTTGTTGTTGTTGTTGTTGTGCCTGATGATGATGATGATGATATTTAGGAATTGTATAAAAAGATTTAGTTTGCAAAACGATGCTTCCAAGAAAACTGAATAAACCAAACGTTTTTCCAGGAGATTCTCAATGGAAATGAATTTAGCAATGTTTTCTTGATATACAGCATAATGATAAAATGACGTTTCATTCGTTTTGACGTAATAATACGATGACGTCTTCGAATTATTAGCTAAAAATCCCACCCTAACGGCCAGAGCTTCAGCTTGTGGGGCCGGGCTTAAATACGGATGCTGACCCTAATAATAGAATATAGGCTGAAATATTTGAATAAAATGCTTTATTTCAGGTATTAACATGACTGGGTGGAAATCAAGTCCTTAATATTATCATTATCAGTGATTTTTTTATCACGAGGGCTCTGATATCTCACTTCCATTTCTCCCCTGGAAATATAGTTATCAGTATAGCTCAGTGGTTGAATCAAGACGTTCCGGTTAAAGAATTTAATTTCAAATCTTTTCTGGAAGATTTTTATCGGTATAGATCAGTAATTTTGTTGACAGCTTTCGATTCTTCTGTTGAGAAAGTATTATTGATAAAGTTTGGTAGTCGAAGCGAAACTTCAAATCTTCCGACATTTAAAATCAAATTTCTAATTTAGTTTTTTTTTCAGTTGATCTATGATTAGAGGACAATGTTGAAAGTAGTAAGATTCTAAAATGAATACTTCTTGAAGGAGAATTTATTGATATAAATCAGAGATAATGGTGCAAGTTGGAAGGCTGTGAGATTCCACCTTCTATTCTCCTTTGGAAAACCATTTATTGGTTCGGATATATTGCTGGAAGATAACATTGGAGGCTGTGAGGTTTCAATTTCAATTCCTTTCAAAAAAATGTATTTATTAATCCAATTGTATATTTAGATCAAAACGTTAAAGTTTCAATTCTTTCTTTGAAAAACTTTTTTGCTGGACGAAAGAAGGAGTAGGAGTCCGAATTTTATATCCTTTAATTTAATTGATCCTGTCAGCCAGATCAACTTAGAAATGGAAGAAACTTATGTCGACAGTTCTAGTTCACAGTTTCTAGAAGAATTAGAATGTGAACATAATATGGAAGTAGACGAGATGTTGGCACTGAAAAGAAAGGAAAAAGGAAAGGAAGAAGAGGAGGATAAACGGAAAGAAAAAGACGAATTAGTCGAAAGTAAATTTTGCCAGAAAGTTAAAAGAAAAAAAATAACGATGAAACAAAAAAAAAGGAATAAAAAATTTGGGATAAAAAGGAAAAAAATGGACGATGAAAAGAAAAAGATAGAAAAAAATAGATCACCCAAAGACAAAGTGCTCCACCCGTCTTCATCAGGGGAGGCAAAAGCAAAAGTCGATGTTATAGCGACCAAAGACGCAAAAGTGTCACCATGAGCACAGATTGTCATTCATGACCTGAAAAAAATTAGAAGACTCAAGCAACTATGGTTGATAGAGCATTTAAAGTTGCAAAGGTGTCAAGATGAGCCCAGATTATCATTATTGAAGGCCGAAAAAAAAAAATCAATGAGTGGTGATTGATAAAGCAACAAAAGTTGCAGAAGTATCAGGATGATACCAGATTATCATTATTGATGTGAAAAAAAAGTGGAAAACCAAAGTAACAGTGGTTGATAAAACAACCAAAAAAAAAACAAACAAAGAACCTTATTTTGATGCTGATAGTTTTAATTCCTTGTTCCTATTACGAGATGTTTTATTCTGTAGAAGATCTTCAAAAAGAAGTTGTTTTATTTCTTCTCGAATGTCTTTCATGACATTTTCCTTACAATAACACATCTTATCAATTTTCTTTTTTTTTCCACGAGCAGGGGGGTGGATATTTTTATTTCTATTGATTTCTGTCCTTATCATAATGTTCATATCATCAGTAGCAGTCGACAAAGGTCTTTCCCATTTTCTTTCCATTGAGCTATAACTCTGTCGTATCTTAACTTTGTATCTCATCCCCAGCCCCATTGCATGACTGGTCATTTCATACTGAGTTCACTGTCCAATGGGAACCAATCAGTTGGCTTTTCTCTCTATCTGAGATAGATAGATAGATAGACATGAATAGACTGATAGATAGATAGATAGATAGATAGATAGATAGATAGAGATAGATAGATAGATAGATAGATAGATATGAAAAGAGTGAGATATATAAATAGATTGATAGATAGACGTCAACATATTGATAGATATGGAGAGACTGAGATAGATAGATAGATAGATAGATAGATAGATAGATACATACATACATACATACATACATACATACATACATATGAACAGATTGAAGTTGATAGATGGATAGATACATAGATAGGAAGATAGATAGATAAAAAGATAGATATGAACAGAGTTAAGTCGATAGATAGATGGACACATAGATAAATAGATAGATATGAACAAATTGAGATAGATAGATAGATAGATAGATAGATAGATAGACAGATATGAACAGACCGGGATAGATAGATATGAACAGACCGGGATAGATAGATAGATAGATAGATAGATAGATAGATGGATAGATAGGGAAGAAAACGTAGAGAGTGGTTAGGAAAAAAGGAAAAAAATAGTGGGAAAAAAAAGAAAAAGTGATGATGATGATGATGATCATGATGATGATGATGATCATGATGATCATGATCATGATCATGATCATGATCGTATTTTTTCGAAGAGTCGAATAAAGAAGTTAAAGAAATAACCAAAATTGGACAGACTTGGGTCAGTCAAATGTCGGAGAGGTGTCAATGGGTTGAGTCTAATAGATGAGGTAGGGGACAAGATGTGAATTTGATTCTTTTTAGAAAAAATACCAAAAAAAAAAATGAACAATTTACATAATGAATAATAAATAAATGAATAAGTAAATAAGTAAATAAATAAATGATTGGATGAATAAAACAACATAGAAATCCTTCTTTTTTTTCTTTTTCTTTTTTTTTTCTTTTTTTTTTCTTTTTCTTTTTTTTTCTTTTTCTTTTTTTTTCTTTTTCTTTTTTTTTTTTCTTTTCGTAATAAGGAGATAGAAAGAAGGAGAAGAAGAAGGCCGATGATTTGAGTTCCGGAAGAAGGCACTGGCAAAACTTGAGAGAAAAAAAAAATCTCCATGACAATGAAGATGAGCCGAATGAAAGCGAACAGGTTTTTTTCTTTTATAAGCGATGGAGTAGCGTACAATGTCCGAGTCCAGAGTGAATTAGACGTGTGGCCATCCAATCTGGCGTCTTGGAAGACGTGTGAAGCATCCGTTGCATCTTGAGGGATTTTCTGGTTGTTGAATAGTTACGCAAATCCTCAGCATGTGCGACCGACGAGCATTTCAATAGACAGGGACAAGATTGTACGACGAACCCAGATGTGCTCCATGAAACTTCATTTAGGTTGTCCAGTGCAAGGGTTTGGGATAGGAGCGGCAGTCGTGCGGGTGGTGTGCAAGCAATAGAAGGAACAAGGGTTGGGGGATATAAAAAAAAAAAAAGTGCTAGGTATGGGTGGTGGTAGTGTAATAGTAATGGCAGGAATAAGAGCTTGGAAACCCAGTGTAAGATATTGGGTTCGGGCGGTGGTTGTGGTCGGATACTAGCAGTAGCAGGGACGAAGGAGGGGAAACTGAAAGTTGATTAGATGGAACAATTGAAGCCGAAAAAAGTCTGTTGAATAAGGAGACCAGGAAAAGAAAAGGGGAGAGAGTGTTTAATTGTAGACGGGCGGAGGCTCTTTTGACGATTGCCTTCACGGTTTAGAGAATTACAGGTTTTTTGTTGAGTAAGTTGATAGGATAGGAATGGAAGGAATGAGATATGGAAAAGGAATCAATAAGATAAAAAAAAAGTATAAATGGATGCGGTCAATGAGACAATCAACGAGAAGGGGAATGATTAAAAATTAGGTAGCACTCTGAGAGCACACACTTTTGTCAACACCATTTCGGGGGAGGGGGGATCGTGCATGGATCCGTCCAAAAACCGAATCACGTCTTCCGTAGCAAATTAACCACCCTACCACAAACTTTCATTGAGAACCTTAGCAGATATTGTATGGATGAACATGTCCGTATATATGAAAATCTGGATTTTTTTTAAAATCCCAGATAAATACCTCCCAATCAAGAAGAAATACCTAGATCCGTCCCTAAAATTCAACCACCCTTTCCTTACCCTATTGTCGAGACTTTCGCAAAACTGAAATCCATTCAGTACTCTGAGATATCGTGAAGACAGACTAACGACAAGACGGAAAACTGCGACCAAATTTCTACAACTTCGTCGACAGCGGGAAAAAAAAGAATTCGTCGGTAATGAGCAAAATTAAACGATCTGGCGCGAAGGTACAAGAACAAGAATAATCTTCAGCAAAATTGGGGGTTTGAACCGATTTGTAAAATTTACATCCCCCACCGTATTTAAATCTGCAACCAACTAATTGTCTCTTATTGACCGAGCTAAATTAACAAGTCTTTAGATATCAACGAAAATCTATCATACACTTACGTGTTGACTAGCTTCATTGTAATAAATACGTTTATACAAAAAATATATTTCAGTGTTTTTTTCTCATCATATATGCAATGAAAGAAAATTACAGTAACCATCTTTAGTCATGGTAGAACGTGGATTGGAGTTTGACCCTGCAGGATCCAAGCCTGTTCTCAGTTAAGGGTCGCGGCACAAAAAAAGGTTGGAATTCATTGGTGTAGCTCAAAGCTGCTAACAATCGCTATACAGCAAGCGCGCTTTATAGTAGTTCAGCTGAACTTACTCTTCAATGGAGTATACAATGAAGATCAAACTAACTAACAATGGCTTGTGATATAATCTTCATCACTTTTTTTGCACCGCAGCAAGTCCACCAGTGTTTGACACTCCATCGGGATCGAACTTGCTACCAACAGCTTTAGAGACTTGGTTGTTAAGCATTATATTGAAAATTGATTAGAAAAAGGAGCTTTTCAAAAAGAATTAAAAGAAGATGAAGAAGAAGAAGAAGAAGAAGAAGAAGAAGAAGGAGAAGAAGAAGAAGAAGAAGAAGAAGAAGAAGAAGAAGAAGAAGAAGAAAATTAAGGGAGAAAGAAAGATGAAAGGAAAGATGGACAAGAATAAGAAGAATATAAAAAGAAGAAGAAGAAAAAGACAAGGAATAGAAGAAGAAGAAGAAGAAGAAGAAGAAGAAGAAGAAGAAGAAGAAGAAGAAGAAGAAGAAGAAGAAAAGGAACAGGAAGAAAAATAACAACAACAACATCAACTGCAACCGATCACCATCACCAAAAACAACAACAACAACAGATGGAAGGAAGTGTGAAAAAAAAGAGAAGAAGGATAGAGAGAAAAAGAAAAAGAAAAAACATGAACAAATGCGAAGGAAAAGAATCAAGAACGGATTAAAACTTTTGAGGTGTTTCATTTTAACAAACTAATCAAACATTGTTTGATGAAAGGTTGGCGTTATTGTTTCATTAAAGTTCGTTTCTCATTAAAGGATTTCAATTGTCTCTTTTGTTCTGTCTTTACCAATTAATTATCAGTTTGTCTCCAACGACACTTTCCTTCCATCGACAAAAAGAATTCATTCACTGATTCAGCTGGTAAGTCAGAGGCCTGGGTAACTAGTTTATACCCAAATCTTGTCTTGTTCATTCACTGTCCACATCTGCTGTTTATGTTTCTCCTTCACTGATCAATATCAAACATGCTCGTACAAGGCGGAAAGAAAGAAGCAACTCCCAGTTTATTTGTCTACAGACTTGCAAGATATCCTGAAATTCATTAGCAAACTTGAATAGCAATGGGCTATCCATGTAACAAAGATGTCAGACAATCACTGAATATCACAACATGGATATCCCGAGATCATAAGCAAGATTGTGACTGTCAAAAAGGTAAGATGACCCGAATATTTCGGCGAATTCAGTATACTTTGGTACCTTGACACTCAAAAATGAAAAAGCTGACAGACCTTGGGACAGGCCTATGTCCAGCAACATATTTTATATGGCTGATAATTATGATGATAATGGCAGCCATCATGGTGCTCAAAAAACCCGACCTTGTGCCGAAGTTTCTCTACTCTAACAAATATCTTCCCAAGAAAAAGTGAGAGAGGCGATTTATTCATTGATAACCTTTTTTTTCCAATTTTTTAACTGATCATCTCCAACGTAGCATGCCGCCAAAAGACGTTGGTCACAGAACTGTTTCTATTGACCGACCAACCAGACTTGTCCTATCGTTTTCCATGGTGGGATTTTCTTCTTGAACCGAAACGGAACACCATCTAGTGTCATCGATTTTCATCAGCATCATATTTTTAGCGTCTGTTATTGAAAGTAGACCCTCAAAGATACGCCAAATTTCTCTACTATGGGCGTTGCAGAGCTTGTATTTTTTTAATTTGTCTGGTGTGTCATGCTATGTCGGTCACAGTTTTGTACATGATCTCTGGGGGTTCACGCTGTGAGCTGTGATATTCAGCGGTTGTCTGACATTCTCGTAACCTGGCGAGCCCATTGCCATTTGTTTTCTTCTGCTTTTTCCCCTGTCTAAAACCAACCGAGACTTTTCTCAATCGAATCTTTATAAAATTCCCAAAATGATTCGACGTAAATCTCAACACTTGCTTGTAAGTTCCGAAAACCCTTGCCTATCTGAATTACTAGATCTGGCTCCTTCAAATAGTTTGGAAAAAAAAAGCAACAAAAAAAGGAATTTATCTTTCCCGAGTGAGTCGGACTTTTATCTAATCAGGAGAATTGACGATGGCAAATGTTGTTGAACGTCAAGTAGATTTCAACAAGTGCCAAGAAACCTTTTTAGAAAACATCAACCAAGACTGTCGACAAACATTTTTTCAGTTTTTGAGTGAGTCTCGCTGACGGGCTATGTATGTACGCAAGTTAAATTATAAAGAAATGGATATATATTCCGACAGAATAATTATAAAAGCGTTTTTTTTTCAACTCTTTTTGAACCGACATCCCGTTCTTATACGGTGAATATATGAGTTGGTGCTAGACAGAATGAACAATTGAGGGAATAGGCTGTTGCAGGAATCGAACCTATGTCCAATAGGAGGCTGCTTTGACGCTACGTTGCACTTACCACTGAACAAAGTCTGAGCACGAATAATTGGTTTATACCTGAATCAAATTGGTTTATATCCATATCTGTTGTTTATGTTTTTCAACTCGGACTATCATATTATAAAGAATAGGATATATAATTCGACAGAATACTCTCTGTTTTAACATTTACTCTTTATCAAGCCTAGAAAAAAAACCCATTTTGGGGGAGGGCTTCCTAGAAATCCCCTCAAAATAGGTTTTTAGGTAGGGGTCCGAACCGATATTGCAAAATTGGCCCTATGGTTTGTGTCCAGCTGCGTTTACGTCGTGTGTTTTGTTTTTTTGTTTTTTTTAATTCAGGTGTTCTAGTGATCACTACCCAACGTAAAGCGAGAGAAGTAACCAATTCATTGATCACCCTTTTTTTAAATTTTTTTTAGAATTTATCACCCCCAACACGCCATGACGCTAAAAAGACATTGGTCACGTGGCAGTTCCTATCGAGTGACTAACCAGACCTTTCTGATTTTTTGGTTTGGTTTTTCTCTCTCTCTAGTGTCAGTATTCATGTCAATATGGGTATTTGATTGCGATCGATGTCTTCTTGTGGCGTTAATCATAGGATCAGAAGGGTGGTTCTGGGGAGGGCCTCGTCTTTCTTATCAGGTGTGAGATGAAGAAGCATCCCTGTGACAGGAGGAAAACCATTCATCTCATCTACTGCAAAAGACGGGCTTCGTACTCGGAAGAATAGTTTTTCAACTGTGAGTGTTCTAACCGTAATCTGTCTATCAATTAGTCATTGCTAAATCAATGCCCTTTCCAAAGGTGCCTGTTTGAAAGGAGCCAAATATTATGATGTGTGGGGTAATCTCCCATAATTGTCAAGTAGAATAGTTTTCCGTCTGTCGTACGAAATTACGGCTTAGAAGTAAGTCGGTTATTTCTTTTCAGTATTGTCAAATTTAGATAAAGGTCTATTCTCTTCAATATTCTATTTATTGGCGAACTTCCGTACAAAATCTGAATATGAGTTTGTTTTCCTGTTATAACCAAAACAAAAACAAAATTAGCCGTTTGAGCTGATTTGTAACCCCCCCCCCCAAAAAAAAAAACCCAACGCAATACCATAAGTCTGTCTAACTGACTGATCTTGGACGAAAAATTATCTTATTTCATAAAATATTGTTGTTAGATACAGCACACAAAATCTCCAAAACTCGTACAAAGGCTCCCAAAAGTATGACTATACGACATATTGATAAGATATCAACACAATTTTCGACTCTTTAAGTAACATCAACCTTATTGATTATAAGCATGGTGTTTGCAAGGTTAATAGAGCTCTTTTGTGTGTTGGATGGAAAACGGAAAAAAAATAAAATTTTCTAAAAATTGTAAGGGGGGTAACCTCGATCAGATGTTATTTACCTTGATTTTAGATTTGAATTTTTCAATATGAATTTGAGAGTTACTACTCAAATTATCTATTGCACAATACACAAACAAACCAATGTTCTGTGAAGCTTCCTGAGCGTAGGATGTGTGCGCAATGGCTTTAAAATATCCAAAAAGCGTGAACATCAACGGAAGGTTACTTTGAGCTTCGCATATTGGGGGTAAATGTAATCCTCGATCTTATGGATATAGAATATACAGTTAAACACAGCATAGTCGGTTTAGATTGTGTAATGATCCCCGACTCGATTCCCAATACGAGTGTGGATAAACTCTTCATTAGGAAGATTAAATTTGCCTGTGCATACCGTGGCTGATTGAGTACACCGTAAGCTAGACGTATCCCTTCGTTGTATCCTGATAGATGGGTGATCATAAAAACATGTACATTAAAGTCCTGGTCTCGACCACACTTGAAATTTGCAAGGATCAGGTAAGCTGACGTATACGAGAGAAACTGAGACTTAGTGCCCACTTATACTGCAATCAGAGATGTCTTTTATGAGATCAATGCCTAAAATACGGCATACAAGGCACTAAAAATATATGTATGCTACGAATTGAACACATATTAATACAATAATGAAGTCGAAAGTCATTTGATTGTTCTTTATCTGACTCCCAGATTGTCGACCATTTTTTTAAAAATCATGTTTCGTCTTGATACATGAAAAATATCTCTGAATATGAGAAAGATTTCTGGATCCAATCAAAAATGTAATATTTTTATCCTAGCTTATCGCCCACCAACCCATCAAATGTCATTACAATTACCAAGAACTTTGGGAGATACTGACGAATAGACAAACATATATATATATATATATATATATATATATATATATATATATATATATATATATATATATAATTGATTATAGTAATATCCACAGACAGCTGTTACGCTGTATTGTAACTCTTCAGTGTGACAATGAATTCAATATCCCATCCATTAAGGTCAAAACCTTCAGCCGAGAGACAGATATTCTACCCCTACCCTACGTAGAACTGGACGTTCAGTAGGACGGAATTAAGATATTTTTATTTACACATGATTCCCATCCACCAGAGTGCTCCATCCCAGAGTTGGAAGAGCATTGCATAGTTGCTAATAGTTGATGGGTGCCCAACTTAAGAACTTCCAACTTCGCTGACAGAACAAACTAACGGCTACTAAATACGTTTTTTCATTGTACCAAAAGCACAATTATCGAAAAAATTCTACGCCTAATGAATGAAAACGAAGTTTGAAATTGATCAGAAATGCTTGAGGTCATCTAGCTTGCCAACAGATGGAATACGTTTTTAATCCTGGAAATGATTCAGTGTAGATATGCTATGATAGACCTTCACTGATTCGGTATCATTGGGTCTAGGGGAATGTCGGATTAGAGAAAATAGCAAATCACAGCGTGATTACCCCTATTCAGTAGCTGATTACCCCGTGTAAACTAGTGCAAATAAGCTAATAAAGAAACAGAAATATTAAAAAGAAAGCAAGTTGAATTTACTCCGCTAGTCTGGCACAATTAGTACCTGACAAGTGCCGAACTAGTGAAATCACCGATCACAGAAGGCTCATCACTAAACAAAAGCTAACCCCTTCACCATGCCTAAAGTTATCGTGTATATCAGTACAAGTTAATTAAGAGAAAAGGGTACATTAAAAGGGAAAGCGAAAGAAACATACAGAACTGATCCGGCACAGTTAGGACCTGAGAGGTGCCGTATTAATGAAAATGTCAGATTACGGGATGTTTCCCTGTAAACAATAGCTACCCACCGATTTACATCTTCAAAATGTCAATCAGTACGTGCTAGATAATAAGGGAACTGAAATATTAAATGAAAAGCAAGTGAACTTGACATCACCAGCTCGGCACAACGGGGACTCGAGGAGTACCAAATTAGAGAAAAGGCTGAATCACAGAAGGATTATCTCTGAACAATAGCAGACCAGTGCATCATACCTTTAAAATGCCGTGTAAATCAGTACAAGTTATATAACAAAAGGGAGTGAAATATTAAATGAAAAGCAAGTAAAATTTTAATTAAGTAATGTACTGTATAGACACAGATGAACCATATCTCTAATCGGTGATGGGCGTTGTTTTCGCTTCACAGCACGAGATGGACTTCCATTATTCATTGAAGCCATAACTGGGATTAAATAAGAGCAGAGGACCATCATCAGCCTCAACAACAGTAGCAGCAGTAGCAGCAGCCATTATAAGTCTACTACTGGACAAAGGCCTTTCCCATTTCCTTCCATGACGACTGCAATTACGTTAACTACTGCCATGTCATTCTTCCATTTTGTGCCTGATCTTTTCTTACTGTGTTCACTGTTCCATGGGTAAAAATCAATTAGCCTTTTGCTTCACCTGGTGTAATCTTCTCTTGACGAGTGTCCCGCCCATCTCCATTTTCGTAGCTCAAGCTTTCATATAATATCGTTCTATCTATCTAGTTTTTCCCCTACATTGCCCTTTTGTGTCTCTTTCAGCGATTCCAAGTTAGTCCTCAAGTTGTTTTGTTAGTTCACGTTTTGCATCTGTAAATAAAAAGCTGGTATTAGGCATTCACTGTATATATAATACGCTCTAAGCACATTGATTGGGTGCCTTTAAATACCAACTATTCGTACCAAATGATTTCCACCCAACAGTTATGCGTCTTTTTATTTCGCTTTCATGGTGTTTGTTATCTGTCCTAGGTGAATGTATTCGTCAACCTCTTCTAGATTCTTACCTTCTATTCTTATTCGTCTGATTGGGTTTGGGGGGGGGACTTCATCGTTGAACATTACTTTTGTCTTTGTTCTGTTCATCTTTAAGCCAACCTTTTCCTTTCACTGTTTGAATCAGCCACGTCAGAAGCAAAGGAAGAATCACAGAACCTGTTGAGAGAAAATTATGTATGTGTCAATGGACCGTTTGGAACCGCTCCTAAACACAGTCAAACTCTTCAATAAATAGATTTTTTTTCAAATGGACCTCTTTTTGTGAAAGTATGGGGAAGTAACTCTAATTTTTTTAATATCAAGTGTTGATGAATGCAGGAAAAGAAACAGGAATAGTTTACGAGAGCTCATCGACAGATGAACAGGTCTAGCGTAATTAAACCTATGCGCAATAGTTTGATGCGATAACACCGGGGAATTAGAAATCAGTACCATATCAGTGATGGGGCTGGATTACAGATAGCCGAACGAGTGAGGGGGCTGTTTTATTATGGTCTATTTTATTTATCAAGAGTCAATTGACAGGAATTAGATAGGCTGAGATAACAAATGGCATGTGACTAAATCCCCTTTTTTCTTGAGACGGACGATAGTTAAGCATCAGAGATGATAGTGCGTGTGGAGAATATTAAGGACAGGCCTGGTTCGTCATAATTAAAATTGTCACGTAACCTATATCTTTTAAGAGTATTCTATTTCGGGGATGATCAATTAAAAAAATTGAAAAATGGTTTCCCTCGCGTTTCGTAGGGCAGCGACAAATAAAAAAAATCTGAAATTTAAAATAAAAAAAGAGTTACTTTTCTTTTATGCCTGGAGCAAACGTAGGTACCAGTTTAGCATAAACTTACATTGCGAATTGACCCAACCACTTGAGACCTTTTTAGATGGGAATTCACAAATAGTGTGAATTTTCAATTTTTAGCCCTTTAGCTCTACTGGTGCAACCTGTACGCACTATACATAGGTAGACAGATAGACCCACTGAAAAAGTGAAGAAATCTGTGTTGACAGTTTTGGTTGACCGTCTCAAAAAGATTCTTGCCATTTTCACTGCAGGTGTGGATATATCTCAAACGCTCAGTATTTAATAAAAACATCGCATGTCAATTATGGGAATCGTTATTATTGCAACATATCTTGAATTCTACTTCCAAATATAATTACCATATAATATTTAATCGGAGGAAGAAATCTCACAATTCAACACGTCGAAACTGCCATTACAACCAGGCTTTAAAAAAGCTTTTACATTTTTAATTATGATCCATGGAGAGCTCTCTGAAGATATCTTGCGATTATGGTTATTACCCAGAAATATCTTCCATATGTAAGTTCAAACTCAAAGTAAATGATTAAACGTCCGCTCTGCACATGCCTTTGTCAGAGGCATGAATCCCCTAATAAATGAGGAATAGTAGGGTAAATTTTCCTATTCAGACTCAATCGTTGATCATAGTAGAAGACGGACAACTTTGATTCTAGACCAGGTGAGTACAATCTTTCTGTCCAACATCGTGAAAGGCACGCAATTTACAGTTAGCAAAATTCTGGCATCGGGCCTAGCAAGCTGATCGTGGATTATAACAATGAGTTTTAAAAAAAGGAAAATCAAGCTTGATCGGTGGCGAAAATAATGCAGCCATGACACCCCAAGTACGAAATTTATCTAATAAAACATGTTTGGGAGCTGTTTGAGTATTACCAAAAGTAGCCCTGGAAAATACAGTGCCTACAGCTTGATGCTAATAATCGAAGTCACCAGGAGAGAAATGTATACGTTCAGTATTTTCTGTTATTCTCTCTTCACTTGCACACTCAAACACATACATACACGCACGTATAAACACATACATATATGTCGTTCTGTATGTGACTTTGCGCAAGTGTGTGCACCATGGCTTATATTGTTACAAATATTCTTTTGTTCGTTTATATAGTAATTGGTTATGCTTCAAAAGCGAGAATTAATATATATATATATATATATATATATATATATATATATATATATATATACATATATATATATACATATGTTCACTTTATTCCTCTTGCTTAATCCACATTTCCGATTTTCTAAATAAAACATTCGGTAATCGATATAATTTTGGACATAAACGCACACAAATTGCTTCCACCCAGCCCATTAAAGGTGGGCCGCTGTACCCGACCATTTATAGAGGCGGGAGGCCAAGTATCCCCCACCCCTTTTCTTTCACACCTGACTGGGTACCTGGAAATCAATTTGGGGTGGGGTTTGGGAGGGAGGGGGTTAAAATACCGGAAAACATTACTTCTAATAATAACCCATTTATCAAAACAGCAACAAAAAAGTAAATGTTTTGTTAGGGAAGGATGAATGAAATCGGGAATTGATTACATCGTAAGAAAGGCTTTAAAACGTAGAAATAAGAATAAGCTTCGCCTTTTTTATTGGAAACCGTCAGTCAAAACTGCTATCAAATCTGTCCACTGTTCTTTAGCTTAGGGAGCCTCAAAACTGTCAACATAGGTATCTCCAGTTTTTGAGTGATTCTATAAAAGAGATAGATAGATGTACAGAATCACTTGAAAGCTGAAGATACCTTGTTGATAGTCTACTAGTTATGCTCAAGTGGATGCAGCTAGTTTAATCTGATAGTATAAAATTTGAATATTTTTCTTCTTTACCAAGAAAAAAAAAACTTTTTTAGTTTTGTGAAGGGATGAGGACATTCAGGGAATCGAACGTCGGTTTTCAAGGGGCGTAGGAAAAGAGGGTTGCCAGATCAGGGGAGCCGGGGAGATAATCGAAACTTCATCTCGTACTTTTTATATTCTTATCAACAAAGGCGTGGGAATAGCTAAGCGTGGAATGTAGTCCCCCCCCCCTTTTGTGCCCGGTCGCGTTCGCGCTTGTTATGTTGAAAATTTTGACTCTTTGGTGATCACTGCCCCCCAAAAGGTAAGAGATGTGATTTTTGCATTGATCATCCCCAGCATGGTATGTCGCCAGAAGGCTTTTGTCACGTGATGGTTTCTATAGAGACCTTGTTCGACATTGCCCTCCCTCACTGCAACCAAATTGAATTATTCTGATCTGATCAAAGAATCTCAGTGAGCATTGATTATTATAAAATTACTCTGGTTAGTCACTCACTCGAAAGCGTCACGAGACAGCGTCTTTTGGCTGCAAGCCATGTTCGGGATGATCAATTAAGAAGTTTGAAAACTAACACATGAATATCATACATTTGTTTATATCATTTGGATTGCACCCCAACCCCTCGAAACATCCAGAATAGATTTTCAGGGCAATACTGGATGACTTAGGCTGTTACCGAGATATCACAACTAATTCTTCTTGTTATTGAACCGATGTTAGGAAAGATCCTTCGTCGACTATTTAATGGCAGGCGCCCGAGATATCGATAGAAAACTCCCAACCTGGGGTGAACAAGGTTGGTGATCGAGCGAATCTAAAGGTTCAATACCAGCCTCTTTGAACCCCTGCCTCTGGACTCGATGGATTTCCGAATCGAAAGCTACTCCCGGACCTTTGTTGGTAAGACTATAAAATGTAAGAGATAAAGTTCGGATTATCTCCCCTGCTGACCGGGTCTGGCAACCCATGCTTCCTACGCCCCCCTGAAAAGTGACGTCCGATTTTCTTCGAATGCCCTCAACCCTTTCGTTATTCAAACTGATTGAGACAAGGAGAGCAAGAAACCTGGATTCGATCCACCGATCCCAGGTTTTATCACTTCCTCAAGGAGGCACTGTGGCCTATGGCTTCATCGATGGCAGAGAAAATCAAAACATCGATCGTTTTTGTCTCCCAATCAGTTCAACACACAACTTCCCCGGGAATAAGTAGAGACGGATTATTAGAAGTCCTGATTCATCTGATACTGAACAGAAGTACATACACATGCACAAACACACACACACGCTCGCACATACATACGCACAAACATACACACACACATATACATGCAAAAACATACACACACACACACTTATAGATATACATATAAACACACCACCATTTAATGTATTTATACACACATAGATATATACGTAATAAATAAATTTATACATTCACTTACGTATATACACAGACTTCTATTTCATATATATATATATATATATATATATATATATATATATATATATATATATATATATATACATATAGTTATAACGTTCGATCTTAATTAATATCTTATTCTATTTATATATATCGACGCATACGCGCATGCGCATGTATATAAATGGTTTGGTTTCCCGAGCAAAGATTGATAAATACGAACAAACGTATCGCATGCACACATCCATATCAACACACGACGACACACAACCTCTTAACCACTTACTCAATGTTACCGTATACAACACACGTATATATATATATATATATATATATATATATATATATATATATATATGTTTTTTGTTTTTTGTTTTTTTTTAATACGGTACTTAATTTCAATAATGTGTGTGCTTCAGTCGACATATGTATACACAGAGAGAGGAACTGATATACTTATTAATTAAGATCGAACATTAGATTTTACGATGTGTAATTCTTTTATCGTTTTCAGGAGATGTAAGTATATATATATATATATATATATATATATATATATATATATATATATATCGGGGGTGTATGTGTGTGTGTGTATTTCATTCCATGTTCGTTCTCCGGGGTCGAAGGTGACCATGGTTTCAGATATGCAGCAGCTGTGGTACACTGCAGGGTCTGAATTCCCCCACTGTATATCAATATCTATCAATATCTATCAATATATGCATATATTTATGTGTGCATGTTTATATATATATACATATATACATATAAATACTTATTTAACGTACGCATTTATAGATTAACATATCTATATACGTACGTATGAATGTATTCACTCACATACATATGTAGAAGTCTTCCCTTGAGTGTACAGGTTCATGAACGGTTTACTTGTGTAGGTGTGCATGTATCTGTATCTCTCTTCATGTGTGTATCCACCTGAGTCTAATCGTGTACATTTGCGTGTGCCCGTGTGAATGTATTTCTAAGGATATATGTGTCATCTCAACACACGTGGAGAGTTTAAGTATATCACTATCAGCTGTAAAAGTTGTTTCTTAGTGTGTACGTGCATTTATGCCCATACCTATGTGTGTATTCCAGTCTATGTAAGCGAGTATTTCTATGTGTGTGTGTGTGTGTGTGTGCATATTTGCGCAAGGGAAAGGGGACGTATTTCCCTTCAACATGCTGCACAAGTCCCTTTACATTTCTTTCATAAAATGCCAATTCAATAATATTCAATACATATGTCCATCTACAACAAGTCTGCTTATTCATCTGACAGAAACTGTCATATGACAATGTTTTTTGTTGTTTTTTTTTTTGCTGGCATGCCATGTTGGGTGATCAACTAAAAGATTCGTAAGAATTGGTATTACAAAAAGAAAACAAGAGTGGATGCTGCTGAATAACAAACTGCGACCAATTTAGCATAAATTCACATCACAAATTAAACCCACGCTGAAAATCTATTTATTGGGAGATTTTTAGAATAGCAAAATTTATATATTTTTTTATCTTTCTAGACAAAATAAAGAGTAAACATTCAAATCCTCAGTTTCCTTGTTCCATCGGTATGGCTTATATACGCCATACATACACACAAACATACATTGCTTGCCAGCTAAACCAATCTAAAAACTGAAAAAATCTATGTTGAGACTTTTAGTGACAGTCTTGGTTGACAGTTTCAACTTGTATTCAATGTATGTAAGTCCATATTTGTGTGTTCATAATTCTATGTGTGTATCGATGTCTATGCATGTGTATGTGCGTGTTCATGCATGTATGTGTGTGCGTCTATGCGTATGTGTACGAAAGTGGAAGGGGACGTAGTTCCCTTGAACACGCAACGCGAGCTCCCATTCTACTCCTTGCATACAATGCAGATTCAATAATTGAAAAGTTACGGGGGGGGAAGAATATTGGATGATGGGGAAGGGGCTCAGCAAGGGTACCCGAACAATGGAAATTGGAAGAGAAATAGAAGCCCGGGAGGTAGGGTAAGGATAGAGAGAGAGAGATAAGGGAAGGGAGGGGGGATCAGGGTCATTAAGAGTTGGTGCTGTGAAACGGAACGTTGGTGACACGTGTTGTTCGAATCAAAATGTTCGCCGTTCACCTGTCTTCGATCTTTCCATGCGATAATCGATGATCGCTGAATGATGTTTGAGCTTCGAAAATCTGAAAAATCTTTAAATAAAGCGAATGTGAATAGAAAGTCGGGGTAGGGTGAGGGCGACTTCCGCGCGCAGAATGTCATTGATTAATGCTAGGGTTTTGCAAGCACGCGTATCAAGGTAAGTAGTTAAATGCGTACGTGAAAAAGTGGAAAGTCTTCCTTTCTCTATTTCCGCTGACAAAGTTAATCCATACATAGATTACATATGATGTATATATATATATATATATATACATTTCAGGCACGTGCCGCGGGTAATTACTTTGGTTTTGGCGGGCGAGCGGGCGGGCGGGTGGTCGACTTTTATAAAATGTATACCGTCGACAAAAGCCTTTATACGCTGTTAATCTACAATATACTTTAGGGATCAAATCGAGAATTTTGGAAATCAACTCTAAATCAACATTAATTCATCAAATGGATAGAATCTAATAAACCCCAGGGTATTTTCTCGATGATTACTGAATTTATTTATGAAAATGATACTTTATAGAATGAATATTTTTCACGTGACATAACCTCCATGATGAAATCTCTGTCTAAAATATTTGAGAGTGCGTTTGTACGAAGGTAGTGTTTTTAATTGTATATGTTGAAATAGGATTAAACGTAGAAACCCGACCCAAAAATTGATCCAAGTCAAAATTTAAAATTGTTAGATTACACCATATTCAAAATTTGATTTAATGAATAAGTTTTTAGAAGATTTGATACAATATCTTCGCAATATTTTATATCATGTAATTAAAGGGGTCTGAATTCTACATTTCATCTTTGTTTTGATAAAATTAAATTGAACTTTGATTACGATGTATTCTGCAAATTCGTGCATTTTCTGTTTGATTATATTTTAACAAATAAAACTAAAAAGTTGCTAAACAAAGCAGTGCTTTAGTAAACATTTCAGTTTTAAATGTTTCAGATTCCCAGCATTTATAAACCTTCAAGGGACAATTTTTTGAAAAACGCTCAATTTGGATTTTGCAGAAATTCATCGCTTTACCATGTGAAAACCTTTCGGTTCTCTTCGATATCCATTGAGATTTCATAAAATCAATAAAAGGGGTTGGTTATGTGAATATATATATCTTACAAAGTATCATTTTCGTAAGTAAATTCAGTAATCAGAGAAAAATGCTGGAAGGTTTATTAAATTTCGTTACTCCGTTGAATTCTAAATGTGAATGCGTATTAAGCAGCGAAGAAATCTTCCAATTTATCGTTTCCAAGTTATCCACAAACGTAAATACAAGTCTTGAAAACAAATAACTCCATTTTTATGTATAGGGAGGAAATATTTTTTAAAATAAGAATCATGGTCATCATCAGTTTCTTAACATCTGTCGTTGGACATAGACCTTCCTCAGTATTCACCACTCTCCTCTATCGTGTGCTTAGTGAAGCCAGTATTTTCTGAATTCGTTTATTTCGTCTCTCCACCTAGTACTCTGCCGGCCTCAGTTGCGAATGGGATCGCTAGGGGTCCATGTCGTGAGTCATGATGTCCATCAATAATCTACCATTCTTGCAACATGGCTGGACCATCGCCTTTTGAGTTTTTTAATGGATTCTATGATGTCTCGGACTCTGGTTTTGTCCCGGCTATATTGTGCTGTCATATGGTCTCTCCATGTGATAATTCTTTCATGTTCACGTTGCATGGTTCTCAGTTTGCGGGTCGGTATCGTGGTTAGGTTCCATGTTTCAGCTCCATTAAATCTTTGAATTAAATTGGAATTACTTAATTCAAAGTAACTCAAATTTAAATTCAATTTGTGACTTAGCTACACATCTTAACCCCCCTATAACATCGATGGTTCCGGCGCACAATAAGACATGGAGCACAGTGGGAAAACCTCATTCCCTCAAAAACTATAGACTGAAAGTGCTGCCATCTAGCGTCAATATGTAATATTACTCATCTCTTCTTTCAAAAAGATGGCATCACTTTCCAGGCTACACTTTTCGAGAAAGTAGAATTGTCTCACAGTGCTCTATGTCTCACTTTACCTCGGTCTCCACGTCTCATTATGCCCCGTACTACACATTACATTTTGGTAAGAATCTTAAATTGCCGAAAAAATACAAAACATATTGTAAAGATAACTGTATTGAAGATGAACTTGTAATGAATTGTAACAATTTAGAACCATACAACAGTAATTCTAATGCATTCTTGTGAAATAAAACAGTACTCATACAATAATGGGGGCCAATCATCAAGAGAAAAAAGACATTCCTCACAAATTTTTTATTCTAATTTTCGAGGCTTGAAATGGAAATCGAAAGAAATGCCCCAGGAGAACAAATTGAGAGTATAGCTCGGATGCAATCACATATACTTCTCTATCATATACAGATGAATTTCGATGGCGTCAGTGATATGGGAAGATTCCCACGAAAACGTAGTGGTACATATTGTAGAAATGTACCCTTCACCTTGATGTGTGTTTTTTGACTTACAATCAAATTAAAATCAAAATAATTATAATGAAATAGAGTAAAAACTATTATTTTTTTAATACTACACAGGTAGCTGGGTTTTTTTGCTAGTTCTATTCACTAGCTACAATGTTGTGTTAAAATTAACTGCTAAAATATATAACAAAATAACTTTGCGTAAAACTGTGTACCTGAATATTGTTATTAAAAGAAATTACAATGACCAATCATGTGGCACAAACCTATCGAACAGAAATGTGGGCTGTGATATCAGTTGTAAAATCGTGTTTACTCCACGACTTTATTTAGTTCTGTCTTTGAGATGGTTTTAAATGAAATTTGCAATGAGCTTTATAAAGTTACTTTTACTTGAAATGCTCTTTAATCTTTCTCCTTTTCTGTTGGTTTGTAACTTCTCCTTTGAAGATCGAACATCGATGTTTTCGGCTTGCTTCGATTTGAGAAGTAGAACTCTTTTTGGGTTAATCAGTATTTGAATGCAGTAGAATATTCTCAAACATCGCCTATTTCAAACCCAAGAACATTAAGATCCATTTTATTCGGTAGTGTTTGTAAATATGGCATCTATATGAGTTTTTAAAACAGTTGGAATCTAAGTTTCAAATTTCTCAAGCAGATGAATTATTTACCGCAAGCACTAGCAATTTTTTGATTCCTTAACCCTTATTAGGACTAGAACGACCAAAAACTTTTTTTACTAGGATAGCAGACGTTTCGTATAAATTTTACAAGGAATTATATATTTTTTTGTATTTTAGTGAGGGATCGTTTTTGTATATGACCTGTCTCTAGATTTGGAAAAAAAAATCCAAGGGAGATAATTAACTCTTTGTCGCAATCGTTAGACCACACTCTTGTATGGGAGCCGATAAAACAATAATTTCCCCGTTTCAAACTTGTCATGCGAGTCAAAAATTACCCGCAAGGCCTTTTGGACATTCATAAGTCTATGCATAGTTGTCATGATATCGTAACTCGATCGTATCATTAATTTGGGATCTTGCTTGTATTGTTGGGACTGATTCAATCGCTAATACCTCTCTACGACCAATTGGTGTTATTAAATTCTGTTGTAAGCGAGTGCACATGTATTGCCGACGATTTTGGCTGATCTGTCTGCAAAGGGTTAACGTAATTGACTCTGAAAAGATTTACCCCGCTGGTGAGAAATTTCTTTGATGTCGAGGACCATTTGTTTGCAATTATAAACCGTAACTCAGAACTATCAACATAAGTTTCTTTGTATTTTTTTTTTAAATTTTAATAGTACTGTTTACAGTCATCTTGATTTATCAGTTTCTGTCTATTACAACCTTTCACTCAGGCCAATAACACCACGGCAGTGAGCAAATAGCGTCGATCGGAAAATACAGAATAAGGCCCAAGTGAGATTCGAACCCACATCCTCTAGCCAGAGGGAATCACTGTTTAGCCCGACCTTCTTTACCAATTTGAAATTCGCTCACTGCTAGAGGGCAATAGGTCTGAGCAAAAAATTGATATTTTAGGAAACCTTCCAAATTTTGGTGGAAGAAAAAAGTAGTCCTAAAGATTTTCAAAAATGATGATTTAGAATACTGGAATGTTTCTGGCAGCGTTTACGCTCAGCTTTGTTTTGTTTTGTTTTGTTTTTTCTAATTTGCACTTTTCTACTGACCCAAAAAGAGTTTAGAAATTCAACTTGTTCATTGATCATCCCCTTTTCCCCAATTATTTTGACTGATCACCCCAAATGTGATATACTGACAAGAGACGTTGTGATATGGCGGTTTCAATGGGGTGACTAACCAGACCTGTTTCGTCTTATGTTTATCTCTACAGCTTTGACCAATTGTCATGATCTTATCATAACAGATTGAAGAGAGACTTTTCCTCCTTCTTTTCTCTTTACATAGAGTAGTTTGGTATAAACCTGCAGGGGAAGTAAGCTTTCTGCTCTACGTCCTACTTTTGTCTGCCATTATATTAAGGGCTCTCATTATTTATCTCAAGAATCCTGGCCAAATACCTACATATACTAACATATAGAGACCATTTTTATCATTGTCAGACTCTAATGTTGACTTTGTTTCCGTAGAGTAACTGAAATCATGACGTACACACAAACTGGTGACGAATCAAACATCAACAAAAATGGCTGTTGCATTTTTTTCGATACGATGAATAGAATAGAACAGATTTTATTTCACTAACAAACAATAACAAATCATTTTCATATATCTATGTGAGAAAAGTTACAGATTTGAGAAAAACTGTTGTAGTTGGCAGTATTTTGTTTGTCTCAAATTTGATCGGTGTTTTATTTATCATCATTTTTTTTTTGTATTTCTAACTAATAAGAGAGTTGAACTTGGGTACGTAGTTTGGGAACAATATTACATCGAGAAATCAATCCTATTTTATTTACCTTTTAGATTTTAATGAAGCAAGGGAGTTTGACCTTAGCACAGCCACGCCTGATATTATTATTATTAGTAGTAGTAGTAGTATTAGTAATAGTAGTAGTAGTAGCAGTAGTAGTAGTAGTAGTAGTAGTAGTCGTAGTAGTACACACTCAAACTGTTTGTATATATACAAGCACATCTATAATAGGCCTAATGCAATTCAAGTGCTGGAGATATCAATCTAGTTCATATTACAGTTTATTGATGTCGACGTGTGACAGCAGATTATCCAACAATTGACATTGGCACACTCAACCCTGTTCTTTCAACTTCTGAACAATGATAGCTGAAATGGTTTTCATCTCCTAACATTAACAAGTTACATTCTTTACAAAGCCTTTTTTGTATAATAATAACGTCAGTCCAACGACCCTTTTTCAATCGACATCGTATGTGAGCTTATTTCAATCTACAAAGTTTCAAAGCGTCTTGGACGGGGTGATCAGTTGAATCAAGATTCCGGTTAACTTTACCATATACATCAACAAAACAGTTTTACTGCAAAAAGAGACAAAAAAAAATAGAAATTGGTTTTAAAAGCAGCAGAAAGAGACTTCAATGAAAATCTGTTTCTTTTATCTTATGCCACCGAAGTCTGTCCTTCCATCCATACGATGTGTCCAGAAGTTCTCGACGAATTTGGACGGTAGTTTGTAGAAGGGTGCGAAAGAAGCCCTTGAATTATAGAGTGAATCCAGGGAGTTGTTTTCGATCGAAATATGTCTTAAAATTCTGACTGAAAACGAATACTTGAAGAGGTATTGAAAAAAGCTAAATTAAAATTTTAGGGGACGTAAATCAATAATTGTACTTTAGCAATTCTCTTCCATTTATCTAATATGTTTATGTTTCTTTTCATTCTCTTCGTTTTTTTTAGCTATTGTACAGCTTTGGCAAAGGTACGCACTTTCTTAGTGCTTTCTAGTTTCAGTTTGTATCTATAATCTACTTTTTCAAAGCGATAAAGTTCCCTTGTGACCCAAAACAACTTTCTGAGATAAAAATGTCTCAGCTTAGTCTGAAAAAAAAAGAAGAAATACAGACGCCAATTATGAAATATTAACACAAATATATATTTCTCATTCTGCTTATTTTATACACACACACACACACACACATATGTATATATATATATATATATATATATATATATATATATATATATATATATATATTGTCAAACAGCTCTGAGAAGTAACATTAATACTATGGAAATTCAAATTCACTTACTTGGTCTTAGCACCCTTCGCCATTCGATTGCCACCTCAGCCGTCCAAATTTCTCTGTGAGTTTTGTGTGTGTACGTGCGCGTGTATCATGTGTGTTCTTTGTGTGTGCATAAACAGGTCCGTGTTATTTCTGCATGTGTTTTAACATACGTGTGTATTCATGTATGTGTGCATGCATGTATAATTGTATGTACAGTGTGTGTATAAACGTGTGCTGGTTCATACCAACTTATTATCGGGTCTGTTTATTTCTACATCTCTATCCATGACTGTTTTTCTTAGGTACATAAACCAGTCTAAGAATACATATATATATATATATATATATATATATATATATATATATATATATATATATATATATATATAATTGGAATAAGTAAGTGTTATATCTGGGAAGTGTGTGACTCCAGGGGTAAACAGTTATATAGTTTTTTTGGTAGTGATAATTTTGTCAAAGCCATCAGTGAGAGTGCTCGGTTTATGGTAAAAACTGACATATAAGAAAGATTTTGTCAGAGCAAATATAGAAATTTAAAAAAAAAAGATTCATTCTCGCAGAGAGATGTTTTAGACATTGAATTAGAGAGCTTTTTGTGTTTGTTTTTTTCACTACACGTATATATGATTGTATATATTTCATTGAAAATGACGGACGAGGGGCATTTTTTTCTTTAAATTATCTACTAATTTTTTTCTTGTTTTTGTACTGTGAACAGGTCTCTGGTTTCAACGTATATAAATATTTTCCAAGGGATAGAGCGCTTTCGGCAGCATTTTCTGCCATTTTCTGTATCAGAGTGTAGAAAGTGCTTTATCCTTTGGAAAATATTTATGAACGTTGAAACTAGAGATCTCATCACTTGTACGAAAGCAAGGAAAATTTTTAAAAAGTTGCTCCCCGTCCGTCATTTCAAAGATGTATTAAAGAAAATATATGCCAAATTATACACACACACACACACACACACATATATATATATTTATATATATATATATATATATATATATATAGAGAGAGAGAGAGAGAGGGGGGCAGACAGAAAGACGAACAGGAGGATAGATAGATAGACATAATATATATACATATGTTGATAGCTATGACTGATTTATCCCGTCTTTGATAAGATTCATGATTATATTAAATTATCTAAAGTCATGATATGCACATTATATATATATATGTGTGTGTGTGTGCGTGTGTGCGTTCGTGTGTGTGTATGGATAATGTATATGCACATATATATATATATATATATATATATATATATATATATATATATATATATATATATATGCATCTTTATGTATGAATAGCTAGATATGTATGTATATATTTATATATATTCATATATCTATATCTATCTATCTATATATGTATGTATATTTGTGTGTATATTCATAAGATATGCGTTCTCGTACTGATATAGAAACACATACGCACACACACATATACATATATATATATATATATATGTATATATATATATATATATATATATGAGTGTGTGTGTATAATCGAACTTATCAGCCTATCCAAATTTGGTCTTATCTATTATTAAATGACTTTTTTCTTTAGCCACACCTGTTTTCATTATTGAATTAAAACATTTTCCGAATACATATTTTAAAGAAGTCAGATAAAACGAACATTTCTTTCAAAATAGCAGGCGTTAATAATGAAATATTAAAATGATATTTCTTTTCCGTTTTCGTCGTATAACTTCCATGATTTACACAAATCATTCCTTTAAAACCAATATTTTGTGAAATATTTTCATTTTTTACGTATTTTTACGTAAACACTACGTAATTCCGAGTAAAATTCGAGATTAGTGTTTCAAATGGTGGTAATTTTCATTTCCGCGTCAAATTTTGTAGAACTATGAATGTCTACTGACCCATGAACAGCATTTTTTCTCTCGCCCATTTTGAAATTTTTTCAGCGTTAATATCTACAGTAAGCATTAATGTTAGGACTCAGCGTTTAGGTTATATAAGTCGATTTTGATTAGAGAAAATTTCAAATATGTGAAGGAAATAATGTCGTTCTGAGGTTCCTAGACGAGCAAACTGCAGCGAAATGTAACGCAGCAATGTTTTGAATTTAACGCAGAAAAGGTGACAATCGCCAAAATTCAATGTTTTCAAGTTAGAATTAAAATGCGCCATTTCTATCTAAAATTGCAACATTAAGTGGAAGGGTCCATAGAAAAACAAAAAAATCACTGTTCATCACATCAGTCGATTAGCTTAGCATAGTATCACATCATCGATATTGAATAAATATTTTTTTCAATTTCTATGAAGGGATTTTTTCCCCAAGAAATTAACAGTTCTCGTTTCGCAGGAAAATCTATAGTTTCCAATGGCTGGTTGCTGTTATATTTTTCTGCAAAGTTCTCACTTTTAAGTGGAAGAGTCAATTGTTACGCAGAGGAAATCGAGAAAATCACACTCTTTATTTCATAAGTAGATTGATTAGTATTGTGCCTTAATTGCCAGATGTTATCCTTGGATTTTTTTCTCTTGATAATTCCCTACGGTTGACTGCCAATTGATAATAACCCAACTGAAATTGTATATATATATATATATATATATATATATATATATATATATATAAATATATATATATATATACATATATATATATATATATATATATATATACATATATATATATATATATATATATATACATATATATATATATATATATATATATATATATATATATATATATATATGTAACCATATGCTGCAGCTTGACATTGCATGAATTTTGGCTGCAATTTTTGGCCGAAACTTCGTCTTTCTTCCGAATATACGTTATATTTATTAATAACTTGCCTGCTTGGGCGTTTGTCCAGCTCTTACCCGATCAAGCATGGACTCTGCAAGACTCCTTAAAGCTTCATCTGGGATCTGGTGACACGATGTTAACAGTGGCTCTTTCAAATGCTTTGAATTACATGGTGGTGATTCTGCAGGGCAAACTTGTTGGTCGAACACATCCAATAAGTGCCAATTCGGATTGAGAACTGACAACGTTTGTGGTCAAGGCAACACAGTAAAATCTTCTTCCAGTAAATTCTTCTTCCTACAACCATTTACTACAACTTTTATAATGTGGCAGAGCGCATTGTCTTGTCGAAAGATACTTCTGCCATCGTCGCCATGAAGAAAGGTAACGGGTCTTCAATGCTGTTGAGGTTGATAACTCATGACAGAGTATCTTCCTCATGAATGGGGAAACCAATTGCTTCTTAATACATCGTGGCCCATAATCATATAGTCCCTTCTCAGTTAGTTATTTTCCCATAGAATAATTAAACTAATAACAATATCGAAAGTAGAGTATAAGAAACATCTAGAAACGCCTATATTCTTGAGAATCTAGACGTTATTGGCACAGGAAAACACGTAGAACAGAATTTCGAAAAAAAAAAAAAACATCTAAAAATATCTGGATTCTGGAGAAAGTAGATGTAATCAATAAACCCGTCAAGACAGGGACACCAAGAGGTTGGGAAAAGGGCTGTTTTTCCCATAGTGAACACGAAAAACGTTTAAGAAGTGGTCTAGGGGAGCATTGATGCCAATTGTCAAAACGGTATGGCTAGGAGTGCTGGAGAGTACAATATATATATATATATATATATATATATATATATATATATATATATAAGGATGGAACGCTTTTGCACACATGATGGCTACGTTGGTTCAACTTGTAAATCACAAAATCCTTAATGCATCTTCTAACGATCAAGATTTCAAATAATTTTTGGTTTAATCTAGCGTTTTACGGATAACTGCGTGGATTTTCAAAATCATTTCCGGACGATTAAGTCTCTTCTGCTTGTCCGTCAATGATGCTTTCAGCCCAACATTTCGACCAGTCCATTCATAAGCCCTATTAGTAGTGAAATATGGGAAAAAAGGAACCAGCCTTTCTTTCTTTGGAGGAAAATAGTGAGAGAAAACAAAGACGTCACCAATATACCAACAGGATCGAACTATTTTTCGCAGCGATAGGTATATTCATCAGCCCTTCATTTCTGTTGTCATGTGTTCTTCTGGTTGAAAAGGGGCTTGCCACTTCTGTCGGTTTGTACACGGACTTGGATTGAAGAATGGATCAGACGAAACGTTGTATCGACAATATCAAGGAAGCAATTAAGAGATTCAATCGTCTGAACAGGAGTTGGGATGTTGAACGACTCTTTTTATTGTCGCTGCAGTCATAGACAATGTCTGCATTGATATATATACGTCGAGTGAAATGACTATTTGGTTTGAAGTGATCTCGCGCGGAGGAACTTTCTTCTCTGAGAACGATGGGGATGACTCCGAAGAAACTGATAAGGTCACGTGATTCTGGTTTTGGTTTGGCAATGAAAAGGACGGAACTTTGATTGGAATGTTTCATTGTTGCCGTCGTAGGAGGGAAAAATAATTAACGAACAAAAAAAAAATGGGAAATTAAAGAGTGAAAAAAATTCAATCAAATCCGGAAACACACAATTGCAAATCAACAGGAAAAAAGCGATAGGATTTTGTTGTTTGTTTTTTTCTTAAATATTCTCTCTCTCTCTCTCTCTCTCTCTCTCTCTCTCTCTCTCTCTCTCTCTCTCTCACTCTCCTTATTTTTTGTTTGTTCGTTTTTTGTTCTCCCTCTTTCAATCACTCTCTTGATCTCAATTTCTTTCTTTCCCTTTCTCTTTTTTTTCTTCGCCTTTTTTCCTTCCCGTTTTTCCCTTTTTCTTAGCCTTCACGTTTTTTTATTTGGTCTGATTCTTCTAGCTATCTTTCTTTCTTCTTTTCGGTCATTCTTTCTTTTTTCTCTCGTTCATTCTTCCTTTCTTCTTTTGTTTTCTCCTCACTATCCATCCACTTCTCTCTCTCTCTCCCCTTCTCTCTCTTTCTTTTCATTCGTGTATGCTTCTCACCTCCAGCTCTTTTTACTTCGAAATTCTTCTTTCTTTCTTTAGTTTTTCCTTTTTTCTCTTTCCTTCATTTTTTCCTTTCTTTTGCGTTTATTCCATTCTTTCTTCCATTTGCTTTTTCTTTCTGTCTTTCTTTCTTTTCCTTCTCCTTTCTCTCATCTCTCCCTTTATTTCCCACTTCAGTTCTTTTTCTTTCTTTTCTCTGTTCTTAATTTTTCTATTCTATCTTTTCCTTCTCCCTTCATTCTTTTTTCTTACTTTATATCTGTCTTCCTTACTCTCTCTAACACATACACACATACATACACCTCATTCTCTCTCATCTCTTTCTTTTTCCTGTGATTTTCCTTCTCGAAGTCTTTATTTTTCATTCTTTATTATTTCTTCATTCATTTATCTAATTATTCATCTATTCATTTCCTCCTTTATTTGTTTATTCATTTTCTCTCATTTTCTTTCTTTTCTATCCATTTTCTTCTCCTTTTTACTCTCTCTATTTCTTACTCACAACTAGTACACCCTTTCTTTGTCCCACCATCCTCTCTATCCTCCTCCTCTTTCTATCACTCTCTTTCTTTTTTTTATTCTACTTCTTCTTTCTTTCTTTTTCTATTTCTCCTTCTTAACTTCTACGTATCTTACACCAACTCTTTTTATCTCTCCCCTCTCCCACTTTAAGTAACGCACACCCTCTTTCTCTTTCTGGAAACTGTCACCTATCAAATCAAAAAACAGAGAGCACATGTTTCTCCAGTTTTCAAGTTGGTGTGGTTGGTTGTCTATATATATATCAAGTGTACGGACTGCACAAGCAGAGCTAGAAGGCTGAAATTTTAGACAGTCTTTCCTGATTATGTTTAGGATAAACTTTTTTTTTTTAGAATCCCTATTTATTCAAGTTTTCAGTTGGGGTGTCAATTTGCAATGCAAGTTCATGCTAGTTAACCACCATTTCGTATCCAGCAACATTCACAAATTGAATTTTTTTAGTGATCTCTCCAGAGCAGTGAGTGGGAGAAGCAACTTGTTCATTGATAAAGTCTTTTTTCCGATTTTGATGTTGATCATCCCCAACACAGCATGCTGCCAAAAGACGTTGGTCACGTGAAGGTTTCTATTGAGCGACTAACCAGGTTTGTTTCGCTTATCAATCATTGTGATTTGATCAAGGGAGGTGCGCGATATATGAGTTTTGAGGATGTTCACATCTCGCAATCTCCATTGGAATATTGGGGTTAGATCTTGGCCGGTTTTTGGAGGGTAGTGGTGCTGATGATGAGAGGGTAGTAAAGGGATGTAGAGACCGGCCGATGGGGGGGGCGGGCGGTTGTATGGTGCTGGTTATGCAAGGGTATGGGGGAAGGGGTGTAGATGCATGATTGGTTTCGCAGATTGCATTTCGGTTGAGGAGTTTTCGAAAGGCGAAAACACGGATGTAATCAGGACGTGATTATCAGTTGGGTAGGGGGAGGTCATTCGATGCGGGGGGGATAAGGTACGGGGGCGGAGATTAATGAGTACCAGTTGAGAGTGTGGTGCAGGAAGAGGAGCAACTGAGAGAGATAGAAAGAACAAGACAAAATAACGTACAAAAACAGAAAGGAGATACAGTGAAGAAAAAAGTTACAAGAGGAGAAAAAAGAAAGATAGGAAGAAAAGGAGCAGGGGGTCTCAAGAAAGAAAAAGGAAGAAAGAAAAGATAAAAAGTGATAAGAAGAAAACAGAGAGAGGAAGAATAATGGGAAAAAAGATAAAGAAAAAAAAGAAGCTAAGTAAGAAAGAAAGAGAGGGAAAGAAAAAAACAAACTGGAAAAAGACGAAGAAGAAAGAAAGGAAGAAGGAAAGAAAGCCGGAGGAAAGATGAGGGAGAAGAGAAGGAAAGAAGACAGAAGGATGGAAAGAAGAAATGAATAACAAAGAAGACAAATAAAAGACAAAGACAAAGAAGAGAAAAAATTGACGAAAAAAAGAAACAATATAAGAAAGAAAAAAAAAGGAACAAATCGTAAAATGAAATAACACCGAGAATAAAGAAAAAGAATCGAAATGAATCCCGATTCCCTGATTAACATCGTGGTTAAATTCCTGAAAACCACGACTTTAACTAAAAGAACGTTATTTGAAACCAATCTTACCATGGACACAATTATATAAAAGGGGCTTATTTGATTCATTGTTGTGTGTGAATTTCGCGACTAACTTTTGTCTATTCAGAAAAATCACTTAATTCCAGCAACAATATCTTATACCGTCGTATATTTCTATCCTTTTTTTGTCGGCGACGTTATAAGACCTTGACTGGAACAACGTTGATGGAGGAATTTTAGGTGTATTTAGGAAGACGGAAACGTCAGTGGAATCAATTACCACTATTATTCTGCTAACAGCTGAGTGAATACTAGAACTTTCCGCTGTTTTGATGGTTATTGGCGTCTTTTACTACCAAGGATTATTCCATAAATATTCCATTGTATTTGTATGGTTCAAAATCGAGGATAAACGTTTGCAAGGAAATTGAAACTCTGGGAGATAGGGAGAATAATCGGAACAATCCAGATCACAATATTGTAGAAGTCAGCCATGATATTGAGGAAATTACCTAAGATTTGAGAAGACTCGCAACCAATGTTCCCTCTAATGTTGTGCTGTGAGTGCACAAAGATCTTGAGTTTTGCTATTTATCCCTGTATGTTTACACTGATGAATTCGACATAGTGAATTGATATTTTTCCCAAAGAAGAACGAAAGAAAAAGAAAAGGCAGTAAGCAATCAAAAAGGTTGGTAACTTTCTTTGCACACTTTAATTTTTTGTGCACTGGTTCTGAAACCTGCGTGTGCATCCACGTGCAGTTCAGAGGGGACTATTTTTGCTACTATTAACTCATCCGTAAAGACCATCAGATACTTCAGGGAAATCATCATCATCATCATCATACTGGTTAACTATGTGTGTGTAACATGTACAGGACCACACTAATGAAACTATAGCGTGAAAATATGAACATTTATCCCTTATCATATTTGGATAGAGGCTTTTTTTCGTTGTTTTTTTTTTCAATTTCCCACGTTTTTAGTTGATGTTCAATTTATACTGTAAGTTTATGCTGATTGGTCACTTACTTTGTGCCCCTCAGCGTTCACGCTTAATTTTTTTAAACAAAAGGCAAGAAAAGGGACATATTCATTCATGGCCTCTTTTTCTTTTTTTTTAATAGATCATTCCCAACAGAACACGCTACCAAAAGACTTAGTTATGCAGGAGTTTCTTTTGGATGACAGACCAAAGTTGTTTATATACTTTTCGAATGTTATTCCTTGAATATATACGAGATCGGTGTTGATTTTAAAGTAAGGAGCGAGAATAGAAAAAAGAATTTAATTAAATACTCCCAAAATGATCGCAGGAAATAATAACACTTCCCTTTTATTTCAAGTGAATATATGATACGCCCTACACATTGAAAAATGAACGAAAATCACTCCTTATAGTCAGAGTGAGGAGTTAAACATGTTTCAATTTACTACATTTCTGAGAATAGTTTGATTCTTCTTAAATGGAAAACGAAAATCAGGAAACAAATTTCACACAAATGATTTATACAGTTCTTCCGATGATCATGGCCAATACTTCAACAAAATTTCTTTGAAATTCATCGAAGACCCCTGGATATATGGTGTAAAGAATCGGGCAAACACAAGTGAATTCATATACCTCTTCCAATTTTGTTGGCAAAGGTAAATCAGAACAGCCCCTGAATATTATCAAAGATTTGGGAAGAAATTGAAGTCGAAAAAGTTCCGTGATTTTCATTTAAAAATGATTACGATTACTGGATTATTCAAGTAGAGGCGCAGAATATTGATACTTTGGCCACATGCTGAAACAAACGTGGATGAAGGTGTGTCTGTATAATGTTTGTCTTATGAATCAGTATTTTCAGGTTTACGCCTGAATAGTAAAAAAAAAATACTAAACAAAAATATCGTTTTATTACAGATCATCTGAATAGCAATTTATGATATATACGCCCAATCCAAAACATCTAAATCTAGATGGAAAACATCTAAAAAGATATAACAGTGGATTCCAATTACCTCTCTTCAATTATCTCCCTTTTGTGTCGTCTGCTTTTTTCTTTTGTTGTTGTTACAGACTTTGATGCTGTTTCTATCTTGTTGTGGTTCAATAAATGAAAGCATCAGAATACGAATTGCGAATGTTATTAATTATGATAAGATTTTTTTTTAATTAAAGAAAGGGTAAATAAACTAGAGAAAGAAATTAATTACGTCGAAGAAGAAACAAAGGAAAGAATTGTACCCTTGAGGACAAACAGTGGATTAGAAAGACTTTGAACATATTGGACTGCAGTTAAAATTTCCCTCGGGCTTGACACGCTTGAATTCACGCTAGTTATGGTTAACTGAGCGAAATAGACTTGCTATGACCTTTAAAAAATACCGTGTACACTGGACAGATTAATTGATTGCTTCACAAAGCAGGTCTTGCCAGTATCTCTATAGAGACCGTCACGTGACCAACGTATTTTGGTATCATGCCGTGTTGGGTGTGATCAATAAGAAAAAAAATTGGAGAAAAATGGTTGATCAATCAATGAATAACTTTTCAATTTCTGTTGGATTTTAGAAACGCAAGCGGGCATAACAAACAACCAATTCAGCATGAACGCACTTTGCAAATTGACTCCCCACTTTCTGATACTTTTAGTGACAGTTTTGGTTTACGGTTTCTAATTGACAGGGAGTTGAACTAATCAATCAATGATTTGAACTTTTTTTTGCATCAATTGCTTTTATTTGCAAGTATCGAATGTTTGGCGCTTCCCTTATCCAATACCAGTACTAATGGCCTTCCCATTACCTTTCCTGACCAATTATTTTTACACTAGCTTAATTGATGGTCTTGCGCAGAAGTTTATGGATATGCTTTCCTCCAAGGATTGTTGCAACGTCCTGGTCTGTCAAATAAAAATCGAATGTCTGCAACAAAAAATAGATTCATCGACCCAGAAGAAAACTACATGAAAATTATTTTATCAAAATGCTAATTGTTTCGTAGAAAATATTGATTCGACGAATGAAATGCCCGTCTTTTATTATTAGACACAATCGAAAGTTTAAACATTGTCCTTGTGTTCGTGAGAATACTCTTTCCAAAGTTACTAAACGATATTTCAAAAAATTGTTCCCGGTCAACGTTTTAGTGATTGAGCAAGTAGTTTCGTATTCATTATCATCAACAGTAGCAACAGCTTGATCATCAATCTTTTAACAGCCATTCGAGAATTAACCTTCCCTAGGATTCACCAGCCAGTACTTTCTCAAATTGTTTTGTCCGTCACCCCATCTTATTTTCTGTTGGTAACAATTCCGACTATGATCTCTAGCGATCCACAATGTGAGTCTTGATGTCCGGTGGTTGTCAGAATTTTTTGCAACATGACTAGCCCATTGCCGTTTGAGTTTCCTAATGTTTTCTATGATATCTCTAACCCCCGTTTGCTTTCTGATATTGTGGTGTGTTGTCTTGTTGACTTTCTATGTGGAGTTGAGCCAGATTCCCTCCTGTGCCTCTCCGAATGTTTATTAATAATTAACATTCAATCAACTAATAGTGATTTATATTTGAATGCATATCTTGGTGTTTATTAACGCCACCTTGAAAACATTACTTATTGTTTTAACAATAAGGCAGCCCTAATTCATGAATTCATTGAATTGGTTACATTCAAGTCTAAAAAAAATTAAGAATCTTTTTAATAAGTCACATTTTAATTAGATATTTACCGTTTCTGCATGGTTTATACCACCATACATCAACGACTGGAAAAATGACATTTTATTTGGAACAAAGTAATAAGAACGAGTCAATATTTATGTGGATCTGCCTCACTGGGTTTGTTAGTCTTGCTCGATTCGGGTTCGATCCTCATTTGTTTTCTGTCCTTTGTTTTGTTTTGTTTTTGTTCCTACCACTCCTTTTTTGACTGAAGGCCAACGTGCATAAATGATCCACAGTAGAATGACGTCAGGTGTTAATACAGATAATCAAGTTGAGGTCTTTATGAGTGAAACATAGTGGACGACGGGAGTTAAGGTTGAAGTGACCAGAAGTTGTTTGATTTTTTTTATCACTGTATCAGTTTGATACAAATACGTTCGTGGGGGAACAAGTGTTTTACAGCACATGCAGAGAACAGTTCACTGAATTATAAATAAACAGGTCGAGTTAGTATCTCAATAAAACCTTTCACTTGACCAATATGCCATATTGAGGTGATCAATTAAAAATTTGGAAAAAGTGGTGATCAATTAGTAAGTTAATACTCTCACAAATTATTGGGCAGTAATCGATGGAAAAATATGAGTTTTCAATGAAATTTCTGTAAATGCTACTAGATATACACTAGTGATCAATTTAGCGTAAATTTGCATTGCAGTTCGAACCTCCTTTCTTCTCAACAAAAACCTATTTGGGGGGATTTTGTAGTTGGTGCAGCCTATATACGTGAAACATATATATATATATATATATATATATATATATATATATATATATATATATTCAGCCAGCCAGCCAGACCAACCTGAAAATTGATGAAACCTATGTTAACAGTTCTGGAAACATGTTTGGCTGACTGTTTCTTATATAATGATAATCGACTAAAAGAATAGAAAGCCGCATAAGTAACATACCTCACACAACTAAGCTTTGTAATAATAATAATAATAATAATAATAATAATAATAATAATAATAATAATAATAATAATAATAATAATAACAACACATTTGAGCCACTTTAGTCCGGCATTCCATGGTACTCTTATAGTCAAGCACTTTTGAATATGTTACCATTATTTTTTGAACTTGCTGTTCGTAGCACTAAGGCGCCAAACTTTGTTAACATTGCAGCCGAGTGTTTTGGTGACACAGTCCTGATAATGTCATATATTCAACTATATTTTAGCCCTTTCAGAATGTAGCCCTAAAGGCCAAAAGTCACAGAAAATGTAGCCAGTGCTAAAAAGTGAAAGCATGAAATATTATTTAAGCTTCAAAAAATAGAACTACTTGGTCGATTAGATTAGAAAAACGTCCGTCTGTGTGAGTAACATGGGCTCGGATCGTCCACTGACTATGATTTTGAGAAACAACACCGAAAATCTTTCAAGTTTGTTTTTTTTATTCGAAAATTAGCCTTAAAGGTCAATTTCTGTAGACCTGTAATTTTGGCAGTTTGGCCACGGCAACATCCCACGCTTTCTGGTTTAGAGGGGTCAAACCTGCACTTCCACTTGGTCTCTCTCAAGTTCTTTAGATCATTCTATCAACTTTGGAGTGCATAATATTATTGACGGATATCAACGAATAGTGTACCATCCATTTAGAAATGAACCACTCGTGATTGTCCGACTTCGCTGGAAAATCTTAACTCGTTGCCCGCAACGCCACAAGAATAGAAAAATCCTTTACTCAGTTTTAAATACAATATTAATTTGGCTTGATTACTGTCGTCGCAATTAGCGTCATTTATTATGCAAATTATCAATGTTTCATTTTGAAGAATATCTCAAGTTCGGACGCAATTACCCCGGTCGCTACGTCAGTCAATCTTTAATTGCAGTACTGACTAATTTGCAATTGTCACTATTCACTGAGACAGACATTCCAAATATAATAATTATCTTTACCACCATTACTACTGTATACAAAATTAACAATAACTACAATATTACAATAATACATGAGGGATATGACTGGGTGTCTGACTTCGAGCAATTGTTTGCAAGCCATTCCCATAGACAATTGCTGTCTTGATTAGTTCAATCTTCGTTTCGGGCTCCGTTATTGGAGCCTTGTGCCAGAGTAAATTAGACTCCGTAAATAATAGGGTGTATCCAAAGTAGATTCATTTTTTTACAGATGTTTACTGGGAAACTTATTTGATGTACAACTCTCAATACTGTCAATGATTTCACGACATGAAGAACTTGGTTCGAAAACGTAATAAGCTTAATATAGAATTGAAAATCAAATTCTGGATTTGAATCTTTTTTTTAAACCTTATAACAATCTTTTTTATATACGTAGTTTAAAAGGTTATAATAATATAAAAACTTGAATCCAAAATTTGTTTTTAATTCAAATAAACACATTTTTAAATGGTGCTTATTGTGTTTAGGGACCACACTCTTTATGTTGTTGACATCATTATCATATACATCATATTACTATCAACAGAGCCTTTTGTTCCAGACATCCTGATTGCAGATAGAGATATCGGGATTCCAGTGACTTTTTGCATTATTTCAAATCGTAATTCAGAGCCGTTGGAACAGCTTGCAGATTTTGAGAAGAGGAAGGAAATAGAAGAATCTGTTTGCAGTACCCATCACTGATGTAAGAGTTTTAATGGTCGACTTGTTCCTTTGAAATAAAGCCAAGGAATAGACGACATTCAGTTGTCATTTATGATGGTTTAATACAGTAGGTAAACGAGCACTTGAGAATATTCAGAAGAGCTTTAGTCCTCGAGAGATACAATATGTAGAGCATCGTAGAAGCTTCAGAACACATACTGAAGCTCTCATAAACATTAGAAAACGGAAATACTTTTGATACGCACCAAAATATAGTGTGCCTGAAAAGTAACACTCGATTTGTAGCTATCTCCTCTTCATCAGCCAGGTGATTAGTAGTCATGATTCCATTAATAACAGGCCCAGGTCGATTCAAAGTTACTAAAAATACCATCGATGTATAAAGATCGGCTTAAAATCGGGAGTTATCTTTGGGACACCCTGTATAAAAAACGACACAAATGGTTAGATTGACAAGACATTCTATTCAAAGAGCAAATGTAAGATGAAAAGAAATTAGCTAGCATGAGAGCATGAGTGTCCACATAAATGGAGGGGGCAAAATCCCCCCCCCCCCGAACACACATACACACAAACAGAGGATCAGGCGTTATGATCGAGAATGGGGGTTCGAAAGTTGAAAAGTTATGGTCAATCGCCGATTATGGTTCAGTACAATCGTTTTGTATAATCCCATCGTAATGATCCCGTATTAAAAGACTGTATGATCGCATCAATGCGGCACCTCCGTCAACAGTCAAGTGCCTCATCTTACATCTGGATCATACAGTACTTGCTTTTACACTACAAATGGCGGGATGAAATATCTATCTTTTAACAGGCTTGCCACCAAGATATAATCAGAATAAACCTATTTGTCCGCTCCCAGAAATGTATGCATCAACCCCCACCCAAGAAATATCTGCAATTACACCTTCTCCTGAAAAGTGGCTACAGAAGCCCAAACGTGTGAGGATTATCTCAAGTGCCAGGATTCGAAGTCTAGATATACAAGAGAAAATCTGATAGCAGCAGCTGCTGAATGGAATATCTTTGATGCTTCAAAATACAAAATGACTTTCCACTTAGCTCACTTAAGTCTCTAAATTACTTGGTCACTGAGTGCCAACCAGTTTGAATACCTCGGGGACTAGTTATGCGGCCTTGATGTAACATGACAACCAATCAGAGCAGACCTTACTGCGCAGATGTCCTCATCTGGAAACTATTAGTTCTTATTACAGAAACAAATGTTTTCAAAATTGCATAAACAACGTTGCAGGTTTCGGATAGAGTCTGTACTATTTCTTATTTTTTTCCCTCAATCTGATTTGTTTACAGATGATTATAGAATAACGATCTGTGACGTAGTTGTAATTGAAAACATCAGAAAAAAAAGATGAGAGAAATAAAGGATTTAGTAACAGGAGAAAATGCTTCGTCTAATAAAGATTCTCGATTTTATTTCTATCCATGGATCTATTTTGAATTTCTTTTACTCTAATTGTCTCTCTGTCTATCCCTCACTGATTCCCTCTGTCTCTCAGTTTCTCTGCTGATTCTCTCTCCCTGTCTCTGTCTCTCTCTCTCTCTATCTATCTCTTTAATCTCTCTCTCTCTCTCTGTCTGATTTTCTTCTAATTCTTTCTCTTTCACCAGTCTCTAAGTATCTGTTCCTATCTCTAGGCCCTTCTCTCCCACTCTAATTTTCTCTCTGTCTCTTTATCTGTTTTCCTCTGTCTCTCTCTCTTTAATCTCTCTCTCTCTCTCTCTCTCTCTCTCTCTCTCTCTCTCTCTCTCTCTCTCTCTCTCTCTGATTTTCTTCAAATTCTTTCTCTTTCACCCGTCTCTAAGTATCTGTTCCTATCTCTAGGCCCATCTCTCCCACTCTAATTTTCTCTCAGACACTTTTTCTGTTTCTCTCTGTCTCTCTCTGTTTCTCTGTCTCTCTCTGTCTCTATGTCTCTCTCACTCTCTCTGTGTCTATTCTCTGATTCTCCTCCTCTAATCCAAGTCTCTCTCTTTCTAATTCTGTCTCTCATCTCACCAATTTTCTCTCACTGCCTATATCTCTTTATCTCTGTAATTCTCTTTCTCTCTTACTGTCCGTCCCTAATCCCCTCTCTCTTCCTAATTCTTTCGTCTGTCCTTATTTTCTTGTTCTCTATCTCTGTTTCTATCTCTCTCTGATTCCCCCTCTGATTTTCTCTCTATCTATCTATCTATCTATCTCTGTTTCTCCCTCTCTTTTTAAACCCCCTCTCTCTCTCTCTCTCTCGCTTGTTTTTAGGTATCTGCCTCTATTTATATGTCTATCCCTCTCTAATTTTCGTCTCTATCTAATACTTTCATTCATCTATCTATATTCCTTCTCATCTCCTCTCCTTCTCTCTCTTTTTATTTAAGTCTCTCACTTTCAAATTCTCTCTTTTGTTTGTCTCCAAGTGTTTTTTTCTGTATGTCTCTCTCTCCTTAATTCTTTCCCAGTCTCTGTCTGTCGGTCTGTCTTTCTCTCTCTCTCTCTCTCTCTCTCTCTCTCTCTCTCTCTCTCTCTCTCTCTCTCTCTGATTCTCAATCACTAACCTCTGTGTCACTCTTTCTTGTTCTTTCTCAGTCTTTCTCTCTCTCTCTCCCCCTTTCTCTCTCTCTCTCTCCCCCTTTCTCTCTCTCTCCCCCTTTCTCTCTCTCTCTCTCTATCTCTCTCTATCTCTTTCTCTCACACACACTCGCACGCACTATCATAATGCATTACGGACTATACTTATTGTTTTATTTTTCATGCAATGATGATTTATTTCTGCTTCGGGTGTTTCAACGGGGATTAAAAATAAATTGGCCTAATCGTTTTATAATAGAAACAAATGTTGGCCAAATTGTCTAAAGAACGTTGCAGGTTTCGAATAGTGTGTATTTTTCCTTCTTTTTTTTCTCTTCTGATCTGCCCTGTATAGAGATGGTCGTAGAATGCCGATCTGTGATGTAGTAATAATTAAAAACATCTAAAAGTAATAAGATGAGAGAAATAGAGAACTAAATAATGGGAGAAAATACTTAGTCTAATGAAGATTTTCTCTATCAATTCTTTCCCAATCTCTGTCAGTCTCTATGTCTCAAATTACCCCTCTCTAACTATCTCTCTTTCTCTCTTCCTCTCTCTACTTCCCTCTAATTCTATCCTTCACCTCTTTCAATCTTCTTTCTCCCTCTCTCACTCTCTCTCTTTCTTTCTCTCTCTCTCTCTCTCACACACACACACACACACACAACCTTAAGAAGCACAAAACCTAATCTCGTCAACGCCCCATCAAAAGCTACCCGATAACAATGTTGTACCATCGAAGACGACGCAACAATTGTTGGCTTGGTGACCCGTGGAGTCGCCAACTCGGATATCAGCAAAACAAAGACTTATCACATGACCGAGTAATTGTGTCCGGGTAGAAACGAAGCGGGGGCAGGGAGAGAAAGGAGAGACATGGGTTGAAAGGAGGGAGAGTAAGGTCCATTGTGGAAGCGGAAGAATAGAGGGAATGTATACAGTCATCAAAAGATTCTTGTGGAGACAAAGCCTTTCTTGATCAGCTCTCAATACAAAGACGATATCAATAACAGAAGAGACTCTTTTCTAAGGCGAAAACAAAAATTAAGGTATTAATAGCGAACGACGGGAATTTCCGTCATTACAGTTTCATGTCTTACTCAATAAAACTTTGCACTTTCCTTGCCCCAATGCATCAGGTACAACGTATTTTCATTTGGACATTATTCAATGGCTATATCTTTAAAATGGCTATTGGGTAAATTAAACTTCGAGGAACACAGATGAATATTTAGAAACATTAATCTTAAATCTCCCTACAAACCCTCACATTAACCAAAACAGTAATTCTACCAACTAAACCTGACGACTATGTATCCAAGTATTTCAGGTATGCACCCGAGGTGGAAGAAGTCTAATTGTCTACAGAGACAGAACCGAAGCCAAAATAAAACCAGTCTTAGACAAAGAGGTATCGGTTTGCCTACAGACTTGAAAATACTCCATCAGACCCCGCACTCCTGACCATACTGTTTTGTCTAGAAACTTGAAAATTGGTATCAATACTCCACAAGACCCAGTCTGAAACTTTTTCTTTTTTGATTTTTGGAATAATTTTTTTTTCTATCTCTTTAGGGCCTTATTTTGAATAGTTTATTAATAACATCTACATTCTCCAGAATCTAGACGTTTATACATTATAAATGTTAATCCAATGGGAACCGCCATTGATGTCATAAATAGACTTTGATCTGACTATGTAGATTCTTCGATCGATTATTCTTCCATGACTCTAAAATTTGACTCCACGGCTGTTCAATTAATAATTATGATGAAGAGTTCATTACGGATTTATTATAACGTGGCATTGATAGGTTAAAACAAAAGACACCAATGATGACGACAACATATATATATATATATATATATATATATATATATATATATATATATATATATATATATATATATGTTCTTTAATCTCTTTTTTCTATGTATCCATCTATCTATCTATCTCAGTTTATTCATTTCTATCTATCTCAGTCGGTACATTTCTATCTATCTATCTATCTATCTATCTATCTATCTATCTATCCATTTATCTATCTATCTATCTATCTATCTATCTATCTATCTCTCCACCAGTCCTATATCTTTATCTCTGTCCATATCTATCTATCTATCTATCTATCTATCTATCTCTCCACCAGTCCTATATCTTTATCTCTGTCCATATTTATCCATCTATCTATCTATCTATCTATCCATCCATCAATCTATCTATCTATCTATCTATCTATCTATCTATCTATCTATCTCTCCACCAGTCCTATATCTTTATCTCTGTCCATATCTATCTATCTATCTATCTATCTATCTATCTCTCCACCAGTCCTATATCTTTATCTCTGTCCATATTTATCCATCTATCTATCTATCTATCTATCCATCCATCAATCTATCTATCTATCTATCTATCTATCTATCTATCTATCTATCTCTCCACCAGTCCTATATCTTTATCTCTGTCCATATTTATCTATCTATCTATCTATCTATCTATCTATCTATCTATCTATCTATCTATCTATCAATCTATCTACCCAAGTCAATTCATTTCAACCTATTGCAGTATATTCATATACACAGACCCAGGCTGATAACAATACAATTTGATTGCTCGGTGGATATTTTACACTTTGAAAGTACATGAATTTAGAGGCTTCCATGTCCTCAGAAGATTATGTAATGTATTGGTAGATAGATTGATTGAATGGCGCTGAGTGAGTTCATTTGGAAAAATATATGAATAGCTCACACACACACACACACACACACACACACACACACATACACACACATATATTTATATATATTGGTCTGGTTCATAATCCTGACTTTCAGATTTCCAATTTCGATTATCCTGCTTGCTGAGGGCTGACTTTTCATGTTGCCGACTCTTCATTTCCCCGACTCTTCATTTGCTTGGAAAACAAGGGAGACAATTTGAGTGACTGAACAGGCCTTTCTTTCATACTTCATTATTTACAAAAACACCGATTAACTTTTTTTTACTAAACGCAGTGCAATTGTGATATGATTACAATTTATGAAATAAAAAGCATCTACTGTGAATACTGAAACTTATTTACGATAAAATTTAGAATATACAAAAATAGCACAAAAAATCAATGAAAAGCAAAAATTATTTCATCAGCAATCGTTTGTGTCTGTACAATTCATGGAAAACAGATTCATCATGGTCGTTTATTGAGTATTTACAAGAGAGTAAATTTCATTTTCATTTCATTCCAGGCATCTGGATTGATTAAAGTTGGTAGTTGTGTGGCTTAGCCGAGTAAAATCGTTTTTTCCGTTGATTATTTTAACAGTGAGAATATAATTTATGTATTCAAAAAAGTTTTTCTCTATCTTATATCTTCTTTATGTTTTGCCATTTTAACCTTGATGAAAGCATAAAATAATTACTTGCAAAATTTTATATTTTTAAATTTCCGTTCGGAAAAAAAGGCAATAGTTTTTAAAACTTAAACGTTTGAATCAAGAGCAAGAATAAATCTGTTTTTCAATAAGTCATGAAAACACAAGGATCTAACATGAAGATATTTTTCTTCATAAATCTTACACATGATATATATATATATATATATATATATATATATATATATATATATATATATATATATATATATATATATATATATATATATATCAAATACCCAATCTTATCGTGAATAAATACTTCTTTCAAATAGATGATTTTTTTATGAATTACCAACATTGCACAAATTTTAGAATAAAAAAGTTAACCTGTATGTTTTTGCTTTTTGTGGGGTGTTTTTTTTGCAAATAATAAAGTATGGAAATCGGGCGTGTCCAGTGATTCAAATTGAATTCTCCTATTTTACAAGCTAATGAAGAGTTGTTGAAGTGAAAAGTCGGCCAATCTGCATGCGAAATAACCGAGGTCGAATTCAGAATGTCGGGATTTTGATATATATATATATATATATATATGGGGGGTGAGAGGTATTCCCCCAAAATGAAATTTCAACAAGAAAATTGAGCAATGAAGTTTTTGTCCCCTTCAAACTACTCGCCGAAGGATATCCCACACTTACCTAAGCGTAACTTTTAGTTTTCAAAAGAGACTTCAAAATTTTCATGAATCCCATTATCACGTTCACTTTGATCTCGGCTATGGCCCTAAACCTCTCTACGTTTACCATCGAAAAGCAAGAAGTTGTAGAGAGCCAAATCCAGACAGTAGGCAGGCGGTGCTTTCAGACCTGGGCGATACGTTTAGGAGTCAAAGAAAAACTGAAGTATACCAATCAGTGCCAGCTTTCGAAACCTGACAATTCCATGCACCTAATGTACCAGGCATTTTGCCGTGATTTTGTCTTTCTTTCATTTATTCTACATAAATAATGAAAAGTGCACTCGTAACCATGGTCTCCTCTACTTGAAGGAAACAATATTACTGATAACAATATCTCCTTACCGCCATTTTTAATTAAAGACTCTTTCACTGTAATAAAAAATCTCAAGGAATTCAAATACAGAGAGTCCCCACTCTAAGAATGTTAGTTTTACCTTACTTTCTCGAAAAAGGCGAAAAGCCTAAGTAGCATCCAGAATTAGTTTTGCACTCCAGCGTTATAGAAGCAGTGCACGCCATCTTCCTCTCTCTGCAACATACTATTCTTCTGTACTTCCCAACACCCAAACCTTCGATGACTCAGCCTAATATATTATCCTAACCTTTTTGAGGGTGGTCTGGGGACTCTCCAATTTTATTTTTCCAATATAAGTTATTGCTAATTGTTTCTTCGCTTTACGCCATTTCTGCTTACAAAAGTCTTTTGAATTGGATCGTGGGGAACACCTATGTCCGTGACGGGGATAACTAGTTAATAATAATAACACAAAACCAAGATGTACTACCACCACTACTACTACTACTACAACTAATAATAATAATAATAATGATAATAATAATAATAATAATAATGATAATAATAATAATTAGTCAGCAACTAGGACATCAAAGGCGAAGAAGGACTAATGAGACTAATTAGGCGGGTCAAAAAAGATGAAACGTCGTCCATGATTTTCTCTTTGTCGTCTGCTTTCGTTTGTCCAATTGATTTTACCATTTCTCCTTTATCTGTCAGCCATTGTCTCTTGCGCATGCGCAGTCCTCCCAACTTTCCAAGGACATTAGAGAGAAATGAATCAGAGAAGAAGAAGAAGAAGAAGAAGAAGAAGAAGAAGAAGAAGAAGAAGAAGAAGAAGAAGAAGAAGAAGAAGAAGAAGAAGAAGAAATAGACGACCATTATCTCAGAAAGAAAGACACTCCTATAAAAGGGAAAGAAACAAAGAAAATATCCAAAATGGAGAAAGGTGGGCACTTAGCGATCTTTTCTTTCGGGCGAAGAAGCGAAATGGGTCCTAATTAGGTCGCACAGAGATAAATTAGCTTCTAATTAATATTCGGGATATTCGATCTCTTACTTCGAAGCAGTCTCACTGCCATCAATGACATTCGGGTACGAGTTTTTCATATGTGCGAAGCAGACTGGTTTAAGGCATGGAAATCATCTATTGTTAAGGAGCGTCATCAAGCCTATAAGCAAAATAGATGTAATTAGTCCTCATCTCTTCGTCTAATTGCTAGCACAGTATCATGTCCCTCGTTATCTACATATACAGGCGCATGGCATAAGTGAATAGACACTGATAGTGTTACACAGATTTGACGTTTGATAAAGGCGTGCTCGTTGACAATTACTAAATACAGTAAACTTCTGCTTTAACGAACCTGGATAGAACAAATTTCGGTTATAACGAACACGTTGACCCATCTGCACCGACTCCAGATTTACGAAGTTTGATAAATGCAACGAACTCGCCGACTATTACGAACTTTATTCATATTTACCGAGAGACGTTCGATAAATGTTAGGACCAATCAGTTAAGGGAACTGTGCATAACGCAAGCCATCTGCGTGAGGAGATGAATTCTAAAAAAGGAACGTCTGGGGAAGGAGCGATCATCGTATATATAACGACCTTTCGGCTTTAACGACCAACTTTCCCCTGATCTGTTCGTTGTAGCGAGAGTTTTGTGTAATAGAAAACTTTAGTATAGAGTACTGGAAAAATACGGATATACAGGTTTCCCTGCTATCCAAAGGTAGAGTGGTGCTATAAAAGCTTTTAGTAAATGGAAATTTAGTGAAATAGCAATTGTTCTTAAATCATCCATTTTCGAACCTTTCCAGACCCCAAAAATGATGACGATGGTACGTGGGGCTGAGTCATTGGAGTTTTGGTGGTAGGAGGTGTAGGAGACCAGATTTTAGGAGAGAGAGGTAGAGTATGTGCACTGCCTCTATAATGCAAAACAAAAGTTTAACCGTATTTTTGTTTTTTATTTTGTTTTTTGCTTTTTTTTTTGTTTACAAAAAAGAATGGAATTCTTGTATTTTAATTCTAATAGACAGTAAAAGAGGCCTCTATTTCAAATGGTGGGATGGACGTATTTTTTATTAGCGAACTTGTTACTTCTAAGTGAATGAGTCCATGGTTATGATTAGAGAACCAAAAAAATCTTACTTTTCATTATTTGAGTAGATTGAAGTAGTAACCTTAGTATTTTTTAGAATCAGCCCATCTCTTTTTCGTATTAGAACCACCGCAGCCATCAAAGGGTACTATACTGTTTATTTATGTGTTAATGTGTTCCAGTGCTCCCAGTCATTCTGTAATGTCTAGAGACTTAAAAATTGGCATCAGTACTCCACTAGACCCCTTCTATAACATTTCATTTAATCGATTTTTTTATCTTTTGGGGGCCTCATTCTGACGCGTTTATTAATGACATCTCAATTCTTGAAAATTTAGATATGTCTAGGTGTTTTGTTTTTTTTACCCTATCTTAGATTTTTTTTTAGATATTTTAGATGTTCTCCAGTGAAAAAAAAAGTCAGTGATGTCATGAACTTCATTTACACTGACCAGATTTAAACTTCGATGGAAATTTTTTTACTTGACCTTAAATTTGAGACGTCGTAGTGTTTCAATTATTGACTGCTTTTTATTCTGTGGTTGTTCTTCGTGCAATAAATCGTTGGATTTTCATTCCATCGTGTTGGACCTCGCATGGAATCAAGCGACAGCAAGTCACCTCATTACTCCAGCACCCTCCTCTGTATTCTGGCTGACTTCAGCTGTTCTGTCAGCTAAATGCTCTCGGCTCTTCCACAGATTCGTTATTCCTCCAGCCTTTTTACCGATCTGGAACCGAAAGATCGCCTCTTTCTTTTAAAGAAAAGTCTATTTGTATGTTAATTTATCGTCCCCATCTTCTTGGTACAGCTTTTACCACATTAGGGGCCATATTACTCCCGTTAAAAATAACCAACTTAGTCTTTCCTATTCTTTAATTTTCACTTTTCTCTGTCTTGAATTTAATATCTTTTTGTGCTCTTATTTCATGCCATGTGCCGTTTATAACGGGCACCCCCGATATAAATGTGGTACTTTAAAGCGCAGTTTGCGTTATAAGGCGGATGGTTGATGAACACAAACAATTCCATCTATATCTCTGAATTTTTGAGATGAGGTATTATCATTATTTCTATTATTATTCGGACCATCCTAATCTTGGTTGTTTTTCATACAACGTTTCGGCCGTTGTACTCCAGGGTTCAATTTGTGACTTTCCCACACCTACCAGATGATACCTGATGAAGGCTGTAGAGTACAACGGCCAAAACGTCGTATGAAAAACAACCAAGATGAGGATGGTCCGAATAGTAATAGAAATAAATCCATCTATGTTAACGCCAAAATCGTCCATGGAAACAAGATTCCTATTTAATTACGTAAGTCTTGTATCTAAGGTCAAACAATATTTCACTGCACACCACTCCTATTCGATGACAGCGGTAACACTATTCCCATCTGGACTCCTCTTAAAATATATTTGACTCACGTTGAGAAACCAACTATGTGAAAATGAAATGAGTTGGACCATGACCTTTCCGTAAGCAATGAACGAAACTTTTTCATTTTAACTTTTCAATGCTGCATGATTTCTACAGTTGTACTTTCTATTATGCAAGAGCATTGACGGGATGGGAAACTGAGTCTTATAGTTTTAACGTCTTTGCTTATATTAGGTACACATGCACAATCTGATCGGCCTTGACTCATCGTCCTCTAAGGGAGAATCTCTCCACACGCTTGCATAAAAAATAACATTGAAATACATATAGGAATAACGAAGTTATCGAAATGAAACAAAAGAGACAACGTCAATGACGACGGTAAACAGCCATTGCGAATTATAGTCCCTGGCTTTTTTCCCGCTGGGGACAAAAACATTAAAAAATGTCTTTCTTTATTCGCTCTAATCTCGTCCAGTTTTAACACATTAAATGATTTTTATCTATCGCCTGCTATTGACTATTGTTCCATATCCATCAGGTCGTTATCGTGCTTCTTTTATAACGAAGTTGGCTTTCTTGGACCCCAACGTCCACGTTAGAACAAGAGACGCCTGCAGTAGCAACAGACAGAGTAGTGGTGATTCTCGACGCTACATTAAAAACACCTAATAAATGCAAAACGTCTGCTTTTGAAAATCGTTTTGATGACGCGTCATATATTTTCCCCCTAAGCTTTTATACGTACGTAATGAACGAGAAATCAGAACTAAAAGGACAAAAAATAATCGATCTTTTTTCTTTCTTTTTTTTTTTTTTTTGACTCTGTTCATTTACAATCAACGCGCAAATACTCAACACCATCATGAAAAAAAACAAAACAAAAACAAAACAAAATGGAAAAGTAGGGAGGGAGACAAATTTCTTGATAAGCAAATTTAAGAGCATTTGGTCATAAAAAATGAGGAAAATTGGCTTTGTCCCAACGCATGCGCAGTGGTCGATTTTCCATTTTTTCCAGATATTTTTTAGCGCCTCTTATTAGAAACCTTCAATAAACTGTCACCAAACCTGCCAACGTAGTTTTCCCAAGTTTTCATTTGTGTCTGGCCTGCTGGCTATCTATGTATGCATCGCCTGTACAGGCCGCTCTCATAGAGCTAAAGGGCTGAAAAAGTACATATTTACGTCTTACTTCGTCTTGGAGAATTTTTTTTAAATTCTAAATTCACCCCAGAAATTAGTTTTTGTAGGAGTTCAATTTACGGCGTGAGTCAAGGCTAAATCGACTCCCTAGTTTGTGCCCGGCAGCATTCAAGAATTTTTTCGTTTTTTTCTTTTTTTTCTTTTTGTTTAGACTCTTTTTTCACTACCACCCAACAGGAGGCTCGAAAAGTAACTTATACATCGATCGAATTTTTTTCAATTTCTTTTAATTGATCATCCCCAACAGACGTTGGTAACATGACAGTTTCTATTGAGTGACTAGCTATCATTTTTATAAACGAACAAATGGTCTTTACTTTCATCTTATTTCCCAAAAAAAGGAATATAAGAAAGAAAACATTGATCACCCCAAACAGGGCATGCTGATGAAAGACTTTGGTCACGTGATGATTTCTATTGAGTGACTTACCAAACCCGTTTTTTCTTTTTTTTCTTTTTTTCTTTTCATTTTATTGATTGCTTTCCTGTCTCGTCTGTTAATTTTAGGGGAAAAATATCATTTCCTGACGAAGGAGATTTTCAATAGTTGTTTGTAAAAGCAGACAAATAGGCGAAATTAAGGAGGAAAATTGGAAGTCATGTTTTAAATGTTGGAGGAATTTGTCAGTTTTTCTTGAATTTCGAAAAGATTGGACCAATGGTTACCTATAAGGCTCTATACAAAAGAGTCGGTCTGAATATGACTCAAGTTTGATTTAATCTTTAATGAAAATGTCTATTAAGAAATCAAAAATTGTAAGGAGATATCACCAATGCACACATTCATATATATATATATATATATATATATATATATATATATATATATATGTATGTATATATATATATATATATATATATATATATATATATATATATATATATATATATATTGATAGATATATTGATAGATAGATTGATAGATAGATTGATTGAGAGAAAGATTGAGAGAAAGTGGGGGATAGGTAGATAAATTCTACAGTAAAGGTTGAATAAATTTGAGAAAAAAGTGTGAAAGAAAAGGGAAAACAGAATCTTTAGTGTCACCGAGTGAATTCAAATTCGAATCAAAATTCGTATAAGAATGATCTGAATTTAACCCCCTTTACTGAACAGCGGGAAGTAATGAACAGAAATAGAATCATATCAGTCTCATGAAGATATGGACAAAACCTGTTAAGGCTTATTAAAAACTATCATACCTCTAAATCATAGCTGAAAAGTTCGCCTTTCCATTTTTTATACTTTTTCCTCGAATATATATATATATATATATATATATATATATATATACATATATATATATATATATATTTGTATATATATATATATATACATATATATATATATATACATATATATATATATATATATATATATATATATACATGTATATATATATATATATAAATATATATATACATATATATATATATATATATATATATATATATATATATATATATATATATATGGGAGAGAATAATAATGAACATACATCAAGCGTGTGTAGTTGCATTAAGTAGATCTTTTTTCAAATACTATCGATATAGCGGTTATAACATAGGTGGAGATGTTATCAATGGTTCATTAATGAGCTTTCGATAAAAATGTCTATTCATGTTTATATATATATATATATATATATATATATATATATATATATATATATATACTGTGAAATGGGTATATGTTTCGAAAGAATGATTATAGATTGCGTTGCATTATATAAAAACTCTTTTTTGAAATGACATCCCGTTATCATATGGCGAATGATTTCACCTGTACAACGTAAATAGGATGAACAATTGAAGAAAATAGGGCAGCTCCAGGAATTGAACCTACGTCCGCTAGGGTAGCCAATTCATCGTACCATTGCTCTTACCATCATCGTAATCTCTTAAATTGTTTGTTCTATTTATGTTGCCTCGGCCAAATGATACATTCAAATGTGATCATTTCAAATAAGAGTTTCTATATATTTTATTGCAATTTAAATAATTATATATGTATAGATATGTATACTTTTTAGGTGGTAGTGATCAATGAAAATTATTCAAATCTCTCCCTCACTGTATATATATATATATATGTAAAGGAAAATGATTAACCTGTTGAAGGCATACCCTGTATGCATGCCGATCTCAAAACGTATTGAGAACTTCTTTCCTTTAAGAGCCTTCGGTATCGTTGAGTGGAGGGAGGAGTGAAATTTTGGGCACAACACTTTCTCCACACTAAGCGCTAAGGCACATCAGCTCAAATTTGTAAAGCTCTTAAGACCGTACTGCCAAGTGTGGAATTTTTCTCCTACGGAAAAAAAGACAAGCAGATTAGTCGAAAAGAAATGTAACTTTCTCCTCGCAAGAATCTGTTACTATCCATTGATTTTTATAGAGCAAGAGACTGGCTATCTTTTTTGGAATATACTCCTGCCGAGAGTCATAGGGAAGGGCTGGGGGTGGCACGTTCAAGAAATAAATCTTTGCCAACACGCTATTCCGAATAGGATCCATCTAAAATGAGAACTCATCAAAGAGTCAGTCCCAGAAAAAAACCACCCAAGATTGCCGAAGAAAAATGGCAAGAAAAAAAAGCAACAAAAACAACGGAAACAAAAAACCAAAACAAAAAACAACAAAAACAAAATAATCAACAAAAAACAACAAAAATAAGAAAATAACGAAAAAAAGAATAAAGTACAAATAAAAACAAAACAAAAACTAACAGAAAGAAAGAACAACAAAAAAAAGTAACAAAAAAAAATAGAATGAAACAAGGTTTGGGCATTGCCTAAATCCGGAATTTTTATTAAGACCCCCACAATCTGCGCGCTTTGTAATAAAAGCTAATTTTACATTCCTCGAGTTGTTTTAAACATCAGATCTGTCTTCAATCAACGCAGCACGAAATCTGCAGAAATGATTTTACCTCCAGACCATGAATTTTCTGATTCGGTGAGTCGGCATCAAAAAACTCATCAACATAATTAACATCAACATTGATTTCTCCAGTTTCTAAGAGGATATGGCTGGCTGGCTGGCTGGCAAGCTGGATAGCTATCTATGTATGTACCGCCCGTACCGGTTGCCCTAGGGGTTGATATAATAGTCATTTACTAATTTTGACGTCTAGAATAAACATTTTGTAATTCGTTTTTTTTCCAAATCCACCTGCAAATAGTTTTTTTCTAGCAGGAATTCAAATTACGATGTGAGCTTGTGCTAAATCGGTCTCTTAGTTAATGTCCAGCAGAATTCATAATAGTTATTGTTATGTCTTGAAAAAAACGTTTTGGTTTTCAGTTTTTTATAAAATCCCTCTCAAATAGGTTTTTGGAGGGAATTTTCTGATCACCGTCTAATGAAAGGGAAGAGAGGAAACTTATTCATTGATTAACCCTTCTTTCCAATTGTTTTGATTGATCACCCGTAACACGGTATGTTGTTGGTATAGGTGGATCACATGACAGTTTCTGTTGAGTGACTAAACAGACTTTTTCATTTAAATTATTCAAAGGACATTTTGTACTTCTCGAAAAACCCTTTTTGAGAAAATCAAAATACAACAGGAAACCGAATTTTTGTTTTTATTCAGCAAAAAAAAAAGAAAATTTGCAATGAACTCCATTGATTTCTATTTTTATGTATAGATTTAATCGTCGTCATCGTCGTCATCGTCATCGTCATTGTCGTCGTAGTCATCATCATCATCATCATCATCATCATCATCATCATCATCATCATCAGTCATTTAAGGTCCACTGCTTGACAAAAGGCCTTTCTCAGCTTACTTCTATGTCGGCAGTGGCTGTGCTAGTATCTGCCGTTCTATGATTATCATCATAGCAAGAACAGCAGCCTCTTAGTGTATGCTGTTGGAATCCTTCCCCCAAGATTCGTCAGATCTCCCTATCGTTGGCGTCACGTCGGCAATATTCCCTGAACCTGTCCAAATCGTGACACCATCTTGTTTTAGATCTGTCATCATTTCGCATATGATCTCTGGATCTACATTGTGAGAAGCGATGTCTGGCCCATTGCCATTTGAGTTTCCTAATGGTTCCTATGATATGTTTGACCTGTTTTTTTTTTTTCTGATATTCTGTGTTGTCTTGTGATCTATCAATTTTCTGGTCAAATCAAAGTCCATAGGTGACCATCAGGATATCATACCAGTAAACTTTCCCTCGTCATTCCTCCATTTTTGTCTTCTCATACGCATTAGGCACCATTCGACCAAAGGTGCACCATTTATCATCCCCTTTCCTTGTTAAGTAACCCACCCATCCCTATTTTGTTCTCACTTAATCACTATGATGCCTCTTATGTTCGTCTCCTCTGGGATACAAATTAACCTCTTTCCATCTCCTAAAGTAATAATTAGCATTGCTTTTTCCATAGATCTTCGTGCGGCTCTGACTTCATTTTCAAGCTATTTTATCATTTTCTATGCTTCATACCCGTACGCCTTAGTTGGTATAATTTACGTAAAGAAATAGTTAAATTGTACACGCTATGTTTTAAGCATATTGGAAGGCTGTTTTTCGTTTCGTCTCTATTTTTACAAAATGCCCCCAAACATCATTATATATCACCTCTACAGCCCCTCCCTTGATTACAGCATCCTTCCCTAGTTGCTTTTTCCCAACCACTTCTGGATCTTCATCCTTTAACCAAGCATCCCTGGGGATCGTTTGATTAATTTTCGCAGCACCTACAAAAGTGATAGCAAATTTGAAGAGGAAAAATGTCGAATTCTTTATTTCTAAACCACAAATTGAACCGCGCACGGTTCTTGAAGGGAACAAACTGAACTCAAAACGATTACGTATTTGACGTACATCGGAAATGCAAATGTAAATTGAGCAGTTTTATTAGAAAAGATTACAAACACTGAGATCGATCCCAATCGAAAGCATTTAATTTCCTTAGTTGAATGACTACCTTGTTTTATTTTTCATTCATAATTTTGTCAAAATGTGGAACTCTCTTACTGATTTCGATCTGCGCTTTAGCCTGTTGAGTCAGGTGATTCTTAGATTTCGTCTTGACGGACAAAAGAGAACGGAATTTTATTGTCAGTTGGTAGACATATACCAACCCCAGGATTTGCAAGACTTTCCTATCATGGTCGTTGCAGGGGGAATACTTTTTGAACTTGTCATATATTCTGTTGTTGACGGTTTTGCCTGTGATCTCTGGCGATCCACGCTGTAGGTCGTAATGCCCAGACATTCTTCCAACATTCAAGCTCATTGCCATATGTGTATTCTAATGGATTCTATCATGTTACAGGATCCTGTGTTTTTCTTACTATATTATTCACTCCATTCGGAAATGGTTTGAGAAAATAGCTCGCTAACTATCACAATAAATAAATCATTTGTGATTCCAATATGTGATGTTGAGCATGATTCTGTCATGTGTCCGTTAGATGCTTTTCAGTTTAAGGATCAGTCTCTTTGTTAGATTCCATATTCAGCTCCATATGAGACTATCGGGAGGTCGCATTGGTTGTATACCTTTCATTTTAGGACTAATGGGATTTTCTTGTCCTTGAAAGTTGAACAAGCTCAACCAAAGGCTTGCCGTCCAAGGATGATTTTCGCTTGATTTCTTCTTCTTTTCAGGATTTCATGAGGTTGTCCGAGGTAAATGTAGAGGTCCACTCTACCCACCTCTGCGTTTTAGATTTCAATTGTTGATGCCATCTCAAATGGGATGAAGACACGGTGCTTTTTCTCCTCTGTAAGCCACCGTTAAACGATTTGGTGCTTGTATTATTGTAAAATAAAAAAGACACGATTTACCTCCAATGTACTTTAGGAGATAGGACGCCAAGACAAAAGTAATTTTTTGCGATAAAAAATGATTTTATTATGTATGGATTTTTTCTTGACAGTTTTCATCATATGGGTTGATCTTTAGAACACAACGTTTCGGCTTTTGTACCCTTCTGCAGGTTGGTGCCGTTAATGGGGTGTAGTCGGGATGTTGAGAAAAGGACTCCCATCGAAGTGTTTGGTGGAACGTTTCCTTCTTGCTTTGATTAAGGGGGGGCTCTCTCGGTCGTAACAACGTTGCCCTTCATTTCTAATGTCAAAATCATGCCAATGTCTGAAATTTGCCACACAGAACCGGCCTTTTTTTTCGAGATGAAGGCAACAGACAAAAAATATCTATACAGAATGATGATTACTCATCAAAAAAGTTCAGACAAATGATTTTATTGTCCTAAATCATTTGGATTAAGGGTGCCGGTGATCGTACTATATTGAGTATTTTGTGTTGTCTTTGGGGAAAATGGGTGCAACCCAGAGAACCATCATCTTTGTGGCAAAGTGACATGATGAAGGGATGCAGCTAACAAAAAAAAATTCTGTTTGCTACTGTTTTACTTAACATTGATATGAAAAACGTGTCTCTGTTAACATACATATACTACACCTGAAGAAGGTTGTAGAATGAATCGATTGAGATGTTATGAGTACAGTGAAAAGGATAAAAAGAATGAGTTCAATCGCCTTTGAATGTTAATGCCTCTTCTTAAAATATACAATTAGTTGAGATAGAGTGCGCTGAGATACTTGGTACCAGTTTTATAGAAGAATTTCCGGCTTGACTGCATCTCCATTCTGTCAATCATTGTTGCATTCCCATTAAGAGGACCCTGGTGATGGACAAGAGCACAGCTGGATTTATGCCCTTCCCAATAGGATGATTCAAGTAAGAACGATGTTGCCAACTTAAAATAGATTTCCACGCTAGTTTGACTGCCAGAGGCGCTTAAAAGCGCTGAATTTAGAAAGACAATAACCTAAAACGCCAAATATTACCAAAACGCCCCGCAAAGATGCTAAAAATGGCCCAAATACACCAAAATTGGCCAAAATGTTTAAGCATACCCGAGCTAATTTTACCTTTTTCGCACTGCCAAAACAAGGAACGCAGTAAATTGGCGACAGAGTCGGGATCAATAAAGGGATATTTTCATGGCTGGGGATGATAACTATGGGGTGGAGTCAACATATTTCTGACTAAATATTCTTGCTACTTAGCCGTCAATTCCCACACAAATGTCCAGCTGCTCCTTGAATTCTTCCGTGTGCATGGCTTAATTTGGTATCTTCCGTGCAATTGATTCTTGGATTGTCGTACCAGAAGCCAGAAAATCGGACAGCGATATACATGTCCAGGAGGGAGAGGCTGGGCTTATAATGTCAGTCGAAAACGCTACAGAGGATACCTAATTAGACGTAAACGTTGCTATTTCGACCATGGGCAGCAAAGAAGACAAAGACATTGTAAAGGAGAAGAATTAAAAATGGAGAAAAAACAGCAACCGTCGCCAAAAAAGACTTATATCTGGAAGACATGTAAAAGGATTAAATTACGAGAAAAAAAAATTAAGATCTATCCGTACCGCGCACGTGCACCGGATCTGGCTATCTAAAAATTATCCAAAATTGTCTTCCATTTAGAATTATCGGAAAAAAAAAATATCTGATATGCTTTAAAAAATATACCAGTCCAAAATTTGGGAATTGTTAGTCCAAACTGACCATCATTATCATCATCATCAATCTTTTAACGTCCATGGTTAGACATGGACCTTCTCAAGGATTTGCCTTGCTTCTCTATCCTGGGCGTTGAGGAGCCAGTACTTTCTGAATTTGTTTAGTTTGTCTCTCCATCTAGTACTGTGCCGGTCTCGGGTGTGTATGTGATCTCTGGGGCTCCATGTTGTGAGTCGGAATGTCCATAAGTTGTCTGCGATTCTTGCAACGTGGTCAGATCTTTATATTTGAGTTGTTTAATAGATTCTATGATGTCTCAGATTCCTTTTTCTCCCAAATATAGTGTTGTCTTGTGATATTTCTTTTTGAGGTTGAACATAATTCTCTCAGACACCTCAAAAAACATTTTTTTGAAAAATAATCAATAAAAACCGTTTTAGTTGGTACTTGGTGGTGTGCCAATGTAGATTTCCAAGGTTGCAGCCCTGGAGATATAACCAAGAGTGCCATGGCACACCCAAAGATGAGCAAAGATAGAAAAATATGTAATCCCCTTAGTCGAGCGATTGATGGGGATACAGAGACTCGATACCAGGACCTCGCACGTGAGTTACAGAAATCAAGTCAAGAATCCACGTATTGTAAATACAATTTGTATCCAAATATATTTTATATCATGACCCTTTCCTACTTCTCTAGAACAGTCTACTACATAGATATTGGAGTTTTCATCTCGAAGTCATGGACTCTACTGATGATGCAGAAATATAATTTTTTTGTTATTTTGAACTTGATAAATAAAACTCCATGATTATTCAATTTTGAATTCGCCGTCGATTTGGACCCCTAAAAGTTAAAAAGTTTCCTTTCTATTTTAATCCCATCAGTGCAGAAAAATAACATTTTTCCTAGATTTCAACACCCAAAGGTGAAAAATGAAAGTTCCCTTTCGATTTTTGCTTCTAAAAAGTAAAAATAGAAGATTGCTCTCGATTTTGAGCCCTAAAAGTGAAAAATTAATGTTTCCCTCATATAATCAACAAAAGATTCAAATCCCAAATTTCGTGTTTTGGAAAAATGATTTATCAAAGATTTATCTGTACAGTTGGAATAAAACACCCTTCAATTTTCATATTCAGAGAGAAATGATCAAGTGAAAAGAAATTTAAAAAATAATGTCGTCAGTGTATGAAATCATATAAAAAAACTTTCAAAGAATGAATCTGACCTGAATAAATGATTTATTATGACATCACGGCGTTTTTCCTTTACCAGGTACAAACTGTGAGTCTAGTTTAATAACGTAGTCATATAATGAATTGAGCATTTTTAAAACTCTTCGGATTATACTAATCACAGAGATTTCTTTTCACTCTCTTATCTTTCAAATTTTCAATGCTTGTTTGTGGGTGGGGGAACTTAGTCATAAACTTTCACAAATATTCATTGAATTAAACAGATTCAGAAAGAAAGAGAAAAGAAGGAAAGAAAAAGACAAAAGGATGAATGGAAAGATAAGGGAAAGATAGAGAGAGAAGGCGGGAAAAGAGAAGGAGATAAGTAGAAGAAGAGAAACACTGCAAAGATGGCCAACACATCCGTGAAATCAGTAATAAAATACCAAGAGTAATTGTGGATAATTCGCATCATTTTTGCTTGACGAATCTTCCGCTCTTGTGTCTGCAGGATTTGGTCAAATCATCAGCGTCTTTTGTTCCAATAGAAAAATCCTCTTTGAGGGTCGTCGTCGTAAAACTCTTGCTGGCAACTTTCTTCTGCAAAATTTTCTCTACCTACTTCTGCTACACAGACGAATAATTCAGAAACCGTTCATGAGGAGATGAAATCGGAATTCAGTGGAGACAAAAGCAGAAATCAGGAACAACGTCCACGTTCGGGGCCCCAAGTGGAAAACACATGCCGTTGCTTGGCAACTGTTCCACTAGATTTTGTCTCGTATCGAACGGGCGAATAGTGAACTTACAATACGATATTCCTAATCTCGGCGAAAGACAGACAGAGTGGATGGTGCGGGTAACCAAGCAGTTAGCAACAGGGAAAATGAAATTGTCTTGCTGAGTTCAAACACTGGTTAAGATACTCTGAATTCACTCTGAAGTAATGCCCCCGGGGAAGATATGAACCCGTCACTTCTTTTCAGACTATGAATACTCAGCAACATCTAAAGAGATGTTTTGCATTTATCAAACGGGCAAATTGTTTTCATACAATACGACAGTCCTAATTCTGGGAGAAAGACTGGCTATGTATGAATGTATTGCATGTACAAGCGACACCAATGGAGCTAGAGGGCCGACATTTTTACTTTATCCTTATCATGTTATTTTTTTTTTAAATCACAAGTAGATTTTTAATGGAAGGGGCAATTTACAATGTGAATGTATGCTAAATCAGTTGTAGGTTTATGCCCGGCAGCGTTCACACTATTTTCTTCTTTAAAAAGGCAAGAGAAATAACACATTCAATGATCACTGATTTTTCAAATATTTTTAATTGATCAACCCCAACACGGAATGCTGCCAAAAGATACAGGTCACATGAGAGTTTCTATTGATTGACTAACCAGACGTGTATTCTATATCAATAGCTTTTGAAAAAGACGCCGACAACATTTATTTGGTCAGGGAAATGTTGATTCTTTCATGATTGTTGTACCCAAGCAATCAAGGAAATAGTTCTATTTAACATTCATAAAAAAATTGCAAAACTTTAACAAAAGCAAATAAATATGGAACTAAAATGAAATCCTATTCTTACTAATATATTCTATTTTCTTGTGGAAAAGTATTTTTCCCGTAAATACTCTGCTAATTCATACAATGACTGGATAATTATGAATTTTGTTATATCAAGTAGAAACTCTTATTTGAAACGATCTTCCATCGTTACATAGTTTATGTATCACTCGAACTAAACAACGTGAATAGAATAAACAAATAAAGAAAATGGTTTTATAAGTTTCTTTAGTTTTTTTATTGTTGGACCGGTAGACAATCTATCTATCTATTTATCTAGGTAGATATGTTATAAATAGTAATTATCGAGTAGTCTCGATTTATTTGCAAATGCGTAATAATTTGGATCCATCCCGGTCTCATCTGATTACTCTGTCTTGTAAATATCTATCAATAAATCTATCTATTCATCTATCTATCTATCTATCTATCTCAGTCTATTCATATTCATCAATTTTGGTCTGTTTATAAATATCTTTCTATAAATCCATCTATCTATCAATTCATCGATCGGACTAGCCACGTATCACGTGTATGGTCCATACAAATGGAGCTAGATGACACTGAATATAAACATATACTGTATATTATATCCCCAAAACGGCCCATTTGTTTTTTGAAAACCACCCATAAGTTTGTTTTTTTTTTTCTGGGGGAGGGATTACAGGGTAAGTTCATGCTAAATTAGTCTGTTAGTTTTTACATGAAATCACCACCCAACTAAAAGCGAAGTAATTTATGCATCGATCGTACCTTTTTCCAATTTTTCTATTAATCATCCCCGTCGCAGTATGTAGCCAAGAGACGTTGGTCACTTGATGGTTTCTATTGAGTGACTAACCAGACATATTATTAGTTTTCCTGTCAGGCGCTAAAAAGAACACGATTTTGCTGTTTCCAACGCTGGGAAAAGAAACTTACTATTGACCATGAGAAAAAAACATCACGTAAACAGAAAAATGTTTTTAAAAAGTTGAGATAAATATCGTAGAATATTTAAAAACAAATACAAACTATGTATAATAAACGAACCACCTGGAAATTACAAAAGCATATCTTAAAATCTTAATCTTAGAAAGTAAATGTTATTTTTTTTCTAAATGAATATACGTACAGACATATATAAAGATGTAATATCATTAGACGTGGATTCAAGTTTTTGTTAAAATCAGACAGTTTAATTTTGGTAAATTATATATATATATATATATATATATATATATATATATATATATATATATGTATATATATATATATATATATATATATATATATATATAGAGAGAGAGAGAGAGAGAGAGAGAGAAAATAACTGTGGAAATTTGGTTCAGTAACTATCTTCTCAGAATCTAACCATAATTAATGAAGAATCGGACACACTTCCATTATTCTTCGACAGGATACCTGTGTACCAGAAACAGTCCCGCAAAAACATTTGAATTTTATTTTAGCTCTTTTCTTATCTAATCCCAATTAATTTGGATTTTGATCAAATTGAAGCTTTGCGCAATAATTTGTTTTAGTGGAATAAGCGAAAATTCAGTAAAATTCAAAAGGAAAAATAGGACTGTGCTGCCAGCCAGTCACACAACATTGACTGCTCGACAACGCCAAAGCTGTTCACCCATACCCAGGGACGGGGAAAGGTGATGAATATCCCTCCCAATGGCATTAGTGCGACCTGAGTGCAAATTGTCACACTCAGGGTTCCATTCTCCGTGTCGTTAACCGTTAACCGCTACTTTTCCGGGACGGGTAGGTCAAAAAGCAAATATTTTTGAGGGTACAAAAAAGGCATATTTGGAATATATCTTAGTGGTGGTCTATATACTGAGAAGATGTTGCACTCGCTGCCATTTTTTGTGTAAACAAGCACGACCCAATCATGATCCCGATGTTGGATGGTGCACTTGACCGTCGATGGAGATGCATGAACTGACCCTGGGTGATACAACTGAGAATAATCGTACAGTCTTTTTATATAGGGACATTAAGGCGGGCTTGAATCAAACAATAATGCTGCATCCTTATTCTTTATTGTCTATAAGGTTCCAACTATCATCCCTGGGCTCTCAGTGAGGGAGCTTGATTAGCACCACTTTCAGTTCCGTAATCTTCAAATTTACCTAAATCAGTCGCGTAATAGTGTTTTGTATCTTGGGTGGACGAGACGAAAAAGCAAATTATCAGAAAAACATGATTTGGGTTCATCAGGGTTCGAATTTGACCATATCATCAGCGGATAATGGTGTCCAATCCATTTTTTCCCATTAATCTTTTTTATTTCCTGTACATTTGCTTGGGTGTGCAACTTTACAATTTACAATCGGGACCCATTCGTCTACTTATTTGAAAATTAATATTCAGTACTCTAGCAGACCCTTTATAAATAGTTTTATTTGGGGGTAGTAACCTTTTGGGCCGTTTAGGACCTTCTTCTAAAGGGTTCATTGATAACATTTAGATTCTTGTTTTTCTGACCATATTTATTCTTCGATAAAAGTTTTTTTTATAGGACTTCAAAGTCTGACGCTTTGGTTGTTCGATTATTGACGACGATAACTTGAGAGAGTTTTTCTCCTTTCAAAATTTTTAATTTGCTGCTGTATTATTTTCTGTTAGTTGAACATTTATCGTATTTATTGTTAAAATTGTTGGCTGTTTCATTATTTATCATTTTAGGATTTTGATCCATTAATTTGTTTTATTTGTTGACAACCCTTTGCGAGAAAATGTTTTTCTCGAATTTTTCACGCTATGTTCTTCACAAATTTTTCTTTTGTTCATCGTGAAGGATTTCTCCGTAGGGATATTGATGAAGTATTTTATCATTTCAAATGTTTGTATTATTATTTTTATTTATTTTCTCTCGTTCTTCGTTTTTGTATTGTTGCTAGTTTCAATTTTTTTTGGCGGGGGGGGTCTTTCTGCATGGGGTGGGAGTTGTTCTGGAACATTTTTTTCAGCTCTTCTATAGATATTTCCCGAATCTTTTATATCGTTTTTTGGAGGTTTTTTGCTTTGTTTTTTTTTTGTTTTTTGTTTTTTGTAAGGTAGGGATCAGACTTGCATTGCATAAATTTAGTGAAAGTTTCTCCCTATGAAGCAGTTTAAAAGAGACAAGGTAATTTTGACATTTTAGAACGATTCAACAGTGAAGCATCTTTCATTTGATGTTCTTTTTCCTGATAATTGTGTTATTATCTAAAATTTATCGAATTTATTTTAAAGTTGTTAACTGCTTTAATATCCATTATTATCATATTGTAGCTATTTTAGATCTTTCTCCATGGGGGGGGGGTTGAGTTCTGGAACAAGTTTTGTTATTCTTCTCCAGATGTTTTCAAAACCTTCCATATCATTCCTGCGATTCGAAAATTTTGATTGTACTACATATTCTTATTAAGGTCTCCTGTATGTTGCATATCGAGGAAATCAAATATGCTTTTTTATTCCAGTAATTTTTGCAGCTTTTGTTTCAATAATTTCTGATGTATTGTTATTGATTTGGAGTTTCGATGTTATAATTATCCCTCAATCTTTTTACTTGTTCAGCAGTTTTTAGTTTTTTTTTTTATCATTCAGGCAATAGTTTTTTGTTGTTTCTTTCTTATATGCTTCGTCACGATTTATTAAAACTGCTAGTCGTGCATAAAGTTATTCTGCCGTTACTTAAAACCCAATCTGTTTGAAACGAGTGAAGAGCTCTCAATGAAGGTTTGCAGATTCAGGGAAGCAGACGACAAGTGGAGACGGAAGAGAGGACAAGTAGGATTCAAAAGAAAATTCGGAATTGGGGAAAAAAATTCAAAATATAACAAGAACAGGTCTCGTTAGTCACTCAGTAGAAACTGTTAAGCAACTGAGATCTATTGGCGGTATCCTTTATCGTTGGTGATCAATAAAAAAAATCAGAAAACGGAGTGGTAGATAGATGGGTTAATTCTATCGTCTTTTATTGGGTAGTGATCACCAATGAAGTCTGAATTTTCAAAGAAAAGAAAAAACGGGAATGCAGCTTCACATAAAGTAAGGGACCCATCTGACACGAACTTACTTTGCAAATTGACCCCCCTCACTTTTAAGGGTGGGGTGTAACGAAACTTTTTTTCTACACATAATGTAGAAAAATGTTAGAAATTTCAGCACTCTGGCTCCAATAATGCTGCCAGATTGTGTTATGCATGCATACATAGTCAGCCTGATAGCCAGCCAGACCAATTTGGGAACTGAAGAAACATGTTTTGATGAAAATTTTCGTTGACTGTTTCTGGAGAAACAAGCGAGTTTCTAGACAACATATATGGGTGTATATATATATATATATATATATATATATATATATATATATATATATATATATATATATATATATATATATATATATATATATATATACACACATATATATATATACACACACATATATATATATATATATTGTGCATGTGTGTACATATATATATTTATATGTGGATGTGTGTGTACATATGTACATATACGTCAATATATGCATATGATATGAACTGTACACACACAGAGGCACACATAAATATATTTGAGACTTCCGCTCATTTGTCTGATTGCTAAATAGGAAGAATTTTGATATTTCTTAGAAAATATTCCGTATTATCTGCCATCATATCTTTTGATCAAATCAAAAGTATTTTCACATTCCTTGTTGTCCGACTGGAATCAGATGCAGCAGACACCCAGGGGAGGTACTTGTGATTTGAAGGACCATCGTAAACATGGTCATTTATTTTCCTGTCTCTTTTTAGCGTCAATCATTCTCATCGTCGTCATAATGATCGGAAGATATGAATACATGAATCTTTCAGTCCTTATATTAAGCAGTGTCATGTAATCACCATGGCTAGCATTGCTAATTTCATCTTTTATTTTTATCAATTTACCCTCCTTCCTATCTATCTCTCCTCTCTATATATCTATATGTGGGCATTTGTGTGTGTGCACATATATATATATATATATATATATATATTTGAGCTTTTTGTTCATTTGTTTTGTTATGTTTTGTTTTTATCTATTTGTCCGTGTATCTTTCACGCTAAAACTACATAGCCCATTGATATAAGATTTAGCTGATAGACACTCTAAAGATCGCATTCTGGCATAAGCTATCAGATTGGCCTCTGAGGTTATTTGAAGTCCACTGAGAACAATTCCGGAAATATCTAGCCATTTCATCCGCAATTTTTCTGGACACAGTTTTGCTCCAAAGTTGCTGGAATTCGCAATATGGGTACATTTTCTTATGACAAAGTTCACGGATTCTGCGAACTTAACATTGGAGGAGATTGAACGTCAAGTGAGTCTTTGTGGTCATTTGACTTTCCAGGTTAGGAGCCATTATTTTAGACTAGGTATTTAAATTTTAGCATGTGGGGAATTTCTTTCATGGTCACGGCCATGAACAATGTGAAGTTAACCCTGGAGATCATCCCCAAGTCACCGGGGTTCATTTATAGCCAATCAAAGTAAATTGTATCAAACTGTTGATTTTGATATGATACTAAAATGTATTTTTAACCTTACAAATTGTAGAGCAGATAACTTTTTTCTATCTATTTTGCAGCTAGATGATTTACATCCTTCAAGGTAAATAAGTACGTGTGTTTAACCTGGACAGAAAAAAATTGTTTGATAGGTGATGCTGAGTAAAGTTGTAGCAATGCACAGGACCAAACTCTCTGGATCGCTAGCCTTAAACTGATTCCTCCATTTTTATCCTATGGTCAGCTTTATATCGGTTCTTCAAGGGTTGTATTATCGAACAATCTCTTCATACTGATACTCAATCGGAGAGGCACAAATGTTGTGTACCTAGATACCTGGCCAAAATCAACATCATTTGTTCTATTTTGTGCATCTGGATATATCCAATATGTAGTGTTTTTTTAATGTGTAAGTGGTGTAAATTTTGTTTTTCTTTTCATTTAGCGAGTTGTGTATCATGGACTAAGTTAAAGAAAACAATTTTTATGGGTCGTTTTATTGTTATATATGATGTCTTTTTCCCCCTAAGGCAACGCCAGGTATCCTTTCTAATACACACACACACACACATATATATATATATGGCGCATGGACAATATCTCAAAATCATTAGCCTTAAACTGACTTCTCTATGCTTTTTTATGTGTCGCTATATTGTTATAGAGTAGTACACCCCAACACACACACACACACACACACACACACACACACACACACACACACACACACACACATATATATATATATATATATATATATATACTACGAAGCTTCACATTTCTCAGATCTTACTGGGGGAATTATCCATTACATTAATTTGTTTATGTGTTTATTCATTCAATTATGTGTGCCACGTAAACCACGTAATATACGTAATATAAATGAAGCCTCATTCTGTTTCGGTCTCTTCATATCTATATACAACTATCCGTTCGTATGTATTCATTCTAGCTTTTCATATCTATCCTATTGCTTGACTCTCTTCATATCTATCTAAGAAAGAAAGAAAAAGATGAACAAAAAGACGATCTAGAGATTGGTGAAGTCGAATCAAAAAGACGACAGAATGCGGCTCTAAATCCTAAAGCACATAATTTGACAGTTCAATTTATTTTCGATGGCACCGAACCCAAGTCTGAATTATTGCTATTGTCAACGAGACAGAAAACGAGGTTCAGTGGCATTAGCGAAAAAGACACGGCTTCCAAGAAGTCAGTGTTACCTCCAAAAGTTGGACTACAACTGACATAGGCCGTACTTGCCGTGTCAGCCGAAACGAAGACAAACTGAATTAAATGAAACCTGGAAAGAAGCAAAGTATGGAACAATAGAAACGAACGACGGATTGCCAATTCTAATATTCTAAAATGAGCGACTGTCGTTCAGGGTGGGGAATTCGTGAAGGACGGTAGGAACATGTTGGTCTTAGTATTTGTGTGAATGAGATCAGATTTGACAACTTCGGGTTTAAACAAACGCACGTTTTTGGACGGCCAAATCTAGCCGGTCTCTCGAGAAACAATTGAATTTTGAGACGAACTTTCAATTTGAATTGTAACACCCGGATATATATATATATATATATATATATATATATATATATATATATATATATATATATATATATATATATATATATATATATATACATGGGTGCATGTGTGTGTGTGTGTGTGTGTGTGTGTGTTGAGTAACCAGTAGTAATAGTAAGATAGTCAGTGTCATACGTCATTACTAGTGAATGCTATCTTTACTAAGTGCACAACTAAGCTGAACAAATATTTTTTTGTTTATTTCTATAACATAAACAAATTACTCAACAAGCCTTATTTGCAGCGCAAAAGTTGAGCCTGCATATACGATGCCCCATAAATTGTATTAGAAATACGTTAGAAAAATACGAAAGTCGAAATATTTACAAAATTAACATCTATTTCCTTAACAAATGGTGATTAACTACAAAAAAAGTGTTTGTGGTACATGCATTTTTCACTTGTACAGATAATATTCTGTGAATAGTTTGAATCAATATCCAAATTTTGAAGAAGCTTTCCGCACATTCTTATACTTAAAATACAACTATTTCACAAGCATGTTTTTCGTTATTTCTATTGATACTCGGACCATCCTAATCTTTGTTGTTTTTCATACAACGTTTCGGCCGTTGCACTCTACGGTCTTCGTCAGGTATCATCTGGGAGATTTAGGAAGTAACGAACCGAACCCTTTATTGATCTGACGGGGTTATATTGACCGTACTCCCCTCTTTAGCGTTAGTAGTATCGTTATACCGTCTCAAACTAGGATCGAACCTAGAACCATCAGATTACTTAACAGTAATTTGTCTAATGCTATAACCACTGCGCTATGTGTCCATGTGGAAAAAGGACGGTCCGAATATCAATAGAAATAATAATAATACCTCATCTAAAAAATTCCGAGATATGTTTTTCGTTGTTGCAATGATTATAAATAATGGATAGATTCAAATAAGTGACATTTTTTAAATGCATTTATAAAATTTACAAAATCTAATTGGCATATATGTCTACGTTAAAGATGTTCAGGTGGAACCCTCGAGCTTTTCTTTGAATTTGACTGTCTTGTACCGTTGAAAGTCGACTACGGGGTTGAAAACCTGGGACAGTGGCCAACATCCTGAACGAAATGGTCTCAAGACGAAAGAAACCATTGCTTCTGAGCTATCACAAGCCCACTGAAATGACACAAAGACAAAAGAACGAAGTAACTCCTGGTGTAGGCAGTAGTCAAATAAGCACGGTAAAACATCAGCCCTTTCTATCCACAGATCCCCTGATGGTGGCAGCAATCAAGGGATGAATTGGATTGAATTGGGCCATTTACTCACTGCTAATTCAGATAATAATCATAGGTTAAAATTGATAATTCTTGATCTAATTAGTCATTATAGCAAATCGTCCCTTGGCTAATTGCTAGAGATGACATATCATGAGAAGATTGTTGGTAAAAGGTTATTGTTTCAAATGATTCATATCCTGATTAAATATTTTCTTGTTTATCATCGTTTATATTAATTTGCATCAAACTATTTACAAATGACATTTTATATGTAACGCCCTATTAAATGATATAACTAACTTATGAACATGTTTTTGGAGATTTATTTATTCATAAAAATCGATATCCAAACAAGTGTCACTTTTGAGATCTACTGTATTTGATCAGCTAAATATCTGAAGCTGTCCTTCGCATTTTACTGTCTTGTAACATTGGCTCACTCCATGATCAGATAATATCCATCGATCAAACTTGATAATGCTGGATCTAATTGGTCATTATATGAGGGTGATTCAATAATTATCCGAACTTTTTATACGTGTACGCATCTGGGATCGTCGGTATGTCTCTAATCACAACAGCAGACATTTGCCGTTGATCACTCAGTTCCTTTCGTGCTACTGTAATGTAAACATGGCCTCTCCGCTCTCAGTTTGCACAGAAGAACAACAAGTAGTGAACCAATTTATGGGATGAAGATGTGCCAATGGCAGGATTACATCGAAGGCTTCTGGCACAAAATTGGAATAGTGTTTTACAACGACAGAGCGTGTATGGATAGATTGCAAATTTCAAAAATGGGCCAGCCATTCGAAGCGAAACCCGTCGTTTATTGTCAAAAATTGTTTTGCTTTTTCAGGGCAATGCATGAATGTATTCTTTTGCCCACACGCTTCAGGTACTGGAATTCAAGATATTGTAACATTCTCCTTATATTCCTGACCAAACTCCCTCAGATTACTGCCTATTTGATCCTCTCAAAGACGTCTTAAGAGGTCATCGTTCCCAACAGAAAGACGCAGTGCATATGTAGCTTCAGGGAAAATCATAAACATTCTTTCTGAGGGCATATACAGGAATATCTAATGGACCAGGGATATCTAATTCTTTTTATCTATTATTTACTAACACTTGTAGTGAAGTGTGTCTTGATTAATTTCAAAAGTTGAGCATTGGGTTGATAACAAACAAATTGACTTTGGCTTGTTAGAAGCTAAGTCTTTGTTTAGGGTATTTAGTTTGATGCAAAAGTTGAATCAAAGCCAAGATATTGGCCCAAAGAATCTAGAATTCAACCAGAAATGTATTTAATGAATAATTTCCGAAGAACGTACGGGTTTCAAATCTATTAACAAAATACTCAGTACAGGAAGAATACAAACAACTAATGTGCTTGAGGAAAACCAGGGACCCAAAAAACAGATAGGGACCGAATTATCTAACGCACCCATGAATTATACAAAAAAAACAACAAATTTTCGAACAAGGGACGCAGAACAAGGAAGAAGATACGCAAGCCGTGAATAACCAGTTCGCAGACTCCCCAGAAGTGGACAAACCATCGAAGAATTATTAAAAAAGGACGGGAAAGCACCTGGACCATATAACATTACCATCGGACAATTCAAAGCCGTCACTAGGAAAGAAGCCCATCCATTCAACTAATGACTCAAACAGAGAAAAGCCACTAGATATTTGAACATTACGATCATGATGTCGTTAGATAAAAAGGGGAACCCAGAGTATTTCAACAACTACCGGTCAATAAGCCTACTCAGCTGCATATACAAACTTTTACCAGAGTGATCACCAAAACGCCCGATGAAACTAACTACAATAACAGGCTAGCTTTAAAAAAGGTTATTCCCAAAGGTCATTTATGTTATCATACAATAAGACATATATTAAAAAGTCAGTCTTGACATCAAGATATCAGCTTACTCAAACTATTCACCTGCCTAGAAATGATCTTCCGAACGCTAAACTAGACAAATGAAGGAATCTTGATAGACTAAGTAATCTCAGATTTGCTGATGGCGTCATCCTTTTTATAAAGAACCTTCATGATCTCCAAATAATGATCGACGAAGTAAATGAAGAGGGCAAAAATGTCGGTCTACACGTGAACTTCAGTAAAACAAATGTTCAACCATAACGTTGGGGATAAAGATACAACGTTCAAAATCGAAAACGCAGAACTGAAGAAAATACATGCACCAGGGACAATGAATCTCCATGAAATTCCTGAAAGAAGAAAGAATCAAGCGAAGAATTACTCTAGGTTAGCAAGATTTCTGTAAAACAGGCTCTACATTCAAGAACAAGAAATTCCGAAAGAATGGTACATTACCAATGGTCACCTATGGAGCTATAACATGGAACCTAACCAAATGATTGACCCTCAAACTGAAAACCGTGCTACATGCATATGGGAGGATCACGTTTAACATCACAGACAGACTGTAAGGCACAGTATACTAGAGAAAAGGCAGTGTCAGAGATATCATCAGAAACATTATAAAACTGAAATAGCCATGGGCTGGTCATGTAGCAATATGTCAGACAACTATTGGAAATCAAGACTCACAACATGGATTCACAAAGATTATGGTGTGGCTGGCAAAGATATAAGATGGTGTGATGAACCACACAAGTTAATGAAGTGTTGGCTCCACAACGCTGATGATAGAGAGGTCTGGTAAATCTTCAATAAAGTTTATGTCTGAAGACGGGCTAAAAAACTGCTGCTGCTGCTGGCAATGATACGCTTTAATTAATCGATATAACAAGCTCACAGAGAGGACGTGAAGAGGGTTAGTGAATCAACAGATTGACACGGATCCCACGATGATAGCAAGAGCCAAAGGATGAACCAAATGTAACATGAACAGTGGATTAAGATGATAACCGTAGCTCAAAATTGATAAGGCCCAATCTAATTAGTCATAGTCAAGTGTCTGATAGTTGTTTGTATATTCAATCAAATGAAAATAATTCTTGGCTTGAGTGGCTTTGCTGTCTAGCGACGGCATGAACAGTAAATGGAAGTCAGGTTTCAAAGGTTGATCATTGAATTGATTAGATATGAATTGAGATTGGCTTAAACGTCTTCACGTCTAAAACTAAGTCTTTGCTTAAGATATTGTGTTTGGTACAAAACTTAGAAGGAAGCCAAGAGATAAGCCCAATGAATCAAGAAGTCAACTGGGATTGCCGTCAAAAAATATCTTTAAATCTAAAAGACATGAAGAGATAGAAGCAAATTAATTCATGGTGGAGGTAGTGGACAAATTAGCAAGGATATTGATCTAAGTCTCTTTTACCCTTGGGTCCCCTAGATGGCGGCAGCAGTCAACGGGTGAATCGAATTCAATAGAGATATTAAGTTTCTTAGTTCAGATAATTAACATAGATCAAGATGGATAAAGTTTGATCTATTTAATCACTTTAGTCTCTTGATCAATTGACTGTATATTCATTTAAAGAAATCAGCACGGAACTGTCCGTGTCTTGAACAGCTCCGCTATGGAACGACGACGTGATCAGTGACTGAAAAGTGGAGGTTTTTCTTGAAAGAGCAACAGTCGGTCACTAGGTCAATTATAAATCAATTACTTATGATATTGAGTTTGGTTTAAGAGTTGACACGAATCCAGGAGATTGACCAAAGGAATCCAGAATACAATCGGGAATGTCTTTGACTAAAATAAATTTTTTAAATTAATTGATATGACTAGCCCACTGGAAAGAGATAGGCAGGGAAATAGACTTTTGGTGGGTACGTAGACAAATCAGCCTTGAAGAGGACCTAAGCTTCCCTTACCCATTGATTCGTTGATAGCAGCAGTCAAATAATAAATTGAACTTAACTGTACTATTTACTTTCTCTGAGTTCATATAGCAACCTTAGATCAAAATTGATAAAGGTACATTTAATTAGACATTACAGTAAAAAAACATCTTGATTATTTGTTTGTAGATTCATAAGAAATCGGTAATGAACAAATCAAGGCTTCTGTGGTTTAGTATCGAATGATGGTCTGATTGGTGACTGAAAGAGCAGATTTTTCTCTACGGATCCAAAGTCGGCTATCAACTTAGTTCCAAATAAATGATATCAGCTCAAAAA
>OY735219.1:51826971-51876971 GCA_963457665.1 Thysanoteuthis rhombus | reverse complement strand
CGTCGTGGAACTGATACTTTCTGTACATGTCTATTTCATCAAAACATCTCTTATTTTGCTGGCCACAGTTTCGCTTGTGACTTCTTGGGACCGACGAAGTCGTGATGTTCATTAGTTGTGTGAGATCCATACAACATGACCAGCTCATTTGCTATCCAGTTTTCTAAAGGATTCTATGATATCTCAGGTTCCTGATTTTTTTTCTCTAATATACTGCGCCGTCTTGTGATCACTTCATGTGATGTTAAGCATGTTTCTTTCCCATGCACTTTGCATGGTTCTCAGTTTAAGGATAAATCTTTTGGTTAGGTTCCATGTTTCAGCTCCGCAAGTGGCTCTCGAGAGGATACACTGGTTGTAGACCCTTTCTTACAACTAATGGGATTTCCTTATTCTTGAAGGTTGAGTATGCTCAACCGAAAACTTGCCACCCCAGAGGGTTTCATAGAGATTCATTGTCTTGGGTTGATGTTGCAGTCTACTTTTCAATCATATCAAACCCGTGGCTGCATTCATGTCGTGCATCTGTTTTGCTCTTTGAAAGAGGAAGCTATTCCTCAGCTTTCAAATAAACAATTTTGATTGGCCATGATATACATTTATTTATTTTTGTACATTCAAAATATATTATTTGAAAAAAGGGCACACAAAAAATGAATCTTTTGGTGACTTTCTCAAGAGACGAAGAAAATCTGGTCACTTTTTTCAAGAATATTTCATGTATTGGCTGATCTAACGATTATGACTAATCCACTGTTTTCAAGATTAGAAAAAAAGATATCACCTTTATTTCTGGTGAATATGAACCCATCAAAGGTGATCATCATAATGGTCTGCAATAGGGTTCTTTTGCTTCCTGATGGCTTTTTAGTTGTCGGTTGATTTTGTGGTAATTGATAACTGTATTTATAGGTAAACATATTGTGTCCAAAGTCATTTTAAAAATACCTTTGAAAGTATTTACAGTTTTGGAAGTTGTCTTTTTCTCGCTCAGTCTATGCCACGGAAGACTAACTCTGGAAAGGTGTGGTCGCTCCCCCTATATTCTCATGCTTGAAGCTTCTTGCTCTGCCCTTGTGTTGCAGTGCTGTGCACTGGGGACATCATAATCTTTGATGGACATTTTTGGCAGTGATGGCTGGAGTCCCCAGTGAGCAGATGTTATTAATGGGTATGTGTATGTATGTTTCTAGTAAATCTTTCCTCATCCATTGACCACACAGAGTCTCCAAGTTCAGTTTTTGCAGTTGTTGAAGATATTGGGGTAGTTTATTGCACTGCGTTGTAACCTATCCATGACCTCAGTGTCGTATTTCAAGTGCAGAGTCCATAAGTAGGAAGTATATTATAAATGGGGTCTGACTAGTGCCTTGTGTACTACATCTGTGTCCTTTTGTTTGAAGGCGTGCCGTAAATATCCTAAAGTCTTGTTGGCGCTATTTACCATCTGTTGAATGCGGTGCGTGAATGTTAGTTAGGAGTTAATACTTACACCTACGTCTTTTCTGCATCAACTGTGTTATTGTATGTTCGATGTTTGGATTTTAAAAATATAATGTAAGAAGTTATTTGTTACTTAGAAATGCAAACTCTTCCATTAGATGCATCTTGTTTTTGAAATGAAATTCTCCAACCTCGGGCATTTTCGACTTCCCTGACGTCAACACATATTACTGCGTGGGAGTGATGTTTATTCTGATAGAAAGAAATTATGTTCTAATCGTTAAATAAATTTAAAATCCCATAAAATGTCAGAACATATTATTCAACAGCGTTATCATTGTTTTTGCATGTTTGTTTCAATCACACACACACACACACACACACACACACACACATATATATATATATATATATATATATATATATATATATATATATATATAAACATATGTGTGTGTGTAATGAAATGAACCATTTGCTACACAGATAGGTTAATGTTTTGCCCTGTTTTGGCCTTTTCAGGGAAACCATTCAATTTATTTTGGATCCCTATTTGAGACCTTTTTGGAAAAATGTCTATTCTTCAAGGATGGAAAATCTTCTTCTTGTTCTATTTATATATCTTTTCTTTTCCTTTTTTCTTTTCATTGTAAAGTTGTTTGTCTCTGCTTGTTATGGTCTTCTGTTTCACATAGTGATGATGCTTCACTGTCTGGTAGTGATGCATTATTGATTAGCAGGAGATACTATAGGAACTTTCTTTATCAGAATGTTGTTAACCCATCAGCTGTTTGTGATAAGTTCCCTCTCAGAAATATTTCATACTCACTTAAATCTGTTTCCAAGTGTTGGGGGTTCACATTTACACACACACACACACATATATATACCTATATGTTTGTGTGTGTGTGGATATAATTGCCGGAAGATATATATATATATATATATATATATATATATATATATATATATATATATATATATATATTGAATAACTATAGGATAATAACGTTAAACGAGACTAGTAGGTAGTATGAATTATCAGGAAGATATTTCCTCATAATCATTTAATACTTTCATACTTTTAGCAGTAATAGCAGCCATCAGCCCCTTTCCTTTCTAACTTAAATTTCTTTTCTCTCCCACTTCTTATTTAAAGACTGAACTTTGTCTTCCTACTGTGTTTTCACAATTATAGTATCAGCAGCTGTCATCAACCAAGCCAACTTTCATACATAGTGAAAAATTTCTCTATCTATCTCTTTATATATATATATATATATATATATATATATATATATATATATATATGTATATATATATATATATATATATATGTATATATATATACATATATATATATATATATATAGTCCAGAAAACTTTACAGCTTTGAACACTAAATATTCAAGAATTAATTTTTTGTAAAAAAATTATTTATGTATTGATTGATTTTCAATTAATTATTAATTTTCAATTATTGTTCTCAGCATCTGTTAATTAAACTTATCAAATTATTTTACAGTTCTTTTTCTTTCTTTCTTTCATGTTTCACACGGAAATAGATACTAAGATACTATGTTGGAATTTTCTTGCAGGGATCTTGAGTTTTTTGACATGTAATTGTTTCGGGGATTCATGATCTATATTTGCTCGTCATGGAGGGAAATGGGAAAGGCCTCTATCCAGCACTGGACTTATAACAGATAATGACGATGTGTGTGCGTACCTCTGAGTGTGTACACATGTGTGCCTTTGTTTGTATATATGTATGTGTGTGCGTGTGTGTGTGTGTTGAAGCTGTGGTTGTCGTATGTGTGATTCTAATACGAGTGTTCCAATCGAATCAGTAGCACTAAAAGCTGACATATGTCCAATGTGAGGCGGGGGCACAGTGTCTGTTTTGACAAAGAGAGAAGAACGATCGCAGTGACCGCGATATGACATCGAGTTCTGGCCGTGGGCCAGCAATCTATCTCTCTCGTTGATCAGAGGAGGACAGAAGTGAAAAACGGTGGGAGGGGTGAGGGGGGTGAACACAGCCCCCTCCTCCAAAACCCCACGTGATCACTGCTGATGCACTGAGCGGAGAATGTTCGAGAAACGAAGGCTGATTGCGATCAGGATAAACAGCCTCGAAGCAGTCGGTGAGGTTATCGAGTTTGGATGGAAGACAGAAGATGGAGAAATTGGCTGTTGGCTTTAAGAGAGAGAGAGAGAGAGAGAGAAAGACTTGGAAGCCTTGGACAGAAAAGGAAGGAAAAAAATGAGAGAGAAAAAAGAAAGAAAGAAAGAAATTTAATGTGATGGAAAAGAAAGGAAGAAGGATTATTTGAGGTACAAACAAAGAGGAGAAAGAAAGGACAAGGTGAGAAACGATAGAAAGAAAGAAAAAAGGGAGAAGGATATTTTGCAAGGAGTACAAAAAAAGGTGGAGGCAAAGAGACGAGAGGAAGAAGAAGAAGAATAAAGGAAAGAAAGAAAGAAAGAAATGAGTCCGGAGCTCTGAGAGATAGTGCAGAACATATAGATAGATAGATAGATAGATAGATAGATAGATAGATAGATAGGCCTTTTCATATATATCTATCTATCTCAGATATGAACAGGCTGATAGATAGATAGATAGATAGATAGATAAAAGACATAAAGACCAAAAGGAAGGAAGAAGAATAATCAAAGAAAAGGGGGTAAAAAAGAAGAAAGAAGAGAGGAGGGGTATAAAGGAAGAAACAAAGGAAAAGAAAGAAAGAAATTTAACAGGGGACAAGAGAAATGAAGAAAACTTGTTTGAGATATGAAGAAAGAGGAGAAAGAAGGGACAAGAAGAAAAACAAAAGGAGACGAGAGAAAGGGGAAATGTGTCCGAAGTTATGAAAGATATCAAAGAACATTAAGAAGTTGGATGAATATATATATATATATATATATATATATATATATATATATATATATATATATATATATATATATATATATATATATATATATATATCAGATATGAACAGGCTGATAGATAGAGAGATAGAAAGATAAAAGACAAAATGCCAAAAACAAAGAAAGAAGACACATCAAACAAAAGGGGAAAAAAGAAGATTGATAATGAAATTTATAAAAAAAGAACAGAGAAGAAAGAAACAAAAAAGAAGTAAAGAAAGAAGAAAACAAGGGGTCAAATCAAGAAAAAAAGAGAGAAAAGAGTAAAATGGAAAAATCCAAGGCAAGAGAAAAAAACTCCAAACAAATGATATACAAAACCAAAGAATTGATGAAGCTAGCAAAAGAATCTTAAAGTGCCAAAATAATATTCCAGGGAATTGGAACAAAAGTAAAAGAAACAGGAACACAATTCTCGAAAGAACAAAAATACAAAACACCGGTTGTGGAACGCGAAAACAGTAATCGAATAAATAGAAACAAAATGGCGTCTAGGAATGTAAATTGAAGTGATAGAAAAGATATGAGGACGGAGGTTCGCATGTTGAAATGTCCCGAGGCCCATCACATTAGCCTTGCGCAATTGGTCATCTCTGATGAAATATTTGATAGGCAAAACCTAACCCTAAACCATTTTTGCATAGACTGTTGCAGAGTTTGTCGAAGGAGGAAGTGTTATGAAAGAAGTGACTAAGTGTTTTAACTCTTACATTTGTAGACCGCTCGTAATCGATATGGAACTCTTCAATGAATAAGATTTTTTTTTAAAGCCACTCCTCTTTTTTATTATTAGAATGAATTTTAGAGTTAATCTTTGAATATGAACTTCTAGGTAACGATACCAGAGTGAAGTTATTCTCTCTCTCTCTCTCTCTCTCTCTCTCTCTCTTTCTCTCTCTCTCTCTCTCTCTCTCTCTCTCTCTCTCTCTCTCTCTCTCTCTCTCTCTCTCTCTCTCATTTTAATACAAGTGCCGACAGTTTGACATGGTTATTAGTTGAATTATGATTTCAGACTTTCAATGTAAAACATTCAGTTATTTCGTCTCCGGAGATGATGAGTTCTGTCCATCATAACATTTTTCTTTAGTAAACTTTTCTGATCATTTGTCCTCTGACACTGCCAAAAAACAGTCTTTTTTCGATGAATTCTTACCTTTTTTCAATTCCTTTTCACCGATACATATTTATTTCTCCCAATGCCTGTCTCCATCTCTCTCTTTTCAGACCCTCCTTCTCCATCTTTCTACGTATCACAATCTCTCTCTCTCTCTCTCTCTCATTCTGATTCAAAGGTCGATCTCTGTTGCAGTTATTAACTGAATTTTGATCTCGAATCTTCACTTTGTAATTTATTTTACGTGACTTATGGGGAAGCATTAGTTTAGGTGCGTTGGCAATGGAAGAAGGCAAGTTTGAAAAAATACCAAAAATGTACGAACATATATAAACTTTGAGGCACGGATCATTGACAGATTTATTGATTCAAGTATACTCAAACTTGAGTATATATATATACATATATATATATATATATATATATGTGTGTGTGTGTGTGTGTGTGTGTGTGTGTGTGTTAGTGGAGAGATCGTGATAAACATGAAGATATTTCAGTAGGAACTATATACTGCTTGGCTCCAGAATTACCCAGTAGGAAATTGAGCAGCGCCCAATATCACCAAGCAGTATACAGATCCTAATGAAATGTCTTCATATTTATCACGAACCCCTTAACAACACACACACACGCACATATATATATATATATATATATATATATATATATATATATATATATATATATATATATATATATATATATATATACATATGCTTGAGTCTGCTTGAATCACTAAATCCGTCAATAGTACGAAGCTCTTGAAAGGTAAGAGTTCGATAAGTGCACTTATATCGCTTATCCCCCTTTCGAAGTGCCCCAGGGTAAACCTCAGAACCGAGTAAAATATAGTTGCTACTATAAAGTATCGATAATTATCACATTCTGCAAGGTATAAATTGTCCATCCACTGACACACACACACACTCGCACATACACTTACCCCCCCCCACACACACACATATATATATATGTGTGTGTGTGTGTGTGTGTGTGTGTGTGTGTGTGTATATTAATCTGAAGCAAGAGTACAACAGTGTACAGAGGCAACACTGCACAATCGAATAGTTGAAGGAATTAATGTGCAATATGCCAGAGCAACATAAATAGATTGATCGATAGACAGATAGATAGATAGATAGATAGATATGAACAGGCTGAAATAGATAGATCGATAGATAGATATATATGAAGACGCTGAGATAGAAAGATGGGTAGATGGATGGATATGAACCGAGAAAGATAGATGGATAGATAGATAGATAGATAGATAGATAGATATGAAGAGGCTGAGATAGATAGAGAGATAGATAGATAAATAGATAGATAAATAGATAAAAACCGACTGAGATAGATAGATAGATAGATAGATAGATAGATAGATAGACCTGAGACAGGGATAAAGATAGAAAAAGGGAGAAGTAAAGATGTATTAATGAAACTCATGATTGTTTTCTTTCAAGCAAAGAATTTAATTGAAAGAAAGAATTTTTTTTTGTGAGTGTAAAAGCACAAATAATCGAGAAAAAAAATTCACCAAAGAGAATGCTCCATCAAGATGAACATAACACACATCATATCAAGAGGAAAAAAGAAATAACATGACATCTTTTCTTTTTCCCTTTTACCGTAGAACAGACTTCTTTCTTTTTTCTTTTTTTCGAGTGAGTTTATTTTTGTTTGTTAATTTTGTATTCCGGTATCTGATGGTGAGAGGCCCCTAAACGCGCACCTGCACGCACGAACCGAGCCAAACACATATCTCTGTCGTTATCAAAGTAAACATGCACGTGCAGAGGTGCATGTTTATTTGTTAAAGGTTAACTCCTTTCAACGGGAGTGGTAAAAGTTCGAGCCTCTTTGTGATTACTGTTTCCTGCTGTTTTACGGGCAAAATCATAAGAATGTAATAAAAATGATTACGTTAATTGTCAAATTTCATGGATTGTCTGTAGCCACACTGAAGAGTTGTAGTACAACGAAACAGCTGTGTATGGATGACACACACACACACACACACACACACATATATATATATATATATATATATATATATATATATATATATATATATATATATATATGCATTCAAAAATTGAGAAATGGATATATAATCCGAAAGAATAATGAAAAAAAAGTATTTTTAGGAACTCTTTTTGAACCAGTATCCTGCTTCTATACGGTGAATATGCCATTCGACCAAGGCAGCATGAATAAAGATACACTATAAATGAAATAGGTTGCAGCAGGTTGCGAACGTATGTCCAACAGGACACCATCTAAACGCAACGCCGCTCTCAACGTCTGAGCTAAACAACCATTCGGTAAATCGAAAGATCGTATAACTGCTCTATACCCAAATCTTTTCTTGTTTCTCTACTGTTCATATTTGCTCTTTTTATGTTCATCTAACACAGTCAATTTTACAAATCCAGGAAGGCCAGCTCTGCGACACCAACGATCAAGATGTCTGATGAATTCCAGGGGAAGATATATGTCCAGCAACGGACGTCGAAAGGCTGCTGAAGATGGTGTGAACATACATACGCATTTACTCTTACTATTCTTAATCTTTGATAATTTCTTTTCCGATTGAATCACGAGAGTGTGGTTCGTCAAATTTCATTCACAAATCATTTATTTATATTTTGAAAATTGTGTATCAATTTTCAAGTTAGAATCACACTCACGCATATATATATATATATATATATATATATATATATATATATATATTCAGGGTTGAACACTCTCAGAGTGAGGTAACTCATCTATTGTAAGCTTATGCAATGCTCATCGATAGGAATAGAGCACTCTGGTGGATGAGGAATGTCTGCGTAAATGAATATATTGCTTAAATTCAGCCTTACTGACCACCCAGTTCCGTAGTCTAGAGGTAGGATATCGGCACACAATAATATATATATATATATATATATATACATATATATATATATATATATATATATATATATACATGTGTGTGCGCACGTGTATGTATCTCCGTATCTGTGCGTATTCTGTAGTCACTCGATGGTTATGACGTCATCTCTAAATAAAATACAATACTCACGTACTCTCTCTCTCTATATATATATATATATATTTCTCTCTCTCTCTCTCTTTCTCTCTCTCTCTCTTTCTCTCTCTCTCTCTCTCCCCCTCAGTCTCTCTCGAATAGCATGGTGCATACATTCTCTAGGACATGTCCAGTGTATGTACTATAGAGATAGGATTATACAACCACGTTCTTTGAGACCCACATACAGGACGTCAAATCTACTTCCTTCTCTCCCTCCTGCACTACCTTTTGCCTCATTTCTTGTCTTTTCTTTCTTTCATCCATCAAACGAAAAAGTTGTCTCTGTTTGTGCGACAAACCCCAATGTCAAGGATTTCCTTCGCCGATGTTTTCAATTTTGAAGAGGCTGCAGATGCGGCTGTTTTGATCTGCCAAAGACGCCGGGGTCAGAGGGTACATTTGGCATCAGATCTTAAGATGCCTTCATATATATACATATATATATATATATATATATATGAGGATGTATATATATATATATGAGGATGTATATATATATATATATATATGAGGATATAAGAAATGGATATAAGATCCGATTGAATGGTTATGAAATGCATTTTATTATATTGAAACTCTATTTGAAATGATATCCTGGAGAATGTATCATTTGACCCAAATGATGTAAATGGGATAAACAATTGAATTAATGATACATTAACCGCGTCACAACGTGAGATTATTTCAAATAGTTTCAATGTAATACAACGTAATTTATGATCATCGTATTTAATCTTATATCCATTTCTAAAAAACTTAATTGTCTGCATTGAAAGAAACGATTCGGGCCTCTGCATTATTGGCCAAAGTTCAGCTCTATGGTACGAGAAATGCTACGTTGAGATACCTTATTGTTCATTCCATTTACTTGGTATTTGCCAAATAATACATTTGCTGGGTGATAACATGAGTTCGTTTCAGTATAAGATAACTAAATATATATATATATATATGTTTGTATCATTTGAAATGTATTAAAAAAAGAAATAGAAAAGGGATTTCATCCGATGTTGACGATATTTAGTTATATATCTAACACAGTTAAACACAGTTTGAAAATATACGAAAAATAAGCATAAAGTAATACTAGTAATATAGAGGAAAACATTGTATATATTTTTGCATTTTAGTAAATTCTGAAGGATCGTCTCAATACATACATACATATTGATTCTTGGTCAAAATAGTTTGTTTGCAAAAACAATAAAACATGATCAGATAATGGAAAAATGCGTCATTCGAATAAATCTTTTTTTTTTTCAGAATTACAGGAACAAAACATATTGCCGATTGTGGATGAAAACATTAGGCACGAAATGTTGACATTCACTGTATACATATTTTTTTAATTACCTTTCTCTTCCTCTTTCCCTCTCTCTTTCTCTCTCTCTCTCTCTCTCTATATATATATATATATATATATATATATTGGCAGACAAAACTGTCACCCAAATTGTCGAAATAGGATGCTTCAGTTTCCAAGTTGGTCTGGCTGCAACGCTACGTATGTGTGTATGTAATTGTGTATCACGCATCGATCTATAGGCTGCGCCAAAGGAGCTAGAGGGCTGTAACCTTCAACATTTACTCATTATTATATCTACAAGAAACAATTTGAACATTTTTCTCTATCTTTGGTAAATCCATTCCGATTTATACATGTTTTTGCTTTGTTTTTTTGTTTTTCCAAATCGGACTTTCTTAGTGACCACTAAGATGGCGAAAGAAGTAACTTATTCATTGATCATTTTTTTCTAATTTCCAACACAGTATATATATATATATATATATATATATTGTGTCACCCACGGACTGCCGTTTCGTTGCATATATATATATATATGTGTGTGTGTGTGTGTGTGTGTGAATGTGTTAGTAAGTGTGTGAATGTGTTTGTGTGTGTGCGTGTGTGTGAAAATGACGATTGAAGGGTGAAGGGAGAAACTCAAAACAGGTTTTACTTCTAATTTTTTTTTATCAGTACTCAGTGGGCATAGTTCGATGCATTTCAACGAAGACCAGCCAACTTTTACGGAGAAAAATATTTGCAGCTGCCCACTGAGAAAAATATGCTGTTTACATTTCGATGCTGAAGGGGAGAACGTGAATATTTCTGTATTCGATTGTTTGGTAGGAGCGGGGCGGGAGGTGTTTGTATCTATGTAATTGAGGGTGACATTATGTTTGAAATGAGATGGGTCTTCTTGGCCAACATTATCAAATGCTGTTATATATAAATAAATATATATATATATATATATATATATATATATATATATATGTGTGTGTGTGTGTGTGTGTGTGTGTGTAAACAGCATTTGATTATGTTGGCCAATCAGTTTTCTTTTCAGAGAACAAGAGACACACGTGAGACTCAGACGATGGCATCATTGACATTCGGAGGAGAACAGTCTATCAACTTTGGAATAAAAGACGCCAATACATACACACCCTGACACATATTCGTTGTCTATCTCAGCTGTCACAAAATAAAAACGTTTCTTTATTCGTATATATATATATATATATATATATATATGTATATATATATGCGTGTACGTGTGCATGTGTGTCCATGGGCGCGTGTGTGTGTTTGTAAGATTATGTAGGAGGTTGATTATATCGTCTTTGAAATCCACTTTCTTTTCCAGATGTCCACCTATCTCAAAAAAACGCAATCAGGTCGGTCGGTCGGTCGGTTTGTTCAGATTACATTAATCAAGAGATGAAGGAAGAAAGGAAGAGGTGTGCAGTCATTTAAAGGTTTAACGTCATTAAAAGGACCAACCCAATGAATTCTTTCTTACCAGCTACAATGATGTCCTAATGGTATGCACGAGGTCAGCATTCTTGTATATTTTTTTAAACCCATAAAGTTGCCCAAAATCTCAAAAAGTAATATATATATATATATATATATATATATATATATATATATATATATATATGTGTGTGTGTGTGTGTGTGTGTGTGTGTATCTTATGCGTGCGTGTTCCCTTTATCTATCACCATACCTCAATATTTTTCTGTGTCCTTGAATGTGTGTCATAATGCGTACGCTTGCTAGAGCGTATATATATATATATATATATATATATATATATATATATACATTGCTGGGTGGGTTAGGGGTTCATGTGGCGGGAGATAAGAAGACTAGACGTCAAAAGGTCAGAAAAAGAAATAACTTTTTTATTAAAAAAAAAAAGAAAATGGACTTTACTTTCATCCCTATTCCCTTCAGAAAAGACAAAAACGTATTCCACTAATTCCATGTTGCATGGCTAGACAAAATACACGTAGATATGAAAAGACAATAATTCATTGAAGCATTTCCTGCTTGCTCACGACATATATATATATGTGTGTGTGTGTGTGTGTGTGTCTGATAAATAAATAAAGATATATATATTTCCAAAATAGATCTGTTTTGTACTTCATTGTACTTTTGATTTTATATCTCACATGGCTTCGTTCTTTTGAAATTTCAAAAAATTTCGTTCTGTCATAATTTGTTCCTTTGATGAAGCAATCACCTCATAAATTCTCAATCATACGGCTCTATTTTATCAATGCTGAACACTGTTGCTCTTACCATTGAGCTAGAAAGCTGCCAGTAATGCAATGGTAAGACCAAATCAATGTAAAGGTGGTTATCCGATTGGTCTCGGGTTCGATTCCCGTAGAAAACTAATTTACATTGATCTTTTGTTGAATTTACGTTGAGTGAAACATTGTCCGTATAATAACGAGATATCACTTCAAAAAAGAGCTTCTATACGCTATAACGCGATCCATAACCATTCTTGTGTTCAAAGAAACAAATTGAGTAGATATAGACCGAGGATAAACAAATAGAGAATTTGAAGTGAAAACAGTCATAATAGTCCTTTGCATTACCGGCAGATATTTAACTCAATGGTAAGAGCAACGCTACGTTGGAATTGTTATGTTATGAATAAGAATAGGTTATTAAGAAATGGAAAGATAACTCGACAGGACGATTATACGTAGCGTTATGTTATATTGAAAACTCTTTTTGAAATGATCTCCTGTTATAACACGGTGAATGTATAATTTGGCCTAAACAACCTTATTTCCAAATTTTATTTACGTAGTCTAGGTCGATTGATACATTCGTCGTGTTGTAACAGGAGAGCATGGAGTATCAATATTTAATGATGCAACTTATATATATATATATATGTGTATGTATATATATATATATATATATATATATATATATATATATATATATATATATATATATATGAGTATGTGCATACGATCTCAGACTATATCATTGAGTGGACAACACGGTGAAAAATAGTATTCAAATCAAGTTTATTATACTAACATGTTTCACCTTTTGGCTATTAGTATTCCAGTGACGTCGTTTGGAAGTGTGTGACTATTACAGAATTCTTTTCTTTTGGAAGAGTTTTTCAATTATCAAGTATATTCAAGTAATCAATCAATTAGTAAAATAATTATCGATCAATCGACTAACTAATTATCAAATACTTTTAGCATCACAATACCCTGACTACAAGGTATATTGCTCAGTATGGTACATGTTGATTTTATCGTAAATGCTTCTATTAAATAAAAACCATCAACGCAGTAAATGCTACAATGTATCGCATAGTATCTACGAGTATTTTGAGAATACGTGTATTATCGCTCAATGGTTCGTGTATTTAAGATGCGTTTTATTGCACTGAAACGTGAATAGCATCGGAAAAAAACAAACGGCCAACTGTAAACGTCGAAGATGTTGTTCATTCACGGTATATATCTACTCTTTTCGTTTCTTTCAACGCAGACAATTGTGCTTTTGATAAATAGATATATTTCGATTCCTGCTGCAGTCCCATCCTCTTTAATTGTTTATTCTATTTGTGTTTTCAACGCCAAATTATAAATCCATCGTTTAATACCAGGAGATCATTTCAAATAAAGTTTCAATACAACATAACGTAATTTATAGTTGTCAGCGTTGAAAGAAGCAAATAGAGCAAGATATGTACCGTGAATAAAGTAAAAGCAGTTATTTGGGCCTCTGCAGTACCAGCGGCTGTTTAGCTCAATGGTAAAAGCAAATGATTATGAGTGTAAGTATGTGTGACATTCCGTCAAACTGCTCCCATCGATCGATCCATATTTGTAATTGCTCAGCTTCATAAGTGTTTTATATCTTGGTTCTCCATTTCCTCCATCTTGTGATTAAAAAAATTATTTCACACATCATCCTCCTCATCAGCTCAACACAAGATATAATTTTTTTTTTTTCACTTCACTCGATCGTTACTTTTTAGCAACGACATTTTCCTATTTTGTCCTTTTTTTTTATTAAATCTTTTCGAGGATATTTTTTTTACGCGCCATCTCTTTCAAAACTTTTTTTTGCTTGTCGACGCAAAGCCGGAAGCGATAATTACAGCGATCGTTTTTTTTTTTTTTCCTTGAAGATTCAAGAATTGTGGCGTCTTCCGTGTTGCCAAATCAAATGATTTGCAGAGTCAATCAACTTCCTTTAAGATCAGCTTTTCTATTGGGAATAGATTTCATTCGAACGTGTTTCTTATTTGTTTAGGAGGTGCGTGTAGGCTAACTGTTAGCATACAGGAGAATGGAATCAGCGAACACAATTCAAACTCCGGCTAGGGTTGCTTACGTCCATGTCGTACTAATGCCCTGGGGAGAGACATGAATCCATTTCTTCTTCCCAGCCATTGGCAAATAGCAGGGCAGTTAGGGCCCTTTAATCTTGGGTGTCGGGCTAGTACTCAAGTCCCGTGAGACCCCACGATTGCTGCAGTAACAAAGATTGGGTTTCTATTGGTTGATCGGAAAATGGAAACAAAATTATAGTCCAATGACAAGAGAGCAGCTGAGTCTTATTTGCTTGACTTTCGACCATCAAACTCAGCTGGAATTGTTCACGGATTCAGTTGATTTGCCAAGATCCTCTTATCAATATGTTCCTGGCTAACGAATTGATTTTGCAAAAACGACTCTCTAACCTTACGTTGATATCTTGTAGCGTTACATTAACGTTTTTTTTTCTCGTAGAATCCTCAAAACGTCCCTGTAACGTTGCAGACAGCGTTGCCCTGTAACATCACATCAACATTCCTTTGTAGACTCCCCAAAACGTCCGGCAACCCTGCAGACTACGTTGCATAAAATATTGCCCCGTAACGTTACATTATCGTTTCTTTGTACATTTACCACGATGTCCTTTCAACGTTGCAGACAATGTTTCTTGAAAATTTCATGAAGATATTACTTGTTTATGTAATCACTTGCCTAAAGCAGGATTTGGTATATTTTCTCTCCTTCCTAATGCAAAATAAAAATCCTTGATCTACTCCAAAAACCAATCTTCACTTAGTCCACGTCTCCCTGTTTCGCAAAATATCATTGAGAACTTTTGGATATATTGTAAGCAACGGTGAATAAATAAATAGATAGGAAACGTAGGAATTAATAAATTAAAAAGACTTTAATTTCCCTTCATCCAATTCCACAGCGGAAGTATCAAAACGAAAATAAATAGAGGAAGTTAACTGCAAATCATTCATTGTCCCAGATCGGATTATTCTCAGAATTCCTGACTCGGAACACTAATTTGATTGAATACAGTATTAGTGACTCTTTGAAGATTGCTGAAAAGACTCAAAAGTAATAGAGCTTTTCACTACAGTCTTGTAGATAAGAGTATCTGTATGCATAGAGATAAATATACTAACGTACATTCCAAAGTATACATATGCATTTTGTAGAGAAATGATGGCGTCAGTTTTCAGATATAATCCCCAGGATATATAAATATATATATATATATATATATATATATATATATATATATATATATATATATATATATATATGTATGTATGTATGTATGTATGTATGTGTGTGTATGTGTACGTGTGTAATAATTTTGTCATCCACAGACAGCTGTTTTGTTGTCTTATAACTCTTTAGTGTGGTTATAGACAATCCAGTATACCTTCCAGTACCGCTGGGTAGGGTTGAAACCTTTGCTTCAGACCCAGAAGCAGATGCTCTACTCCTGCCCTAGGCAGAACTGGACGGTCAGTAGGACCCAATTAGGCAATATCTTTACTTACACATATGTGTGTGTGTATGCGCGTGTGTGTGTGTGTGTGTGTGTTATAAATGCACATTACGTTAAAACTCTATTCGACATGACCTCCCATCAATACACGATGAATGTATCATTTGGCCTATACAGCGTAAAATAGCATAGACAATTAAAGAAAATGGTCTGCTGCAGGAATCAAACTACGGCACTTTAGTGTAGAGCCGCTTTCAACCTTTGAGGGAAGCAAACCTCCAGTGAAACGAAGGCCCAAATAACTGCCATATGTCCAAATTCTCACATTTGTTCGTTCACTGTCCATATCTTCTCTGTTTGTTTCCCAATGTGGTCAATAAAAAGAGCGACACTTCATTAAAGCAACTACATATTCACCGTGTAATAACGGGAGGTCATTTCAAATAGTGTTTCAAAGTGATATAACACACTTATAGATATTTCTGTCCGATAGTATTTGACGTGTCTGTGTGTCATTTTTACGGAAAATCTAAATTTTACTCTCTTCCGCACCTCAAGTCTGATTACCAAAGAGATGAGGTTGACTCAAAACGATGTTTAAAAATAAGAATAAACCAGAATAGAAATTCAATACATACCTGTGTGTGCAACTTAGAGTGAGAGTGTGAGGGAACAAAGAAAGAATATATGTATATATATATGAGTACACACACACACACACACACACACATATATATATATATATATATATATATATATGTGTGTGTGTGTGTGTGTGTGTGTTTATTTTTGTAATTTCAAAAGGGTAAAATGCTGAGAGAAAAAACAATATGAAATCAAATTACCCAATTATGAAGTGCATTAAATGTACAATCAATTGGGGGGGGCATCACACACACATACACACACACACATATAAACTGATATTTATAAGGACATGTACCAAATGAATGTGAGCATTTCGTACCTCTCGCACTCATCAGCAACCGGCTGTTTGTTGTTTCCATTCACCGGGCACAAGCCTTTGTTAATATTTTTTTCATACATCAATAGCTCTATTTATTGTGTTGAATATTCAGCATAGAGATTAAACATCTACAACGGATAAAATCTGTTTGTTACAGATTGATAAAATATATGAAAATTATTTCATAATTTTATCATTTATCATATATACGATACAAATGTTGTAGTAATCATTCTCTGTCAGAAAGATTTAAGAGTGGGTTGGAGTTTTGACTCTGCAGCCATCAGATTTTTTTAGTCCCATCATGATCAAATTCAACTAGTTAATTATATGATTTATTTGTAAAATGAATCACGTTGGTTTGCCAGTCCCTGTTCGAGCAACGTCAAAACCTAGTCAGTACTAATATGATTGACTTTCTGGGAATACCAGGTGCCGTAACGAGCTGTGGATGCAACCCCATGCTACCAGACTGATCTTCAAACATATCGAGCAATCATAACCTTTGGAAGCTTTCAGAATCATCGAGAGTTAAGAAGTGGAACTCGGACACAACACTTCCTCTATACTAAGCACCCAGGCATAGCAGCTCAAAGTCTTGAAGTTGCTAAGACCGTCCATCAATAGGAAAAGAGATGTACATGAATTAATTCGTTAATTCTTATCTCTTTCTGTTTATATCTATTTTTCTATCTTAGTCTGGAAATATCAAGTAAAAGTTAGTTAATCTACCAACATGATTAAGTCTACGTAAGCCACAACAGAAAGGAGGCAGGTTGGTCAGTTGGTATGAACCTACAATTTTGAGGGGACCAACCCACCCTGAAAGAGGTAAATGGTATTGTATTTAGTATCTAATTTCAGTGCTGCACTCTATTGTCTTATATACATTTCGAATGAAATTACTTGACACAACATTTTTAAATGGATTGTTCTGGTTCTTCTATTGTTCTAAAACTGTACATACTCATACATTGGCATCCACCAAGGAAGGTTTAAATAGCATGTTTATGAAATGCTCGAAGGAAGAAGAGATCAAGCGAAGAATCACTCAAGGATGGCAAGCTTCAAGAAGAAGAAAATCCAATTACTCCTAAAAGAGGGATATACAACCAATGCATCCTCCCTATAGTCACCTATGGAGCTGAAACATAGGACATAACCAAGAGACTGACCTGACGACTGAGAACTATGCAATATACGCAAGAAATATTCAAGCTCAACCTCACGTGAAGAGATCACTAGACAGCGGAATATATTAAGAAAGAATATGAGTCCAAGACACAAAAAAATCTATAAGAAAACTCAAATAGCAACGGGCTGGTCATGTGACGAGGCTAGTTGACGACCAATGGACATCACGACTCACAACATGAGTCCCCAGATATCTCATGCAAAACTGTGGCCGGCAGAATACACGATGGAGAGACGAACTAGAAAAGTTCAGAAAATATTGGCTCCGCTATACTCATGATACAAAAGTGTGTAGAATCCTGTGGAAGGTTGTATGTCCAACAACAGACCATTGAAGACTGATGATTATCATCATCAACATCAGGCCTTCTCACAAAAGGTGAGGGGCTGGAAGTTGGAATCTTGTAGTGACTGGAGCATAAAGGTGTAGGACAATTGTAATTCAAATTCAATTCCTGGGAATATATGCTTTTACCCTCCCATGTGCCCCAACATATATCTCATGTGTTCATTATTGATTACAAATTACTTAATTAGCAGTTTGAAACGGGGTCTACATTTTCCAACTGACATGGGCGTATTCCCAGCTTTACGAGGGCCCGGGTCTACGAGGAACCTGTCGAAAGAGCATAAAAACATGAAGATATTCTCGACTATCAAAACAAAAACTGACCTAAATCCTAGACGACCAATTCCATCTTGAAGTGACACAGGGAATTGAACCATTGTCAAGTCTTTTATTGAATGAAGAATAACAACATGTCAACAGCTGACAGGCCTGCGGGAAGGTGGAGACAGGTTCTCACCTGACCCTTGAGACAGACAACGGGTCGAGACGTTTCTGTCATATTTCTTGAATAGTTTATCCAGTATGCGTTGAGGGCAAGTTTTAGAGAATGCTGCCCTTTCAAGCAATCATAAAATGGCGTTCATAAATGTTCCAGTCAAACACAGCCGTCTTTTGCGTAGGTGTTTCGAGCAATGGGCAATTATATCGATCTTTTCATGCACAGATTTCCCCCAGACACTTTTGGGGCAAAGCACAATCGAAAATATGTTTTTGATATCTACGGTACCGATCAAAATGATAATTTTGTCCTCTGTATTTTGTTTTTTCCAAATGAAGGTGTTTCTTGAATATCTTTTCTCCCATGACCACTAAAAGTTATTATTTGAATGATGTAATTTTGGGGGGTTTTTTTAAATGTCGATAATTGGCAAAGGAGATAATTGACTGAAAAGCTATGGTTGCTACTATTACCACGGAGAAGATTTTGATTTGACAATTTTTAAATCGCTGTAAGTGGCTACATTTTCACCAATGTTCATAGAACGTTTTTTCTGTAGGATCAGTTGGGAAGTTTACAATTAGAGTTTGTCGGCAGTTTTGAAATAATAGTAAATTGGAAGTTTTGAACTAAGGGATATTAGGTAGGTTTTGGGTTACTCTTAGTTGGTAGGTTTCGATTTAAGATGTGTAACTAGGTTTCGAATTATGGTTTGGGGGTAGGTTTGAGGTAAGGTTTGGTTGATAGTTTCGCACTTAGGGTTGGTAAGAAGGTTTTTGGTTGTGGGTAGGAGGTACGTTTCGAATTATGGTTTGGGGGTAGGTTTGAGGTAAGGTTTGGTTGATAGTTTCGCACTTAGGGTTGGTAAGAAGTTTTTTAGTTGTGGGTAGGAGGTACGTTTCGAATTGACGTGAGCAGGTAGGTTTCGAATTAATGTTGTTGAGTTGTTTTCAAATAAGGGTTTTTAGGTAGGTTCTGGGTTGGGGTTAGGTACATACGTTTTCGCAACATTATACAAGGGGAATAAATCAACTGAAATGTTCGATTTGATTAGAACAAACTGATTTGATCAATTTGTTTCTTTTCATTCTGAACTGGATGAAGTAAAGGTTTCACTTCATAGATTTCTCTTCTCTTTCTTCGGTAAGATTTCTTTAAAATCTGGAAACTTTTAGCCATTTCTTCCGTGAAAATCCCCTTAAAAATCTTGCCACTGCAAGCCATTAGAAACGTGACCAGTAGCAGCCTTAGTATCTCTGTGGATTATCTCCCTTGTCGAATGGTGGTATTTTGATGAATCTTCACTAAACTAAATTTCCTCCCAACTTTCGATGAAAGCTTTTTCGTACATGAAGTGTATGCAAAGCGCCAAGATTAGCGAATACTATTGCTAAGAACAGCATATGAATAAAACGTTTACTTATTTTGAATAGTACGGTGGAAAAAACTTATTTTATAGATGTAACCCGAATAATTCTACCATCATCATCATCATCATCATCAGTCTTTTAACATCCGTCGTTGGACATGGTCTTTCCCTAAGATTCGCCACATCTCTCTATCGTGGGCGTCACAGAGCGAATACATTGCCAACTTGTCTAATTCGTACCTTCATCTTGTATACTGCTGGACTTGTATACACATGCGATCTCTGTGAATCAATGTTATGAATGGTGATGTCCATCGGATGTCAGCCATTCTTGTAACATGACCAGTTCATTGCTATTAGACTTTCTTAATAGATTCTATGGTGTTTCCTACTCATGTACTTTGCCTTGTATATTCTTCTTTCTTGTGATCTTTCAAAGTGAGGTTGAGCGTGAATATTTCAAGTGTACGTTGCATGGTTCTACGTTTGAGGGTCAATCTTTTGGCTAGGTTTCATGATTCAGCTCCATAGGTGACTATCGGGAGGCTTGTTGTAAGCGAAATTATTATTCTGTTTTTCATTGTATAGAAATGACATGTCATCCGTCTAACTCTCCGTAATGTTTATTTATTCATTGGTTCCGTGTTGAATTTCGAGGATTATTCTTATTTGATTTATACTTTTGACAATTCTAGAGCTAAAAAAGCTACCGCTGAAACGTAAGTGGAAAATACTGGATCACGTATTACTTTCTTGTCTTTGATATATTGAATATGTTTCCTATTTGACGTACTTATTTTTTTACTATGTCTTTTCCTATTTGAACCCCATTCAGCCAAAAATCCTGTATTCACTCAAGAAAAGGTTTGAGATCAGAAAAGGCCAGCATATAAATATAAGATAAACAACATGAAGAAGGAATATCAATTCTGAAACGTTAAGACAAACGTAAATATAGTACACATTGAGAAACAGTATCTCTCTCTCTCTCTCTATATATATATATATGCATATATATATATATATACACACACACACACACACACATATATATATATATATATATATATAGCCCCTGGCAGTGGACTCTGGTTCCACATGGCACATTTTAATACACACTCACACAGCACACACCACTGATGATGGGAAGAATCCCGAAACATGTATGGACTATTGACATATAAGGATTAATGAACCTTACCACCAAAAACTTCACTCCCGAGTCTGTCTCACTCCCTAAAGTACACATTATGTATATATATGTATATATATATATATATATATATATATATACATATATATACATATATATATATACATATATATATATATATATATATATATATATATATATATATATATATATATTCGTAGTTAAATACATTTTTGCATGGTCTACGTAAGTAAGCCCCGTTCCAAAATATTAAATGATGTGTCGTATATATAAATAACAAACTATGTGAAAAACATTTTTTTTAAAAACACTGAAAAAAAAAATGAGTATCTTCCGCAGATTTTGAGATACTGGAGTGACACAAAAAGGAATTGAATATATTTTTTAATGTTCAACGTTTGAAGCTGTATAGCTTTCCAGACTATATTTATATATGTATATATATATATATATATATATATATATATATATATATATATATATATATATATATATATATATATATATCGAGAGAGAGAGAGAGAGAGAGAGATACTAATACATGCATATGCTAATATAGATGTTATTCTATTCCAGTTTTTCATACGTATCAGAGGTGATATCTGTTCATCTCAGTTTACACATATCTATCTCAATTTGTTCAGATCAAAGTCTGTTTACATTTATCTATATCTATATCCATTTATGCCAGACTGCTCATCTCTCTTTCACTCGTAGGGTGTTCCTATTGATTATTTACGGTTCATATCTATTTATCTATCCATTAGTCTGTGCATATTTCTCTCTCTTTTGTGTCTACCTGTCTATCTGTCTATCTACCTACTTACCTACTTACTTACTTACTAGTGTATCTAAATCTATCAATCCATCTTAATATATATATATATATATATATATATATATATATATATATATATATATATATATGTGTGTGTGTGTGTGTGTGTGTTTGTGTGTGTCTGTGTGTGTGTGTGTGTGTGTTTATAAATATTGATCTTGATCAGTTTGTTAATTAATATGTCTGTTTGTCTTTCTGTCTGAGTATGTAAATATCTCAGTTCTCATTGTAAATTAATTATGTATCTGTGTGCCTGTTCATATCTATGTATCTATCTATCCATCTATCTATCTTATTCTATTGATATCTGTCTATCTGTCCATCTATCTATATCTATCTATCAATCTATCTATATCAGTGTATCTATCCGGGTCTATCCATATCTTTTTATCCATCGATCTGCCTCAGTCTATTGATGTTTATATGTCTATTAATATATACCTAACTACCTATCTATCTATCCATCAAACTATCTATCTCAATATCTATACATGTATTTATCTATTTCAGTTTATTCATATCTATCTATTTACTGTTTCCGTTTATTCACCTCAACCTCTCTTCGCTATTTACCTATATTATTCTGCTTACATCTATACCAACTAGTTATACGTATGTGTGTTTTGGGTACCCAGTCTCTTCGTATATATTTTTTATATCAATCAACGAATTACAGAGTTTTAGGGCGTTTTTTTTTGTCTAATTTCCAACCCAGTCTGATGACATCTGTTGATCTCAGGTAATTGTTCAATTTTTTTGATTGAATTTTGTGGGCACCGATATATCAGGAGTTGTTCGGGTCGAACATGACGTCAAATGCGACGACTAATGGTCGCCGACCGTGACTTGAGCTTTTATCACTTGTAAAAAAAAATGGCGGCATTGCTCCTTTGCTGGAGCGTTTGTTCTCCCAACCGGAAGGCTAGAAACGGAAGTTGTTTGGAGAGAACCTCTCTGGAAAGCCCTGTCATCAGAGGGATGCTCCGTGATTAAATCGATTGATTTTTTTCAAAGTAAAGATTGTGGAAATTGACGAAAGTTTTCATTCTTCTCATAAAAAGCCAATAAATATTGAATTATCTACACCAGTCATCTGGAACGGCGGCGGAATCACTCCAGAGTGGTGAAAGTTGAGAAGAGGCGGGGCGATAAATTGTCACATACTAATTGACCCTCCTTTATAATTCTGTAAATTCGTTTCATGAAGGTCAGCAAACGAGTGAGACGGCACTCTTAGTTAATTTAAAAATTCCCAAATCATAAAATCTTTATTTTACATATATACTTATATAAGATAGATCGATAGATAGATAGATAGATATGAGTGGGGAGACGCAAGACTATAACCCATGAATATCAATTGCATAGAGATGCAGACAAGACAAGTTCAGGAAGTATTGGCTAAGCGAAGCCAAAGATAGAGAGTAGTGGCTGATCCTTTGGTAGTTCGGTGTCCAACGACGGACGATAAAAGAATGATGATGATGATGATGATCATGATCATGATGAAGATGATATAATTGGGGACGATTGCTTCAAAAGAATAAACTAAGGTAGGCTGCTGGGGAAAAAGCTGAGAAACCTCGATGTGCACTTATGAGGCCGTACTTGAAATACCCCAAACATTGCAGCTCATCAGAATCCTAAGATTTCATGAGCAGCCTCAAAATATGTGTCTGAATTATCTGTTTGTTTTGTTTTAATATTCAGTATTTGTTGGTGTTTTGATTTGTTTAAAGTTTTATTAAGTTGCACAGAGTTAGATTGTTGATCTATGAAGTGAATATCATAATTTTATGAATATTTCATTTTTGTTATGATGTGTTTGTGAATAATAATTAATCTTTTTTTAAAGATAAGCATCACAATGTTATGCCCAGAGCCTAATTAACGACGGTATAAAAAATATCATAATTACACCTCAACGGCCATTTGTTTATTTCCTGAACTCGATTTTTGTAGGGTCTTACGACTAAATCACGTTGGAAAGACTAGTTTTTGTGAGATTGTAACTTCGAGCTGGGGCAGCATTAATATGGGTGTCTGTCTGGAAATACGGAGTTCTGTAATCAAAGATGGAGAGGTGAGTGACGTCACTTTGGGTACTTGAGTGCTTCTTAATCTATTCCAACCATCAAAATCAGAGACAAGATAAACTTGTTGTGTGTAGGGGGCAGACAAGGACATCCGATGCCGTAGCCAGCATAAGGGGACTACATGAATTTTTTTTTCAGAGAGGGGCTCTACATTTCAGGATTTGCATGTTTTCAATTTTTTGAGGCTAAAGGAGAACACAGGATGGCTTCTTTCTGCACTTGGGGACATTTAGTTCGTGTGAAGATTTGTCTACATTGAGAAAATATGCACGGAAGGAGAGATGGAGAGAGAATATTTGATAGGGGGTTGATTTGAAAGATATATATATATATATATATATATATATATATATATATATATATATATATATATATATATGCTATTATACGTCTACTGCTGAACGGCTAAATCCATTTCAACCTCAACCATATCTTACCTATTTCATCCCCCATCTCAAATCTGTTTTTTTTTTTTTACATTAAGTCTGTTGTCCCAATGGCACGAATGGAGAGAGAGAAAGAGACAGAAGGAGAGAGAATTAAAAAGAATCTACTATTTAGATAGATAGATAGATAGATAGATAGATAGATAGATAGATAGATAGATGTGGAAGTAGTGAGATAAACATAAACAATCCAATGTATACATACATACATACATACATACATACATACATACATACATACATACATACATACACATAAAAAGTGAGTGAGAAAATTCTACTGATAGATAGATAGATAGATAGATAGATAAATAGATAGATAGATAGATAGATAGATGTGGAAGTAGTGAGATAAACATAAACAATCCAATGTATACATACATACATACATACATACATACACATAAAAAGTGAGTGAGAAAATTCTACTGATAGATAGATAGATAGATAGATAGATAGATAGATATGGAAGTAGTGAGATAAACATAAACAATCCAATGTATACATACATACATACACATAAAAAGTGAGTGAGAAAATTCTACTGATAGATAGATAGATAGATAGATAGATCTGAACAGGCTGATACTAATTCTTCTCGAATATATTCGTGTACTTTTATGGGCATATTTACCGTTGAACAGAAACATTCTCGCAATAAACAGAATCTTTGAAAGCCTTTAAATGCCAAAGAGCGAAGCTTTTATCTTTGCTTCATTAATCACCATTTATCGGATGTGCTGACTGTGGTGCATGCACACACATGTCCTTTTACTGTTTCCGGCTGAAGCTAACATAAAAAGACTTGCACTTGTTTTTCTTTTGTTTTTGTTTTTTTCTCTTTTTTTTTTCTTTGCTCTTTCACTTCTTTCAAAATAGTGGAAAAGAGATCATTCAGTCACTCAAAATAAAGTAAGTAAACGTTTATACTATTCATCCTGATTGTTTATATATATATATATATATATATATATATATATATATATATATATATATATATACATATATATATATATATATATATATATATATATATATATATATATATGTATATATACATATATGTATATATATATATATACATATATATACATATATATATATACAAATTTAGATATACTTACATATATATATACTTACATACATACGTGCACACACGCGTATATATATATATACATATATATATACATATATATATATACATATATATATACATACATATATTTATGAATTTATATACTTACATATATATATACTTACGTACATACGTGCACACACACGTATATATATATATATATATATGTATATATATATATATATATATATATATATATATATATATATATATATATATATATATGTATGTATGTATAAGTAACCATCAACCATAACCGTCACTAAAACTCTAGACATGGATTTCTGTCAGTTTTTAAGTTGGTCCTGCTGGTTATCTATGTATGAATCACGCGTACAGGCCACACGAATGTTGCTAGAGGGATGAAATTTGAAGTAGTTACCTAATATGTCAAAAGAGTAAAAAGCGAGAGAAGTAACTTATTCATTGATCAACTGTTTTCCAAATTTTAATAGATCACACCCTACATGGCATGCAGAAAAAGACGTTCGTCACTAGATGGTTTCTATTGAGAGACTAACCAGACCCATTTATTTAAGCTTACATTTATATTATGTGTTTGGTCTTTACGTGTATGTTTAGTGATTACAAACGGTTGTTAAAATGGCGTTCATTTGAAAATCGAAGTCTACTTATGCGTGGCCTCTGATCGTATGGAAGTTTTTATAACGCGTTTTGTGACGTCTAAAAAATTGAATGCCATACAACTGAAATAATGTTAAAAATATATATATAGTACTAGAAAATTGATTCTGTTCATCTGTTTTTGGCCTCTAAATAGCCAAAACGTAGCATTGTTGTCAGAGCTTTTGAGTACGGATACCCCGAGAGGAATGCAAAATAAAAAGTCTATCCATCTGTTGTTCTTACTATCTATTCTTGTCCTCATCGCCAACATCATCCGTTGTTTGACTTGAAAGTTACCCAAAATTCACTAAATCTCTCTATCGTGGGCGTTTCAGAGTCACTACTTTCTGAATTTGTTTAGATCAACGAGCTATCTTCTTTTTTTTTTCCTGTCGAAGTTTCGCATATGATCTCTCGGGGATCCACTTAGTGAGTGGTGATGTCCAGTGATTGTCTGCCATTCTTGCAGCACGACCAGCCCATTGCCATTTGACTTTTATAATGGATTCAATGGTATCTCAGACTCTTGTATTTTCTTTGATGTACCGTGCTGTCTTATGTTCTCTACACGCGACATTGAGTATGATCAGACCCTGGGCACATTGGGTGGTTCTCAGTTCGAGGGTCAATCTTTTGGTTCGATTAAACACTTCAACTCAATAGGTGACTATCAAAAAGAAGCATCGGTGTTATACCCTTCTTTTTAGGACCAATGGTATTCTCTCATACTTGAAGATGGAGAATGCTCTTCTGAACGCTTATCAACCAAGTGTGATCCTTTGCTTAAATCCATCTTAATTTTAGGATTTCAGGAAGATTTGATGTCCGAGGTAGATGTCGCGGTCTTCTATCTTCAGTTCTGCGTTTTCGATTTTTATCATTGTATCTTTGTCCCTAGTGTTTGTAGTACATGACATTTGTTTTACTGAAGTTCATACAAAGACCAATTTTCTTGCTTTCTTCGTCCAGTTCGTCTTAGCTCTATCTGGGGTTCATGAAGGTTATCAGCAAAAAGGAGCCGACATGATTCATTGTAACCAGAGGTTTTGAATCGTTCTTCGAGAGGAACACAAAAAAATCGTGGTGTTCTGCAACTCACTCAGACCATTGTGCTATCCGCATCCCGTTCACTCTCATCTATAATGATGGAATTATCAACGGAGATAACTTCAGAATGTTAATTATAGTGCCGTCTCCCCTATTCATTGATTTATTTGCAAATGCGTTAAAACCTTGGGTTATGCTGACCGCATCAGATTGCAATAACTTTCTTCAGATATTCATCTATCTATCTATTTTGGTATGTTCAAATATATCAAACTTTGTGGTTTTGTCTATATCTCTCTATCAGTCATTTTTGGTTCGTTTTTTCTACTCATATATCGGGGTCTGTTTATATCTATCTATCTATCTATATATATATATATATATATATATATATATATATATATATATATATATATATATGTATCTATATTAGCCTGTTCATATCTCCCTATCCATCTATCTACATATTCATATATCTATCCATCTATTTATCCATCAATTTTGGTCTGTTCATATCTATTTTTTTAATGTTTCAATCTATCTATAAATTTTGGTCAGTTTTTTCTTATGTATGTATGTATGTATGTATGTATCTATCTATCTATCTATCTATGTATAATGGTCAGTTCACATCTATCTATCTATGTCAGTCTGTTCGTATCAATCAATCTGTCTTTATTTATATATATATATATATATATCCATCTATTTAACTCAGTCATTTCGTAACAAATTATCTGTTTCTCTATCTATCAATTGCATTATCTTCTTATCTATCTATCTATCTATCTATCTATCTATCGATCTATCTATCCCAGTCTCTTTGTAACAAATTATCTATCTCATTATCTATCTATCAAATCTACCTATCCATCTTAGTCTCTTCGTATCAGTTTATCTATCTATCTATCTATCCATCTATTTTGGTCTGTTTCCATCTATTGATCTATTTATCGATCTATCGATCTATTTTGTCCCGTTTAAATCTCTTTATCATCCTCCATTCATATCTACCAGCCACACAGGCTTACTTCTCTCACGTAGACTTTTTTCGCAAAATGCCGTTGGTACTTAGGAATACCACGCATTAGGAAATGCTCAAAATTCCACTTTAGATACAATGAGGATGCGCTCCGTGGGAGGTAGATCCTCCGTGCCCAGACGGTCTATGGTGTAGAATATACACTTTGCAAAACAGCATTCCCATAGCTCTTGTCGACCTGATGAACGTGTCAATAGGGACTGTCTTTGGACGCAATAAACATCTCTTCAAATAATTATTTATTAAGAGTTAATGTAACATTAATTTTATATGAGTTGACGGTGATATGCTGTGTTCAATTCCTGCCATTTTTCTTTTACCATTTCAGAGATTCTCAGAAAATGTTGTTATTTGACCTGAAGTCTACTCCGCAATAAAAGCACCAAGTATTTGCCAAAGAAGTTGGCGAATGCATTTACCTCACTCAGATAGGTCAAATGTTAGAGATAAAAAAAAGCATGAAAGCGAAATAAAACGACGCATAATGATCGGCAAGAAATCATTTGGTATGAATAGAGACACATTGAAGAGCACTTTGCCAATTTATCAAACAAAGGTAAAGTATACAATCGATGTATAATACGAGCTATGACTTTCAAATTTAAAACATGGAAATCAACAAATTAAATTGAGAGCTCACTCAGGATTAGAGGAAGATAGATGATGTACAAATATTTAAGCATCAAAAATGGAGATGGGCTGGATTCTTAGCAAGAAGAAATGAAAACAGATAGAGCAAAGGGTTGTACCATTTGGTAAATGCAATCGAAATAGTCAAGACACGATATGGAGGGATAAGTTCGAAAGGCTTGGTGGTAAGACATGTCAGAGACCAGCATAATTGCAGTCGTCATGGAAGGAGATAGGGAAAACTCTAGCACCAGACTTAGAATGTATGAAGATGGCAGTAATGATGATAATGACTGAAAAGTTGAACAATGAAATATACAATTGTGAAACACAAAAAAGAAAGAAAAACACTTAAATAGGAAAAGGTTAAAAGACTAAAAGTGTGAAAAAGTTTTTTTTAAAATAAGTTTCCTTTAAAGACGAACAGTAAAGAATTAAAAAACTTTAGAAACGAGTAGGTCTGGTTAGTCAATCATTAGAAACCTTCATGCGATTGATATTTTTGTCAGCATGACGTGTGAGGGGTAATCAATCAAAGATCTGGAAAAGAGAGTAATCAATGAATAAGTCACGTCTCTTGCTTTTTGTTGGGCAGTGATCCTTAAAGGGATCCAAATTTTCGAAAAGTAAGCACCAATGAACACCAACTTAGGAACAAATTTACTATTCATGGGGTATTTTTTCTTGAAGTTATTTTTCAAAAAATAATTAGAATTTAATCTTCAGATATACATCCGTATACATACATACATACATACATACATACATACATAGTCAGTCGGCCCCAAAGGAGATAAACCAACTAAAAGACTGGAGAAACCTATGTTGACCGTTTTGATTGATGGTTTCTAACAAATGCGTAAATGAATGAATTAAAACGAAATAAAAGAAAATAAATACGAAATAGTATGTGGAAAAAAGAAAGAAAGTGACGGGAAGATGGGGAGGAGAGAAAGAAAGAAAGAAAGAAAGAAAGAAAGAAAGAAAGAAAGAAAAAAGGAATCATTTTGTTAACTTTGTAGTAAGTCAAATGTACCAACTGTTTCGACCTAAAAATAGACACTTCAGCATCAAAAGACTCCTCTCTTCATGTTACTCGCACTCTTTTCTTCTCCCTCTTTGCCTCGCTATCTCCCCCACTTTCCTTTGTCTGTGTGTCTCTCTATCTGTCTGTCTCCCACTCTCTCTCTCTCTCTCTCTCTCATTCTCTAATTCACTCTCTCTCTCTCTCTCATTCTCTCTTTCTCTCTCTCTCTTTGCAAAGAATCGGAAAATGAAAGTGAAAGTTGACGTGATCGGGAAAGTGCAAATGCCAAATCGAGCCTCGTTCTGGCGAATCAAATACGTATCGAGAAAATCCAAGCCATATTTCTGGTATAATTATCCCGAAGAATACCTGTCAAAGTAGATCGATCCCTGACAGATCAAATACAAATCAGCCCCACACCCCAACACACACACAAAACCAAGCCCCTTCACTCTGGCAGCCACAACGAAGCAAGAATACGAGACGCACTTCACTAATACCTCAACCCCCATGCCCCCGACATTTGGCTCGTTCTCCATCACTGACAGGCCGAATACATGTCAAAAAAATCATCCTTACTTCGCGCTGGGGCTTCCAGTTTATTAAAGCGGGAGCAGAAATGTCAGATCTGAGCGATGCGATGTCTATCCAAAGTCCTAACGTCTTCCCGGGCAGAACCAGGTCGCCTTGCAGAGTTAAAAATATAACCAAAAAAAATTTAAGTCGCTTAAGCAATCGCAGATGCACATTAGGTCAATATCTGGCTAAGGCTGTGGTTTCCCTACATTGGCATCAATCGTTTCAATGAAGCCGGCTCCGGAAGAAGAGATTCGGGGGAAGCCGTGGGCCGGTGGGGTGCCGGTTGTCTTGGGCTATGTTTGCATCGAAAGATACGTTTTTTTGGCAATAAACATCATGCTTGAGAATGACAGCTGCTCGAAAAGAGAAAAGGTGGATGAGGTAAGTGGAGCAGGGGGGGGCAAATCAGAAGGAAACGAATGACGCTAAGAAGTAAGGTAAAGAAAAATATGGAGACTATATGAATATCAATGAAGGGGGGGGAAGAGAGAGAAAATTGAGGGAAAGAGAGAAAAGGCACATATATACTTTTTTTTAGGAAAAGTTATTCCAAGAATAAAAGTGCTCAATGTATTAGTCAAGTTTTAAACCAAAACAGAGCTATATCATGATGATACAAAAAAAAACCCGACCGGTAAACTCAACGTTTTTCATGGTAGAACCATTTTTCAAGAATGATAAAAAAAAATTCGTCATTAAGCAAATCACGTTTATGATTTCAAATCTAACACAATATCCATGTCAACCCAATCATAATACTCCAATAATTTTTGTATTCAGAAAAGAGAAGTTGTCGGGTATTGTTGAAAAAATTAAAATATTTTGTAATGTAATAAGTAGATTCCCTTTTGTGGTGATTCAAAACGTTACTGCGGACGTTTTGTTTCGTTTTTTAATTGTAAAAATAGAAGTTCTAATCGAGGTATTTAACCCAGAAAACTCTTAGTATTCACTGCACAACTTTATTTGATTGATGTAGGCATAATTAAATCATCATATTCAGTCTCTCAACATCCGTCGTTGGATAAACACCTTCCCCAGGACTTACCAAACTTCTGTATCGTGGGCGTTGCGAAGCCAGTACTTTCTAAATTTGTCAAGCTCGATCTCTATCTGATACTCTGCCAGCCTTGGTCGAGCATATGGTCTGGGATCCATGTCGTGAGATACGATGTCCATCAGTTTTCTGCTAGTATTACAACATGGCCAGCCCACTGCCATTTGAGATTTTTAATGGATTCTATGGTGTCCCTGACTCCTGTCTTCTTCTGGAGGTACTGTGCTGTCTTGTGGTCTCTCCATGTGAGGCCCAGCGTAAGCAAACATTAAAGAATATTCCTTACAACTTCTAAAATAAGTTAATTGGCCACAGAATAAGCATAATACAGTCATTTTTCAAAATAGAACTTTTGATACTCAGAGGTTTCACTGGATTATATATAAGTAAATATTGTGAAACTAATAATAAACCTCTTGATGAAATCAAGATTAATTTAAATAATTGAAACTATTGCACTGAAATAATCGGCTATTATATCGTATTATATTGTATTCCTGATTTGTATTACATATATATATATATATATATATATATATATGTATGTATGTATGTATGTATATATATATATATATATATATATATATATATTGAACATCTCATATCAATATACATCATATTCATATAAATACAAGCATGTATGTCAGTGTTTGTGGACATCTTGATATCTTGTAATATTTCACCGTAGAAGTTTCTTGCGTCTCTATTTTTCTCTTTATTTTTCTCTTAGTCACAACATTTTTTCTCGGTGTTTATTTTTGTTTCTGGTCTATTGTTTTTTTCCTTCCAGTGCATTTCACTTTCGGTAGACTGGTCGGCAGGAGTTTGCCTTATCGTTAGAAAAGAAAAAAATTCCCCACTTTTTGGGTTGACAGAGCGAATGACAAGCCCTTTGGTCTATTTTCCTTCGTTAAGTTAAAATGTCGCATTTAGTCATTGTTTGAAGTAAAGTCTAAACTAACGATTGTTTCAACCAATTTACTCTCAGGCCTTCTTAAATCAAACGAAAAATCACTCAAAGTTTGCAAGCTTTCGGAAGAAACAGTACAGCTTTCGAAAACAAGGACGATAGTCGACTACTGGAGACGAAACATGGAACCTACTCAGATTGAGAAGCATGTAATTTGCCCAGGTGAGAATCCTGCGCATCTTCACGTGCAGGGATCACAAGTTAGCACGATATATCAGAGGGAAAGGAAGATATCATGGAGTCCATTAAAAACCAAAATGGTAATGGGTTGGCCACGCTGCAAGAGTGTCAGATTATCACAACTCAAAACACTAAACATCACCACTCACAACACGGATCCCCAGATATCATTTGCGAAATTTTGGTATAAAAATAGATCATATAATAAATAAGATAGCGTGACAAACTAGACGAGAAAATTCTGTCTCCGTGACGCCCATAATAGAGAGGTCTGGCGAATCCTGAAAAGGGTTTATGTCTAACGACGACCATAAAAAGGCTTTTGCTATTTCTGCTGCTTCTACTGCTGGTGATGATTATGAAATGATTAAACTTTGTCTGTTAATTCTGCTTCCCTTGAAACACGTTTATCAACCAACCGACCTTCCTGTGCCGCCCCCTGGGATTGGAAACGTCACTCGATCGGAGCTATTTACAGCAAGAATCAACAGCCCTCTTCATTGTTATTACAGCCGCAAGTCAAGCTCCTTTCCATTGTTATACTTGACGAACTTTCGGGGCGTTAAAAAAAAACCCAAGAAGGAAGCTGTGGGGGCTTTTCAAAATCTGTGCGAATTTAAAGAAAAAAAAAATTCTTTTCAGCTTCCAACCGAAAAAAACAATGTAACGTTTTATCATTTACGTTTTCATTCTTTTTCGACGATTTATTTTTGATGACAGCCATTCTGTTTTGTGCGTTTCATATACCGTCCCGCTGAAGGGAAATTTTGTTTTCCTTTGAATATTCTTTTCTTTCTTCTTATTTTTTTTTCCGGAATAATTTCACACATTTATTCCAAACTTTCCCCTGGGGAATTGCAACATTAAACAAATCATTTTTGCCCAATATTCGTAGAGCTCTTTTTGCTTTCTCAGAATATAACAGCAAATATTTGATAACGTTATGTTTGTATATATATTTTTTATCATTTCCTTCTTTCTCGAGAAGTTAACTGAGTAACTGCTTTTTTTTTTAGACCCTCTCGATTTTAGAGACCCCTAAATCAAATTATCATTGCACAATGCGCTCAACAATCCAGGCACATCACATATGTCAAGCGATTAAATTCAAACACACACGCACACACACACACACACACACACATATATATATATATCACACACACATATATATATATATATATATATGTATATATGTATATATATATATATATATATATATATATATCACACACATATATATATATATATATACATATATGTATATATGTATATATATACATATATATATATATATATATCACACAATATATATATATATATATATATATATATATATCACACAATACAAATCAGGAATGCCATATAATATAGTATAATATAATATAATACAATATCCGATGTGCAATGAGTTTATTTCATAAAGTGCTCAATGTATTCGACATTGAGCATTAAGTTGATGTAGAGTAGAACTTAAAATATAATGAAGTAACTATTCACCACACAAAAAGGTTGGTTTCAGTCCTGTTTGGGCCTCTTCGACTGAAGAAGCCCAAGCATGGCAGAAACATAAACGTGTTTATGTAGCAGATCCTTACTCCATTATATATATATATATATATATATATATATATATATATATATATATATATATATATATATATATGTGTATATATATATATATATTGTCTTGTCATCCCTCGCAGTTATCCAATCAGGATAACAATCTATCGTCTGCCAATCAATAAAAAAAACACCAGTAGAAATAAACTTCTTGTTATTTTGAGCAAATATCATGTCTCCCAAAAAGTTTTATCGAGCCCTTTTGATATTTTGGAGAGCTGATTTTTTTTTTATCAATTCATTTACTGATTTTGCACCGGCATTTTTTTTTCCATTCTCTTGATTTATTTTGTTTGTTATTGACCTTCTGATCTCAGTTTTCTCTTCTTCTTTCAGTCACGTTTTTCTTACGGCTTTTCAAAATCGCCCAGTCGTCCCATCAGGCATCAATTTGTTAGTCTCCTCGAGAGAATAGATTCTCTAATGCCAACATCGTGTTCAAGCACCTGTCAGTGACGATGAAATGATCCCCTGTCATTTGAAAGACGTCGTTTACAACACACGATTCTGCGAGAATTCGATAAAGAGGGTTAAAACTTAGACAAATAATCGACCTTTAAGATTCGCTTCCTCACTCACGTCTCCGTTATTTTCTTTACTTATCCTCCTCAGTCCTACCTTTTCTCCTTCTTGTTCTTCTCATTTTCCTTCATTTCCTTCTCCTTGGTCTCCTTCTTTTCTTTACCTTCCTCCTCATTCGTCTGTTACCATCATAATCTTATTCTCTTTCTGGCAATAGAGACAGAAAGATAAATCAGACGACGTGAATAAGGATACAGCGTTTGATTTGGGTTTGAAGTCAAGCAAAGAATTTGTTTGTAAACTTAATTCTGAATGAAAACTCCACAATCCTTTTCTCTTCTCTTAGACCTGTTGCCAATCAAGGTTAGAGATCCCCAGTCTCCAACGTTGTGCAACTATAGTTAGAGACAAAGGTTAGAAAGCCTGTTTCTGTTATAATTACATAGCTATTGTGTTGGAGACTTAAGCGTTCTCCTGGCGTTTTGAAAAGTGCAGCTAATGCTTCAAGAAAGATGTCGACTAGATAGACGGCGTGTTTTATCATAAAATAACGTTTTGTTCTAATTAGGTTCTCGATATATAATGTACTGGCTCGTGCTTAGTCAAATAAGCTATTCTTTTTTTACTTAGCACGCAGTGAAAGTCAACAATCTCAGTTGGAATCAGAACTGTGTTCGCCAAATTCATTATCCCTACTGAAAAACGTTAGGCCATTCACACCCACGGAAGGAATCGTAAATGTTATAACTCTCGTTTTTTTTCTCTCTCAATGCACGTACCCAACACCCACATTGTAACGTTTATTTAACAATGAATTTAGCTGTTTTCATTTTCTCTTCCCTCAACCATTCCTGTAGATCGCTTCTAAATCTATTCAACAACCTCATTCACACTATCAAAAAAAAAAATGAAGTCTGATCCAGTTCCCGACTTTCTAACATCTTGCAAATTGTTTCAAACAAACTCAAATGGAATGCAGCCATAAATTCTCTTAGATTGAGCAGTTCTCAATGTCGACCACCCAAGTATTCGAGCAGGAAAAGACATTGCCCAGCAGCTGAATGTTAAAAGCAATAATTACCCTCCACCAACGAAGTTGGGAGAGTCATGTATATTCAACCACGTCTGTCTGTCTGTCTGTCCACACGATATCTCAGAAAGTTCTCAATGAATTTCAATGAAACTTTGTGGAAGGGTTGGGGTGAATCAAAAAAAAAAGAAAACCATAGAAACAATGATACATCCATCCTCTGTTGTAGTAGGAGGAGAAAGAGGAGGAAGAGTAAGATTAGGCCGGGATCAAGTATCATATCAAGCAAACATGACACGGCTTAGAAAATTGATACTTAGCATGATAGATGTAGCAGAAGGAGGAAGGAGAGGAAAATGTGGATGCTTTCTCCCGTTGTGGTAGTTGTACTAGAAGGAGGAGGAATAAGTTCGAGAGGAAGATGAGGATAGTTTACCCGAAGACCTGGACCAAGTTTCATGTCAATCCGATATGTTATGGCAGAAAACAAACGATATTCAAACATTTAGGGAATATGTGCGAGAGGAAGATGAGGATAGTTCACCCGAAGATCGGGACCAAGTTCCATATTAATCCAGTACGATACGGCCTAAACTAACGATATTCAAACATTTAGGGACCGACCGACCAAAAGGTATCTCATAGAGATGCATAGACGCATCTAAAACTGATCAACATTTGTAGCGGATGTTGGAACTTTCTGGGGTTTTTTTGGTTTTTTTCTTTTTTTTCGGAAGAGAAATATTTTTCATTTATCTAGATGATCATGCAGAAATTGAAACATATAAACTCACTGTCACGTTCCCTTCATCGCAGTTATATATTCACTTACTTGCATTCAATTTTGTTTTGGTGTAAGGCATTAAAAGAGGTATGCGCTCTCCATGTGCTATTTAGTTTATAAATGAACGAGATGCTGTTGAATGCCTTTTAAGACACGATTCGTGGTTCACAGTCCGAAAGGGGCAGAGATTTTCAGATCAGTTCACGTATTTCTATGACTCTTTTCGGTCGGTCGGCCCCTACCATGTTAAATATCGATTTTCTCAGCCGTATAGGGTTGGATCGATATAGTACACTGCCAAGACCTTCGGGTGCACCATCCTCATCTCATACTCCTTACTCTTCTCCTTCCTCCCCCCCTCCTTGCAACCAATCCACGGTTAGTGATGATAAATATCAATTTTCCAAGTCGTTGAATCGATATGGAGCCCGGTCGAGATCGTTGTCTGGGTCATACCCATCGTCTTCTCACTCATCCTCTTCCTCCTCCTCCTCTTCAGCTTCTTTTTGCTGATACTACCTGGAATAGCAATGCTAAATATCGACTTTCCCCCAGTTGTATCATGCTGAATTGATATGAAACTTTGTCCATCTCCCCCCCCCTCCTCCCCAGATCATGGATGGTGAGCGCGTCGTTGAACATGGCTCTGTTGTGGCAATCGTCAGGCAAACTCAAATGTTGATGGCTGTGTGTAATCTGCGCACGTCTAACGAGAAAGATCTGCTGATCACCTGGGGGGGGGGGGAATGTTGGCTTTTGTAATTATTCACTGTCAAACTCGTGAGTCTTGAGTTGACTTTGTTTAACTATCGTACCAAAAACAAGAAGCACAATCCTCACTAAAATGAAAGGTGTAAACGGATAGGTGAAAACCAAATTCCCAACCATAATTTGAACCGACCAATCGATGGCCAGGAGGCTGTCTTACTGATTGAGCTCAGATATTAACGAAAATTATCATAGAGATATGCTCAGGCTTAATTTACTCTAATTAATAAGTACAATATATATATACGTATATATATATATATATATATATATTATTGTGTCATCCACAGATTGCTGTTCCGATGTAATACATCTCTTCAGTGTGGCTATAGACTTTATCCCATCCAGTATCGCGAGGCAGAATTGAAACCATCACATCTTACCTCTGGAATACGGAACTGGGTGGTCAGTACGGCTGAATTTAAGCGATATATTCATTTACGCAGAAAATCCTCATCCACCAGAGTGCCTAATTCCCATGGAAGAGCATTGCATAAGCTTACAATGGATGAGTTACCTCACTTAAAGAGTGCTCAACCCTGAATAGAGGAGCATTATATGTGTGTGTTTGTGTGTGTGCGTACGTTATTCATCATATTTACAATACAGAAGTTGAAATAATCATTTTCGGTCGCAATATGTCTGAGTGAAGTTTGACCCAGCCACAGCCAGTCCCCTTCTATTCACAGTTACTCAAAATTATTTTTGATTTACAATTCGTGATGGAATTGTTAATTTAAATGTGAAATTCGTTAATTGTTTCCGTCAGGTGTAGTTAAAATTTTGGGTGATTAATGTTTATAGAAAAGTTCAACATTATGAAATTCGTCATAACTGTAAGCTGTATTATGATAAGCAACGTGCCTGTCTGTCTGTGTGTTTGTCATACTTCCTGTTTTTAAAATAACATGTTTATGTTTGAAATAGGGATGGACAAGAGATTATGGAATTTCAACACAAAGTCTATGGGTAAGGCGGAGAGAGGGGGGAGAGAGAGGGGGAAGAGAGAGAAGCAGGGTATGGGGTGGACAGAAGAGTGGGGTACAACATAGGGAGTGTCGTCAAAGAAGAACGATTCAACTCGTCGAGAAAAGAAAGAAGGTGGAAAAAGTGAAATGAGGTGGAATTGAACTCATGAAAAGTGGGGTCACTGAGATCATCTGAAGGGCCAACAAAAATCCTGGGTGAAACCAGGACAGTCTACAACATCAACAGCAAAACCTTGGCTTTTATGGGAAAAAAATACAGCTTTATATTCGATTGCTAATCAGAGTAGGACTCATTTGTGAACTGTCAAAGTCTGATGAATCAGTTACAGTCGTCATCATTCAAGTTTGTGAGCTGCATTTAAACAAAAAATAAATTTACAGAATAAGAGAATCCGAAAAAAATCATTCTGCTACACAACACTCGTCCACACGTGGCATCGTCAACCAATAAAAAAAACCCTAAAGGAGTTGGAATGGAGAATTCTCCCTCCCACAATATATTCACCATCGGACAACAGTATGTTACGCAATTTTATTCCTAGGTAATGTTGTTTTTTTGCATTTTTTTATTTTCAAATTTACCCGTCATCCTATTGAAAACAGGTAGATTTCAAATTATCACTATCCTGGCCACAGGTGCAAAGTTTGAGGGTAATAATTGATATTTTTCTATACATTTTTTTAGACATAATCAATAAGAAGATAACACTCTTATCCAAAAATTTTAAAAGATTATAAAAGTGGCATAGCGCTATCGTCTGTTTTGATCAATACAACATTCTTGATTTGGTCGGAAGACATCTTGGATGTTCAAACTTTTATTGACAACATTATTACGTTGAAGCCAGAATTGTTTTATCAAGATGGAAACCAAACTCTTCCGGGGCGTTGGCGAGAGCAGATTGAAAGTCAAGGAAAATATTTTGTTGAATTTTTGCACATCGTTAAATAAGAGGTACCACCCAAGTTCAAGAGATTTGACCGTAAGAAATGTACCTAACCTATCACTTTCTTTCGCATTCTTCGAAGCAGTTCCCTTTGGCGTGAATACAACGATCTCACAAAAGTTGGTGTTCACAGAGTGTAGCTGCAAAATCTATTGTAAATCTATTATACACACACACACATATATATATATATATATATATATATATATATATATATATATATATATATATATATCTGCACGATGTTTATATATATATATATATATATATATATATATATATATATATATATACACATATGTACATGTGTTTGTGTGTGTTTGTGTGAATATATATATATATATATATATATATATATATATATATATATACACAAGTTGCTAAGATAGTTTACTCTTCTGAGGAGGTTACAGACCTCTATAGTCAGTGCACATCTTCTCCTTTTGGGGTGTCTCGGATCTGTCATTACGATTGCTTACAGAGGCGGTAGAACTCTATAAGCAGCTCAGGTATCTACCAATTACGCTGTGTTCCCGTCCTGTGGTTCAACTACCCAGGTCTGCCATACTGTCAGGATACTCCAACAAGAGGGCGGCAGATGCCTCTAGCTAGTCCTGGCATCTGTGAGGAGTAAAAAACTCCTGTCTAACTTACGACCAATGGGTCATAGCTATCATTTGGACCATGGGACAAAGAACTTTGGTCTAAAGAATAGATCTAAAGATCGTACTGCGATCATTGCTCTCCACCTTAAAACTCCATGGACACAGGACTCTCCTATAGTCTTTGTTTGCACAGTCAAATCATTCAGTTATTCATTATATATATATATATATATATATATATATATATATATATATATATATATATATGGTACAGATCTGGTTAGCAGTGCAGCAAAATATAATGATATATTGATAATATAAAGCAACTTCTCATATGAGATGGATTTATTTCATAGAGTGCTCGATACATTTAACTTTATACTATGGAAGTTAAGTTGTTTCAGAGTAGAGCTGGAAATGAATAGTAGAATGTGGATTCGCCACATCAACTAGCTTACGTTTCGGCCCTCTTCAGGCCTCATCAGGCGAATGATTATCTATGTTTTTGGATTCTAGTTTTAGGGAATTTGGTGAAAATCTTGTGAGTGTAGCTGTAGGTGATAGGGGTTATTCATTTTGTCAAGGGGTGTGAACTGGATCTAGGAGGTCATCTCTGAAAGGATACTTAGTAGTGTTCTGGGGGTTGTTCTTATCTTGACCTTGGTATTTTCACATTAGGTTTTATTGCCCCTTTTGATATCTTATGTGGCTCTGGTGGATAGTAATTTATATTTTATTTGGGCATTTTTGGAGGTAGAAAAAGGCGATAGGAAGTTTTGGGGATGATGAACAAGGGAGTGAATTGTCTGCTTTACTTTTTTGGATTTATAAGTATGTGTGTTGCCTTATGAGGCCTAGAGAGGGCAGAAACGTGAGCTAGTTTGTGTAGTGAATCCATATTATATATATATATATATATATATATATATATATATATATATATATATATATATATATATATATGTGTGTGTGTGTGTGTGTGTGTGTGTGTGTTTGTGTGTGTGTGTGTGTGTGTATTGGCTTGGTACATAATCAAGAAAGATGCAAATGCTTGTATGATTCCACCTCACTTATGGTGAGTTTCCTTCTATATAGTTGATATTCAAAAATTAAAAAAAATTAAAATAAGAAGCAGATCGAAAGCAAGTTATGCAAATTTGATGACCAGAGGCTTTTTGCATAATTAGAGAAGAAACTTAAACTCTTGGGATTAACGAAAAAAAAAGTTTTGTTTCGTGAAGAGAAACGAATTCGCGATGTTAATCATGTTTTGTTATTATCTATCAGTCACTTGTTCACGAACTGATACCGTAAACAACGCCATTCTGAATTTTAAAAATTCAAAGAAGATACGCTGGTAGAAACTAGTCTTTTGGGAAGGAAGGAGTCTGAAAAGCGTAGAAGAAAACAGTAAAAGTCAACAATTGAGTATCAGCTTGTAGAGACATCTCGAAAGTTTGTGTATGAAATATTTTTATAAACTTATTTTTTTTCGTTCAGAGATTTCAAAGATAAATTTTCTGTGGAACTAAATTTCCAAGATACACGACGTTCTTGATGGAGATACGATCTTCATATTCTGTGTAGAAATTTAGTTTCTTTTTATCTAATATTTGGTCGGATGTATGCTTCTTTTTCTGGAGTTCTCTCTTACCATAGGATTATAATCTGTACTGTTATTTTCAATAGAGATCGAGTGACAGCAAGTCTATTCAATATTCTGATTGACAATTTGCAAACGACAATATTGGAAGTATTGGAGGTTAATGATGGGAGAAAATAAGGAAACAACTGGTTTTATTTGAAATTCGAATCGTGGGAAGGCGAATCGGGTGTAATTCTTTTTAAGAGGGTTGCGCGTTTTTTACTTGTATCAAGTGTCAATAGGAGCGTATGTGGATATGTTGAATATAATGAGAGTGAGATTTATACTAAGAGTCTTCAAGAAATGGACATATTTGGTCCGACAGAATTAAATATATATTGCGTTGTATTATATTATGATTTATTTGAGATGATCTCTTGTCGTTACATGGTAAACATATCGCTCAATTCAGACAATGTAAATAGAATAAACAATAAAAGAAAATGGAGATGCTGCAGGAATCGATACTGCCACCGATAGGGTAGCTGCTTCAACCTAGCGATGCTCTTGCCATCGATCTAAACAACCGCCAGCAATGGTTATTTAGGTCGAAGCAGTCACTTGGGATTTCCATTAGTGGTGTTTTTTTCAGCTCAATGGAAAGAGCATCGCCACGTTGAAACAGTTATACTATCGTTGGCGGGTTCAATTCCTGCAACAGCCCCATTTTCACTAATTGTTTATTATATATACGTCATCTAAATTGAGTGATATATAAACCATGTAACGACGGGAGATCATTTGAAAAAAGTTTCTATATGATATAACGTAATTCGTAATTCATATATAGTCTAGAAATCTCTAAAGAGATTTTTGTGTCACTTCAGTCACTGATTTCCCAATATCTGTTGATATAATTTATGTAATTCCATTCGATGTTTTTTTTTTTCTGCGTAACATATACTTTGTTATATTGGAACTATGTGTAAATTTCCTCTTGTCGGGATCATCAGTTGTTGTAACGGGGGGGGGGGGTTGTAAACAAAACAGTTTTATTAACATGGCACCCTAGCAGTGTTGATTAAACACCATTTCCCTTTCGGCAATGATCTTAATACATAGCTTATATCATACTTGTAGTTTAATATATATACATATATATGCGTGCGTGTGTGTGTGTGTGTGTGTGTGTGAAAGAGAGAGTGTGTGTTTGTATACAGATATACACATAGATAAATCTTTGCATATACAATTGCATGTGAGTGCGTGTGCTTGGTGCGTGTTGGAGATTGTCGGGAAGGTATTCAGCCATTTAGTAATACCAAAAATAGCCTACCTAGGTTAATGGTGTCATAGTCCTCTTCAAATTACTCTGTGGTCCGAAACCTTTTTGGGAAAATGCCTTAAGTTTCGAAGTGTCAAATCTGAGTCGTAAAAGTGGGAGGGGTTATTAGACTTAGGTGTTGTGATATTTTGCCATATGCCCTTCTACAAGACTAAAAGAATATGCTGGCTTTGTCATTGTAAATTTGACTGTCACAGAGTACACGAGTTCCCTCAATGACGTCCCACTGCCAACTGAATAACCCCGCATGAGAGTGTCTCTTCATCAATGCTCAGTAAGGTCTGTTCGTATTACTTATCAAATTATATAGATATTTGGAAACGAATCGCTAGATAGTTTTTTGAAAGGTTTCGTACATAGATATTCATTCAGCGTCATCATCATCATCATCATCATTATCATCATCATCAGTCTTTTAGCGTCCGTCGTTGGACATAGACCTTCCCAAGGATTTGCCACACTTCTCTATCATGGGCGTCGCGGAGCCAGTACTTCCTGAACTTGTCTAGCTCGTCTCTCCATCTAACATTTTGCCGGCCTCGGTTGCGCATATGGTCTCGGGGAATCCATGTTGTGAGTCGTGATGTCCATCGATTGTCAGCCATTCTTGCAACATGGCCAGCCCACCGCCATTTGAGATTTTTTATGGATTCAATGATGTCTCTAACTCTTGTCTTTTCCCGGATGTGCTGTGCTGTTTTGTGGTCTCTCCATGTGAGGCCCAGCATTATTCTTTCATGTGCACGTCGCATGGTTCTCAGCTTACGGGTCTGTTTCTTGGTTAAGTTCCATGTTTCAGCTCCATAAGTGACTATTGGGAGGATGCATTGGTTGTACACCCTTCTCTTCAGGATTAATGGGATCTTATTATTTTTGAAGGTTGAGCTAGCTCTTCCAAAGGCTTGCCATCCTAGTGTGATTCTTCGCTTGATTTCTTCTTCTTTTGAGGGTCTCGTGGAGATTCGTTGCCCTAGGTAGATGTAGTGGTCTACTTTCTCGAGTTCTGTGTCCTCGATTTCGATCTTAGTGTTCTTATCTCCAATGTGGTTGTTGCACATGATCTTCGTCTTGCTGAAGTTCATGTGTAGGCCGACTTCCTTGCTATGTATAGATAGACAAACAGACAGATATACGCTAATTTTACCCCCAAAGTATCAAAGGGGATTTGAACATTCCATTGATTATATCGGCTGCGTAGATTACAGTACTGTAATCACAAGATTAGAATTTAACAATCCGAAAAAAAATACAAACAAGGAAAATTTTGAACAACTTTTTAGTGCATTGAGATTTTAAACTAGAGTTTTGACAGCAGGAACTATGCACTACGACGTTCTCACGAAATTTGAGTTCTTACGCTTTAGCTGTGTGACCGCACGAACGATTTGGAAAAGGTTGGTTCCCGCAGAGGAGGAACCAGAGTCGGTCCGGAACTCAATCGTCAGGCTCTAGTTCTATTCTCAAAATGTATTGTTCAAACGTACTTGGGAGGCACCGAATGTGGCATTTGATTTCATTTCGATCGATTTTAGCCGAAGCAGATTTCGGCACATCAAAAAATTGCCACGTTGACTCGAGGATCTTTGTCCATACGCGTGACTTAAGAGTTACAATGACTCTCTTGACGGGGTTAAAATCATTTGAAAATGGTGGAAAACGATTAAAATCAGCATTTGTGACACTCTTCTTGACAACGCTATCAGCATAAACACTGTGGCCATACGAGCTGTGATAAAACTTTTTAACCTCAGCCAAATCTTCTCTCTAAAACTTTCAGAGTTGTTGGTGAATTAGTCGCGAAATTTCTAATGGGGATCTCCCCTTTGCCGTTTTTCAGCCCTAGGACCATCAATTAAATACAGCAATGGCATTCTCACCCCAAACTCTGATCCGATAACGTTCCTGATATCTTTATTTTCGTTTCTGCGATCTCGTGTTTTGAGAATTCGGTTTTGAAGATACACCCTATCAGAAAGAAGATTTTTCTTCGGGTGGATCGTCTCATCGTGCTTTACTTTATTCCAACCGATGTTTTTAGACTCTTGGACTCATGTTTGTCTTTCTGTAAGTCAGCAATTGATTGCTTTCTGTCAGATTTATCTTTATTTCTGTTGTGGAAAGTGTCGTCAGTCGCTGGGCTACGATGGAAATAACGGTGTACAAAGTTAGTCCAATATGCTTAGTTTAAAACCGAAATTCAAATGGTTCTTTCTTCCAGCTTGTCGACACTCAGTTGAAAGGGAATCACCCTCCTGCCTTGGGACCAAACATTGCAAACGGGTAAAGTGCGTGTCGTTTGATTTTTCCACGTGATGATTGGATGTAATTAAGATTAGTCGAATCAGCTGGCGCGGGTTGGTACCTGCTCAGGAACCGGCTCCGGTCTTTCTAATCGTTCTTGCGACCACTCACCTGAAACGTGAGAACTTCTGGAGACATGTTTTAGTGCATCAGTAGTTTTTACAGTTAACATTTCGGTTGAAATTCTCAAAGCAATAAAAAGTCATTTCAAAGTTTCGTTATGGGTATTTTTTTTGGAACACGGAATTGAAATATTAGATTATAAACGCGCTGTCTCTCTTTGGAAATATATTCATATGTACAAATATATGCAAGAAGTAAAAAAAGACACCATTAGTTTCAAATGATACACAGTTTACAAATTAGCTCAATAATAGTAAAAATCAGCGATCCACTTGGTTGTTAAGGGTGAGCATCTAAAATGAAGCCCTTTTTAACTACTGATATTAAATAAAGCAATTATTGAGCAATCAAAATGAGTGATAAACTCTCAGTCTTTTAGCTCATTTTTTCTGGCGATTCAATATTTGGTCAATTTTCAGATATAACATCAAACGTTTTCTTTGCTCAATGAAATCCCATTTGAACACACGTCGGTAATATTACATAAGAACTTGCATGTCAGCAATGCGTTCAGATTCGTCAAATCCTTTACGCCAATTAAGGTCTTAAATGCCTAAAGCAGCAATTTTAAAACTGATCCAGACGAGTTGTTTCTTGTACAGTGACTAAAGGACAGTCAATTAAGCAAGAAAGATCATTTTCCAATAGTCAGATCTGATATATTTGCTTGAAACTTCATTTTCTTTTGTAAATACTCGAATAAAATCAAAACAAAGCTTTTAAATATCATTTATTTTCTTAATGTCTTTGTGTGTGCGCGCAGGTGTGTATGCGTATGTGTGTGGAAGAAAAGTTTTGATTTCAGTTTTATCATATCCCTTGATGTACATCTTATACAAATAAGTAAGATGTGGATGTGTGTTTATGTGTTTGAATGTCACGCAAAAGTACCAAAACATGGGTGCAACTCAATCACATTTTCTCAAAGAGTTGAATTGACCATGTAATGGTGATACCAAAATGTGAACTATTTTTCGGTCAAATACGCATCTTTTTTACATGTTTATACACGGGAAGACTCTTTTTCTTGAATTGAAATTAAATAAAAAATTTATGAGAGGAAGAAAAGCATTAAACGTTTTTGTGGGATGGACTCAATTCATGATGTAACTGTAGCGCAAAACTGGACCCTTAATTTACGTTTAACATACATATGTATAATGAGTAAATATTTTTCAGTGGATAATTATTGATTATAGTTCTGTTTCACCTCGAAAAGATTTTCAAATGAAGTGAAACAGAATGTTCACTTTCTAATAAGCCATTGAAAAAGCCTTTGCTCATTTTATAACTGCTCTACCGATGGTATTGAACACTTTTTAAATAAAGATCTACCTAATTAATGCACATGCACTCGTTTGTTATATATCCATGATTCTTTTATATATATATATATATATATATATATATATATATATATATATATATATATATATATATATAGCAACACCCACAAGATTCTCACTGAATTCCCAAAACTAGAATAAAAAAACACGGACAATCATTCGCTTGCTGAAGCCCAAAGAGGGCAGAATTATGAACTTGTTTGCGTAGCGAATTCACATCCAATATCTCTCTCTCTCTTTCTCTCTCTCTCTCTCTCTCTCTCTCTCTCTCTCTATATATATATATATATATATATATATATATATATATATATATATAACCCCTCTCTGTGGGACGGATAATTAGCTAGTATATATTCATATTTATTGCACTGCATGAATCTATTTTTTCTAATTACGACCTTCGTCAGCATTCATCAAAATCTGAAAACCTTTAACCCGTTTCTGTATTTTGATATATGTAATATTAACCCGTGTCTATCAACCTAATTACAGCATTGATTCTCCTCTATTAAAAAATCTCTTTAGTTCGATGATTTCTGCGTCTATTTTTTCTTTCTTTCTCAGACAGAGAACATTGAAATAAAAACTAAAAACTCTCTAATGCTAAAGGTTTCTCTGAATTAAAATTGACGTCACACAGTCTCCAGAGTATCAGCCAATGAAGAAAAAGTAATCTGGCGCCAACAAAGGCTGTTACATTAAGCTAGGGACTTTTTGGCTCCATTGTCGTATTTCCGTTTTGCACAGAAAGCCAGGGAGTCTCCTTTTGACCCTAATGTCGTTTTTCCTGAACATCTCTTTATTTTGGGGGTCCCAAGGGGGCGTTACTACATTAAGGACGGAATATTGTGAACAGCATAATACATGAAGGTTCACTTTGCAACGTAATTATCGAACATTAAATAAAGTCATTACTGAAAAATACACGTGGGACTTTTTAATTGTCAAACTCTGCAAACTCTAAATTCTCTTGATGGCTTATCTCCAAATAGGGCACGTTATTTACGTAATGGTTTTACTAATCTTCAATATATAATGCTTATTGTTTCTCCTTTTCTTTCTCACACTCGTATATTTATATATATATATATATATATATATATATAGAGAGAGAGAGAGAGAGAGAGAAAGAAAGAGAGAAAGAATGAGAGAAAGAGATAGAAAGAGGCACACACGCACAAGTATTCCATAAGAAGTGTCCTATGAATGTAAGAAATAAGTAAGAAGTAAGGATATATATATATATATATATATATATATATATATATATATATATATATATATATATATATATATATATATATATATGCGTGGGTATGATATCCGACAAGAGTATGAATTGAATAACAATTGGAATTTTTCTTTTTTAATTTGTTTGACTGACTAGTTTCGACTTTCGTTGTTATCAACGTTTTGAAATAGAACAGAGTGTAATAGCATGGGGTATATTTCATTCCAGCAGATTTACAATTACAAATTAATTTTACTTCTTATTTTATTAATACAACGTAATTATAATTACTGTTAAGGAAGAAAAAAATCAGGCCTAATGCTTCACAAGAAATACTCACCTTTATATTTCCATATAGAGTATGATTTTAGTATCATTCAATTAAAAATGAAATTGAATTGAAAATTTTTTTTTTCAATTCATATTGTCGCGTGATAATATCACGTGGCGTGAGATTAAACGCCAAAATATTTCAATGATATCAAAAACCTGCAAAAAGGAGAAATTCCTATCCTTCTTCAGTCCATTCCTTCATTTTTGCTCTTTCTCTAATATCATGAAAATATTTTGGTGCACAATCTCCCGACGTGAGATATCATCAAGCGGCAATATGAATAGTAACAAAACGTTTCATTAGAATTCAAAACTTTCATAGCGATTGTTATTGATTTCAATAAGTTTTTTACCTTCATCCTAACTTTCAGTTGCTTTTTACCAGAACTTTGAATTGGACTGTAATCCTACGGCGACGATTAAACAGGATTAAGGACCGATTCAAAATAGTGATAAAAAGCAATTGAAAGTTAGGATGAAGGTGAAAGCAAATCCAAATCAATAAGAACCTTACGATACTTCATCCAAGATTAAATTTGAAGAAAAAAAGATAAAGATATCTTTGCTAAAGATCATAGTCAAAACTACCCGGCAGAATGAATTATTATATATATATATATATATATATATATATATATATATATATATATATATATATATATATATGAAAGTTCGATGAAATATATTAAGGAATAACGAGGTTGCTCAATTGATAAAAAAGAAGATGACGACGGACAGGCACCCAAAAATAATGACAGTCCTGGAATTTTTCGCAGCTAGAAACAAAAAAAAAGTAGTATTCGATGGTTCTGCCCAAACTATTGAAAATGTTCGGAATGATCGGAGAAATAAGTAGCCAAAGTGTTGATAGCTGAATGATTAAGACGATTCCCCCTTAAACTATCATGCCACCCGTTGCCATTTCTGTTCGGCTGAGGGGACAGGGAGAATAAATGGTTGGCAGTTTAGTGACAATAGTAGTGCTCGATTCGTTTAGTCATTTAGAAAACGTTGTGAACGATAATTCGTGGAAAACTGGAGAAATGGTTCAAGTGACCGAAAGCGTTTGCATACATTGTCAATTAAAAACAAATAATTGCAGGAAACCAGTGGTTCATTAAAACCTCCCCTTCATCAGAACATCAGTACTCACAACATGGATCCGTGGAAAGATTTGAGGAACTGTGCCCAGCAGAAAATAAAATGTCGTGACGAGATAAACAAGTTCGTAAAGCACTAGCCCTATGACACGCAAGGTAGAGATAAGTAAACCACAAAGTTTGAAAGCGGTAAAATGTTTAGAGACTTTTGTACATGCATTTTTTTTTTACTTCAAAGATAGTTAAACATCAGCTTCAGCCTTTTAGCTCCCGTCATTGGACACACTTTCCCCTAGACATCTCTACCATGGCCATTACTTTATGTACTTTTTTTTAGTTCGTCACAGCATTTAATTTTCTGTTGGCCATAGTTTCTCAAATGATCTCCGGGGATCCACGTTGTGTGTCGAGATATTCTGACATTCTTGCAACATGACTAGCCCATCGCCTATTGAGTTTTCTAATGTTTCTACATTTCAGTCTCCTGTTTTTTCTTAGGTACTGTGCTATTGTGATCCCTTTATGTGAGGTTGAGC
>OY735219.1:51819471-51824471 GCA_963457665.1 Thysanoteuthis rhombus | reverse complement strand
TGTGTTCTAATTTGAATGACTCCTCTCTAAAAGTATATCCACTGATTTTTACAGACAGACAGATTGATGGGAAAAAAGAGAAACTCCGAGGGAAGGGCATCAATCAGACTAGCCATTATCAAGAGTTCTTATTTCATGTCTGGTGGGGGCACTGTATTTTGAAATAAGTTGATAGATGCAGATGAAAATTACGAGTGACGTGAAGGAAAATAAAAAGACATTAATGCAGGGTGGCACAAAAGTCGCCAAGGGATTTACAACCATCTTGAATTCTTCTATTTAAATATTTTCTGTTTTTTGTTTTTTTCTTCCTTCTCTCAGATATATAAATGAAGACTTGAGAATTCATGATGGGAAAGTACATAACTTAGCAACGAAATGAAATAATAGAATTTTGCTTTGAATACCTTTAACGTTAACCAATATTCTCGTTATTTGAACGTGTTGGCATTGCCATCTGAGTCTCTGGTTTGTCATTTGTTGGTGCGTTCTCGAGATTAAGACTGAATGATCGCCCGTGGACAGAGCAACTGCGTTCAGTCCAAATCAATGAAATTCTATACCTGTGCAGAGGAAGAAATCTCTGTCGGAATATTACGCAGAATGCTATTGAAAGAGCAAGAATTTAAGATGTTTAAAATATCATCTGACAGGAAATTTCCTTAGATAGGTGAATTAATTTCCCCTTGGTTATATATATATGTATATATATATATATATATATATATATATATATATATATATATATATATATATATATATATATACATATATATATACATATATACATATATATATATATATATATATATATATATATATATATATATATATATATATATATATTATTTGTTGAAACATATCTTTTGAACCATTAAAATTGAAAAGGTATGAATGCTTTAAATCTTTTCACTACTCTTGCACCACATTGAGTGAACTAGGCATGTGGATGAATAGATTGATAGATGCAAACAGAATGATGGATCCTATTGATACTATAAGTGTAACAGATACGGTAAGAAAGGTAAAGGACAACCAATGCATCTTCCTTATAGTCATGGAACCTAAGCAAAAGACTGACTCACAGATTGAGAAATATGAAACATGCACATTGAAGAATTATGCTCAACTTCGAATGGAGAGATCACAAAACGGTGCAGTTCATCAAAGAGAAAAAAGGAATTCGAGACATCATAGAATCCATTTAGAAACTCAAATAGCGATAGGCTGGTCGTGTTGCGATGATGACAGACAACCGATGGACATCACGACTCACACCATGAGTCCCAAGATAAGAGAAATATGCATTGCAGTGAGCATTGAGAATAGCCTACTGTACACATTACATTTTATTTACGTGTATAATTGAGTCTTGCGTTGCTGTCAGCTTGGAGAATTGCCTTCTATACACGTTTTATTTTATGTACGTGGAGAATGGAAATTTGAATTGCTGTGAACTTTGAGAAGAGCGTTCCGTTGTCCACCAGTTACTTTTTATTTTGTTGAACAAACGTAGCCATTAACAATGGTGAAGGGTTATATATATATATATATATATATATATATATATATATATATATATATATATATTTGCGTTTGTATGTCCAAGTGCTCTTGGCCATGCAGTTTTGTCTACTGACCTGAAAATTAATACCACGTAGAATTGTTATTCAATATTCAGAGATGTTTTTCTTACTCTAGAGATTTACATTGCAATGAGCCTGAAGAGTAGCGTTCTGTTTGCCACTTTTTGCTTTTTCTACTTTTTTACCAAATTTTTAAATTCAGAATTTTTATCACGTCATTAGACCGTGAAAGAAATTCTATTTTACTACATCATTTGCTTCTCTTAGCGTGACAGAAGACATCAGCACATTGATAATCATTATATGTGCGGATGATTTGTAGTTTTTCTCAGCTCGAAGGAGTAGTGTTTTAAATGATTAGAAATTCCTTTATAGTCAACGAAGTCGAAATGAACGTTTTTATGATGTCAGATCGCTAAACATACATCACACTTATCAATATTTCTACGAGTGAGTAACGTTCGACAATTTTTATTACTCGTACGCGGGTGGCAACGACAAAGTCTCGCCGTGACGTCAACATCCCAGGATAATGTGGTCGGACGAGATAAAACGCGAAATGGCTCCGTTGAGACTTCAGTGACACCCGCTAAATCTCGAGAAATATCGCACCAAAGATTTTCCAAAACATCAGTCCGTGCATGATGGCTTTAATTGACGATCATGAGTTCAGTCTGAAATGTTTTACAGGGACAAGAATATAGCAATACTGAGTGCTAACGTATCGGTAAAGTAGCAGAAGTACAATATTGACGAATTGGGTTGGCTGAGACAGATGGATAGATATGAATAGACATAGATAGATAGATAGATAGATAGATAGATAGATGTGAACAGACTTGGATAGATAGATTGATTGATTGATTGACTGATTGATTGATAGGTAGGTATTAAAAAAATTGGATATATATACATATATATATATATATATAGAGAGAGAGAGAGGGAGAGGGAGAGAGAGTGAGAGAGAGAGATACATTGATGAATATGAACAGACGGATAGATTGATTGATAGGCAGGTATGACAGACTGGGATAGATAGGTTTAGTATTTTCATTGAGGGCTTAGCAATTCAATATTCCGGGTACAGCTTCAAAAAAATGATGGTGGAGAGACCGTGCAACAAAAGTATATATATATATATATATATATATATATATATATATATATATATATATATATATATATATGTGTGTGTGTGTGTGTGTGTGTGTGTGTGTGCGTGCACGTGCGCGTTGGCTTTTCCCTACTTGATGACTAATTATGACATATTATACTATTTTCGCCCACCTGAACCACTTAATATTCCAGCACCAATCCCAGCTATGGGTCATTCAGTATAACCCACTTGAGACCAACCAGAACCCTAGGCTTTATTCGCATTGCTATGTGACTTAAATCTAGATGATGTTTCGATGAGACCCAATCTCACATGCTACTTAATTTCTCAAAACGATGCAAAATATCTAGCTCATCGCTGCATAGACAGATATATAGATACAACTTGGTTAAGATAGATATAAGCAATAAACAATTTAAAAGCTATACATCAAGAGCCAGGTGCGTTCAATCGTCAGTTTTGGACACCCATCGACTGGTCGTGTCAATGGATTCCCCGGAACGACTTTGTCTCAACAGAGCAAAGAAACTTCACTCGATGGACAATTAGAGAAGACATCCGATAAAAAAGAGAACGAAACGCAGAAAGAAGTCTGCGGAAAATAGAAAGTTAGAAAATGAAACAGAGCATTGAAGTAACACACGTGGGGATCGCTTCCGTAGCTTCCAATGAACAAAAACATTCACCAGATCCTTCGGATCACGCATATTTATCATGGTTGAGTTTGTGTGTATTTGTGTCCGCGCACATGCGTGTGTGTGTGTGTATGTCCGTGTGTGAGAGAATGTACTTAACGTACTCGAACCCAGAAATACTGAGAGGACAAAGAGAGCCTACTACTTCAGGTCAGATCTCTAACTTTGGGTCCTTGAAGACCATTTCTGTCTATTTTGGTTTCAGTCCAGCTCTCATTTCCCACTTAGACATACTTTAAGCCATAAGAATATATATATATATATATATATATATATATATATATATATATATATATATATATATATATGTGTGTGTGTGTAAAGAGAGAAAGAGAGAGAGAGAAAAATTTATGTATAGATATACAGAGAGAGATATCCACATAAGGATAGAGAGGGGATACTAAACAAGAAAGATTCCCTTCTAATTTATATGCCAATTTTACCGTTGACTAAACATTACAGCCTTCCATTAATTTTGAATGTCTTCTCCACTTTTTATGTTTTTTCTTCAGATACTGAAATTTGCTTTCTTCCAGTATTTCCCCTTTCCTCCCATCTTAGACGTAGCCACACACAGAGTAGTTTTGCTTTTAAACGCCTTTTCCAATGTGACTTGATCGGAGCAAGCCGAATGTCAGCAAATCAATGTCATCGGCCTCTTTCCCTTCTCCCTTAATTATGGGCCTATTTACACTGATTTATTCTTAATGAGGATCTTCGTTAGGAATGCTTCTTCAACTCTGAGTCTCTCTCTTTGTCCCATCTATTTGGGTCATTCTAGCGACCTCAAGACCAGGCAACTCAAAGGACCTAATTCAATTAGAATAAAGAAACACTTGAAATGGTCATGTAAAAACCAGAAGAGAAGGAGAGCACGGACAAAACAGAATGGTAGTTAAAGGAGAGCAAGGAAATGAAGAGCAACGAGTAAAGAAGAGAGAGCAAGAAGAAAGAGGGGCAAAATGAAAACAGGGGAAGGGAACGGAGAGGCAAGACTGCAAGAAAAGGGAGAGCACAGACAATGGAGATCTAAAGGGTAGAGAGCAAGGATGAAATAAATGAGAAAGGAGAGCAAAAAAATGAGATGAAAAATTATAAAAAGGGAGAGTAATCAGAGCCATGATAAAGACAAATCACAAGGAAGAAAAGGAAGGAAGGAAGGAAGGAAGGAAGGAAATGATTTTGATTTTTTTTAAGGGAGAGTTACGGGAGAAAGGGTGAAGCTGAATGAGAAGAGAAAGAAAGAAAGAGAGGAGATGAACATGAATATGAACGAAAAGACAAAAAACGGGGATGCAGATAAATGAATAAAAATTTAAATAAAAAGCGAGAGAGCAAAAAGAAAGGAGAGTAAGGATGGAAATGAATTTTTCAGAGAGATTTTTCAGGAGAATGGAGAGCAACTATGCGGACCAACAATGAAAAGAGAAAGCAAAGAGGAGGGAAAATAGAATTCAGCGTAGAGATCGAGAAGGAAGCGGAGCAGAGATAAAGATGAACGATAAAGGAGAGCAAGGAGGAAGGAGAGCGAAGATTAAGAACGGTTTGAATTAAGATGAGGAAGATAATGCTATGAGGGTAGTAACAGTACATGATGGA
>OY735219.1:51746971-51814471 GCA_963457665.1 Thysanoteuthis rhombus | reverse complement strand
AAATGACACTCCTATATACTTTTCAGACATACTCAATCAGAAAATAACACCCACCAAAAAGTGTTGGGGGGGGGTTGTTTAGTTTTTTCCGTTTGTTAGTTCATGTTGTTATTGCACGGCGTAATTGAACAGGCTGAATCGCGAAGTGAAAAAGTAACTTCATCATCAGCAGCAGCAGCCTTTTGGCGTCCGTCGTTGGACTTGGCCCTTTGCCAAGCGATTGAAACTACACAAACTCGTACATTGTTATCGTTTAGGCATTTTAGAAAAGCGAAATATCATTCGTTCTATCGTCATCAGATCTCGTACATAACTTATAGAACATCGGAATTCACTTCACTCGTACGAATTTCCGTAATTTAATGGTTTATACATATAAATGAGAGTTGATATCTCTCATCTTCTGCCACAGGCATGAGTATTTTATGAATGTCACGGATAATTTGTCCACTGTTCTCTCGGTAATCAAACTTCTTCTTGTGTGGCTGAGCAAGTACCACTAGGGATTTCTGAAGTGACTTCGCAGAGATGGCATTTCAGAAATCCTTAGAAGTCTCCCTCTCCCCACTTTGACCTAACGGTTTCTCAAATGCCTTTTCTTTCGACTTCTAAAACAACCTTTCATTCTAATCGACGTGATTTTTTAGACAAGTATTCACATCCTTGCTTTTATTGCGACAGAATTCTACCATCTTTCGATACACAAACACATACACACACACACACACTAACATACACACTTACACTCACACATACACCACACACACCAACATACACACACACATTAATACACAAACACATACACACACACACTAACATACACACACACATACACACACACATACACCACACACACCACACATACAAACACACACATACACACACATTAATATACACACACACACATACACCACACACACCACACATGGTATCCCTCTTAACAAAGACAATTCATACCATAAAACATCTCGTTAAATGAAATTTGTCAAGTGAAGAATTAAACCTATTGGATCTTAGTAATTCGTTTCAAATAAAAATCATCCGTACTCTGAAACCTTGATAATAACCTTGTAAACAATCCATAACTTTATAATCACTTTCTTAATAATGTATATGTGCGTATAAACGTGTATGGAATGTAATACATAGATAATCTCATCATAATTCACGAAATATCCGTCTGTCCGTCAGTCGGAAAATACGCGCCTAGAAACTAGTTTTAAATTTAGATTCTTATTCATTGAATCTAGATGACTCGGAAACTCATGATGATTGTCAATTTTTCGTTTAATATTTTCATTGATATATTTGTTAATTTGATGAATTAAAATTGACTTGGACTTGATAACTCCGAAGTGATGAGCAATAATTTGCTTTAGTCACCATGGGTCTTGAATTTAAGGTTTTGCAGATACTTCAAAACGTTCACTCCAGGCCATATTGGTACTAACTTCTTTTACCGGGACATTGCATTGGTGAAATGATCGAGTTTTAGTCCTGGTGGAAAAAAAATACGCGTCTGGGGTCGGAAGTCGTTGGATGGATATGAAAGAAGTTATAATTCGCTGCATGTAAAGAACATCGTTCAGTAAATCAAACTACATTTCGATTGCTCCTCCTTCTATTTTTGACTTTACCTCACATCGTTTGGTAAATGATGATTAGAAGAAGGTCCTTGGCACCATCCTGGTATAGCGCCCCTTATACTTTTACTTAGGAATTAAATACGAAACACTGCTTATAGATAGATATCGGAAGCGTCGCTTTCTACCATAAAAAACCTTGACGCACATAGTCAAAGGCTCATTGGCGCTGGCACCTCTAGCTGGTTACGCCTTTTGGCATCAGAACTTATTGCCGGGGTACTCTTTCTCTCTCTTTCCTCAACTCTAAGATCGGTATCATTTCGCCGACCACCCAACCAATTAGATTCTAACCATTTTTCCACCGTGACTGATCTCTGTACTAACTTGGTCCATTTCACTTCACCGATGTAGAGATACTTCTACTACGCACAGCTACACATATCTTCCGGCAACTTGCTTGATCGAAACTTTCACATCCGGGTGTGATGTGCTGTAATATAGAGTTGAAAATTAGTGTCTTTGGCTTGTCTGGGACGTATTGACGCAGTTGATTCCTTCAAGAATCACATGTGATGTGAGAGTCTGACTGTGGGATTGGGAAGTTGTGAAATTGGTATGCTGAGCTCGTTAACTTTAGACAGTGTTGTAGCAGTTTGTCGTTGAGTTGTTCTGCAGCTGTAGCTATAGTTTCGTAGTTTCATACGGAAATTTCGTACACCAATCTTTCGCAGAATTTACTTCAAGATCAAATTATAGTATCTGTTTGTTTTTTCACGTCAACAAAACATTACATCAATTCGACGTTTGTTTTTAATCATTTTAGTTACATGTAAATTGATTTCTTCGTAAATTTTGACTTTATTTAATTTGAGTTTTTTCATTCAACCGAAAAGAAAACAAATGATATATCATGGTTGCATTCTGATAGATGAATTGTTATAAATCATCAAAACAATATCTCACATCCGAAACAAGCAATGAATTAATTACGAAAAAATCATAACAATAATTAATTTTAATACAAGATATAATGATGATTAATGAGTCAAAAGAAAATAGTGAAGAGTTACAAAAAACAGAAATTATTTAATGAAATCAAATTGCTTGAGTAAGGTAAGGTGTGAAATTCAAAACGGGAATTCTAAGTTGCATAATTTTCAGTGATGGCAACAAATAATATTCAAAACCATTCCTGTTTTTGTCAATTGAAAAGGGTTAATCATAGAGATTTGCGTCTTTGAGGAAAACTTTTCGAGGTAACACTTCTAGAATAAACCAAAGGAGACAACTTGAAGTAAAAAACAGTTTTTCAATAAATAATCATAAAAAAGAGAACGAAGAAATTATAGATTGGAAAGAAGAATCACTCTAGGATAGCAAGCCTTCGGCAGGACAAGCTCAAACTTAAGAAACATGAAGATCCTGTCAGTCCTAAAAAGAATGGTATATAACCATTGCATCCAACCGATTTTCATTTATGGAGCTGAAACTAATGAAAACAAATCAAGAGACTGACCGACAAACTGAAAAGCATGCACCGTTCACATGCAAGAATGATGTTAAACCTCACATGGAGAGATCACAAGATAGCACAGTATATCAAGGAGAAATCAGGACTAAGAGACATCATATAAATCCATCAAAAAATTCAAATTGCAAAGGGTTGGTCATGTTGCAAGAATAGTAGACAACCAAGGGACATCACGACTCACAAATTGGATCCCAAGAGATAACATGCGAAACTGAGGGTGAAAGAGTACAAGACGGAGAGACGAAGTAGACAAATCTAGAAGATACTGGCTCCACGACGCCAATGATAGAGAGATCGTACGAATCCTTTGGGCGGTCTATTTCCAACGACGGACGTTAAATGAATGAATGAATAATGAATGAATGAATGAATGAATGAATGATTATGATGATGATGATGATGATGATGATACATTATCAATGGCCGAAAAACAGATTAATCTAAAAATCGAACTGAAAAAATGAAAGCGAAATAAAATTATTTTCAGATATTGGATTTCAGCTTAATTATTTTCCAAAAGATTCTGATGGAAGTCCTGCTTACATGAATTATCTTTAGTTTAAAAAAAAAACGTAAATTCAAAACCGAATGTTTGTCAAAAATGGAAAAATTTCCGATGAAATAAGGGTTACTATCATTCAAAACACCAAAATTTGAGGAAAAAAATTATTTCAAAAGTACTTCGAATTTATACTGTACTATTTTTATTGTTATGTGTTTCTCTTTTTTTTTTTTCATAATTCTATTCACTCTTTATATTAATTGCAATATTTTTGTTCGATGCTAAAGTAAGAAATAATTTCCCTGATGTATATTGAAAAGATTATCCCCCCTGATGTAAGTTCTCTCCCTAAGACGTTAATTTTTGCAATGACCTTGAGAAAGTATCCAAAATAGGTTGAAATTCATGAAGAAAATAATTGGAATACAACCATGGTAATGTTCAAAATTGAAAACGAGATGTCAATGCTGTGTTTTGTTGACATGATATGAACAGATAATACACTTTGATTTTGATCTAGACTGGGTCACAAAACTAGCATAACTCCAACTTCATTATGGTTCATATGCTCGCTAAATTTATCAAACTTCTTTCCTTAAATAAGGAAAAATTCATTATGGTCCATGTGTTCCTTAAAACCGAAATTAGTAATATAGAGTTCCTTTATGGCAAGGGTTTGCTGTTTATGTACAAAAAAAAAACACGGTACCACAAAAAATACAAAGACACTTTTACGTAACTACTCCTAAAATTTGTGATCATGGATTTTGCAAGTTTAGTATTTCGTAAGAAGTCAATATCTCATCTTTGCTATTTCAAACATGAAATCGGCACAAAACACAATAATCAATAGTAATTCAATGATAAACAGGTACTACCTTTGTATCTTTTAGGGTACGCAGAAAACCTCTCCATGTAAGATCAAAACTTTCAAAACCTTGTACTAACTAGAAAAAAAACTTTTGATTCTTAACATTTATTGTTAGTGAGACAAACTTACGTAGTGCAATGGAGACTCAAACAATTAGGGCTCTGGGATTAATAATTTGGGAATTTAAGAATGGATGTATCTGTGTTTGTTTGTTTGTTAGTTTTTTTGTAACGTATTGTTAAAGAAAAAGAAAACTCTAACTATTGCAATAAGTATGATCCTTGCCTCATGGCATTTGAACCCCGTGGGAAGAGATTTTACTTGGTACGAGCATACGTGAAAAAGATTCCTGTCAGATTTTGTGCAAAAAGGAATTTTGTGTATCTTTCGAGGTACGTATACCTGCAGCAAAAATAGATCTCCAAAATTCTAGATATCCTGGTTAGGGGGGCAAGTTTTGGATGGGGGATGCAAATGACACCCTGAGTGGCTGCTCCAGGTGCATCAATCCTTGAAGCTTCACTGATTTAGACCTATCGCTAAATGAAATCTCGTACTAAGGATCCTTCGCTAAGAGGAGTACCAATATATATATATATATATATATATATATATATATATATATATATATATATATATATATATATATATATATATATATATATATATATATATGTATGAAAATATTTGGAGTGTTGTTTTAAATCTTTTGAATTTTGTTCCCGGTGCCTTCCTCACTCGATTCAATATTGGCAGCTATAAACAGTTTTCTTCATCTTTTCCACGAATCATTTGCCTGTGAAGAATTCCAGAAAATTTTAGTAATAAAAATTTAATAATTTAAAACAAAAATTACCACACTGTCCCTCATTTCTCATATTGTCAGATTAACCATAATCCATACAAATATGTATTCAGATACATTGCATAGGGCAGGGGAAGAGCATCTGCCCCTGGGTCCGAAGGTTTCGACCCTATCTAGCAGTACTGGAAGGGATATCGAGTCTATTGCCACTCTGATGAGTTGTAATACAACGGAACAGTTTGTGGATGACACAATTATCAAATATTATACATTGCTTTATTTTTATATTTCTATAATTTTCTCTTTCTTCTTTTCTTTCTTTCTCTAATTATCTTATGTCTCTCTCATCTCCACCTCTCTATCAGCATCTCTTCTCCTCATTCTCTTTCTCTCTCACTTTCTCCTCTATTTCTCTTCGTCTCTCTCTCTCTCTTCTCCTCTCTCTCTCTCTCTCTCTCTTTATTGTCCCCTTTTATTCAAATAACTTTTCTCCTGAATGATTCTTTTTTTCAGGAAGCAAGACAAAAGAAGTATCTCCTCTTTGGTCGAAACAAATTTCTCACAAAGCTGAGAACGAGATCCTTTCAATTTAATTTCGCCATTAAACCCCACAATTCGCTCGATAACCGAGGGAGAAGAGTTGGGTTTCCCGTGGGGAGATGAATGTGGATTGATTTGGATATTGGAGGACTTCGAATACATAGATTCGGAATTCACGTACACTCTCTCTCTCTCTCTCTCTCACACACACACACATGCATAAAGCACACACATGCTCACACAAAAACACGTACATACACAGACAAGCACATACACACGAATTAATACTCATGCAGATACATGCAACAATATGCATGCAAACATAAACACGTACACGCCCAGACATAGACATACACATAAACACATATGCACATGCATACACAAATAAACATACACATGCATTCATTCACAAACACATACGCACAAACACAATGTACTACCCACATCTGGAATCCATATAAACACTTATACACACATGCATACACACATGCATACACACATGCATACATGCATAGATATACGCACACATAAACACATAAACACACACACACACAAGCAAAAACACATAAACACGTTGACACGTAAACACATGCACAGACGCACCGACGCATATGCGTGAACACGCACACATATGCATACACTAAACATGCATATACATGTGTACATACATGCGTAAACATGTACACAAATGAGCTCACATACGAAAACACATATACTCATGCATACACACGCTAACACACATATGCTCATGATACCGCCAAATATTGTTTTTAACATTTAAAAACGTCTACTTAAGACATACGTAAATAAACACAGATATATGGTCAAATCACGTTGGATACACATATTCTCGTAAGTTAATTAACGTCAAGCCTGGCCATTACAAAGATGGGTGACCGTTTCGGAATATTAGGTAACGTATACTGCAACAAGATAGTCCTGCAGTCAGCTTAACCAAAGCTCTGATGCTGATCAACAGAACATCTTACCAAGCTGACTCCTGAGAGTTCACCCGGTCCATTTCCCAAGCGCCCGTTGCTCCATCGAGAACACACGAGTGTGTGCTCTCCTTGGAGCCGCCCTTCTTGTATCGAGCGATGGCAATCATCAGCCGGGTGCATACGCGTACGTATGCACAAAACACGTGAGATGCAACTTTCCAAAGGAATAAAAGATGGTTCCTTTTTATAATATTCAACGGTGCAGGAAGAATTTTAAAACGAGAAGCTGTCACGTGATTTCTTTTATTGGGACAAATTGCCAATATTGTTTTTGGAATCAGTTAGATTGCAATTATCGCCGAGGTTGTTACGAAAAGGGTCTGGTGACCGTGTCAGAAGAGAAAAAACATCTATTCCAAGCAGCCAATTCTACTTACACGTTCAATAGATAACACATATGCTTACACAAATGCACTCTGAAATTATACTAGATATGTCCATAAAGAAACCGAACTTTCAAAACAACGCACAAATCAGATGTTTCAGAGAGGCAATCGTTGGGATTTTATGTACGACTGACTCCGACCTTTGGTTTGGAAAAAAAACTGTATCGATTTCGTTATTTTTTCAGCTACAGGCACCGATGTGAACGTGTGTCTGGTGCGCTTGGCTATTTTATTTCCCCGAGATGAAGTTATGAAACTTGTTGGAGAGCAACATGCTTGAGTTGAATTTTCTTCTATATGAGGAAGCACTTTCTTTTTTGGATACACGTCTAATATTGTAAGAATTAACAGCTTAAATAGGATGAACAACTAAAAAATGGGCTAGCGCAATAAAAATGATGCATTCATAATTATGTATTTATATGAGAGAGAATGAAGAGGAGAATGTACACATGAAAAGGGAGATGATTTCGTTAAGGGTAAATAGACATCTTTATGATCAAACTAATGCCTTTGCACAACTAATCAATTCAAAAATATTTTATTATGTAAATTAAAATTAAATGAACGTGTCAATTCAGAAAATATAGTTTTTACTCTTTCAGACATCGATTTTCTGTTTTTGTAGTCATCCAATCAATCGGACATCATTTTCAGAGTTTTTAAGAAACAAAGGTTTCTAACGGATGTAATCAAAACGCGGTTATATGTCTGTTTATCTATTAGTTATTTGGAGTCTGTTGACGCGTTATCACAAAGAAAACGGACGTCATTTTCAAAGCTCAAAGAAACCAACGGCTCTTTGCGGATGTAATAAAAAAAAATAGCTGTGGCTTTTTTAAATAACAGTTCCACCAGCCCCGATTCAGTTGGTTGATTTGTAAAGTATCGATACTTTCTGAGCAACACGTGACCACAAGAAAAAGTTTTTGAGTGAAAACGATGCACAAAACTGTGCTTGTATCTTACCTCTGTTGAAGTTATTTACTTCAAAGTTATTCATATGAAGTAGATTTGTCGTATTCATTCTTGAAATTGTCCACTATTTCAATATCTGCGTAGTTGGAATGTATTGTACGGGTGAATTGAATTTGTTCATTATTCTTTGAGAGAAGATTTCTCTTACTTTTTTTTTTGGTTGTTTTTGCAGTGTTCTTTATAAATTCTGTTGTTTCTCTTGTTCATTGTGAGAAAAAAAACGTTGAAGAAATACATGTATAGTCGTCTTTGGTAATGTAGATCATCATCTTTGAACTGAAAATACTCTTAAGTGCGTAATTGTTGGGGGTCTAATAAGCAAGGAGGTTTAAAAACCTATCACAATTTGATAAGCAGGGTTGGGTAGAATAAGCTGGATAGCAGGAAGCTATGGTCACCAACACAATTCAGTAGGATCTAAGCAAAACAAAGTCGTTTGAGAGAGACTTATAATATGGATTAGTTTGGCACATCAGAAGTGAAAACGTACAGTATTGACAGGAACAAGAAAATCATATTGTTTTCGAATAAAAAAAATTAAATAAGTCTTTGGCGGTACAAACATTGGTTAACCAAGTTCTCCTCCTGGCATTGTTCAATAATTGTCTTTTGATGGATTTTTTAAAAACTCTTTGGTTGTACATCTCCTAACTATTAGAGAAGAGAGAGTAAAGATCGAGTCTCAAAAATTAATTAGCGGGCTCCTACTGAAAACAGGTGTTGGATTTTTTTTCCAATATTGATAAGCTGGGTTGAGACAATTTTGCGCTGAAGAGTCTCCAGGACACCAGATTCATCTACAATCTTCTCGTCTGGGATATCTGACCAAGCTGCATTTAAAACACAAAAATCTTCTTTCTGGAATCCTAAACATTGTCCTTCTTTCACAATCCAAAATGAGTACGGTCATACAGATATCATGTAACTAATATCCTTCAATCCCACAAAAATGTGGACTAGATGCTTCCAAACATTGGCACCTAATGGACAAAATAACACAAATCAAGAAAAAGAATTTTTAAGTGATCAACCTCAGTAACATAGAAATCTCACACTTATTCTAGATCGCAACCCTAAGAAAAATAAGAAAACACTCACCAATGCACAAACATACACACACACGCACACACACACATACACACCAATGGTTTTCTCATTTATTTTTTTATTCCCTTCCTCCCGACCTATAAGCCCCCTTGAGATCGTTGATTTTACATTTTCCTTGATTTTTCACCTCTTTTAAATACACACAAGCCTCTCTACCGGCACTATTAACTTTACATAAACTTCCTACTACTTCTGCACATACACTCTAGGATTCCTAAGCTGCAATAACCAGGCTGGACTGAGACTGGTTTCTATGGTAACATTCATCTTAAACGCCCCCTGATTCTGAGAAACAGTGGTCAGTTCACAAGCACAAAGGAGAAAGAATATATACACCTCCATTTACAACACCCCACATGACAGCTCTGACATCGTAAAAAAAATTGCATATATCTGTGCCCGCTGTTGAACTCCAAAACATGTCTGGATACTACACAATTAAAATAAAGATTCCATGCACACTGTACACCCCTGTTCTCTCTTGATTTGAATAGTGCATCCCCATATGTATTCTTTTCAATCAGCTCGTTGCATAATCACTGGAGATGACCATTAGTTTTGAATACCCAAGAACTGGTTACATGGCCTTGATGTAACTTGGAAACCAATCAGAGGGAAGCTCACTGCGCATAAGTGATCAGATGCACTCATATATATATATATATATATATATATATATATATATATATATATAGAGTGTGGTGGAGAGAGCGAGACTGAGAGAGAGACAGAGTGAGACAGGGAATGTGCATATCGATTCTTTACATTGCGTAATTGTGTGTGTGAGATATTTCTTTCATGTTAACCCACGGCATCACACAAGTACCAGGTTGTCAAAGAATTCGCGTAATTTTTGAGCATTTTACCGCGTTTTAATTATCTTTCTTCTTTTTTTCTTTGCTTTTGTTTTCTCTTTCATTTTACCCTTTGTCTTTCTTTCTTTCTTTCTCTCATTCATTCCTTGATTCTTTCTTTTGTTGTTATGTTGAGTCTTCTCTTCTTCTTTTTCCTATTGTTTGCGCTGAGCCGTTTACGTTTGGCAAACCACACGACGATTGTGGATCGGAAAGATCTTTTCCCCAACAGCCAAAGAATTTTAAGTAGCAAAGCTTCTGCCGGTCTATTTATACATCTGTAGATAACCAGGCAACGTTCACTAATTACGATGCTGCTTTCCTGAAGTGGAAATATTATTTGGTTATCTAGATAAACCAATTTAGATCGGTTAGATTATTTTATCGCTCAGTGGCCTTACATGTTAGATACATTGGTTCTCATTCGATTACCGAAGTTAAGCAACGTTCAGACTGGTCATGACATAGATGGATGACCGCCTGGGAATACAAGATGCTGTAAGCAGCTGGGGATCATCAAGACATCTTTTCAGAACGATCCCTTTAATCCTAGGAGGAGATCTATCACTGCACTATTCTCAGTAACGTGAGCCAGAGGCCCATCCACCTCACCCCTCCGGAGCCCTTTACTTGCCTGGTAACAAGCAACAAGAAATCAATTAATTCAGAGGCAGTAGACCGCTCCTCAGACTAAATTCAGTGCCACCAAATACAACTTTCAATATAAATAACCTTTCTTCTATATAAAAAATCTAAATTGTTACATAACCCTACTTCTCACAAAGACTTTATCTCAAAAATATTTAAGATATGTGTTGTTAGTTATTCTCGTAATATACAAAATATGTCTGTTAAGTACCAAGCCATTCAAAATTAACGAACGAATTGCCTAGCTAGAGTAACCCACTTAGTTCGCTTCAAAGTTCTCGTCTTGGAACCCTAGACATTTATTCCAGCATCCCTTCTACTTTTCTTAGGTCTGCAGTGTCCTATATCAGCGGCATCATCTCGTTCTCCGTAATCCCGCTGAAATCTCCTCCTTTTTCAACGGCTCAAAATCAGATGGCACAAAATAGACAAAAGGGAGGCCAGCCGACCTGGGTGCTGCGATGTTCTGCTTGAGAAGAGAAGAAGAGCTCATTGTGAATGCGACGGCTGCACAGAACATAGGCTTACTCAATTATTTCGTTGTGCCGATCGAGTAATCTCATAAGAGAGTATCTGTTCGTGTATGCGCAGTAAGGTCCCTTTTGATCGGTTGCCAAATTATATCAAAGCTGCACAACCGGTTCTCGATATATCTAAAGTTGCTGGAAACTCTCTAAACTGATCTTGTAGGAGATTGACAGTGTATCATCCTGTCATCTCCCTGACAAAGGGGTTGATTTGGTGATGCCTATCCACGATTTTTACTTCGGCTATTTCACGACCAAATTTGAAATACCTGTCCTTTTTTTAACAACATTTGACCATCAACATCCTGCCAGCTGTAAGTGATAGTCTATGTCTTGCAGTGGAAGGGACACGAGTTTGAGTCCTGCCCAGAGCCCATTTCCAATTTGCTCTTTTGTTCACTGATGTGGACTAGCGGTCTGAGTAAGTTGCTGTGAAAAGCATAAAGATAACGATAATATAAAATATCCTCAGGAAGGACGGCATTGACATCTCTCGCCAACTAAAGAAGACCAAGTATCAGGATTTAACGGGGGAGCCTCTTGTCACGAGATACACAGCCTTATTCTCCATTGAAGACGGCTGTCGCAGCTTCCCAGAAAAATTCTTTGTCCCATTTCTTGCAAAAGATGGAACCCAGACAATTGAAGTAAAGCCACTGCATAAATAACTATGACAGCTGAAACCAACTCAAGATGGCTGCGGTCGATGAGAGCCCTTCTGCAGGTGAAAGCTCATTTAGTCTTCGCTGCCCCTCTCAGTCGACGCGTACAGACTAGGCGGGCGAAACGTTCACAGCAATGCAGCACCCCTTTTCTACCGATGGATACCGTGAAGAAGAGTGACGTGTTGTATCATATCTTGTGTAATTACTGCATGACTTTCTTTCCTTCTTTTTTTTTTTTACTTGTGGCAAAGTATCTTTGATGTTTATCTTACCTGTAATGGTACACTAAAAGTAAGCCTGAGTTCAAATCTGGTTCGCTGATTCTGATCACCTTGATGACTGTTAGGACAATTCACATCAGAAAAAAAAAGGTACGTCCTAAATTTATCGATGATCGTTTTATAATATCATAATAATTCAGCAAGTTTGTCTGTCTGACTGTCTGTCTGTGTGACTGTCTGTCCGTCTGTCTGTGACAGCATAGCACAAGAACAGCATACATCTCAATGACTTTTCCTTTGTGTATGGATGTAATTCAGGGAAAGTTTATCTGCAAATTAATTCTCGAGAACCTATTCTAACCCCTGAATGTTTTGGGGGTATGGGGGCATTCGATTTCAGATGCTAAAAATGGCTGCATTTTCTGTGTCCAATTGAGACTCTAGAAGAAAGTGGGGAGTCTTGAGGTTGGTAAATTTTTCCTGATGTGTATGTGGGCTTTGTATTGTTCAAAGAGACGCAGGAAGAGAATGACTATCAAATGGCTGGGTGACAATAAAACGAACAATGAATTTGATTATTTTAGGCAGTGTTTATGCACCTCCGAAAAAATTTCCAGGACCTTTAAAGGTCACAAATATCATTATTTTGAAACAAATTAAAGTAAACAGTGTCTATTTAATTAGTTTTTGTTTTTTTTACAGCAATTCACTCGACCCGTTAGGGTAAGTATTTAGTCTAGTGATAATGATATGATGAAATTAGTAGCTGGTGGCTTTCGCAGGAAATAAGGTCTATTCGGTACTCCAGCACTTTTGTCGGTCTCCTAGAGGGTTCTAATAATTCTGCCATTCAGACGGTTTTGGTTCTTCTGGTCTTTTTCCAAGAGTTTATTCTACCAGATTTTTTAAAAATTGAGACGTTTTTAGTGATCACTGCCAAGCAGAAGGTAAGAGAAGTAACTTATTTATCAGAACACCAATCGTTTAATTGATTATCCCCAGCATGGCTGAGCAAGCACAACCTTCAAAAACACGAAGATCCCAATAATCCTCAAAAGAAAGGTATATAACCAATGCATCCTCCCAATAGTCACTTATGGTGTTGAGATATGAAACATAACCAAGAGACAGACCTGCAAATTGAGAACCATGCAATATGCACACGGAAGAATCACGCTCAACCTCACATGGAGAGATCACGAGACAGCACAATACATCCGGGAGAATACAGGAATCAGGGACATCATAGAATCCATTAAAAAACTCAAATGGCAATGGGTTGGCCATGTTACAATAATGGTAGACAACCGATGGACATCGCTACTCACGACATGGATCCCCTGTAGTCACATGCACAACTGAGCCTGACAGAGTATTAGATGGAGAGACGAACTTGACAAATTCAGAAAGTACTGGCTCTGCGACGCCCACGATGGAGAAATGTGGCGAATCCTGGCGGGGGTGTCTATGTCCGACGACGGACGATTAGAGATTGATGATGACGATGAATATGGCAGTCTGCCAAAAGACGTTTTTTCATGTGACGATTTTCATTGAGTGACCAACAAATCGTGTCTATCTTTGGTTAGCGAACAATGAAATTTCGAATTGAAAAATAGATTAAAGCTTTCATTTTTGCAGTGACCTCGAACTAATCAATGTTTTTACATTCTGCATTCTTGATGATCTAATGTGTACAACGTTTGAACTTTTCAATTAATCAATATTTCATCCCCTCTAAAAGAATTTCACAGTTCTTATTGATTGATGGTACATCAGAGTTCATATAAGTACACAGCCTATAATGATCACTTCCCAACAAAAGGTAAGAATAGTAACTGATTCATTGATCATCCCCTGTTGCAATTTTTTATCAACCATCCCCAACAAGGAATGCTACCAGAAGACGTTGACAACGTGACAATTTTTATTGCGTGACTAACCAGATCTGTTTATTATTTTCAATTGCTTTGGTCTGCAACAAATTAAAACAAACTCAACCAAGCTGGCATCAAAATATGTTTACTGACCACTGTTATAAAAAAAAACGAAATTTAAAAAAGAAAAAATGATTACTAAGGCGATGGCCTTCTTATTTTTGAAGGTTGAGCTAGCTCTGCCAAAGGCTTGCCATAACCAATGCATCCTCCCAATAGTCACTTATGGAGCTGAAACATGGAACCTAACCAAGAGACAGACCCGTAAATTGAGAACCATGCAACGTGCACATGAAAGAATAATACTGGGCCTCACATGGAGAGACAGCACAAAAGACAGCACGGTACATCTGAGAAAAGACAAGAGTCAGGGACATCATAGAATCCATTAAAAATCTCACGGACATTAAAAGGCTGCTGCTGCTGCTGCTTCTGATGATGATGATGATGATGATGATGATGATGATGATGATGATGATGATGATGCTGATGATGATGATGATGATGATGGCCATTCCAGAGGTGCAAGTTGGCAAGTGAAGAGAGTTGATATTGTGCAAAATAGTATGCCATACGAAACTACGAGAGTTTTTTGGTACTTTTTTATTTTATTTTTTTTTCATTTTTGGTGGAGTCAATTTAAAATGTTTATATCAAAATTTAGATAATTTTAAAGACCAGAAGTCAAAGGGATGATTCATAAATACCATGAAAAAAGATCTATGATATTTTTTTATTAGATTTCTCGAGAACTGCTGATCCAAAAAACTTCAAACTCAAACTGGTAGTGTATTGCGTGCTTACAATATCAGATGAATATCAACTTAGTACAATAGCTAGTTGTCGAGTGATCGCAGTGCACACACATACACACACGGTAGCAAAATTCCCTTCAGCTGTTGTTAGAAGTCCTGAAATTAAAGATTAATATTAATACTTCTGAAGTATGATTTTGTAAGTATTAACACGAGGCGCTCGGACAAACTTGGTCCGTGCAAAAATATACAAATAGATGGCAACCATCTCCTTTTCTGGAATAATTTGAAAAAAGAAAGTAGCAACTGAAACTTTTCCTTGAATAGCAACGCATTTAGTCGCCTCATATGTTTTTCTCACCTTTTTTCTCCATATTTCCCGCGTTTTGTACTTCATTTCTCTTCCTAATGGCGCCTGCTTCGCGCCAAAATATTTTTTGTTTCTTTTCCTTTTTTCCCCGGCCATCTGGACTCCATTGTCATCTCTTCGCGGAAGACAATTCCCCTTTTTGCACAGACGCTTTATCATTTTTTTGTTCTCGTTTTTCCGTTGCCCTCCAACCAATATCCGGATTCACTAACAGCTGTTGAATCTCTTTTCTTCCCGTTTGCAGCTCGTGAGTGTGTGTGTGTGTGTGTGTGTACGCGTATACATTGGGTTCAAAAAGTATCTGATACATTTTTAAAATATTCATTTCGACATCTTTATAGTCCTTCAAAACTGACAGAAAACGAACCAGATATTTGAAAAGAACGAGAATCTAAAGAATATTGGAGCAAAATTCAGCGTTGAAAAGTCATGTACAAAAATTAGGAATCTTCGTCCAGATATTGTCGATCGTGAAGATGTTTATGAATGTTGAGATGAGCTTTTTTTAAAAAAAGATATCCTGGATACTTTTTTACACTCACTGTGAGTATGCGCTTCAGTGTGTAGGTGTGCACGTTTACATACACTTGTCTGATTGATTTCAGATACCCATTCCCTTATTGGTTGATCAAGGGCAGGTACACGTTGTATTTCAGAGGTTCACTTTATGCCATGTTTTTTGCTTTTTATGAAAAAAGGCGAGAAGTGAAAATGTTGTTCAGTATTCTTTTCCTAGCCGGATATTATAGAAGCAACGTGCTCCTTATTCTTTCTCTTTGTGACACTTCACGTTACTTCCCACTATCTCGACGCCCGACGACTTAGCGTAACGATCCATCATCACCACTTTTTGAATATGGTAATGCTCGAAAATATTTTTGATGTGAGAGTGCTTGCTTCTGTATGAATGTTGGAATGAGTGTGTCCGTGTGAGTTCAGATAAACAAGTGTGATTTCATATGCGCATTCCCTTGTTGGTTATGAGAAAGATTCTTTGCAAAAACACCTCGATTTTTAAAATCTACCAAAGATCGCCTAATCATTAAATTTTAATGAAGTCTCTTGTGATTATTTAATAATTTGACATAATTCCCGGCTATCAGTAGACCTATTAGTCTTCTCTCTTTCTACTGAGCTACTAATTTTTTTCTACTAATTACTAAACTTGCTCTACGGGACCTGCACTTGGTCATAAAGAAGTCCAGTAAGCCTGAGCTTGGTTCCGCCTTTTGTAAGTCATATCGTTATCAGCAATGTAGCTAATTGCTATTATCTTTTGTTGGCATAAGCTTCACTGGTTCGATATATCCGCTACACCGGCATCCGACTGGTCCCGAGCTAGCCGCATAGGTGGGGTTCAACCGGTATATATGTTTGATGGTACATGACCATTTGATGAGAAACAATTTAATACCGAACTGCATTCATCATTTCTTTCTGAAACATTTGATTAGATCTTGTTTATCCTAACATGAACTCATCATCATCAGCATCATCATCATCATCATCATCAACAACAACAACAGTCTTTTAACGTTCATCGTTGGACATAGACTTTGCTGAGGATCCGCCACAATTCTCTACCATGAGCGTCACGGAGCCAATATTTTCTGAATTTGTCTATTTCATCTATCCATCTTGTAATCTGTCGTCCTCGGTTTCGCATGTAATCTCGGCGGATCCATGTTGTGAGTCGTGAGGTCCAACGATTGTCTGTCTTTCGTCCAACATGGCCTGCCCATTGCCATTTAAGTTTTCTCGTAGATTCTTTGATGTCTCTGACTCCTGTTTTCTCCCTTATATACTGTGCTATCTTGTGATCTCTCCATGTGAGATTGAGCATGATTCTCTTATGTGCGCGCTGCATGCTTCTCAATTTGTGAGTCTGTCTCTTGATTAGGTTCCATGTTTCAGCTCCATAAGTGACTATCGGGAGGACGCATTGGTTGCATACTCTTCTTTTTAGAATTATTGAAATCGTCTGTTTTTTTAAGTTGACCTTGCTCTGTTGAAGGCCGACCATCCAAGAGTTATTCTTCGCTTGATTTCTTATTTCGAGGATCTCATGGAGATTTGTTGTCCGAGGTAGCTGTAGTGGTCTACTTCCCCAGCTTTGCATCTTCGATTATGACAGTGATGTCCTTATTCTCGATGTGAACGTTGCACATGATTTTATTTTTACCGGAGTCCATGTGTAGAGCCACTTTTTTGCTCTTTTCATGAAGTTCGTCTAGCATTAGTTGAAGGTTCTCAGCAAAAAGGACGATGTCGTCTGCAAATTAGAGGTTGCTCAGATATTTGCCTTCTATTTTGATTCCTCTCTTCTCCCAGTCCAGGTTTCCGGAAATCATCTCGAGGCAGGCTGTGAAGAGTTTAGGTGAGCCGGTATCACCTTGCCTTACTTTTTTTTGGAGCTGGAAGGGTTTCTGAACATGAACTAATTCCCATGATGATGACGACTAAGAGAAGTTCAAATTTTCAAGAAAACGGGAATGAAAACTGCCTGACATTAACTGAGGGACGAACTTAGCAGACAATGTGAATTGGACTGTTCACTAAATCTCTTTTTTCAAGGCATAACAAGGAATACATGTTTGAATTTTCAGCCTTCTAGCTTCATCGTTATGGCCTGTGCACATACCACATAGATAGATAGGTAGATAGATAGATATCCAGCCACCCAGTCAGTCTGGGGTCCTCGTATCAAATTTTCCTAAAACCCTCATACGTCTCAGGTAAACTTTGAAGTTCTTCCAGGTTTTAGCACCCAAAGTGGTGTCACTCAGTTCACCTGCTATTTGTCAATAGCTTTGGTGAGGGAAAGAAGATATGCATTCATGCCTTTTCCCAAGGCATTAGTGTAAAGTGTGCGCAGACAAATTCCTCGATCCCCATCAGGCCTTAAGGGGGGTTTGAAAGTTGGATAATGGTAAGGTACAATTGTTTTATGTAACCCCAACCTAATGTTTACATGAAAAAAAAACAACTGTATAATCATTCACTGGTAACACAGTTCCCACCAAGATACGTTCTGAGTATATTATTTTTTCCCCTACCCTCTGTCTGTGGAAGAGTGGTAGTGGACGCTCATGAATGGAGATTGTCTTTGTCGGAGTTTGAATTCAATTTTCCCTGCTGGTAACTGCTTGGCTACTGACACCACCATCTTCTTAGACATTGAAAAACTAATAGTCAAACGGAGAACAAGATTTAAATTGTTAATTGCGTTGATTTGTTGATAGCAGACGACTTCATTTACAAGTTGGGCGCCAAATATCATTGGCAGGCGACCATTTTAATTGTTGATTTTGAGCGATAGACGAGAAGTGTAAGACAATAAAAACAGGTCTGGTTTGTTATTCAATAGAAAACCAATACAGGATCAACATCTTTTGGCAACATGCCGTCTTGTGGTGATCAGTTGGAAAAATTAGAAAAAGGGGTGATCAATAAATGAGTTACTGTTTTCGCCTTTCGATGACTAAAAATGACTGAATTTCAAAGAAACAAGCGTGAATGCGGCCGGACAAAATTTTTTTTTAAATTATGTAGCATAAACTTACATTGCAAATACTTATAGGAAGGGTGGTCAAAAAAACAAAAAAAAGTGTTTTTCTAGTCATAAAACAGAATGATAATTGTAGGGACTTATTTTCTGTCGGGCAAAAACCATCCTGTCTTATGATATACTTAGCAAGGAATGAATATTCAAATTTTTAGCCCTCTAGCTCCATTGTTGCAGCATGTACGTGTGATACATACACAGCCAGACTTCCATCCAGACCAACTTAAAAACTGGAGAAACTTATGTTGACAGTTTTGGTTGACGGTCTCTTGAATTGATCGCTTCCCCGTCCTTGTCTGACTGCAAAACCTTTTTCTTTCTTTTCTTCCTATCGTATTTCAGTATTAAACGCGGGGCAGAACACTCCAGAATTCGTCTTTGCAATTTAAGACATGAATACCTCGTGATTAATTTATTTTCTTAACAAAAGAAGAAAAAAATTAAAATATCATTATTTACACATTTAATCAGTGGATAATCTCTATATTTTTCTTTATAATCGAGTGTATCTTTTATTTTATCTTTTTAAAAGACGATATTTTCTTTCAACGAATTTTCATTTTTCTTACGTCTTCTTTATTATTATCTGCTTGTGTCAACACTCCCGAGCCGAAAAAATGAGCAAGGCTTGTTTTATAAAATTGTTTGCAATTACTCCAAAAAGTAGCTGAGATATAGTGCTATACACCAGAGCATGCATTTTTTTATGCACAGAAAATGTTTTAGTATGCAATAACTTTTCCCTTGCTTTTTTCAGAAGACTGAGCCGTTCGGTTAAGGTGTCTGATAGTTGTTTACTTTGAGCCGCTTCAATGTTATTCCATTCATCTCTGGCTGCTTCCCACAGTTGGTCAGTGTTCCCAGATTTTCTCCCAACAGCTTTGTTTTTAATGTGTGCCTATATCTTCTACGTGGTGTTAAAAATCTCTTATATGAATGAACATAGCTCAGTTTTTTTACATAAGTAATTATGTGTCTGGACCGTGGAAAGAACTGTTGCTCGAGGCAAAAAAATTATCAACTTGTCTTGAGATTGTGTCCTATTTCATCGTCGATAAATTCGAGAAGAGTCTTCATTGTTCAAAGAGTTGATAATGTTCTCATTTTTCATGTTATTTCTGTTGTCTCCACAACGTTGCAGCCGATACGTTATACGGCCTTCTTCATGCGTATTTTCTCTTTGTCAGGAAGAGTTAATAAACAGACTGCTGTTAACAAGGAAACAATTCTGATTTTTTCGGAAGGATTTTTTTGTTACATCCCATTGGTTTGTACGGTCAAATTCTAGGCGTTTCAACTGTTATCATGAGATCACTTTCACTTCTCTACTATTAGAAATCGTCGACCAGAACTGTCTACAAAACTGTTTTTGGATCTTTTTTCAGTCTTTAAGTTGGTGTGGCTGTCTACTTGACTGTATTTCTCACTAGCACAAGCAGCACTAATGGAGCTAGAGGGCTACTCCTTATTACGTCTAGAAAAAAAGTTGTTTTTTTCAAATTCTCCCTAAATAGGTTTTTAGTGGTGCTTTCGATTTGCAACGTAAATCTCTATGAAATTGATCATGAGTTTTGGTCTGGCAACATTCACGCTTGTTTTTTTAAAAATTCAGTGGTTTTCCCTAGATCACTTCCCTAGAAGATTTGAGAGGGGTAATTTGTATACTTTTTTAATTGATCGTTCCCAAAATAACATTGGTCGTATGATGGTGTCTATTCAGTGACTAACCTGACGTATTATTATTATTATTATTATTATTATTATTATTATTATTATTATTATTATTATTATTATTATTATTATTATTATTTGGAATCTCACACCAGTTGCCTGATGGTAACCGCTGGAGTTTGAGTGACAGCAAGTCTCCTCAAGTCTCCAGCCCTCCTCTCCTAGTACTCATAGGTCGCAGTAATTCTGCGATTTACAGTTTCACACCGGTTGCCCAGTGGTTATCGCTGAAGGCTGAGTGACAATAAGCCTCTCAGGTCTTCAGCTAACGTCTCCTCTCTCTTTCGCATATCATGACAGAGCTACAATTCGTTGCAGTACTTATATCTCTAGCACCTTCCTCAGTATCCGTGCAGTTCCCAGTAGTGCTGTGATTTGTACGGTCTCTATCCTTCCCCTTATTATTATTATTATTATTATTATTATTATTATTATTATTATTATTATTATTATTATTTCATGCATTTGCATGTTCAAACCATATTTCTGGAGGTTATCAGTGCAGATTGGATGACAGTAAGTCTTCTCAGATCTCCAGCACCTTACTCGGCATCCTCGCAGACCCCAAACAAATTGCAATTGTTCTTCTCGTTGTTTTACTATTATAGATTGCCATTAGACTGGAATTTGTCTTTCGGGTTTTTTTTTTTTTTTGGAGCTGACTGTCCCTAATTTTTTTTTCTCTGTCGATTTCCGCATTCTTCTACCACTCCCAACGCAGAAGTCAGGGTTTACCCGTCCGTACTTCTACATCCTTTCATCTGCCTAGTACAAGACATGAAAGACAAGAAGAAAGAAAAAAAGAGACTCAACTTTCGACGTTTGTTCTAAACAAGGAATAAAGCAGGTGCAGAATCGAGGCGTAAAGCGTCGGATGAGAATGCTTCGTTAGCTGAAATTCCTGAATCTAAAAGCAATCACTTAACTATCTATTTACATGCTGTTATTGTTTTTTCTCTTTTTCTTCTTCTTAGGGTTTTTTTTTTCTTCTTTTGTGTTCATCTTCTGAATTTTTTTTTTTTTCAGCTGTCATTTTTGTTGAGTGTTCTTTTCCTTCATCATCATCTTTCTTTTCTTCAACCTCGTTTACAATTTCATCTTTTTACTTCATTTCTTTTTCTTCTTTTCTTTTTTTTCTGCTTTTTTCTTCTTTTTCTTCATTTTCATCTCCTTCTTGTTCTTATTTTTTTATTTTCCATTTTTCCTTCTTTACTTCCTTTTTCTCTTTCTTCTTATTCTTCTTCTCCTTTTCTTCTTTCTTTTTTTTTTCTTCTTTCTCTCCCCCTTCTTTGTTTCCCTTTCACGTTTTTCTCTTCTATTCTTTCTGTTTCCTCTTTTTTCTTGCCTGTTTTTCTTTCACTCACCTTCCTCCATCTTCTGTTTCTTTTTTATTATTCTTCTGCTCCTCCATCTACGTTTTCTTCTTTTTTCTTTTCATTTATCTTATCTTCTCCATTTTCTTTCATGTCTTTCCTACTTCTTTTTTTCCTTAGTCTCTCCTATCTCTTCTTTTCACTTTCTGTCATTCTTTTTTAACTTTATTTTATTCTGATCATCTTTTTTTCTCTTTCTTTCCGTTTTTCCTTCTCCGCTTTCTCTGCTTCTTCTTCCTTTTCCTCAATGTATTTAATCATTTCCTTCCTTCTTCTTTCCAATCCACGTTTCAAATAAACGTTGCATATTAGAACCAACCCCATTTCTCTTCTCATTCGCGTAAGATGAGACAAAGGTATCTGCACTCCCCACTGGAGATCTTCAACCTCCCCTTCCTTGCAATGACTGGTAAAATCAATGAATAAAAGCAAGCAATGAACGAACAACCCAGGCGTTTCTCACTTATTTGACTCACTCAAATACGCGTGAATATATCCAGTCATATATATATATATATATATATATATATATATATATATATATATATATATATATATAATTTGAACTATAGGAAGTGAGACGGACTCAGGACGCAAAGTAGATGGAAACTAGGTTTATTTATCCGTAAATGTTTTCATTAATGGTCTAGACATTTCTGAAGGTATTCCCATCTTCAGTCGTGTGTGCTATTTACATATATATATATATTTGTGAGTGTGTGCACCCCTACACGCATATACCGGATACTGATGCGCAAAAATGCACACACATTCAACGAATTTGATGTTCAGATGGGTAAACACACAATAGAAGTGACACGAAAAACGCGTTACATCTGTTATATCTGTTGATCCCTCATTGTCGAATATATTTTGGAGTAACCTACGAAAGTAAGCCCTGTGTTAAAGAGACTATTAGTGATGTGTAGTATAAAATAACATTTATTTATAATACATTATGATAATACCCTGTATAGAATGACAAATTACTCGTAGTATAACGAGAGGTAGATACTAACATCATAGCAGAAGAGGGCAGTATTCTATCAACACTCCTTGGAGCCATGTTAATAAGACAGTTCTAAATCCCCGAAACGGTTACATGGTAAACAACTGATGATCCCCAAATATTTAAAGCTGTAAAGTCTTATATATATGCTGATGAGCCAAAACATTATGAGCGACACGTGGTGAGAATGAAGGCTACTGTCTCGTACAAGTCAGTGGTGTATAAGTAGGGATGTACTTCTCTTTGATGAATGCCACACTTATGCCCATCGGGAAAACAACAAATCAGTGATGGCAACGTGACGCTCTGATCAACATTCTGCTGGGGAACACCCTGCCCCATCAATCATGTGAAGGGCATCTTGTCACATACCATCTACCTCAACATCATCCTGAACAAGGTACACCTTTCCATGGTAACAGTTTCCTCTGAGCACAACAATGCTGTTTTTCAAAGCTCCGTTCGAACTGTCTGCACTGATAATGTAATGGTGTTTGCACATTTGCCTCAGAAGTTACGGGTTAGATTCCTGGTGTTTAAAAATCATCATGGGACAAAAATCCTTCAGCTAAAAGGCAGGATAGACAACTAGCCTGGGAGAAAAGCAATTCTGATTCCAAGGCAGGGATTGTAACCCTCTTATGGGATTTTGACGCTTAATTTGATGTCCTTCCTACAACTCCTGAATGTAAGACTTATCACTCTCTATTTGCATCTGGACTTTATCAGTAATGCCTAGAAAGGATTTCTGGCGACTGGATATCCGATGATCCCCATACTCTTTGGCTTGGTAATCGTTCGCTGTCTGTAGAGAGAATATGGGGACCATTCAGTTCCAACTACTTTGGCATACACCGTTTCAAAGAATTTGTAGTATCAACATTCCAAGTGTAAATGATCAGATTCGAAATGTATGATACTAAACCATTGAAATCGGTAGTACATTAGCAATCTACCAAAGCCATAAAACTAGGTGTTTCGTTATCAGTCTAACATCAGTTTATTCAATTGATTCTGAACGTGGGGCGTACGCCCCATTGGGGTGTAATTTGAATATGTTGAGGTTCAATTCGGAATTGTGGCGTGAAGAGCGTTCTTGGTCACAAAATTCAGTCGTTTCAATGTTCGATTGATTAATTTCTGATGATAAAAATGTATGTAGAATTAAAGTCGTGAATGTGTTTATGCGCTAAAATAACTCGTTAACATTGAGTTGGTATTCCAAAGATATACTTGTTAGGACACAAGATCAGCGGTTCTAGATAAATCTAATTGAAATATTCTTAACTATGCATTATATTAACTAAAATTATAGACGGAACTCAAGATTTAAAAAATATTTAGATTGGCAGCACTAGAAGAAGTAACTGAAATAAAACGAAACTATGATTTTGTATGACGGACAGACAATTATTTTCCATGAAAATTATGGCTGGTTGCTCCACAGACCATGAAGTCTGGCCCCTTTCAAATATGCACCTTTTGTAACAGATACTGCCCCAGTACTGTTAATTCCTAGTTTCATAGTTTTATCACTAATTCTACTATAGATTCCAGAGTCACTGAAGCTTGATTCATTGACTTCCTGCGTAAGATAATCGTCGAAATAGTTACATTGCTCTTACTTAATTTCACAAAATGAAGAAATTACTACGAACCAAGAACCATAAGTTCAACGATGCATCCACCGTCCACGGTAATTTTAGCAGGAGGGAGAAGAAGAAACAGAGGAGGAAGAAGGAGAAGAGCTAGTAGTGTTTCTTTGAGTCAATTGATTCCCATGTCTCAGAGATATTGCGATATGGAAATATTCTGCGAAAATTGTTTTCAATAAAAAATCGTAAATGGACATTTTTAGCTTTTTAAAATGCAAATATGAGGATATCGTACTATAAAAGCAGCTTGTGGAAAATGAACATAGTAGATGTTCTCTTGATGGCATCACACCTCTTCCTTCCTCTTTCTGTGGTTTAACGTAATCGGAACTGACCGACCAACCGACAACCGAAAAGCGTCTTATGGAATTTTATGGACACTTCTAAAAATTACTTTGCGCCCTGAAGTTCAGGTTGCGTAGTAATAATGGTTTAGATGAAAATGGCCCAAATGAAAATGGCACAGATAAGAATGGCACGGATAATGGTTCGAGTGGTAAAATCAGACCAAATGTCTCCCGTGAAATGGTTTCTTAAAAATCAATATTGAGTGGAAATTATGTATTAACATTTTCAAAGATAATCGAATCAAATATTTACCGTCAGATTAGGTTGACCCACAGATGATCTCGAATCTTTGACATCCTTATGTTAATACATAATTTCCAGTCGGTATTTACTCTTAATAAACTAACTTTTTTTAGTTGGACCTTTTTCCCTATTTTTCCTCTTGAGCCATTCTTCCCGGATCATTTTTACCTGGGCCATTTCTACATAAATCCAAAGTTCCTATATCAGTTTTTTTCCGATACAAAAGTTGCCATATGCTATATAATTAAATCATTCATTTTTATAAGAGATAAATGATTTTTTTGAGCCGTTGACGTGGGTCATTGGTCAAAAAGGTTTAGAAACACAAGCTTTCCATTTAATGAGGTAAGAATGAGTTCCTTTCTGATTTGGCATGCCACCCAGAGAGAAGAACGGTGAAATTGATACGAAAGGATTGAGATTAAATCGAGGCATAAAGAGGTATGAAATGACTTACGTAGGTATGTAAAGATTTAGGTAGATAAAAAACATTCTCAATAGACATCAAGAGATTGAAACAAGATATGACGCTATAGATAGATATACGAGGTCTGTCTGGAAATTATATAACCATTTAATATTACCGAAAAAATAGCTTTCTTGGCCAATTGCACTAAAATCCCCGTCAAACTGATGCCCTCAGGACCACACACATTTATCCAATTGTCTGTTTCCACTTTTCAAAACATTATGCCAGGTCCTTTTCGAGGATCAGCATCAGCTGCCTGGTTGCGTTCTCCATGATCTCGGTCACGGTCTGAAATCTCCCTTTCAACGCCAGAAAGATAGAACCAAAACTGGAATCCAGAGGGGTTGACTGATCCTGGTGATAGTTATAGATACTGATCATTAGATATGAAGATGATATATATATATATTTATATATATATATATAGAGAGAGAGAGAGAGACAAAGAGACAGACAGACGGACAGATAGACAGACGGATAGACAGACAGACAGAGAGAGAGAGTGAGAGAGAGAGATAGATGGATAGATAGATAGATGGATAGATAGATAGATAGATATAGACAGACATATGTGAAGACTGAAGAGGTTGATGTGAATAAACTTAGTCGATAAAAACTTTTATTGATAGACAAATAGGTATATAGGTAGACGTACAGACGCAGAGAGAGAGAGAGAGAGAGAGAGGGGTATGAAAAGTACAAGAATTGATAGATAAATGATAGATAGGTATGGAAATACTCGACTATATCGCTCGATAGATAGATAGATCGATAGATAGATAGATACACGCATTCATACATACATACGTATGAAAATACTAAAATAGATACCATGGATAGATAAAAAAAATGTGAAAAAACTAAGATAGATAAACTGAAATACAAAAAGCAAAATGGAAAGAGAGGTATGTTCCAGCCTTTCCACTTTTATAAATTTCCCTTGTCTATGACTCGTCGTTTTTTCATCGGTAACGCGATTCGCACTCAAGCAATTGCAGTCGATAATTCATCATCATTTGGAACAGGTTTTCGCCTCTTTCGACGTTTGCTTTTGGTGTCCATATTTCGAGTCCAGTGTGTGAAAAAGGAAAAAATACCAATTAAAAACGAAAAGAAATAAGATAATCGATGAAATAAAAACAACAGTGAGTCAGGCAAAAGTTTATAATAAAACATTCTAAATTTTCCCAGATGGGCAAATTATGCTCTGGTGGCCTATCCCTCCCCCTTATTAAATTTGTGATGAGCTTTTTTCTTCCATTGATAAAACCATGATGGGCAGATTTCCGGATGGACACTTTTCTGGGGCCTGATTTCTTGATGGGCAAATTTCCTGATGGGCACTTTTTCGTATACTATATTTTGAGACCTAAGCCTATTGAACTAATGCTGAAATATTGGCTCTGATGCAATATTCTCTTTGAATACTTTGCTGATGTTATCGGCAGCTTGAGCAGAATTTTGTCCCGATTTGAAATCATACATGGAAAAACAATCTAACTTCTTGTATAGATGCCATTGCTGTTAAGGACTCCAAAAATGTTCTGTAATAACGAATTATATCTCTATTTATATTGAATATGTCACAAAATGCAATTCCATTAGTAAATCTTTCTCTTTTAGCGTTATTCTCCGCGATGTAAAAAAAACGATATTCCATTTGTAACAATCTAATAGTTCCTTCTGAAATTAGCATGCCTCCCAGACAGTTGAACAGTGACGACATTGAGATTAGGCAGGGAAAACGAGTACTGAAAAGATTCAGAAAGATACGTAGAGATTGGAATAGAAAAAAAACACGGACACCATAGATATAAAGAGATTGCAATTAGATATAACGCTGTGAAAAGATATAGAACAAATAATTCGAAATACAAAATTTGGACGGACTCAGACGAAGAGGAAATTATTGGAATAGGTTGATATAAACACTTATGCATTGATCAATAAAAGAATCGATACAATGATTTACTGATATGGAGAGACTGAGATAGGTATGTAGGTGAACATTTGTAAGTAAACTCGGAAAGATTGTTCAGAACAGACTAGATCAGAACAGATAGATATCAAAAGACAGATAGATATGAAAAGACATAGATAGATATGGAAATAGATAGATAGATAGATAGATAGATGAATAAATAGACAGACAAGATAGATAGATAGATAGATAGATAGATAGATAGATAGATAGATAGATATGAACAGATACATAGATATGAACAGACTGAGATACAGAGCTAGATGGATATGAACTGTGATAGATAGATTGATATGAACGACTATAGATAGATAGATAGATAGATAGATAGATAGATAGATAAATAGATAGATAGATCGATAGATAGATAGATTGATGGATAGATAGATATGAAAATACCAAAATAGATAGATGAACAGGGATAGTTACTCACTCAATAGAAACCATCACGGGACCAACTGCTTTTGGCACACATGCCCATTTTGGGATGATCAATTAAAACATCTGAAAGAGGTGTGATCAATGGATAAATTACTTTGCCTGCATTTTGCTGGGCAGTGATCAATAAGAAGATATGAATTTTTCAAAAAACAAGCGGACCAAAAGATCAATTTAGCTCAAATTTGCATCGTAAATCGTACCATCCACTGGCAAAGAGACTGGAACAGTCACATCTCTCGTGAGCTCTCAGCTGGCCAGGGAGTGGGGGAGTTAGAGATGGACAAGATCAAGTCAGTGTCGTAGCAGGAAAAAATCCAACTATGAAGTTAGGGTCCCTTTTGTTCACAGCTTCCAAAAAATGGAAGTAGCTTACAGGTCACTCTTCCTAAATATACGCAGGAATTTTGTTGAAGAAAAATTCTATTTTAACATCTCTCCTCCTGTCCGATTTGAGCCCTCCATTCCCCTCATCAAATCCCAGTCCAATTTTTGTTTTCGCATGTTTTCATCTTTATTTTTCGGGGGGCGGATCTTCTTATTTCCGAAGAGCCGCAGAGTTCACAAATGCAATCTCTTTGGACCTGCACGTGTGCCAAGATGCAGAATAGCTTTCCCTCAAATTTTCATGTCACGTATGAACGTGTTTTCCATCTAGTTAGACGTCACCTCCTCGCCCCACTTGTGCAGCCTGTTGGCGTGATACATACATAGCTAGCCAAGCAAGCCAGACCAGCTTAATAACTGATAAGAGCTCTATTCAGATTCGGTGACAGTTTTGGTTGTCGGTTTCTAATAGACAGATTAAGATGTGAACGTACAGAAATACCTACACAGGTTACGAACAGCAAAAGGTAGGGTGATGAGCGCTCAGTTATTCTTTTTTTTCTTCTTTTGGCTTTTTCTTTTTTTCTTCACTTTTCTCATTCTTCTCCCCCTTTTTCACTTTTTTTTCTCCTTTTTCTCAAATTTCCGTTTCGTCTTTATTTTTTCTTTCTCATTCTCCCCTTTCCTTCTTCATTTTCTTGTCCTTCTTTCATTCTTCTTCCCCCTTTTTTTTTTCACCCTCAGTGTTTGCTGCTTATCATTTCTTATCGGATAAATTTACGTCGGCAACGCAATTTGCTTTCTACTTCACTTTCATTTCTTCTTCTATTTTGATGGGCGGCGTAAATCATCACCTCTTTGCCTCTTGTCTTGTAAGGCCATAAAAACAGAGCGCTAACTTTTCTAGAAGTTTCTTCTTTCCTGCCTCCTCATCGCGAGGAAGGTCTCAATGACGAGCGAGGGCACCCCCCTCCTCTCGACAAGCCTTGCATTCTTTGCACAAAATAATGAGACATAGAGAGACGAAGCTAAACAATCATAAAAGCCTCACAGGAGACAACGTTATTTATTTGTGCGTGTGTGTGCACGTGCGTGTGTTTGTCGAAGCGCAGGTGTGTGTGTGTGTGTGTGTGTTTGATTGTGTACTTTTGTGCAAAGTTGTGTGTGCGCATTTGTGTGTCTTTGCGTGTACGTTATTGTGTGAGTGTGTTCCGGTGTTATCGGAAGGCCGAAGACACTATCAACGATGTGAAGGATACTGTAACAGGCGATAACGATATAGAGAGGAAAGGGCTATTTTATGACGTTGTGAGTATATGCGAGTGTCTTCTTTGCCTGTGTGAGTGCGTGAGAGTGTGAGAGAAAGGGAAAGGAAGAAAGAGAGAGAGGTAGAGCAAGAAGAAGAAATTTATCAGATAAAACGGCGAAAAGTACGATTCCCACGATGAAGATGGGGACAAAGGGGAAATTTTATAATTCGAGCTCAATGCACAAAACAAACAACTGTAATAAAACGATTTGTTAACCTAAGATACGCAGTTTTTCCGTCATTATATATATATATATATATATATATATATATATATATATATATATATATATATATATATATATATGGAGGGGGAATATATTTCACTCAGTATATAAACATAAATAAAAATGAAAAAGTAAAATGGAGAGTTTCAAGTCTGACAAGATGTGATAATTATAAAGTAATTAGAATATGAACTATATTTCATTTGTTACTGGTGTTAACCGGGTAGCGAACCGAACAACCTTTGACTTCATAAATAATGAATGAAGAGAATGAGGATGCGACTTGAACTCGAGTCAACCAAGTAAGCAGCCTAAACGCGGCTTTGCTCTTAGCGTCTGAATTAACGACGCCCCGACAGGATCAGCAATCCGAGAAAGCGCATTCATATCGCCCAACTTTCCGTTCCGTATCTGTTAGATTATGACAATTATAAAGACATTTCAGTAAGAACTATATTCCACCCATCACTGGTGTTGACCGGGTAGCAAATCAAAAAACTTTGACCTGCATTGATGAATAAAGTGAGTGAGCGTCTTGCGGGACTCGAACCAGCGTCCACCGAGGACACAACCTAAAAACGGCTCTGCTCTTACCGTCTGAGTCAAAAACGCTCCAGCAAGATCAGGAATTCAGGAAACCGCACAAACTGCTTTCACACACACGCACACACACACGGACATTGAGTACCATTATATATATATATATATATATATATATATATATATATATATATATATATATATATATATATATATTCAGATCACATTGTATCAAAGGAAGATTGATTCAATCACTAAGTTTTTCAAATTTGCGATCTTATTTCTTCAGAATATTCTTTCATGTCGTTGAAAGGGTCTGAATTCTACATTTCATTCTTATTTGATTAGACTCAATTCTATGTTTGATTACAGTGTAATTTCCTTCAAATGGTGCAAAGGTAATTCCCAATTTCTATGTTACTTTCTGTTGACTAATGTTGCTTTGGAATCAACCAAAGATAGACCCCCATTTAAAATCCAACAATGACTCTGTTTCTGGAATAGGAAATATTGTGAATAGAGTTTCTGTGATTATTTGTATTAGACTCAAAACCCAGTTGCTCCAGTGTCTTACAAAACGAGAAGCAGCAATTTCTCGAACAAACTATGGAAGCCTAACCATTGATTGTAGCGACTGCAAGTTTTTACGGAGCCAGGTTGCTAGCCTGATGCCTTAGATAGGCTGCTTACCAAGGTTATATGTAGTCTAATATTTAATCGAACAATCCTTTATTTCAATACATTGTCATACACCCTACACTTACTCCCCTATTCCGATAACTTGTCCAATATTGACTCGTAAATGTCCTATATTCCAAAAACTTGTCCAATATTGACTGGTGAGTGTCCCATATTCCGATAATCTTTCTTATCTTGACTTGTAAATGTAAAGAAATCTCCAGACTACAGCTCATATTTTTTCGAAATATCATTTCAAATTTTTGTTTCTGTCACAAGGTACTTCAATCAACAAAGCTGTTTGATTAAGAATGGTTATCTTTCAGATATGTTCTAATTATTCCGAATTAGTTGGGCGTGTTCTTGGAATTCTCTTGAAGACTCAAAAAGATCCAGGAAAGGAAAAGTTGAAAGCATTTTACGCAATTATATGGATCTGCCAAAATACCGGAGGTCTTTGCGACATTCCCTCCCAACGCCCTATATTTTTTATCGCCAAAAGATGGCAGCCATATGTCTCTGACTGCTCTGCTATAACCCAACTGACGGTGGGAGGTATTCATCCCACTCCCAAGGTAAAAAAAAAAAATGAGTGAATTCAAACTGTTTCAACCGGAGTTCGAATTCGATTTGCTGATTTGATTTTGCCAGTTGTTAACAGTTAGACCATGTGCACCTCCGATCTATCTATCTATCTATCTATCCATCTATCTGTGATGGCTTGACGCTGTATGCCAAAAACGTAGAAAAACTAAAAATTGGAATGGTTTGTAATCCATATCCAAAGAAAAAATAAAAGTCTGCTTGATGAAAAGTCCGAAGTAAATCAATGAAACTTTTTAAAAAATTTAAAAAAAAACAAATAAAAAAAACATATAGAAAAAGAAAGAATATAGATACGGTGAGAAATTTCAAAAGACAACCAAGAAAACATCCGACATAAACAAACTTGTTTCCGCCCTGTTTACCAAATACATCCCCTTTGAAAGTGCATACCGGAAGCGCAAAGAATCACGTGATCTTGACGCGAACGTAATATTTCTAACGTTGAACTCTTATAGTCAACCACCCTTTCTCTCTCTCTCTCTCTCTCTCTCTCTCTCTCTCTCGCTCTTTTATCTTTCTCCTATCGCACCGCCTGTTCTCTCAGCTCTCTACTCTCTCTACTCACTCTCTCTCTCTCTCTCTACTTTCTCTCTCTCTCTCTGATTATTTTATTGCCCGAGCTAAATAGTCTGCAACGATGCCTTCTTGATGGAAGGCCATAAAACGAAGATTTAGTGTAGAAAAGGAAAGGTAGGTATTTATTTTACTTAGCCCCTGACACAAACAATTTGGAAAAGGTAGGTATTTATTTTACCTACCTCCTGACAGAAACAATTTGGAATCCATCAATGCAGTTTCTGCTTGCACCTCTCTCTCTCCCTCTCTCTCTCTCTCTCTCTCTCAGAGACTGTCGAATAAAACTATAACTAAAACTATCAACTGGTTTCTTCAGTTTTTAAGTCGGTTTGGCTAGCCAACAGTATATGTATCCGCATCCAGGTTCCAGCTGTGGAGCTAGAGCACTGAAAGTTTCGACATATACTCGTTATTATGTCTAGAAAGAGCTGTTTTAACTTCCCCTTCTAATTAATGCTCTAATGAATGAGGAAAATGATTTCTCCTTTTTCAGAACTTCCACTCAAAGATAAGTTTTAAGTGAGGGTTCAATACGCAATGTGTATTCATGCTAAATTGGCCGGTGGTTTGTGCATGCTAGCTTTTTAATTCTTCTCTGAGAGGTGTTAGTGGCTAAGGGGTTAGCACAACGTAATGCAATGGAAAGTTTGATTAACCCTTGGAAGAGGATCTTTCTTCCCACAGTAGTAACTTAGTGTCTATCAATACAGTTTCTGCTAGTACTCTCTCCCTCCCCCTCTCTCTCTCTCTCTTTCTCTCTCTTTATATATATATGTATATATATATATATAAAAATATTCTTTTCATCCACTCTGTTGCACCTACCTCTCTATTTCTCTCTTTCTCTAACTCTCTTTTCTTCCCCCTATCTCTCTATCTCTCTCTTGATGTTCTTCTTTTTCACCATTGTCGTATCTCCTCATCATTCTTTTCTCTCTCTCTCTCTCTCTCTCTCTCTCTCTCTCGCCTTTTCTCCCCTTCTCTAAGAATGAGCTCAGCAAAACGTTCCCCCACGTAACACGCAGCAGTTGGAAGACCCAATCCTAACATCCTAGCACTCAACACGTCTTTTAGAGTTCATGCCTCGTCGAGTACATGGCAAGTTACCGTATTGTTTGGTCACATTAGTGTATATACAGTAAGTGAAAAAAAGTATCCAATACATCACGAAAAGTTTACTTTAAAATCCTTATACAACCTATAAAACTTCAAAATCGACAGAATTTGACCAAAAATCAGAAAATTACTATAATGAGAAAAACCTTGAAACAATGTTAAACATTAAAAAACCTTGTACAAAGAGGAGATGTTTTGGGTCCAAATTCAGTCAATTTTGGAGCTGTATACGGATGTCAATGTGAACTTTTTGAAATACATCGGATACTTTTGGCACTCACAGTATATGTACTTATATATAATTAATAGTTTTTTATGACTAGACATATGTTTTATTGACAAAAGATATTGCTACAACTCATGAAATTACATCAGAAAGAATAATTTGACGAGGATTTTTTTGTATACTTATTACTGGTTTTAATGATATCCTTAGTAGCACGGTAATAATAAGTATATATAGATATTTGTTTATCTTTGCGGCAAACCTACTGCTTTATGTAATATTTATTGGTTATGATCCAGTCCTGCTGGTCAACGCTAGTTCCGAATGTTTAAAAAACGGCGTTGACCAGCAAGCCCAGAATATCACTTATAAACATCTAATAAACTTTTTGTTGACGGAAAAGAAACACACACACACACACACACACACACGCACACACACACACACATATATGTATATATTTATATATACATATATATATAATTAGAAAATTGCATTGTATTATATAGAAATATTTATTTGAAATAATTTCCCGTCTTTGCATGATTAATGTATTACTTGGTCTAGACAAGATAAATAGAATAAACAATTTTAAAAAATGGGGCTGTTACAGAGATTGCATGAGCTAAATGATATGACCAACGCTACGTTGTAGCATGCACCCTATCTATCACAGGTTCGATTCCTGCAGCAACATCATTTTCTTTAATAGTTTATTCTGTTCACGTTTTCTAGGCCATGTGATACAATGACTGCGTAATGGCGGCAAATCATTTGAAATAAGAGTTTCAGTATGATATAACGCAATTTATAATCATTCTGTCGGACCCTACATTAATTTCTCAACATATATGTATATATATATATATATATATATATATATATATATATATATATATATGTATATATATATATATATATATATATATATATATATATATATATATATATACTAAGCACGTATTATCAGAAAGTATAGACACTTTTGGCTGATCATTTTTCTAGACAGTGTTTCGAGTTTTCTTGTGTTTGTTTTCTTCCGTTCGAATGAGTACAAGAATTTTCTTAAATTCATTTCGTATTATCTTTATTTGTTCCAAGTTCTTTTGACCATTATTGGTCTTTTTCAGATGTTTTCATTCAAACCCAATATAGGATAGCGAGTCTCCATGAAGTCATTAAAAGAAGAAGAAATCAAGCGAGGAATCACACCAGGTTGGCAAGCTTTCAGTAGAGAAAGATCGACTTTTGAGAACAAAAAAATAAAACTAGTCCCAAAAAGAAAGGTTTACAACCAATGCATCTTACTGATAGTCACCTATGGGGTTGAAATATGGAACCTAACCAAAATATTGACCCTCAAATTGAGAACAATGCAACGTGAAGATGAGATAATCATACTCCACCTTACAGGGATAGATCATAAGACAGCATAGTATATAAGGGAAAAGAAAGGAGTCTGAGATATCATAGAAACTGTCAGAAAACTCGAATTGCAATGGGCTGGATATGTTGCAAGAATGTCAGACAACCGCTGGACATTGCATCACACAACATGGATCCCCAGTGATCAGGTGCAAGGCTGTGACTGACAGAACTTGAGATTGCGTGACGAGCTGGATAAATTTCGAAAGTACTGACTCTGCAATGCCCATAATAGAGAGATGTGGCAAATTTGGGGGAAGATCTATGTCCGACAACGGACACTAACAGACTGATGATGATAATGGTGATGATGATAAAAACATCAGAAAACTTGTAAAAACCTCTAGAAAAATGATCTAGAAAAATTTATACTTTTTGATAACCCGTATTTAAAAGGAGGGATACTGCTCAAATACACAGTCTATTTATTAGTGAACTGTCGACGGTTTGACAAATCGTTTTAGTGTTTTTAAAGTAAGTAAACGCCAACAATGAATCGAACGTTTATTTATTTATTTTTTTTTTTTTCGAATTGTACTTTTCTTTGTATGTATCAATATCCCGTCTTGTTCTATTTTTAAACTGTATTTTTTTTTTTAATTTGATAAATTGTGATTTTCACGTCAAAATGACTTTTTGAGCGAGACTTGATGGTGACACATACACAGAGAAAAAACAATTCGAAAAAAAATCAACGTTTGCTTGTTCAATGTAAACATTTCAAAGTGACCGTATGAAAAGATGGAGAAGTCCGCGTGCCAGTTGTGGACTTACGACAGTAGATCATAATGTTATGGCTCAGCTCCAAAGGGTTAGCCTGTTTTTTATATTCTTTCATATTTGTGTATAAGGCATCAAGTATAATGTCAGAATAACTTCTCCCTGTCTCTGTCTGTCTGTCTGTCTGTCTGTCTGTCACTTTCTCTCTCTCTCTCTCTCTCTCTCTCTCTCTCTCTCTCTCTCTCTCTCTGTGCCTGGGTGTTTCTGTTATTCCTTAGAACATCGGAACTATTCCCGTACATTCGCCCTCTGAAAGGGTTCATAAAGCTCTAAACGTCCGGTATGTTTCTTTCACAGATTAAATGGTGCAAGAAATTCCTTGAATTCATTTCTTCTTCTTCTTCTTCTTCTTCTTCTTCTTCTTCTTCTTCTTCTTCTTCTTCTTCTTCTTCTTCTTCTTCTTCTTCTTCTTCTCCGTCATCGTCGTCGTCGTCGTCGTCATCATCTTTTTTCTTTTTCATCTCCTTCGTTTCTCCTTCTCCCCATCTTCTTCTCACTATTCACGTTGTTCTCCTTGTTGTTGTTGTTGTTGTTCTTCTTCTTCTTCTTCTTCTTCTTCCTCCTCCTCTTCTCCTTCTTCTTCTTCTCTCAACCAACTCGATAGATGTAAGTAATCCAACAGAACAAAGCAGCTGCCAATGGGGCTGTTACTCTACGCCAAATTCTATTCACGTCAGGACCCCACAGAGTTGTCTGCTTTCTTTTCTTCGATCCTATCTATTCCTTTTCTCCCATTCATGCCCCAACCCCCATCCCCTCTCTCTGTCTCTGTCTCTGTCTCTGTCTCTCTTTCTCTCTATTCATCTCTTTCTCTCTCCGTATAAAATGAAGGTAACTTAAAAAACATGCTCGTATGAAGATATGCAAAGCTGAGATGTTGCCTACGGTTTTTAGAATAATTAACACTCAAAGACTTTTACGCACAATTGGACTCATTATTCTTTCGATCAACACATTCTACAGCCTTATTCTGAAGTATTATCCGTATATAAAGAGTTCAATTGCCTGAAAAAAAAACTATTTGAATGTTAAGTTTAGTTTAATAGTGCTCAAGACCAAATCCAATGGAAAAAGTTTGTATTGCAACAATATTTTGCATGACTGTAGCCTAACTGCCTTGAAAATCAGCAATTGAAATCTTGATTTTCAATTAGGTTTAATATCGAATTGTGAGAAATAACCTCACTTACCTAGCAGACCCATGTATACTCGTAGTCAATCAATATTTGATTACAAAAGAAGTGTAATGGCGTGATTTTATTTTGATCTTATTTTGCATGGATGTACTACTCTTAGCAGAAAAAGTCACGTCCTTTTATAGCAATCTGAAGATGATGTAGATAAACATCGAAATGTTAATCAAATTCTGCGCGGATTATATTTCTCAATCAAAAAGGTAATTATTTACTAGCGCCATCATCTCATAATCCACGAGCTTAGCTATTTCGTATACATACTCGGTTGCACTTTCATGGTTTGCAGACTTTTTTCTTCTTAACAAACTTTGTGCATAGAGATTCCGAGACGTTTTTTTTTTTTCACACCATTGAATCTTTCTCCAGTCAGCCACTTGTCCTCAATCCTACTCTTCAGCAGACGGACATTGAGTACCATTTTTACATGTTTTGGTTTGAGTAAGCACGAGATTATTTACAGTCACAAGTATTTCAAGACAATAATCCATCTGGGTACTGACCAGGTTCGACGTTGCTCAACTTCGCTCAACTTCGGTGATCCTACGAGTACCGATGTATCCAACGTAATTCAACCGTACAATAAAGATGGTGTCACGTTCCCATCACATCATACGGACTCATGCAAGCTAAGGAGCCCTAGTGACCATAGAAATAGCAGTAGGATTTACTATCGTGACACCTCACCTCACGTGATTGTACATATGGTCATCAAATATTACGTGATGCACATCTTTCTTTACGCCAGGGTTAGATCTGGAACAAAACTTGCGGTAGCACGCATCCTGCAAAATATATGCAGAAGAGATAAAATGTGAGAAGTGATATCACGTGAGCAAACCAGCAAGGATTCATGATAACAAGTGATTCGGAGCCGTTGAAGCAGTGTCTCCAAGCAATTCTAATAAGCTTCAAACTGGCCTGTACACTGCTCACGCTCACGTGAATTCATGTTAGTTCGCATGAGCGTGATAGTGATGTTTTTCTTTAATCTCATTTTCCAATTCAAGCTCTTCGTGGTACAATAAACATCCTGCCTAACAAGTCTACTCTAACATCCGAATCTTGCTGAAACCATCCAACCAGTCAGGTTTCTCAATTTCTTTTTCTCTAAACCAGTTTGGCCTTGATATACACCTATGTGTTCTGTAGAGTGTTAAGATCTTTCATGTAATGGGAAGTGTCTGGCTCATTCTTTTGGCCCCAAAGTGTACGTCTTATACAGCTTCTTTATTTTTACAAAACCCCTCCATCTCATATCGCGTCGATGTAAACTTGTGTTTGCATTTGACACCTGTTATGCAAATCAAATGAACATTCAGTGAAACGATCTTCAACATTTAAGACTTAAAAAAATTGAAATATGCAAACAAAATTAAACATTGAGAAGTTTTATACAAAAAATCAGAAATCTTTGATCCAAATTATATCAAATTTGAAAATGCATTAGTATGTTCAAAAGTATCAGACACTTTGGGCACCCACTGCATAGCACTGAAAAACTTTATTGCATTGTGGATATTGTATGTTATTTTCTCAATACTTATCTTAAGGATATGGATCTTCAAGTCCGTTTTTTTTTCGGTGCAAGAGACAACCTTCGAGTACGTCCCCAGAAACAAAACATCAATGTTCTGATCACAAAAAAAGGTTTTAAGGGAACGAATTGCTATTTTTTTATACCTTTTAGATATGATCAATCAGAAAATAACATTTACCGCCTGGGAACAGAAAATTGAAAAATAAAAAAAAAAACATCATATAGTGAAACGATGGATGTTCGTTCGATCAATGATTTTACAAGTACAACGCCGCCCATGTCAGTCTGGCAAGGCACGTGACGTGTTTTATCTCGGACCCAGTCAGACGTAAATAATAATAATTATTGCCAGTGCGTGATTTTCATAAATGCTCTCACGGCCTTTGCAATTATTTTTTTCACCTGTGCGCCCAGGTAAGGCGCGACCGACAAAGAAAAGTCAAAACTTGATATTTATTTACCTGTAACAGGTGCGTGCATGCTTTTCGATAAAGGTAATTGTCTTTTCGATTTTTTATCATCGTTTTTTATAGTCGTTTCCATAGCAATATCGAACCGTTTAATGGTTTAGTGCAATGGGTTAGACTGCCAGCCAGCAGGCCACGAGGTCTACTAACGTCTCTTAAATCTAATGTGCTCGCTTCCACATCGCTTTGTGCAGTGGGCGACGGGTTAGCGAGTTTTATTTCAGGAAATGTTAGCTGCTTCTGTTGAAGTGGGCGTTTTTTATTATAAGGGATTTCGTCTTTGTAACTTTCAAATCAGACATAGATTGGTGCTACAATTTTTGTTTCTTCTTTAACTGTTACTTTTGTATACTTGTAAAATCAACAATATCCAAATAATGCTTCTGCCTTTGTTTCTTTTTCGACCTTTTTTTTCATCTTTTCAGTCATCGAGACCATTCAGACGTGACGAAGCGATTGATGGCGTTCAGGAACAAGAACTAAACGGACTATTTTTTAGAAGTGAAAAGGACGTTTAGTCAAGTGCGTGAAATCGTATGGGGGTACTGATGCGCCATTGCCCTAGGTCAGCAATTTTTTCGTTAATATTAAATGGCTTGATACTTTCAGCAGAGTATATATCTCGATATTGAAGATTCAATTGTATCAATTTCTGTTGGCAATGTCAAAATCAATTGCTCAAATCCACTATCGTCATTATTCGTGTATAATACATACTCATGTATAATATGCAGCCCTAATTATGAGCCATGATTCAATGGGAAATAAAAAACATCACTTGTGTATTATACGCTCTGACTTTTCAGAATGTGTTGTATCTGAATTCGTTCAACTTTTTACCCGGTTTGTATCGACTAAAAATAGGATTTTATATAATTTATTTTATGTTTTGAAACACTCACCCATCGGTTAGAACAAACGCACTGAGATGCTCAAACAAAATTACTGCAAGCTAGCGGAGAGAATCAGCTCACACTAAGAGAAACAACCTTAGACACAGGCACGTTTTGAAAATGAGCTGTCACGCACAAGACGTATAGGCTGTCTCTGATCAAATGGGCTTTCAACAAATCCATAAGACAAATACTCCTCCAGATACTGTGTTCAGAGAGAGAGAGAGAGAGAGAGAGATGGGAAGAGGTGAGACAGGTTGTTCTGATTTTACGCCCGAGATGCGTTCCTCGAGGAGACAGCATTATAAAAAAAATCGAGGCAAAATCAATCAATGATATCATGAAGTGAATGGGGGTGCGTTTCAGGCGTCCAGAGATTTATGACCTTTATCAATAAAAAGAAAAACAAAACAAAACATGTTAACAAAAGATTTTACTGATATGATATTATACAAACCTTTTTTTCGGACTATTTGAATTCGTCTTCTCTCTTCATCTTCGATACAGTCACGACGTTCCGGCCGATTCCTCTCCGTGGCCTTCTTCACGTGTGGATTATAATATCTGTAAGGAGAGAGGGTCTGACGAAGGGCTGTAAAAAGATAAGTCGGCCTAAATGTCTACATTGAAGATGATCTAAAGAAGATTTCCGCTTGTTTGAAAAAAGTTTGCAGTGCTAATGACTCTTCTCAAAGTTATATTAATTGGTCCTTATTTAGATTAATAAAATGCCGATATCTGACAAGAGGAATAATTAATGGAGATGCTGTAGCTGTTACTACTTTAAAGAAAATTTTGATTTTGAAATTTTCCGAATCGCCGAAAGAGGCTAGATTTGTCGAAATAAGGTTGGTTTCAATTATATTTTCGATAGGGTTGTTAGGTAGGCTAGGATTAAGGTAAGTAGGTATGTTTTGGGTTAGGTTCAGTGGGTAGGTTTGGATGTAAGATTAGCAGGTTGGTCAGGGTTAGTAGGTAGGATAAGATTTAGGCTAAGTAGACAGGTTAAGGAAGCCCCAAACTTTTTCGAGAGTTGATTCGATGACTGCCGTCGTGTATATTCTTCTGGTTCCCTTCGTTTTTTTCTGATTATTCTATTTAGTTCGGTCTTTTCAATTTTCTCTCTTGTTAGTGGTTAGGGTTAATACATGCATTTGGGGATAAAGTTAGTAGGCAGGTTTGGGTTAAGGTTTAGCATAGACGTACGTTTATTCTATATTATGCAAGGTAAGTAAAGTAACTGATACGCTCTATTTCATCATCATCATCATCATCATCATTATCATCAGTCTCTTAACGTCCGTCGCTGTACATAAACTCTCCCCAAGTTTTGTCACACTTCTCTATCGTGGGCGTCGCAGAACCAATACTTTCTGAATTAGTCTAGCTTGTCTCTCCATCTAATACCCAGTCGGCTTCGGTTGCGTATGTGATCTCTGGGGATCCATATCGTGAGTTGCGATGTCCATCGGTTGTCTGCCATTCTTGAAACATGGCCAGCCTACCACCATTTGAGATTTTTTTTTTCATTGGATTCTATGATGTCCCTGACTCCTGTCTTCTTCCGGGCGTATTGTGCTGTCTCGTAGTCTCTCCATGTAAGGTTGAGCATTTTCTTTATTCACTCTCCCACCAGAGCAAAATGCGACACAAGTTCAAGGCTTTACATGGGGAAAAAGGAGCAACCCATCAAAAAAAGCTCCAGTCGACGTGACTTTGGTTGCTAAGCAACTGTGATTGCTGAAGCAAATGCAGTCACGAAAGCTTCTGGACAATACCGACCAGTCCCTTCATGTGTAATGAAACAGTGCTGCCTGAGGGCAACATATCCCCTACAGCTAGGCCAAATAATAGTGAGAGAACCCAACGACAAGTCCAAAGGCGCCCAATGCGCGGAGCAATGCACGGCCTCAGTATACCCTCATTGGCTGACGCATTGCACCGGCGCATTCGTCCATTGATGCCAACCACAACACAACCTCCTGAAATCGTCCTGAATTGAGGCCTTTATTTATCGCTTTGAAGCCCCGACCTTTTTCAGGAGTCGATTCGATGACTGCCGTCGTGTATATTCTTCTGGTTCCCTTCGTTTTTTTTATGATTGTTTTATTCAGTTCGGTCTTTTCAATTTTCTCTCTTGTTTTTGTCGTCGGTGGCTTAAGGTTTCTGCGTTCTTCCATGAGATTCCTGGTTTCATCCGAGAATTACAATAAATCATCCTCTGATTTTACTAATTTGTTTCTTTTCTTCTAGATTTGATAAAATGCAATTTCAAATGTTCATAATTTATGGCTTTCTTTTCTTCCGTGAATTTCTTGAAAACTCAGCAATTTTTATCCATTTTCTCCTTTAGAATAGCTGAAACATCAAACCAGTTTCATCCATTAAAAATGTCCAGTTTAAAGATTTTGTCCAAAGATAGTAGAACCATAAGGTCTCCATGGATTATATCCTTTTCCGAGTATCGGTATTTTGTTGGATTATGCCTAACCCAATGTTTTACGTATCAATTCATTACTTCAATATATAATCTCAATTGATAAAACATTACCCGAATTATCAAAACATTGTAAATAAATTGAGTATCCATCCAAGGTGCTTGGATTGTGAGGAGTCTCCCAGGGCACCAAGTGCTAGGTAGTTCCTGTCATATGTCTGAGACATTGTAGTTTTCTTCTTGAAGTCAAAGTGATCAGAATAGCTGGCCTTTAAAACGCTCGGGAACTTGCAACTAAAACTTCTATTTTGTGTTCTTATTTTAAATATACATAAAAGACCTTTAAATCAATTAGGATATAAATATTTCGTGTTACATACTTTGAAATCAACAACCAAGATCTGTTGTTACAACCACTAGACAGCCCAAAAGGGATACACTGTCAGACACGACACGGCACGACACGACTCATCTCTATGGCAAACATTAAGATATTTTCCTTTCAGTGAGTTTCGTCAACGAAAGTATTTTTTATTTGTACAGAACATTGCCATTTACGCAATTGTCAACACTGTTACGATCGTGTTCACAGAAAAATCAGCTTCTTCGTGAAAAAAAACAAAAACCAATTTGTATATGACAATCTACCGCTCCATCCTTCTGATCAACTTTCGCCCCCTTGGGGGTGATATTTCCCCTTTGAGAATGTCTTTCTCACACATAAGTTAGATTGGGCAATAGAAACTACTTATTTTCGGTCATGCCGTCCCGAAAATGGCTTTGCACTTGGCTGGACGACAAAGGTAATATTTAGTCCTTGTGTATAAACCAACATCTTTTGGCAGCATGTCATTTTGAGTGATCAATAAAAAATAATTGAAAAAGATTTGATCAATGAACAAGTTACAACTCATGCCTTTTGTTGGACCGTGATCATAATCAAAGTTCCTCTTTTAATGAAAAACGAGCATGAATATTGACATAAAAGTTGGGATCAATTTAGATAAAACCCTATTTCATGGGAGGAGAGTTAAAAAGAAAAGAAAAAGATTTTTTAGACATCATAAGGGATAAAGGTTGAAAATTTTAGTCCGGTAGCTTTTTTGGTACAGTTTGTAGGCATGTTACACACTTACATGCATAAATTCTTAGCCGAGAAGCTAAACCAATTTTGAAACTGAAGAAAGTTATTTTGTCACTTTTAATGATAGTTTTGACTGACGGTTTCCAATAAAATCACTACACTTGACCAGAATGTGTGTCGTTGAATATGTCATGAATGAACACAGAAACGATTTTTATGCACGATGTGTTAAGTAGAATATTTCTCGAATCTAAAATCTGAAATGAAGTTTTTGAGTTAAGGATATCTTCTTGCGAAAGTGTGAAGACTTTTGATTTCAGAAAATATCTCATCTTGAGAAATATTACCTTTTCTTTTTCTCTCTCCTCATGTGTCATGTTCTCTTCAAGGTGTGAATAAATCATGGCTCTCCATTCTTTTCTTTTCTTTTTCCTTTTGACACCTTCGACAAATCTCACTCTTTCACGTTTTTGTTCTTCCATCCATTTGCCCAAACCTTCCGGTTATCTTACTCGTTATCTACCTAAAATTTCTCTTGTCTTCTATGCACCCCGTGAGCATCAATTTCTTAAATCCTTACATCTTTATTACACCTCCTAAAAATTCCAACTAACACTTTCTCATTCAGATTTCAGATGATTTGACCTTACAATCTGTCTTTAAGAACACTACTGATAGGTGCCAGACTTAGTTATGTAGCAACTAGACTTTGGAACCGATTACCAAACGATATCTGGAACAAACAGATTTTGTGAAGTTTTAAAGCAAAAGTAAAAACATTTTGTTTCGAAGTTTTCATGATTATATACATTTTGTAAGTATGACTTCTGCACCCCGTGTTATGTAAGTGGCTTTATTGACAAGATTCACTTTCCCTATCTCCTTTAACAGACATTTTATAATCACTGCAATGATTACTGTTTTCGAGTTCTTTTGTCCAATGAGGACTTCAATGTTCACGCCCCCGAGAGAGCGCACGTCCTATAAGTTGTTATATTATTATCATCCTTGTTACGATTATCATAGAACAATCGTTGTCATCAAAGTCGGCGAAAGGTTCTATCTTTTTTTCATGCACATGTGCTTCTGTGTTTGCTTATTTGTTTGTGTATTCTAGTGCTCTTGGCCATATCGTTTTGTCGAAATTGGTGTCAGTACTCCACAAGACCTCTTCTGAGATATATCGGAAATTCATTTAAAAAGAAGGTTCTCCAAGCCTTCCTCATAATGGGTCCCCAATATCCCAACTGACTTTTTTTCTGGTAGTTCTTACTCTCCTAAATACTTCTTCATTTGTCATATGCTCTATTAATAATATTCTCAACAATTGTCGGACTTATATGACTCAAATTTCCTTTTGGTTATTGAAACCAATCTCTCAAATTTATCGAACGTTGATAAACATTCGGGAATGACTGTGGAGAGCATAAGAATTATAGAACTCCTTTGTTGATTGAAAATTTTGAGGAAAAAATTACTTAAAGTTCAAAGGAAAGTAACTTTAATCAGAATTTATTTCCCTTGATATTGAATTTATTTTTATATAAATTCAATTGTTGAAAATTTTATATCCAAGCAGAAATGTTGGAAAATAGTAACATTTTTTTGCTTATGAACTCCTAATGTATAATATCAATCGATAACTAATTCAACTGTTTTTCGTCAACATATTTTGTTGATTTCATTTTTCAAGTAATTTGGATTTTGTTCATTAGAACTAAGTCTTATTATTCCTTTTTTTCCTCGAGAATATTTTACTCTTGTATTTTTAATTAAATATCGCCAGCTATCGAACAAAGGTGACTTTTTACAGAACAAAAAATGAATTTTGATTTCTCGTGTAGCTACTAAGTTAACAAACCCTTGGATGGAACTATAAATACTGTGGATTACAATCAAATTCTCTACAATAGAACTCTCTCACTCCATCTCTCTGTTTGTTTGTCTGTCTGTCTGTCTCCCTCTATCAAAATATCCTATTCTTGTCGATACAAACTGGGGACAAAGTTGAACGAAACAGAGAAAAAGTTGAACATATTCAGATGCTAAATATTCTGATAATTCAGATTGTATTATAGACTAGAGATATTTCATTTCCCATTAACTCATTGCTCATAAATAAGGGTTGCATCTTATACACGAGTGTGTATTTTACACGAATAATAACAGTTGTTGATTTGTTCAATTTATTTTGACATTGCCCATTGAAATTGATACAATTGAATCTCCGATATCATGACATATACATACAAGATCTCAGTCGGAAGTAACCAGCCATATATGTATGTATGTACAGAGAGAGAGAGAGAGAGAGAGAGAGAGAGAGAGAGAGAGAGAGAGAGAGAGCGAGAGAGGGGGGTACTAGTCTTCCACAAGAAAGGTTCAATGGATGTAGGAGATGGATAAAACGTTAGAAAAAGCCACACTAGTCTCATTGAAACGTGCCCGAGAAATCTTTTCTCTAAGCTTAGAAATACAACTATTTACACGAAGACTTCTAACAAAATATCGAATCAATCAAACATCAAATAATCTCCATTCCTTACATTTTATCAATTTCCTATCTATATATTATGCGCCATGTCTCTTCAGAACGTGGGTGATCATGGCTCTCCACGGTTTCCATTCTTTTGTCGCTTCCAGCCATTCTTGCCCTTTTACTCTTTCTGGTACTTGTTCTACCATTCATTTGTTCAAGCCTTCTAAATATATCACTCGTTGTCTACTTCTGATCCTCTTGCCTTCCATGTGCCCCGGGGGCGTTGAATTCTCCAATCCCTCCTTCCTCATTATGTGTCCCCAAAATGTCAACTGTCTCTTCCCTATTGTCAGCAACAGTTTCCTTATAGTCCCTACTTTTTTAAGACTTCCTCTTGCGTCAAGCCCCGCCTATGATATCTATTAACACACCCTGATAAAACCATACCCTGGTTCCTCGAAATTTCAGCATTTTATGTCATGTTAGAAATTAGACATCACCTTGCAGTCCAATCCTCTTCCTTTTGTTTCCAAGGTCATTTTTCTATCCTTTCATATTGGTGATCGGCACAGCTAACAGAAACGCTAAACTCATTGACCGCTAGATATTTAGGGGAAACAAAGATAACCGATAACCGCCAACGTTTGGCAAATCAATGTAGTTATTTTCGCTCTAAAACCCTTAGAAACAGACCTAGAGAACTGATTTTTAATGTATAGTAGTCTAGACAGAGATTAGTTAATTTCAGTTAATTTTATGATTGATTTGCCGAGTTTATGATTTTTTCGTTGTTTCAACTAGAAATGAGTTACAGCCAGGGCTCGATTGAAAGCAGGAATAGGGGAATTCGACCGTTACTCGCGAAAGAACATTGAAATTAGACAACCGTGTTTCGTTATGTACACCAGACGAACTGAGAAACAGAACGGCAGCCTTGCTCTTTTGAAACATTACGCTAGTAAACACTCAAGTTTACTCACAACAGATCTAAAGTTTTGCAAAGCACTCAAAGTGTCATTCTCAGAGGAATGTAATGCAAAGGACCATGATTTGCGTGAAAACCACGAGAGAGAGAAGCCACGATCCTCTATTAATATTGCTCAGATGGTATTGTCTGTGGTTGTGTAAATTCATTTTCGAAGATGCTGGAATTTTTCGCTACTTTGAAGTGTTGCATCAGACAGATTATATTGTTTTGCTGGTTTTGACCATGTTGTTTGGCATTTTGAACGCAATTCAGAAGAGTTTTATTCTTGTAACGTGATTTGAATTGCATCGAGAGGGTTACTCGCAGCGACGTCGCGTTGTTCCTGAATTTTGTAAAGCGTTGATAACTTTTTTTCCCAAAATATTGACCATGTTCTGGAAATTTTCATTTTTAACATTTACAGAAACAGAACTATATCTGCTTATTATTAGATATATGCTAAGATGTATCATCAATATCTATTTATAAGATTGTATTAGAATTGAAATTGAGATTTGAAAACCTTTTTGTCGAACATCATTTCAACGGACAAAGAACGCAAGATTCTCTTCATTCTCACTGAAGAAGCTGTCAATTTGCAACGAAAGGTCCTGGAGAAAATTTAAGTACGCATCGTACAAAATCCAACATGGATGTGTGTTTTTGATTGTGGAGTAGGGGCTTGAAACTATCGAAGTATAATTCGGCATATCATACAAGGGATCATTTGAGATCTTCGGCTGGAAAAGTCAGCAATCAAAACGTGAATACAGTTATCGGTTAAACATTTCTCTTCCTTAAAACAACTTCTCGGTGCAATAATTAGACAGAGATCAAAAGAACTCCTGCAATTAGTGACCGATTTCTTCCAAACACAAAACTAACTTAAAAGTCAGACGAAATGCTCATTAGTTCAATGTGTGTTTTCAAAGTCGAGGTAGACGCCGCCGATGTTACTATTTTGGTGAGAGGAAATCCAAGTTAACTTTGATCTGTGAATGACCATTGGTCTCCGTAAAAAGTCGGAGTTTTGGTCTGAAAAGATCTAAAATCAGAGGAAATGTCTGGTTGGCTATGAAGTCTAACGTCAGGAAATGGTATCTTTAGACGTACATTTGATATGTCCGCTTTCTCTTCAATGTCATTATTACTAGTAAGTGTTCAATGTCTGGGTTGTGGTATTCTATAGATATAAGGTAATTATTCTATTAATAGATAAATAGTAATTGTGAGTTATACTTTGAGAGAGAGAGAAACGAAATGCGGAAATAGTTTGATTGATACGAACGTATTTAAACTATTCGCAGTACGAATGGCTCTTTCTATGTTGGTGTCCAGTAGACGTGTAGATAGATGTAAAGTGACTGAGATAGATAGATAGATAGATAGATAGATAGATAGATAGATAGATAAATAGATAGATAGATGTGAAGTGACTGAGCTGGATAGATAGGTAGATAGATAGGTGTAAAATGACCGAGATAGATAGATAGATAGATGTGAAGTGACTGAGATAGATGAATAAATGTTAAGTGACTGAGATAGATAAATAAATGGATAGATCTAGTCCGTCACTCAATATTGATTCGACAATTCAGAAAAACCACGAATGATTAATTTCTCGTGTTTCTTTTTTTCTGATTATACATTAGGAGTATTGTGTACAAGCTTGGGCCCCACATGTGAGGCATAGTACTAAGAAACTGATTTTTAAATTCGAGATAGAGCAGAAAAAATTTACCGGAATGATAAGCTACATTTGAGTTTTAAGGATCGACTAGAAATGTTGAGCAGACTACATTATTTGAGGGCCAAGATAGGGGAGAATTAATTCAAAATTACGAGATAATAAATGGCTTTAAATATTATGGAATTTCAATGTTTGATAAGTCAACTAGGACGAGAGATTTACTTGCTAGAACTATCACAAAAGTCGCAGAAACAAATTGATATATCCTCCCGAAAAATTTTGTAATTCTGGAATAGTTTCCAATCTCAAAAACAAACAGTACAATTATAAATGATTTTAAGAATGAATTTGAAAATTGTATATATTATGGGATAGAAAATTGGTTGGGTAATTTTGGGAGTTACCAGCTTGAATATATAGAAGAATTCAGTAAAAAAAATGGATAAGTAAAATGTGCCTGGTGAATATTTCTTGGTATTGATGAGATTTTAAACATTATCACTTAGGTTCATACAATTTTTATAACTTGAATGAACGTATATTTTAATATCGAGTGAGTATTTCTAATAAAATAAATGAAGAGCACTTCATATCAGTATCGTCATCAGATCGAATTTAAATATTTTTAAATAGTATATGATGTCCAACGTTGTTATGGGGACCGCATGATGATATCGATGGCGTTTTCCAGTTCTCTCTTAGATATCCTACCCTCGAAAGAGATGTATAGAAAGATAGTAACAAGCTAATAGATGTCAGGATCTTGCAGCTTTTTTTTTTCTTCTGAAAACCTTACACTGCATTAATTTTCTTGCATAAATCCGGAGTCGAATCAAAAGTTCTACTTCATTGGTATAAAAAAAAACATCGTATTTTCCACCCAAATTATCCAGTTCGGCATAATTCGATAATAAAAACATTTGATGTTCTCTTCATTTTGTTAAATTGAACTTGACTTCAATTACTTATTTGTAAATTTATCCTTGGAAATTAATATCGCCTGTAGAGATCTTTCTGATCACGATGTGAATTAACCTTTCGAAATCAACAAGTCTTTCTCTCGTTGTAATCAAATAACTATTATCAGATATTTGTTTTTTACTGGTTATTTCCATCCTTTCCAATGTGTACAGGGTCTGCCTAGAAAATATTCAACCATTGTATATATCTTCAGAACCGGTTGCGCAACGTTGATCTAACTCGGTACCAAGTGAGACAAGTCCTCACTGAGACACTTTCCGGTGGGCTCACTTGGTCAGTAGTGAGACACCATGAGTGAGCTTGTGTAATGTTCGACCAGGACTAAGACCAAATTGATCATTTTCACGTCTGTTACAGTGTTCCTTTGACAAAACATCGCATTGCTCGAGCCTGTCATCCCCACCCTTCTGCAGTGGGGAATTGGCCGTCTGCACCTTTTATATTTTCCCCAAAGAGATTTCATAACATCGAAGAGAGAATAAGGATAGCGCCACGAGACAGCTAATGGCGATACTGAGAGTGGACTTTGTACGCAGTTTTGGAAAGCAGATCGGATGCTGATATGAGTGTATATTGTTCCAATGGGGAATAAGACGCTATTGCCAAAGCTAAGCTATTTTTTTTTAATATTAAATGCCTGGATCCTTTCTGTGCGGACTCTGCTTGTGTTTTTGCCTAAAGGAACTTGCCGTAAACAAATGGTCAGACATTGTTCGTGCACTGATGTTAAAACATGATGGGTGTAAACAAATATGACAGAATGAGATGATGGAAGGTGAAAACGAGAAACCAATAGAATCTGCAAAGCATAGTACAAACAGGCTGGAAGTAGTCTAGTTTTGAATTTTGAGTCCTAGGACTTAGGGTCATGCAGTTAGCTATTGGTGAAACTGACCAAAGGATGTTAGATAGTGAGCGAATAGATGGATGTAGTGGTAGATACAAGAAAGGGAAGTTAATAATAAAGAACCAGACAAAAAGAGGGAATTAGATAACCGTTAGAGATGGGGTTAGAAGTGAATCCCCAAGTCAGCGATTTTAGGAAGTCTTGGTCGGCGAGAAATAGATCAGAAGAGGAGATATTCCGTTCTTGCAGGAGGCAGAGATTCTTAGTCAGTCCCAGTCCAGCTACAATCTTGGAGGATACAAGACCTATGTCAGTTTAGCCCTATCATAGCTCTTGAGCTATGTTGGTGATGGTAAAGCAGGAGTATTGTGAAAATCATTTTTTTTTCAACATAGAAAGTCGCTACTGTTTGTGCACCTGTACCAGTTGAGTTATTCATCATTCTCTCTCTCTCTCTCTCTCTGTCTCTCTCTCTCTCTCTCTCTCTGTCTCTCTCTCTCTCTCTCTCTCTCTCTCTCTCTCTCTCTCTCTCTCTCTCTCTCTCTCCCCCCGAGTATATGCATTGTCACTGCTCGACAGATTTTAATAGAGTTACACAAACTTTGAGAACGACTTGGTCTGTCCTTTGTTACTGGAATACATTCCGTGCATGTAACCTGTTACCCGTGTGCACACACCAGGGCATTATGTAACACTTGGTACTAATCGATACTCTAACCAGCTTTCTAACAAGTACAAACATTTTTGTTGATGTTACTGTTATTGTTGTCGTTCGTAATTTGAGATTAAAGAAAAAACGCAAAAGGCATTATTTTTTAATTATTTTTCAAATTATGTTTTTAATTTACATTCGCCTCTTCCATTGGTGAATGTTTGTCGGTGTTGATTATTCGATTAAAAAAGATGAGAAAAAATTCATTTCAATTCTGAAAATCATTTTTTTTAATTGCAGCAACGGAAAAAATGTTTGAAACAGGAATCAATTTTGTACCGACAAATAAACGGGCTTTGAAATTAAAATTTTAATAACAATAATTTTTTTTTTTCAAAATTTAGAATCACTGAGTCTGAAAGATTCCAGTGACAATTCAGAGGAGCTTAGTTGCACTATAAACAGCCAACCGGACTATTCACCGTGGACGGGGGATCGAATCAGAATACTGACAGCTGATTGGATTTGGCATTGCTGAAAAATAATTTCAGTGTCATAATTCGTACTTTTATTTTTAGTCAAATACCTTTAACCATTACCGTTATTTCCAGTTCAGTTTTTGAAGGCATATTCCTGAAAAAGGAAAAAATAACCCCCATCTTTTTCCCCCAGAATCACCATAACCCTCCACACTATGGATTGTTTTGTTTCGTTTTTATGTGTATAGATTTATATCACCCCCAAAGGGCAGTCTGTTTACTAGTATAACGCTGTGACGTTAGTACAAAGCGTGTAAAGCGTTTGCCTCCCTTGGCAGAACTTGGAAAGAAATGCTCCATCTTATATCCCGTAAAACACGGTGAGCAAATACTCACAAAAGAAAAATGATGTATTTGACTGCACAAAAGACATCTTTTGAGATATGCCAACTCATCTCTGTAACTCACTTTGTTTGTCCCCAGTTATCTGACGTCATTTATTCTTCTTTTTGATCAATCCTGGGATTGACAATACTACCCACGATGTCCCTGTCAGTGGTACGTTCTCTCAATCATTTCTCGCGATAGACATGGAAATACGTCATCAGCGTTTACAATCATTGGATTATAGAATAGAATCATATTCTTTTATGATCTATAGTCTCCCTTCTAGTGGTGTCCCTTACCAGCGATTTCTATTCCAATGATCACCTCATCAACAACTTCCCTCCCGATGGTCTCCTTTACTCACGGTTTATCTTTCAGAAGTGTGCCTCTTATCCACAGATTCCAATTTAGTTCCCCTCTATCTACTGATTATATACATATATATATATATATATATATATATATATATATATATATATATATATATATATATATATATATATATAATCAGTAGAACAGGCCGCACCAATGAAGCTAGAAGAGTTTCTTATCTGTTCCCAGCAAAAGGGTTTAAGGGTTCAAGTTGGAGGGATCTATTTACATTGTAAGCTTATGCTAAATTGGCCCCTTAGTTTATGTTCAAGAGCGATCACGCTCAAATGTTAAAATTTGGACTTTTTAGTGATCCAACAAAAGGTGCAAAAAATAAATCATTCTTCGTTCACAATTTTTTCCAATTTTTTAATAGATCACCCCCAACACGTTGGTCACGTAATTTCTACTGAAACCTGTTTTCCTATTTATTGTTACGTCTACGACAGAAAAATTATAAGTTGTATTGACGTTCAGATTATTGTTCATATTGTGTTTAACGGAAGGCATGAATCCAACTCTCTCTGTGCCTAGTGCAAATATAATTCTGTCTCATGTGTGCTTGTGTGTGTGTGTGTATATATATATATGTTTGTGTATGTGTTGACATGATTATTACGATGAAATACCGGACGAATTGCTTGCCGAGGACGTAAAGCTCGTTTAGCCTCGCTGGATGCCCTTCATCAATTTTTTTCCACCACGCATGCGCAAAAAATCTTTTGTTTATTCTTCCATTTAATTGATACTTTTTCTTCTTCTGTTTTTGTTGGAACGTTTTTATTTATTTTGTCGTTTCATTCTTGGCCTTCACGGAACGGAACCGAATTAGATTGGCAGCCATATTTGATTCGCAAACATCAATCACTGAATAACAAGCCCAGTGTTGGGAAGCCGTAGAAAAAAAACAAATTTATGCTAATTAGATCATGAAATGAATTAAAACGAATGTTATTCTGTCTCTCATTTCTTCATTATTTTTTTAATTTTTCTTTCATCTCTCTTTCTGGTCTCAGCATAATTTTTTTTTTATTTCCTCCGGACATATTTTTCTTTCATTGTTACTTGATCACCCCGAACACGATGTGCTACCAAAAGACGTTGCTCACATGATGGTTTCTATTGAATGACTAACAAGAACTGTTCTGCATCTCCTTTCTTCTTCTTCTAATTTTTCTTTTCTTTCTCTTCTACGCCTCAGTGTGATCCTTTCTTTCTCTCATTCCATTTATTCTTTAGGGTTCTTTTTGATATATCCATACGCATCTCTATAAGTAGGTCTGTTGGTCGGTTAAACAGTCTGCCTGTCCTCAATATGTCCGAAATTGATTTTCAGCGCATGGTAGAAAGAATGTCTTTAGCGCTTTATCTACACTGCTCTAACTTGAATGATTAGATTAAATATGGGTAGTCTATAGCCGTTACGTCATGTTTTAGAAGGGGGTTCAATTTACTATACATTTACTGTGCGGAATCGGATCCTGGTTTTATGGCCACTTGAAACAATGAAAATTTAAAGTTTAAAAAAATTTGAAAATCCCCGATGATGTCATAAAAATTCGAAGAATAAGACGATCTGACCAGTCGTGCCTTCATTAGGAAGTTAGTTTTTTTAATCTGCCACTTTAAAAGTACTATTTGTATAGGAATCTCTTACATTTTTCGATTTCAAAAACACAATTAATCATATATATATATATATATATATATATGTATATATATATATATGGAATGTGGACGCCTCACTGGACTGTCCATGTTTCATCCTTTCTTTCTCATTTTCACTAATCCTTCGTTGTTCTTTTGTTTTTGTTAGAAATTGTCAAACAAAACAGTCAACATAGGTTTCTTCAGTTTTCAGGTTGGTCAGGCCGACCAACTGGCTGGCCATGTAAGTATGTTTCATGCGTTCAGGCCGCACCAATGAAGATGAAAACTGGAGCTTTTATCCCTTATTGCATCTTTGTTTTCTTATGATTCGTCCTTGAATAGGTTTTGTCATGTATGTTTGTGATAAAGTGATCCCTTAAGGTCCGAGATGGTTCTAGGAAATCAAGACATTTTTAGTGATCATCGCCGAACAGAGGGCGACAGAAGTAACTTATTTATTGATCACTTTTTTAGATTTTTAATTTGCTTGCTGCAAAACGATTGCTGGACGGTATTCTCGCTTTTTCGCCTTTTTTTTTACGTATCAACGGACAAGTGGCGTAAGGCGAGCTTTTGGAAAGCGTGTCTTCTTTTTTTCATTTCTTCATTAGAATGGATTTTTTTGTCTCTTTATATTTTCCACTCTCTCTCTCTCTCTCTCTCTCTCTCTCTCTCTCTCTCTCTCTCTCTCTCTCATCCCCAAACGCATATATACATACACATACATACACACTTTGTTATATTTTTTCTTTTCTTATTTCTACATCTTACCGTTTCAAGATTCTCTACCCTCTCTTTTCCTCTTCCTTGTCTTTCTTCTTTCTTTCTTTTTTCCTCTTACTTTCATTCTCCCCTCTTCCAATTTCTTCTTCTTTCCTTTCTCATTTTGCATTTTTTCTCACATTCTTCTTCCCTTTTCTTTCTTTTTTCTTCTTCTCCAGTTTTTGTTTCCTTCTGATTTTTATTTTGCTTTCTTCTTCTTCTTCTTCTTCTTCTTCTTCTTCTTCTTCTTCTTCTTCTTCTTCTTCTTCTTCTTCTTCTTCTTCTATTTTTATTTACTTTTCTTTCTTTTTACTTCTCTTATTACTCTCTCTTCATCTTTTTCTTTTTTTATTCACTTTTCTTTCTTATTTTGCTTCATCTCTCACTCTTTTTTCATTTTTCTTCTTCTTCTTCTTGAATTTTCGTTTACTTTTCCTTCTTATTTTTCTTCTTCTCTTCTTACTTTTTTCTCTCCCCCTCCTCTTTTCTTCTTTTTCTTCTTCTTTTTCTTCTTTTTCTTCAATCGATTCTTCTTCCCAGCTTCCTTCCCATCTTCACTTTCTTTCTTTGTCCCCCCCCTCTGTTCCCTTCTTTTTTCCCATGAGTATGCCCAACCCAAATTATCTTTATTATTCACTTCTCAAAATTCCCATTATTCAACCCTTCAACAGAATCACCCTTTCCAACAACGAACACAGCGTGACGCTTCCAAAATAATTACGAAAGCAGTTTGTCATTATCAACCTCCAACTATTACGTTTTTTCACCGTTCAAGAGCCTTTCCGGTTCTCATTTTAATTTTGTTTTAATTCTTTTTTGTGAGACAGAAGTGCAAGTGGCTCCATGGTTAACGTTGCATGCAATGGACTCGGCGATTCAAGTTCAACCGTCCACTTAATACCCTTGGAAAAGACATGAATCAACCCCCTCTACAAATAGCGGGGAGGATTAGGCTTTTCAGTCTCAATTGGCAACTAGTCTAACTCTGGTCCCAAACTGGAGGATGGAGCCCCTTTGAGGCGTTTGGAGACAAACTTGACTCCCTCCGGGCAGCTCCGTCAGATTATGCTAAGCGTATCAGGCCCCACTTTCCATTGCACCATATCAGCAAGGTCGACTTGGCATCCAAGGATCTCCATACTCTTCCCCCAGGCTTGCGCCTTCTTTATTTCATTTTTTTTTTAAATCTAGGACTGGCAGCTAAATTATGAATTGTTCAGTGAATCTTACTTGAAAATTTCAGACTGAATAACCATACCCTCAACTCATAACATAAACTCGCTCATTGGAGGCAAAGGGGGCTACGTTGGTGTACGACGTATAACTGCTTCACAATTTCCAGGTTTTTAGTACGTTCAATGTCTACTAATGGCGACTTTTATCATCAGCTACACTTAGTCAAATTACCCACGGGGGCGCCATGGACCCCAGCTACAAGAATTCGCAACATCTATCCCAGATATCTCTTCGCATTAATCATCTTAGATACAACCACATCGCAAACCCTGTCACTGAAATCCATTTCTATCAATGTCGCAGATTGACAGTAAGGTTATATTTTTTTCTTGAAATCTAACTTAGAAAGACCTCAATTATTTTAGACTGAATTTCCTTTCTTTCAATTTTCAATATATATGAGACTGGGTTTACATAAAACCACGTGGTATGTCGAAAGCACGTGGAATGCATTGATTAATTGCCAAGATTGAACGACCCCTGAATTTTTCAATTCGCTTGAATTTTCAGGCCATTGTTCACACAATTCAGTTCAACGTTTATTTTGACGTGTCGTAAATATGCTCAATGCAAAAAAAATAGAGCAACACTCAAATACAAAATTTTGGGTAAAATTTTTCTAAACAGCTACCAAATATTTTCGTATAATAACCAATGTTTACGGGGTACAAGCGTGACATGGATACGTATTGTTTAATTGGTTTTGTGAAGTTCAGTTTAGCAAGCCATCGGTAGCAAAAGCCCAACTTCCAAGAATTAGGAAAATTCAATTAGTCTCTGAAAGAAGGGATACATCCAATGCATCTTCCTGATAGTCACCTATGGAGCTGAAACAAAGAACTTAACCAAGTAACTGACCCACACTCTGAGAACCATGCAACGTATACAGGAAATAATCATGCTCATCATCACATGAAGAGATCACAAGTTATATACAATCGATTAGAAAACTCAAATGGCAATGGGCTGGCCATGTTGCGAAAATGCCTACTAATCACTAAACATGGATCATGGATCATATGCAAAACTGTGGCCGGCAAAATATAAGATGATTTGACAAGCTAGACAAGTTCAGAAAGTACTGGCTCTGCGACGCCCATGAGAGCGAGGTCTTGGCGAATATTTGGGGCAGGTTTATGTCCAACGATCGACGCTGAAGGGCTGATGATGATAGTGAAGACGATGAGGAAGATAATGCGATGTCAAAGATGATGAGCGTCGTCGGCGTCCATGCACGTCAAGAACCGTCACTTTGTCGATGGAGACCATTTCTGATATGGAGCCATCGATCATTTCGAACGATCTGTTCGATTTTTTAACATTTTTACCGGTTCATGACGTGCATAGGCCTTCACAACGTTCATCAGCTTCGACATCCTCTGGGCCTTCACAAAAACTCTTGATATTTTTTTTGAAATGACAATTTTACGACAGGTCAGAAAAACATGGCTGCAGCAAAATCAAGACGCAGGCGTATTGATTTTTTTTCATTAGACAGGTCTGGTTAGGCACTGAATAGAAACTGTCACTCGAGCAACGTCTTGAGACAGCAAGCTATGGTGGGGGTGATCAACTAAAAATTTGAATCGGGGATGATTAATGAATGTCACTCTGTGGTGATCACAAAACAGTCTGAATTTTCAGACAAAATAAATATGGGACCAATTTAGGATAAAATTTACATTGCAAAGCAAATCCCATACTAAAAAGCAATGATGCTCCTTATACGTATAATAAAAAGCAAATCTTTGGATTTTCAGTCCTCTAGCTTGATTGACACGGCCTTTACGCATTATACATAGCCCAATGAGATCAAACAGGGTTGCTCATACCAAATATTGTGCAGAACAGTCACCGGTAAGACAAAAGCCCAAATAACTGCTTTTACTCTAAATTCTCATTTTGTTCGTGCATTGTCTATATCTGCTCTATTTGGTTCTTTCAACGTGGACAGTTATGGAATCCGACAGAAATAATTATGATTTGTTTTATATATATATATATATATATATATATATATATATATATATATATATATATATACAAAGACAGAGACAGAGTGAGAGACAGACAGAAAGAGAGAGGGGGGGGAGAGAGAAAGAGATCCTGACAAGAAAAACTCACACATAGTACCATGATATCAAATTCTATGTAAACATGAAACCTACAGAAGAAATCACATAATATACATTAGTAGATATTAGAAAATAATTGTACGCAATGACATAATGTTCAGGACAAAAAGGGGTAAATATGATAAGTAATGGATATCAGTATCCAACGATGTGAAATAACGAATAATAATTTTGCTCGGGTCGAATTATTAACGGTAGTGAGTGAACAATGGTAATGATCGGGAAATATAATAGATAATAATAAGATAAATCTACATTATATGTATATAGTCTGGAGAGCTTTACAGCCTTAAAATAGTAAACATTAAAAACCTTTTTTAAAAGAAGTTTTGTCACTTCAGTCACCCTTTTTCCCCAATATCTGTCAAATCAATTTAGGTGGTTTTCTTCAGTGTTTTTTGTTTTTTTTAATATTTCACATAAACGTTGTTTTTATGGTGCAATGCGCAAATCTTTTTTTGTTGGGATCATCAGTTGTTTACTTTGTAACTATTTCGAACAATATATATATAGAGAGAAATATATATATAGAAATATATATATAGAAATATATAGAATGCAACAATGAGTGTATATATATGTGTGTGTGTGTATGTGATTGCCTAATATATATATATATATATATATATATATATATATATATATATATATGTATATATATATATACATATATATATATATATATATGTATATATATATATATATACATATATATATATATATGTATATATATATATATATCCTAGATTTATTTTATCATATATCTATATCTATATATCTATATCTATATATATATATATATATATATATATATGTATATATAGATCCTTTTATCATATATATATATATATATATATATATTATATATATATATATAAACAAATCAGAAATATAATATAAAACAATACGTTATCCGATGTGTTATTGATTTATTCAATAAAGAGCTCAATACATTCCACATTAGGCATTCAACATTGAACATTCAACATATATTCAATATATATATATATGTGCGTGTATTTACGTGTATAAGGAAGATCCTTTTTCTTATATGAATAGGCAGCCCCTCACCTACAGAAATGTCCAAAATAGGAATCTAAAATAAACTGAATAATTCGCTTGAAGGAAACTAAACAGGGGCAGAAACATAAATGCGTTTGAGTAGCAAATTCTTTATATATATATATATATATATATATATATATATATATATATATATATATATATATATATATATATATATATATATCATTATTTTGCTTGTCTGGCAGCAACGGGATCAATATCCCAATCAGAGGACAATGATTCGTATCTGTTGCTTTGTAACCGACCACCAGAGACAAACAGATAAACTGACCAACCACTTATGAAAACTATTTGGTTGAAGAAAAACTCCGAGTAGACATCGTATTTCGAACAAAAGCCGTAAAAGTAAACAGAAACGCAAAAATAATCTCCGGTAAAGGTCTGTAAGATCTCTTGATCGGCTTTCGACGGATGAATACTGGCCAAACTCTTTTGGATTGTATGTCACTGAATGAATCGAGGATGTCTCTGTTGAAGGCTTGTTTTACACCGGAAAGAGATGTAAAGTAGGCTTAATGGAAGGGGGGAAGCGTAGCTCTTGGATGAGAATCGAAATGAAATGACTCTTTACTGTCACCCTGTTGATGGCATCGTCCTCCTCAAGTAAAAAGATTTATTTTCACTCAGCCAAACCAGTTTTGGATGCAATTGAGATTGCACAAATGGCTTCCTAAGTATCGGAGAATGATAACTTATTGATGTAAATAAATAAATAGATATATATACCCCCCCTCTCTCTCTCTCTCTCTCTATCTATCTATCTCTCTCTCTCTGCAGTACTGGAAGGGATACTGGATAGTTCATAGCCACACTGAAGAGTCGTAATACAACGAAACAACTGTCTGTGGTTGAGACAATTATTAATCATATATATATATATATATATATATATATATATATATGACATGATATATAACAGATTTTATCCGTTGCAGATGTTCAATCAAAGTGTTCAATATTTCTGCACTGTAAATAGAGTTATTAATGTATTGAAAAAATGAGAATTACAAAAATATATACCCAATGAATGTTGACATTTCGTGCCTAACACTCTTAGCAGCAACCGGCAATACGTTCTTTTTTCTCAGAAAATTGTAACATTCACTGTGTATTAATCCTTTCAACTCTCATCATATATATATATATATATATATATGAAGCAGGATATTATGATGCTTAATACTAATATAAAAGTACATATTAGTATGTATAAGTATACACACACACACACATAACTATATATATATATATAGAGAGAGAGAGAGAGACAGACAGACAGACAGACAGACAGACAGAGAGAAGGACAGACAGATAGACAGACAGAGAGTAAGAAGATGGAAATAGAGATCCAAATACAAACAACGGCTGAAACAGAATGCTTTAATGCCAATGGGAAAGGCATTAATCTATTTTGTCTCCTCCAACCCATGGCTGAATAATTTGAAAAAATTTTAAAAGCCCAAATAGAGATGGACTCCATCAGGCTATTTCGCCACACACCAACGATGAAATCATACGTGATGCCCCAACGACTTTGTGCTGTCTTACAGGATAGGTGAAGGTGAGATAATATATATATACACTTGTACATATATAGATATAGTTATATATTCATACATATATATATGTGCATGTGTAGTATATATATATATATATATATATATATATATATATATATATGTATATATATATATATATATATATATATATATATATATATATATATATATATATATATACATACATGGGGGGTGTCTCTGCATGTATATATTGAAATATATACAAAGAAAGAGAATAGGTAGATAGATAGATAAATATATTGCAAGTTTCTCAGTCTTGACTAACTTTCCAATGTTTGCGATGTGAGAAATATAGACAACAAGCACCCAAAGTGGCGTTACTCACTTCACCATACACTATTTTACCCAGGAGTATTAGTGCCAGTCCTGGTCAGAGTTTGAATTCGTCTCGACTAGTCCATTTTCTGCACTGCTAACTGACCAGTCACTGGTACCCAACGCCTGCATCTATCAAGAAGCTCAGTATGGTATGGAAGTTCCAACTGTATAATCGGTCCCCCATTCAATTAGATATTAGGAAGTGAAATACGAGATGATCTTTTCCAAGTCACTTGGGATGAAATTTCTTTAAAAAAAACAACACATCCACTGCGCTTGACCTTTGTGAATCCTTCCGACGTGAGTGCAAACTGAAGCAGAGTAATTATTGAGTGGGGTCTGCGTTCACGCATTTGAAAGGTCAGGTGTGCTTGATTGATTATGTTGTTTTGTAAAGATACTAAGTTTTCTTTTACATACACCTCATAATACGCTGAAAGTTTTGAACTCAGCGTTTTTTTATTGTAAACATAATCTTGTTACGCTGAGGTTTCTTGAGATATGAAAGTTATTTGAACGGTTCTTCCCGTTTAAAAAGGTTTTAAAAAGACTGTCTTAAAATTTCAAACCGTCAGTGATATTCAATTTCATCGCAAATGATGAAAGGAAATGCGGGAAGCGCTTTTTCAAGTCTCTTCGTATGAAATTCCTTTTATTTGGTTTGACCTTTGCAAACATTTCCGATGAGTGCAACAGGGGAAGAGTAATTTTTGTGTGGGGTCTGCGTTCACGCGTTGGAAAGGTCAGGTGCATTTGGTTAATTATCTTTTGTTGTTCAAAATGCATTGTTTCCCTCCTTCATGTCAAAGTCCGACTTTTTATGCGGGACTGAGTAATAGATGTATGAATTCTCGTATGAGGATAAGGTTACGATCAATCGTTTGCAAGGAGGTCTCGCTTTCTCCCTCACCAGCAAAAAAAAATCTGTCCGTAACTTTAATCGGTAATTATTTGGAATAGGCTCGTAATAGGAAGGCTTTCAAATTCTGATATCATAGAAAAATGGGGATGTGCTTAAAGCGTAAATTACGCCGACAGTTCGGAACATCTGATACACTCTCAAGAGTTTTCCGATCAATTGAACGTCTTGTTGTTATCTGTTGACCCCCCCCTTGACTATAGACACTATCTAATACATAGTTATTTTTTGCTAACTTCGTTCCAGCCAATCTATTCAACGGCCTTCTGCAAGTGTACTATTCGATTATGATGGTGGCAAGCAGAAATTTCCCTCCAATGGTAGTTACGTGATTCTTAACTTAAGATTTGTGTGTTTTCTTTCTTTTCTCTTGTTATAAGCGTTGCTACCATTAAAAAAGACTTCCTGTTTACAAACATCTCATCCGACTGAAGAAGGCTGTTGAATGGATAGGCTGTAATGCCATGTTACCAACAAGAATGAGTCCAATCGTCAAAAAAATAGTTAATGACCTTTTTCGAAACTATAGACAGTATCTAGTACATCGTTTGCAACTTATTCGCACGTATCTGAAGGAGTAACAAAGGGAAAATATTTCATCAATTTCTGTTATTAGTTTCAATTCAGATATAATGAAAACATTTCAACTTTTTGTTTGGTGTAATTCACAACCCAAATCCAAACCTTAACCCAAATCCAAACCTTAACCCAAATCCAAACCTTAACCCAAATCCAAACCTTAACCCAAATTCAAACCTTAACCCAAATCCAAACCTTAACCCAAATTCAAACCTTAACCCAAATTCAAACCTTAACCCAAATCCAAACCTTACCCAAATTCAAACCTTAACCCAAATCCAAACCTTAACCCAAATCCAAACCCTAGATTATATGTTAGAGATCCGTAAACGCTCTAATGTAAATGTCCGGGATAGATTAGCTGTAATAGTATAGATAAACCTCTCTAAATCTCCCTTCCAAAATTTAAACAGCACGAGTCTACGAACCTATTCCAAACAATTACCCTTTAATCATCAGTAAAGTTTTTTTCAGCTAGTGAACCTTTTGACTATAATCGATTATTAAAATTGTAGGATTTATAATTCTAAATAAATATTGCAAAAAGGTCTGGTAAGACATTCAACATAAATTCAACAGACACTGTCATATGGAAGTCTTCTAATAGCATGTCATGGCCGGAGTGACTTGTTGGCAAGTGATCGCTAAAAAAATCTGAGTACCCCAAAAAACAAGCATAACACAAGCTATTAAGTCAATTTAACATAAACTTACAGAACAAATTGACCCCCCATGAAAATGTATTTAGAAGAAGAATTGAAAATAAGATGATTTTCTATGCATAATAACTAGTAAATGTTGGAATTTTCAGCCATCTTGCTCATTGGTCTAACTGCACACGTTATTTTATCATGACCAGCCATCCAGCTAAACTAGCATGAAAAGTGAAAAAATGTTGCCGTGACAGTTTTGGCAGACGGTTTCTAAAAAAAATGGAGGTGCGGTTGCCAGAGTGGGCTTATAGGATTTGTGTTTCGACCGAGGCTACCGACTTTCATTTCACACGGATACCATTGTGGAAGGCATGATACCATCCCTCCACGATAGGTGAATAGTACGGCAATTAGAGCCTATTGGCTTAGTCTGTCTTAGGTGTGGGATTTGCAATTCTATCCTTTGAAACCTCTGTGCAACTTAAATCAAAATGCAGGCCTATCCTCCACGACAGGAGCAATAACTGTGTCATACAAATAAAATGATGAACCTTAAAACTTCAAAGTTCTTAAATTCTCTCAAATGTGGATGCTTCCAACGCATTCCTGAATCTAGCATAGAACTACATTGAGAGAGGAAGATTGCATAGCACCAAATGCCCAAGATTAAAATGCCAGTATATCATAATAAAAACGATCATCCAAAATGCTACACGGACACCTTTGTTTAGATGGCCATTTGCCGAAAAGTGTGAGAGGCACGAAATGTTTGCATTCACTGGTTATATATCCTTGTAAATATTTATCCGAAATTACATATATATATATATATATATATATATATATATAACTCGATTATTTTCATTTGAAACTGTATTTGAGTGGAATATGGACTAGGCAGCTAAAATAAAAGGAACTATCAGGGAAATTGGCTGCTGCAGAAACCGAACCTGCGCCTGATAAAACGTAGTCTTAACGTGACACCGCTGTCAGCGTCCAGATGATGAGTCAGAGGCCAAAATAACTACCTAATACTCATCTCCTTTCTTGTTCATTCACTGTCAGCACAGCGTCATATCAGGAGGTTCTCTTGTTTGATGCAGGTTTGATAACACTAGCAGCCCATTCCTTTAATTGTTTATTCTATTCACACTGCTTTGGCCAACTGGCATATTCAATGCGTAGAAATGTCACTTCAAATAGAATTCCAAATATCACAAAAAGCATCTATAATACTATATATACGTTTTATGTTTGTATAGTGGATGTGAAGTGGTCCGACAGAATGTTGATGAAAGTGACAATCGGGAGGTAAAGACAAAAACTTAAGAGAAATCAGGTACTACATGCCAATCTTTTTTATTCTGTGGGCATGCTTTGATGCATTTCGACGGGTGTTAGTTATGTTTTTAAGAGAAAAATTTTCAGCAGTTCACAGAAAACTTTGCTGTTTACATGCTTGTGGTCGAAGAAAGAAATGAGTATTTTTCTGTGATTTTGAGCTGGAAGGAAGGTGCTTGTACCTCTGTAGGTGAGAGTCAAGTTTGGTTTGAAATTAGAAGGGCCAGTCAGGGGCGGGGTCAGATGGCCTTTGTTTCCAGTCTCTGTGAGTGTTGACCTTGCCTTAGATAACAACGGTTAGTGAGAGAAGAGAGTCGGGACAAAAATGGTCAGTTCTCAGGAAAATGAAGGGGTATTATTAAATGGAGAGATGGTGTGTAGCATTTAATGGATAGGTGTCGGTGGGTCATGATACGTGGGACAGGGTGGAAATAGTGTGCTGCTTTCCATTTAATCAATTTGATTAATGGTGGGGGAGACTTCATTTTTCTTTTCTTAAAGGGGTGGTATATGTGTACTTGTATCATTTCTTATATCTGAACAATAGCGAAAAAGACAGAATCAGGAGTAAAAAATATATGGAGACCTTATTTGTCAATTAATAATTTCAGAAAATAATCAAGTATAACGATGTACATGCTTCGGGAAGGGTTCCCATCTTCATTAGCATGTGTGTACCTCTCAGTGGTTAAAAGGTTTCCGTACAGAACAAATTTAGCTTCAGATGTTTTGGGAAGCAAAAATGGGAATCAAAGAAGAGTATTCTTTTTCAGTCATGATTATGGGTTATGACTGTGTTCTATCTGAGGTGAAGTCTGCGTTGTTATGTTCATGATATCATTGTAACAGCAATAGTGGGTCTTAGAGGGGCCATTGGTTGTCATGGATACAAAGGAGATGAGTTGTAGTTTAGAATCAGACTGTGAGGGGTGCTTGGAGGGTTGGAGATGGTCCACATTGAGGAATAATAGGGTCGTTGTTGTGTATGATCGAATATCTTAAAGGAGATTTGTGTTCTGTATCCTTAATGGTCATTGTGAAAAGTCTGGTGGCTTTGACTTGCACAAATGAGATACTATACAAAGGTTCGTATAGGTAGGGGTCTGTGTGACAATGTAGAGTTCCCGATAAAGGATATAAATGAGAGGAGTAGGGTGTGGATATGGGTTGTTACTGGTGAGAGGATTATGATGCTAGAGATCGGTGCAGTAGGGTCATTAGGTTTAGTATTAAGTCTGTTAGGGGAAAGAATTTCAAGTTTGTTAATTTACATGTCTTGATGTCGTTCTAGAATTTTTGTAATGTTTGTAGGAGTATTTTTGCTAGTTTCCAATGATTGTGAATCTAGCGTCTGTGACAAATCGCGTCAAGGATGCAGAAATGTAGTTCTCCTGGGAGTAGATTTGGATGATTGCATGATTTGATTCTATGTCTATAGTTATCAAGTCTAATGTTGGACTTGCCTACGTATTGTAATATGCATCAATTACACTCTGGGAGGCACATAATATTTTGGCTACCATAATTAGAATTATGGCAAATATGGCAAGTCTTGGTAGTAGTAGGGCTAGTGAAGGTGTTGGTGTGCTTAAGGTGGTTGCAGCATCGATTATTTCTTTTGTTACAGAGTTGGAAGAATTTAATGGTGTTAGGGACGCTTTTGCATGAGACTTGATTGTTTATTTTAATGTTACTGCTAATCATGTCTTTGATGTTTTGAGGTCCGCAGTAGGTGATGATACATGGTTCTAGGAATATATCTTTGAGTTCTATTTTGAGTGTAAGTATTTCCCATCTCTTATTGATTATATGTGATGAGGTTGAATATGAATGATAGAAATAAAAAGATACTGAAGTCTTTTCAGGAGAAGAGTTTATCGTTTCAAATTGTGGGTATGAAATAGTTTCATCAGTGAAATTTTACCTTTAAGTCGAACAGTCCTTGTTTACGGACAGATAACTAAGAAAGCCACATTTCATTAGATCAGATGTGTGCATAAATGTATGTGTGTGTGTGTGTGCTTGCATATATACGAGTATTTGTAGAGGAATATGATTGGATTTGTGCATTCAAATGGAGATATCGAATTACAGTAGCCCCCCAAATAGGCTGCCCGACCAACCATTCGAGAGGGCTACAAATTCTTCTCATTTTGCTCGTTTGTGTGTGTGTGACCAGGTGCTCCTTTTCATATTTTGGGGGCTACAACTCGGAAAGTTTGCACAGGTACACCATTAGGCAACATCTAAAAACATTTTTGGTTTTGGGTTGGGAGGTGAAAAAAGTAATTTTCTCGTGCTGATATTTTTTTAGATAATTTTAGATGAGATATGTGTCTATATTAGATGAAATTAAATCATTTCTAGATAAATTCAGATCTTTTTTTTGGATACTTACTTCTGGTACACCCACAAGCTACGATGATTCATTTATACAAGATACGGATATTGCACAACCGTAGCCAACAAAGGTGAAGGGGCTTTGTTATATGTACTTGTGTTTTCGTGATTCGTGTCTACAGACTTGGTATCAGAACTTGATTGAACCTGTCTTTAAAAATTCATAATTTTCTTTTCTATTTTTGGGAATCTTGTTTTTTTATCTAGATTTTGGAGAATCTAGATGTTTCTAGACGTTCCTTCCTATATTTTTCCCAGTGGACATAGAATTTATTCAGACCTTATTTATTCTTCAACGGAATTTCATTACATGAACTTTGACGTTACATCTCTTCAATTATTGACTGTGATATTGATTTCAACATATTTTCAAAACATATATACCTGTGTGTGTGTGTGTGTGTATGTGTGTGTGTGTGTGTGTGTGTGTGTGTGTGTGTGTGTCTTTAGGGTGGCCATGTTTAACT
>OY735219.1:51696971-51741971 GCA_963457665.1 Thysanoteuthis rhombus | reverse complement strand
GATAGGATACATCGAACAGGATCTATAAGATTCTTGAATCCCAAGAAGATATGAGAATGAAATGCCTTAAAACGCTTCAACTGCTGCGTTAACATCAAACTAAACGACATAAATTATTATTATTATTATCATTATTATTTTTATTATTATTATTATTACTATTATTATCAATAATAATAATAATAATAATAATAAATAGATAAACAAATGTCAGTGTAAACAACTTTAGATACACGGAAACCTTTCACAGATATTCTACCCTAACTACGATATCTAAATGTATAAAATAAAATATGAAAAATCACACTAAGTCATCTTCACCTACACTTTAATCTTTGCCAACGAACACATCTGAGTGATCTTAGGTCCAACAGATATTACCATGGCCCCTTTAGGTTCCAGGAAGTTTTGCCAAGGTTTTCTCAAACATTTCAGCGTTTATTAACACCGTTAAGACCTTAGATTTTACATTTTCCCTGATATTTTCATCTGTCCAAGACACATACAATCCTTCCATTCCTCCTACGGCTTCAGTATATTCACCTTAGATTTACCTTTATTCCCTTACTGCAAGATCCAAGCTGAACAGAGATAGGTTTCCATGGTTACCTACTACGTAGACCCACCTGATTCTCAGGAAGCAATAGTCAGTTGATCGCCAGAATTAAAGATACAAAGAAATGGTAACACATACCCCGACCATTTACAACAGGATGGCACTGATAAAGGAATAATGAACGTTTCCCTACCAGTACCGTCTAACAATGTGGACTTAAAATCACCAACGATGGAGCTGAGCTCCGAAACATATCTGGATATCACGAAATTATGAAAAAGATTCTTGTTCTTTCTTGACTTGAATTGCACACACACACACACACACACACGTATATATATATATATATATATATATATATATATATATATATATATATATATATGTATGTATATTTTTGTCATGTGATGCTAATAAAATATTTGAGTTCAGGTCTCACGCAAACCATTTTTTAATCTCTTCAATGTTATTTGACGGTTAAGTCTTATAATTTTATTATGTAATTCTGAGTTCTTGTTGCATGTAATTCAGTTTATTCGTATATGCATTTATAATTTTCATCTCTATTATGGGGTCAGTTGTTTTACCATTGCTCTGTTTTGGGAGTATAACAAAAAACAGGACAGTTTTCTTGGAATGGCACTCCCTGTCATATCCATCAATATCTCCATGAATATAACCGCATAATTTTAATTTGTTTTGAAGGAAAAAAGGGTTTTATCATTGTTCCGCTAGTGAATGCAGTGAATAAAATTATTTTATACGTATTTATTTTTGTGTGTGTCACGAATAAACTCAGGTTGAATTTGAAACATGATTCCCATTTATGTTTTTGCTTATTCAATAACATTTTGATTCTGAATTTATATTCCATGAATATACCTATTCCCTAATTCTAATTTGTTTGGAATTAAAGAATATTTCCCTGCTACTCTTCTTTTGGCCTGGTTGTATGTTCAAACATCCTCAAACTGAGAACCATGCAACCTGCACATGAAAGAATTATGCTGGGCCTTACATGGAGAAACCACAAGATAGCAAAGTACATCCAAAAGAAGTCAGGAGTCAGTGACATCATAGAATCAATTTTTAGAAAGCTCAAATGGCAGTTGGCTGGCCATGTTGCAAGAATGGCGGACAACCGATGGACATCACGACTCACGACATGGATCCCCAAAGATCACACGCACAACCGAGGCCGGCAGAATATTAGATGGAGAGACGAGCAAGACAAATTCAGAAAGTACTGGCTCCGCGACGCCCATGATAGAGAAGTGTGACGAATACTGGGGAAGGTCTATGTCCAAAGAAAGATGTTAAAAGACTAATGATGATGATGATGATGATGATGATGATGAAACATACATAAGATACTTGTCATAAATATTAGAACAAACATTCGTCAAATTGCTTGGTTTTAACGGCTGAAAACAGGAACAGCAATCGAGAAAAACTTAATTTTTGTTGCCATCAACGTAAGAAGACAAGCATCTAGTTACGTTTTGCGGTTGTGAATGCTGCATTTCTGAAAAATGTTTTCTTAAGAGAATTAAATTGCTAAATAAAAAAAGTGGTCAAATATTGTCGTCATGTTGTGCACTTTGCTCAAAATCATTAATGCACTTTGCTATCTCAGGCGATAAAAACAGATTATGGGCGTGTTCAAATACTTATGAGCAGTTGATATAAATGATAGTTTTTAATTCAAAGCTGTTGGTAGAGTAAATAAACTTTTACGCCTTAATTATTCCCGTTAAAAAGGAGTGAATCTGAAAGATTCCGTTATTTTAAATGGGGTTTAGGAGATATAGCTATTAGCCAAAAGGAAATTTCATGTTACTGTTATTAACGGACAGTGAAACAAAGAACCAACCTGGATAAGTTGCACTGTTCATTATATATATATATACGTATACATATGTGTGTGTGTGTGTGTATGTCAGTGTATTTAAGAAATGGAAATATTTGGTACTATAAAATGAATACAATCTAATAAAATGCGTTGTATTAAATGGAAACTAATCTCAATTGATTTCCTTTCATTACACTCACCATAAACAATATAAATAGAATGAGCAATTGATGAAAATAGGACTGCTACAGGGATCGAACCTACGACTGATACGGTAGTCGTTTCAACACAGCAATGCTCTAACCATTGAGCTGAACCTCCACCGTTAATGCAATTTTCTGAAATTGTTTTTTTTATGTACGTTGTTTAGGATGAGTGATACATTAACCGTGAAATGACAGTTGATCATTTCCAGTAAGTTTTTATGAAATATAGCCCATTTTATAAAGCATATAATGCTCTTCCATAGGAATAGAGCACTCGGGTGGATGAGGAGTTTCTGCAGAAATGAATATATAGCTTAAATTCAGCCTTACTGACCACCCAGTTCCGAGTCCAAAGGTAGAATATCGGCCTCCGGGTCCGATGTAAGGGCTTCAATTCTGCCTCGCGGTACTGGATGGGATAAAAGTCTATAGCCACACAAGAGATGTAATACATCGAAACAGCTGTCTGTTGATGACACAATATATATATATATATATATATATATATATATATATATATATATATGAATACTGTCACTAGGAAGTGCATTCAGTAGTGGCTTAAATGTGAAACATTGATAAATATGAACAGACCAAGGAAGACAGAAGAAAAGAAACAAAGAAAAGGAGAAATTGGAAAAAAAGAGAGAGAGAAAGGGAGAAAAAGCAAAGAAAGGTTATTGAAAAAAAGAAAAAATGGAATAAAGTAAAAAAAGGAATAAAGAAAGAAAAAGTTGTTGGGGGAAGGGAACATACAAATAAAGAAAAATGAATAAAGGAAGAAAGAAAGAAAGAATGGATGAAGAAATAAAAAAGATGAGTTATTGGAAAAAAGAAGCAAAGAAAATGAATTAAAAAGGAGAGAAAGAATACGTTATTGGAAGAAAGGAAGGGAAAATGTATAAAAAAAGAAAGAAAGAAAAGTGAATAACAAAAGAAAAAAAGAAAGGGAGACAGATAAGTAATCAAAAAACTAATTAAATGATAAATTACTCCAGATGTGAAGGAAGATAATGACCTTCTATTCGACAGACTGTAAAATCCAAGACTTTCGGGATTTACTGACAGGTTATGGCCAGAAAGTGTCCATGTTTATTTCCTCTTTTATTTTGGAAAATTGTTTCATAGACAAATGTTTTGCGTCTTGTATCATCATTTATTTAGGGTCCCTGGGACTAGTTCGGCATAAGGGCTAATTGAATCACTTGCTCTAATTTTTGTTTCCAGCACTTGATGGTGCTACTGTCAACCTCATTTTGAACAGAAAATTTCGGCCATTTTACTTCCAAGTTCGATTCGAATGTGTTGTAAGCATGAAAGGCTTTGCATGAAATTTTTTGCTTCTTGGAAAGTAACTTTTTCACTCTGACAAACGAGTACCTAGTCAATGCTGTTTTGTGTTGTCGGTGATAGCGTAGTCTATGCTTATGAGAACTGGCAATAAACTATATATCAAGGAGCTTCAGTGAGAGCTCCATCTTGAAATAGAATGTAAAGAAAACCATGTGTGTATGGCTTGTTGGCAAATTGTAAGCTGAGCCACTGGGTACGCCTTAATTGTATGCAATTGAGACAATGGAATAACAACATGCCTACAAAATGGAAAAATAAAAGAACAGGTCATTGACACCGTCTTTCTCGTCTTGAAACTCTTTTTCCATCCCTCATCTTATTAAAATGCATCATTGAGGTCCATTCACATATGGTTCCACTTTTTCTATCAGGTGGTCTATATATTCCTAAAAATCTTGCTTTCTTCTCAAATATATTCTCTGTTTAAAACATGATATTTCTCAACTATAACATTATATATTAATCATGTTTGTACAAACTAGCAGAAGAACTAGCTTGCTCAGATTGCGCTAACTATACCCACCGGTTGGGTAGGCCAGTACACTTTTTTTTTCAAATGTTTAAATGATGATAAAATAAACTTGACAAATGTTTCAGATTTTAACGACCAAATCATTTTAACTTTTGGTTATATTTGTGTTCTAATGAATTAATCTTACAGGAAAATGCCATCTGGTTGGAAAATGTACCAACTAGCCGTGGTCATCCCCTGCAAGTAATAATCCGTTGCTTTGCAAGCAGTAAACCCAAATGCTGTGTCAGTACTTATGAGCAGTTATTTATGAAATCTTCAAAAAGAAGAAATCAAGCGAAGAATCACTCTACGTTGGTAAGCTTGTGGTTGAGCAAGTTCAATCTTCAAGAACATGAAAATCCCATTAGCGTTGGAAATACTCCTGATAGTCACCCAGGAAGCTGAAAGCTGGATGCTAATCAGAAGATTGACCTTCGCACTCAATATCACATGGAAAGATCACAAGACAGCACAATATATTAGAGAGAAAATAGGAGTCAGAGATATCATAGAATCTATTGAAAACTCAAATGGCAACGGGCTGGCCATGTTTCAATGATGCCAGACAACCGCTGAACATTACAGCTTACGAAATGGAACCCCAGGAATAACATGCGAAAATGTAGCCGACAAAATATGAAATGGCGTGAAGAATTTGGTCAGTTCTCAAAGTATTGGCTCCGCGACGCCCATGATAAAAAAGACTGACGAATCTTGGTGAAGATCTTTGTTCAACGACGGTTGCTAAAGGGCTGATGATCATCATAATTGCTTCCCCCAAGGCTAGAGAGCCCGGTCTGAATTTTTTTTTTTTCTATTTTTTTTTTTTACCCCCGACTGCGTAGAGTAGAGAATGATTCATGTCTTTCCCAAGAAAATAAGTTTGAAGTGAAACAGACTGGATGAGGCTCTTCAATTCCATTCTGGGTTTGTGACTGTTACGCCGCTCACTCAACTAAATTTAATGGTAAATATAGTGTTCATACTGTTATCTTGTCATTTGTTTGGACATCCATTATGTGGGCAAACTCCGGTTCAAATTTAGAGTTGACTTTGTTTTTCTATACAAGAACAAGAATAATCTTCATCAAATTTACGGTGGGAAAAATTGACATTCACCTATTGGGATTTGAAACCCCAGCGACTGATTGGTAGTCGTGTCTCGTATCAACGGAGCTAAATTGACAAAAGAAATATTACAAAGTTTATATATAATTCTTTTGGATAAATACATCCATAGTATTAACATTTTGCTTACCGGGATTCAAGATAACGAACAAATGATTTGTAGCCGGCTCGCTCACCGACTGAACAAAACTGACGAGTCTTATATATCTACGAAAATTTATCTCACAAATAAGTAATAATTCATTCTAATAGATAGACACATTTGTGCTGAAAGAATATTTTTCAATATTGAATTCATATGCAAGGGAAAGTTGCAATAATCATCTTCAGTTGAAATAGAAGTTGGATTTGAGTTTGCCCCTGCACTACCCAGGCTTGTTTTCATTTTTTCTATCAAAATCTTTTTCTTTTTCTCCGTATCTGAAGCGAAAATCCGACTTTTGTCTTTTCTGCTTTTGTGTTCCATGTTTAAGGCAACCTTTAGTTTTTAGCACATTTCTTTCACCATGAACGAATAATGCAAAAAAAAAGTTGGGGGAAGAAAACCTGCCTTATCATTATCATCGAAAGGTTTTCTGGATCTTGTTTTAAAATAAATAACATTAGCTTTTTGGACACAGCCCTTCCCAAGGTGCTACATGACTTTTTTTCAGATGAGAGACTCCAAATAAAATAAGCGATTAATCCCTTAAAAGGAGATTAACGGTTTGGATTAGGGTCGGAGACCAGAAATTCATGATCTTTCGAAAATATCTTGGATTATCGTTCCGGAACGTCGAGGTGTGATCTAGAGGGGAAGGGTGGGAAGAGGGTAGATGAGCTGGGAGAGGAAGGAAGGGAGGGAAGGATATAATGGGGGGATGGGCGAAAGAGAATAGGAAAGATCAAAATGTGCGAAAGAAAGGAGTAAAGATGGAGGATCAGAAGGTCTTTTTTCATTAGGAGGATGCAGAAAAGTGCTGATCAAGAAGAAAGATGAAAAGAGAAAGGAAAAAAAGAATTGGATACAATGAAAGAGTTTAGAAAGAAAAAATGAATGAAAGAAGGAAAGTGATAAAATTAGGGAGAAAAGAATGAAAGACATAAAGACATAACAGAAAGAAATAAGATTTGGGGGAAAAAAAAGGAAGAAATAAAAGAAATTTCAGGAAGGAAAAAAGAAATTAAGGAAGGAAGAAAGAGTTGGGGAAACATGGAAGAAGAAAGGTGGAAAGGCAAATAAAAGAAGAAAAAAGGAGGAAAAACAAATACGAAGAAAGAGAGAAAGGAGGTATATTCAATAAAATAAATGAAAAGAATTGGAAAGAAGGAATGAACAAGAGAGGGAATGTGATAGGGTTTTTAAAAATGAACAAACTGACATAGGAAAAAAGATTTGGAGAAGAAATAAAAGGAGATGAGAGGACAGGGAAAACAAGGGAAAGGGGAGAAAGAAAGAAAGAAAGAAAGAGTTAAAGAAAGAAAGAAAGAAAGAGAGAGAGAAAGAAACAAACAAAGAAACAAAGAAAGAAATGAAGAGTGAAAGAAAGAAAGAAAGAAAGGAAGAAAGAAAGAAAGAAAGAAAGAAAGGAAAGAAGGAAGAATGAAAGAAAGAAGGAAGAAAGAAGAAAGAAAGAAGGAAGAAAGAAGAAAGAAAGAAGGAAGAAAGAAAGAAGAAAGAAAGAAAGAGAGAAAGATAGAGAAAAAAGGTGTTTTTATCTTTTTTGAATAAAAATCAAGGCTGCAAAAATAGATAGAAATAAAGGAAGAAAGTGATTGGACGAGAAAGAAAACATTTTCAGAGTGATATATATATAAATACATATATATAAATATACATATATATATATATACATATATATATATATATATATATATATATATATATATATAGAGAGAGAGAGAGAGAGAGAGAGAGAGAGATAGATAGATAGATAGATAGATAGATAGATAGATAGATAGATAGATAGAGAGAGAGAGAAAGAGAGAGAAAGATAGATAGATAGATAGATGAATAGATAGATAGATAGATAAATAGATAGATAGAAATATACTCACACGTACAAATATACGTATTTACCTATGAATGTATGTATGCATGCATGCAATATAAGTAGGGATGGATGGATGGGCATATAGATGAATATAAAGAACAAACTAATATCTTTCCATATGTATGTATGTATGTGTGTAATTATAGATATCTTGATGGACGAAAACAATATTATATTCCTCTACATTAACGGATACCTCCCAATAGATAGATAGATAGATAGATGGATAGATAGATAGATAGATAGATAGAAAAGAAATTGATATTTCTTCATATCAATACACACACCCACACTCATTTCTATGTATGTATGTATGTATGTATGTATGTATGTATGTATGTATGTATGTATGTATGTATATATATAAAGACAGATAGATATATATTTATTCATTTCTGCAAATATCCACACACACATACTGAGATGTAAATGAATGTATATATGTATTCCTGAAGTCTACCACAAGCACCGGCAGACAATTCATATTAACGAGGGCAGGTGACGCTGAATGTCAAACCCCAGAAACAAGATTCATTTTAATCACCTGACTCCCAGTTTTTCTTCACCTAACCTTTTCTCGATCAAGACTGGGAAAATGTTTAGCTAAAGCCACGACAGGTGCGCCAACGTACAGGGCCACGTATAGCTTATTAATAATGGCATTATTTTTTTACTTTTTCCTTTTTATGCCCGGCCTGTAAGAATGTTTACGTTAAAGTGTTCGTGTAGGAGGCTATACAACGGCTTTTGCTATAAATGATATATATATATATAAATAAATAAATAAGATATGTCTCATATTGTTGGATTAACCATAATCCATACTAATATTTATTCATACATACTCACACATACACAAATATATATAAATACATATATATACATATATATATATATATATATATATATATATATATATATATATATACATATATATATATATATATACATATGTATATATATATACATATATATATATATATATATATATACATATATATATATATATACATATATATGCACACACACACACACACACATATATATATATAGATAGTGAAAATCTTTAGACAACAGGATTTGGTAAATAGATGTTTATTCACAGATGATTCGTAGGAGTAACCCTATATCTCCAGCGAGCTAAGAAATAAATGAAGGGATAAACACTCTCTAGTGGAGTTATGCTAGTTGTAAGAAGGTGGGATGAGGCTGTTTTGTGTTGAAAGTCGTTATATCTATATCTATATATAAATATCTATATCTACATATATATATATGTATATAAACATATGATATATATATATATGTGTGTTTGTGTGTGTATGTATGTATATATGCATCAGTGTGTGTGTATGATATGTAATAATCTGCTTATATGTGCATGCATGTATACATATGCAAACACATACACATACACATTAACTTATGTATATATATATAGAGAGAGAGAGGGGGGGAGAAAAGTGGGGTTTATGTGTTTGTGTATGAGAGAGAATTAAAGTATGGGGCTCTGTAGATTTGTTACAACAGATACATTGAGACTACGCACACACACGCAAATACACACACACAAACACGCACACACACACATATATATATACATATATATATATATATATATACATATATATATATATATATATATATATATATATATATATATATATACGTTTTTAAGGTAAACTACGTAAGTAAACCCTGTTCCAAAACAAATAAATGATGTGTAGCATAAAATAACATCCGTATACAATACATTATGATAATACTCCAAATGATATAACATCCATATACAATACACGGTGATAATACCGTATATAGAATAACATCTGTATACAATACATTATGATATTACTCTCTGTAAAATATCATCCATATAAAATACACTATGATAATATCCTATATAAAATAACATCCATATACAATACATTATGATAATACCCTATATAAGATAAGAAACTAAATGTATGACATAAGCTATACATTAAAATCATAACTGAAAGGGAGGTGGTGTTTGATCAGTGCTACTGGGGTGCCACGCTAATATAACTATTTTGTTTTTATAATACCCGAAACCGTTGCATGGTAACCAATTGATGATACCAACAAGAGAAAATTTACACATAGTGCCATAATAACAAAGTCTATGTGAAAAAAAAGTGAAAAAAACACTGAAGAAAATCACATAAATTGCATTGACAGATGTTGCAAAATGAGTGCCTGAAATGACATTAAAAAAACGGGAAAAGGTTTTTTAATGTTTAGTGTTTAAATCTGTAAAGCTTTCTAGACTATATATATATATATATATATATATATATAGAGAGAGAGAGAGAGAGAGAGAAGGAGAGAGAGAGAGGGGGGGAAAGAGGTTTATGGCTAAATATGTCCAGACTGTGAGAGATACAATATTATTGACGAAGAGCCCGTAGCCTTAAAGAATGGTTAGCAAGCTAAGTTTGGTCAACAGACGCTCGTCTACTGTCTAACAATTGTGGCCCTTTGACAGATTCGGCAAAATTTAGAAAATATTAATGCTGATTTCACCTCATTATTTCGGAGCCTCTGTGATAATTGAGATGGTTTCCAATATTGAAACTCACCTAAATGTAAGGATATTGATTGCTGATTCTCAATGCAGACAGTTTTTTTTCCATTTTTGGAAGACCGGCGCAACATAATATTCCGACTGTCTTTTCATCCTTGTACGAAACAAACTTTATTTTGGTCCCTTATCTGTATGCTTCAAGACATTTATGTATGCAGTGATTTTTGTGTACCTCCGTGTATCTTTAAATTCATGTACACTAATCAGGAAGCACCCAGAGAGCGAATACTACTGCCAATGCTATGCACTATAGATATTAAGATATATATATCTATATATCTATATATCTATATATATATATATATATATATATATATATATATATATATATATATAGATAGATAGATAGATAGATAGATAGATAGATAGATAGATAGATATTAAGTCTGGATGAAATTCAGTGTAATATATAGCTACAATGCAAGAAAGGTAATTGAAAAATGATTCCTGGATCCGCCCCAAAATATAATGAACCCTCCCTTAGCCCATAGCCGATTCTCACTCAAAATCACATTGAATTTCATCTAGAACTTCTCGAGATACTGTAGACATATAGACAGGATAAAAGGAAGGTAACTGTAAAAGGAATCGTTGATCTGCTGCATAATGTAATCAACATTTCTTTAACCTAAGATCGATCCATTCACGAAGTTTCATCGAAATTCGTTGAGGACTTTTGGAGTTATCGTGTGAACATTTAGTTTCGGGTGAGCCATTATTAAAGCTTTGCAATGGCGTCAAGAGACACTGATTGGGTAGGAAATAAAATGGTTTTGTTTGGTGTTTGTAATAAAAGAAGGTAAAAGGTGAAGAGGAGACGCCTTGTTGACGTTAAGTAATGGATGATGAGGAAATGCAGTAAGGAAGATTGGTGAAGGAACGGAGAAAATGTTTTGGAAAAGCAGACAGTGTTTAGGAGAACCGCAATTCAAAATGGCTGTGTTGATGAACTGAGTATGATGACGATAATGATGATGATAATGATGATGATAATGACAGCAAACAGGAAGAGGTAGAGGAAGAGGGAGAGTGTTAAGGAAGAGTGAGAGAGATAGATAGATAGATAGATAGATAGATAGATAGATAGATAGAAACACCTGTTTGAATGAACCACAATGGTAATGATGGAGAGGAGGAGTTGGAGGAAGTATTGTAAGAAAGAACAATACATATATATATATAGAGAGAGAGAGAGGGAGGGGTGCAAGGAGAGAAGAAGAGAGAGAGAGAGAAATATACGGGCCATAATAGATGAATAGATTGATGAATAGTTATGAACACAACGAGATAGATAGATAGATGGATAGATAGATAGATTGATCGATCGATATATGGATAGATATGAACGGACTGGGATGGATAGATAGGTAGATTGATAGATAGAAATGAACAGATCAAAATTGAGAGATAGACAGATCGATAGATAGATAGATAGATAGATATGAAGGGACCGAGATAGACAGGGTTTTGTGAATGAACCACGCTGTTGATGGTGGTGGTAATGTTAATAAAGTTAAGGTTAGTGTAATGGGGATGCTGCGGTCGCTCTCCCGCTTTCTTCCCTCTCGCCCTAACCCTAACCCTAAATCTAGTCCCATTCCCTTTCCCCGGACGCCATCTTTCCCCATTCCGACTTTTTCCCTTCCATCAACGCGTTAAACATTGAATCGGGTTACTGTTTGGCGCCAACTGGGTGATAACGCGCCTCCCCGACCTGGCTATCTCCTTGTTTCTTTTCCGCTTATATCACTGGCCGTTGCAGAGAGAGAATATATTATGGGCGGCGTTGAGTCGAGGTCTCATACAGAGAAGAGAAGGGTCGATGTGAGAGGAGACGGTCCCGGAGTCGACTCTTCTGTCTCCGACAGACGCACATCATTAGTGTCAGAAATTCTAGAGAAATATTTTCTCGACGACTTTGAACTATTTCTGGAAAAGACCTCTTTATGAATGGAAAATGAATATTTCGGTAATGTTCAGTGGTTGCTATAAATTACTCGCCTATTATGCACACACTTGAAACTATCTCCCTATCTTTCTCTTCATTTGTTCTTTCTCTCCAAAGACATCTCTCTTTCTCCATCTATCTAGACATCGATCGATCATAGACACACTTCTCTATCCCTCTCTCTCTCATAATATTTATATATATATACATATATATATATATATATATATATATATATATATATATATATATATATGGGTGTGTGTGTGTGTATGCATAAGAAATTCAATGCTTTGCAGTGACTCTGAGATGGCTCTTATTGCCATAAGACTCAAAGTCACCGCGAATCACTGAATCTTCTATATACACCTATTTACCTATCCTCTACCCCCGATACCGAGCACTCTCTATCCATGTACCATTCAACTCTCAAAATAATAATAATAATAATAACGATATATATATATATGTTCATGGACTTTGTTGATAGAATGATTCCTTAGTTTAGTGTCTTTTCGTGTTCATGCTTATTCTTGGGGGAAAAAAACTCGACATTTTCAATGATTGCCACCCGACCATCATACCCGACCACACCTGACAGAAGAAACCGATCCATTGATCTATCCATATTTTCCAATTTTTCTAATTGATCAACCCCCACACGGCATACGACAAGACGTTGGTTTGGATGACTAACCAGACCTATCTTTGTCTGTTCATATTTATCATTATTTATATATATATAATAATGATTAAATTATTGAGTCATCTACAGACAGCTGTTTCGTTGGATTACAACTCTCCAGTGTGGCAATAGACTATCGATTATCCCATCCAGTACCACGGGATGAGATCGAAACCCTCGCTGAGTTTGGCATTTTACCTTTGCCTTACGCAGAACAGGACGGTCAGTGAGGCTGAATTTAAGCGATATATTTATTTACGCATAATTCCCCATCCACCAGAGTACTTTATTCCAGAGTTGGAGCATATTGATAATGACATAATATTTTTACATTTTTCATTTGTAAAAGATGATATATGGTTGACTAATCAAAGTTTAAATGACGTTTTAGATATTCCGATATAATATTTAACTTCTAAGGGTTTTTCCTGGGTTGATATTTCTGCTTGGTATACCGTATTTGATATACTATATATACATATACATATATGTATGTGTGTGTGTACGTGTTTTATGTATCTATCCTGATATATTCAACACGAGTGGGCAAACATGTGCAAATACCTAAATGTAAGAAAAAATGTATCGGTATCTCTCAATCGAAAAAGTAATTGTTTGATCAACTGAAAATTTAACCAATTCTTCTCCACTCAATGGTCCAGTCTTCCAGAGAATCCATAAAACTCTTCCGATTCCGTTGTTCAAGGTAAATAATGGGCCACAGAATATCCGAATGGTTTATGTATGTGCCTATAATTGTTTTGAGACTTTATATCAAAACTGAACTGCTCTGGTTGGAGAGTCATTCCACTATTGACTTCAGGTTGAGGAAAATAATCTCAACAATCCAAGTCATTCATAACTGTTTTATATAAAAAGCTTATATATATATATATATATATATATATATATATATATATATATATATATATATATATATGTGTGTGTGTGTGTGTGTGTTTATGTATGTATATGTATATATATATATATATATGTATATATATATATATATATATGTGTGTGTGTGTGTTATCATTATTATTATAAATGCGTTATATTATTTGAAACCGTATTTGAAATTATCTCCGTTAATAGAATCATGAATGAATCATTTGGCCTAGACAGCGTAAATAAATAAACAATCAATCAAAGAAAATGGGGTTTGACCGATTAGGTAGCTGCTTGAACGTAGAGTTGCTCTTATCATTGAGCTAAATAGCTGCAGGCAATGCAAAGCCCCAAATAATTGCTTCAACTCAATTTTCTCGTTTTATTTATTCACTGTGTATGTATGTTCTTTTTGTTTTCTCAGTGCTGACAATCGTATCGTTAAGAATTAGATATATAAGCCAAGAGAAATAATTATAAATGCCTTATAGCATAAATAGATTATCAAATAGACTTTCAAAGTAATACAACGCGTTTATAATTATTTCTGGTGGATTATATATCTATTTGTTAATGATAATGATTATATACATATAATGAAATAAAGGATACGGTACATAAACACGTTTATGTTTTTTCTTCGATTTGGGCTTCTTCGGGCACATGATTTAATCTATTTCAAACCCTTATTTAGGATGGGTTTTTTTTTGTTTTTTATTTGTTTTGTTGTTTTTTTTCGGTAGGTGACTATTTTCCTAGGTTGGAGAACCTTACTCTTATTCTATTCATATTTCTTTTTTCTTTTCCTTGTTCATTGTTAGTTCCTGTTTGTTATGTTGCTTGTTCTTTACTGGTCTTTTTTTTATTGAGCACTAATCGGTTAGCCTTTTGGCCCATCTGTTGTCATCTTTTCTCGGCAAGTGTCCTGTCCATATTATTATTTGTTTTCTGATTATTTGTATGATATCCCTCACTTGAGTCTTTCCTCGAACGCATATTGATCTTTTTCTATCTCTTGGAACATCCCTAACATTGCTCTTTCCATTACTCTTCATGCAGTTTTAGTTTATTCCCATTGCTTGTATCATGCATTTATTGTATACTTTCGTTTTATAGAAAGACCAAGCCAGTGAATTAATACGACACATAACGATCGACTCGAAATCATTTGATATGCACACTCACATACACACACACACACACACACATATATATATATATAAATATATATATTTATATATATATATATGTGTGTGTGTGTGTGTGTGTGTGTGATTTATAAATTGAGTTATATTGTATTGAAACTCTCATTCAAGATGATCTTTTGTTATCACACGGTGAATGTATCACTCGAACAAGACAACGTAAATAGAATAAACAATCATCGAAAAAGTCCCATTTTCTATAATTGCTGGAGATTGTTCATTAATCTTTTCAGTTTATTCAATTGTTTATCAATTCACACTGTCTAGGCCAAGTGAAATACTTACGGAGTAATAACGAAGGATCTCATCAAATGATAGTTTCGATAAAATAAAACACGATTTATAAATAATTCCGTCAGATCATTTATAAATCTCTTAATTACATTTATGTATGTTGCCGGTTGCTGAAGAATGCATTAGGCACAAAATGCTGAAATTCACTGGGAATAATAGCTCTATTTACTTACGTTAATTAATGAAAACTGTGATTAAATATCATCAAAAACGGATAAAATTCGTTTTCTATTTCTTTCTTTTTGTATTCTCGCAAATAGAAAATACATTATGAACTATATATATATATATATATATATATATATATATATGTGTGTGTGTGTGTGTGTGTATGTGTCTGTGATTAATATTGACACTGAAAGCGTAAATTTTAGTGCTCTGAGACCTCATTTCACCGCTCTAGATTTGAACGCACTGTTAATCCGTCCTTAGTTGGAAAGAGACGTGTTTCCTGTGTTTCTGTATGCGTCTGTAAGTAAGGGCTGATTATATAATGGCCTTCTGAGTAGAGTGTGTCGAAAGTGCGACTCATGGAAGCTAATATGGCGTATGTCCGTGTGTCTCTCATTAGAGCTTGCCGCCCGAACGAATGCCATGATTTGTGACCAGCCTTCAAACCAGATGTTTACGTTTTGCTCAGCAATAAAACCACATTTGTTTTTTAGTCGACGCTTCAATACATTAACAGCCCATCAGTCAGCCGTCTAAGTGCGTACAGATGTGAATTGTGTAAGATAGGACAACTGGGAATAATTACTTACACATACGCAATTATATATATATATATATATATATATATATATATATATATATATATATATATATATATATATATATATGTATATATATATACTTTACAGAGCTTTACAGCTTCAAATCTTAAAGATGTAAAAGAATTTTTCTCAAAATGCCATTTCAGTCAATTATTTCCAAATATCTGTTAATGCAATTAATGTAGGATTTCCAAAAGGTTTTATGTTTTACACAGAATTAGATATCATAGTGGTATACGTGAATTTCTCTTGTTGGGATCATCAGATGGGGGATTAAAAACGAAACAGTTTTGTATATATATATAGATATAGATATAGATATATATAAGGAGACATATCTATATACCCTGCCTTGAATAAGTACTCACCACCCATTTTGTTGCTTTACAATCTGGAAGCGAAGCAGACTTTTGATGGGTTGTAATCATTTGATGTATATTACCACTGGAAGATGCAAAATATTTCTATTGCGAGACAAACAAAAAAAAAGTGAAATAAAACCTCAACGCAAATGACTATTCCACCTCCACCACAGTCAATACTTTCTAGACCCACATTTTACATCAATTACAGCTATGCGTCTCCTGGGCTATGTCTCTAAAAGCCTGGAACATGTAACCACTGGGATTTTTGCCCATTCTTCAAACGGCACCGGCTTCCAAATGGATTCCGCTGATATTCAGCGACCTTACCATAGATTCTCTATTGCGTTGAGCTTCGGTCTTTGACTTAAGCCATGCCAAAACATTTGAATGTTTCTCTTTGAACCACTCGAGTGTTGTCTTAACAGTATGCTATGGTTCGTTGTCCTGATTAGGGATTAGTCTCAGTTTCAAATTAATGGAAGCCTGAAACAGGTTTTCTTCAAGAATTTCCCTCTATTTAGAGGTATCCATCGTTCCTTCGATTCTAACCAGTTTCCTAGTCCAAAACGATGAAACAAATCCCCGAAGTATATTACACCCATCGACTTGCTTCACTGCGGGGATTGTGATCCCGGTTTGATGAAAATTGTTGGGTTTGCACCAGACATACCGGTTTCCTTGATGCGATTTTAGTCTCATCTAATCAGGGGATCTTCACCTGCGTTTAAGGAGTCTTCCATGTGATGTTAGATACTCAAAACTTTTTTTTTCTCATTTCTTTATGCAATGTTTTTTTTTTCCTCCCCTTCTGCCTAGCTCGATGGAATGCATGGCTTGGAGTGGCCCTGCAAACGAATACTCCAATTTCTGCCGTAGAGCTTTCCAGCTCCTTCGTGATTATCTTCGGTCTCTTTGTTGCCTCACGGATTGATTTTAAGACATAATTTATTTCATAACGAAATAAAGTTGAATATTATTTTATACAGGAAAAAATTAGAAAAATCAATACGGCCAAATTTGACAAATCTGGCCTTTACAAAAAGCATTTTTGAATTTTGAGCTCCTTTGACTTTTTTTGCAGAAGTATTTTTAATAAATACTATTTTTCGTGTGTGTTGAGTGAATTGCGACATTTTATAGACAATCATCCTTATCATTTTCACATTTGACCATTTTTGGACAATTTTGGAAGTATCTGGCCGGAAACGTTTCCAAATATCTAGCAACTTTGCATCCCTTTCCTCGTTGTCTGCGATGTTTTCACGAAATTGGCTACCAATTAAAGAAGACTAAAGTAAAGGAATGAGAAAGAGAGATTTGCTGAGCCCCTCTTCTTCTGCTTCAAACCACCCACTCAGTCAATAAATCATTCTTTCTTAACCTCACTCACTAACTCAAAAACTCTTTTTTCTCCTTTCAGCCACTCACACACTTATTCTTTCTCTCTTTTTAGTTTCTAACAAACAGCGTTTCTGTGACACTATTGAACCTGTATTGTATTCTCCATTGTTATGGCATCAGACTACTACACTTTGCAACCTTTTTATTGTTTTATTACCTCCCTGAAAGTATTTCACATGGACCAATCCATTATAACATTTAGGTTATAAGAGAACTCTGTCTTGACAGACAACCAACGAAACAAACCCACTTATTCACATATATGGCTTTAATTTCTTTATTTTCCGATTATCGTCGTTGTTTCACTCACTACCGTAAATAATTCGGTTTGAGCGAAATTAACTTTCTAAAATTGTGTTTCTTTATTCACATCGTTGGATACAAATATCCATCACTTATTATATTGTCGGCAAAGGAACAATAATATACATATGTAGAAATATGGTATATGCCCGTAGTTTTGAGACAAACAGAACACTTTAACAAAACTGGCCAGCGATCAGAAAAAAGGAAGGAATGAGTTAAGGGTATTATTCCGCTCTCTGTCCGTCGTGAGAGTCTCGTTGGCTTAATCGGTTAGCGCAGACCCAGGCGACGTAGGTGCTCCCAATGTAAAGGGGTGAGGTTTAAAATCCCACCCTGGGCCCATTTCTTCATTTTACAACCATGCCTCACTCTCTACTGTGAATAATTCGGTTAGAGAAAAATGAAGCTCTAAAACTAGCTTTCCTTATCCACATTATCGGATACTAATATCCATCACTAATCACACACACACACAAACATATATATATATATATATATATATAGAGAGAGAGAGAGAGAGAAAGAGGGAGAGAGGGAGGGAGAGAGAGAGATAGATAGATAGATAGATATAGAGAGAGATCAAAAAACAGAATAAATCGACCCCACAGAGCGATAGACGTCGAGTACAAAACATGATTGTGGTTCATTACTGGAATTCCTTTTCATAATTATAATTTTTTTACTCATTTTCTAACTTTTGTGCGTGTGCCCTTGAAGAGTGCTGTCAATTCACACGCACAAAAAGTCCTGTGATCTCCAATTGACTATGAATTCTTCGATAGATTAAGACAGCTGATGATCTTCAAGGCCTAATGTTTACACCTTTGAAGGAGGAAATGTCAATTATTTGTGGGCCAGAGAATGCTTATTTGGCCGCCCTCCTCTGCCGTGTGCAAAGCACGTCCGGAAGTGAGGGACCTGTTTACATTAATATGTTTGTGTCCGTGTTGATCTGAGATGTTTCTTGGTAATCAACGCATCGGACCCCCGAAATGGGTGCTAACACCGTCTGGGGGCGCTTGGAGAGTCAAAGGGGATTCTGCAATGCAAAATATCTGTAGGTGGCGCTGGAAGTCGACGGGTCAGTATTGATCATTTGAAGTCGCGTGAATGGTGAAAGTATTTGAGCTCTAGTGATTTGTAGGGGTCGCTAGGGAGATGATACGATGTTTGGAAGTAAGGCGCAAAGAATGCGAATTTAGTTTTCAATTTATTATTTTCGACCGACTGTTGGCTGGACGCTGATGAAATATATACTCCAAAAAGGCCCCTTGTCCGAAAAAGTTTGGGAAACACTGGACAACACAATAATTATCTACCCCCTGGGATTGCCAAGCAATCAAAGAGATTTCGAAAAATGGTATTTGCATCCCAAATTCATGTTATTTTTGTCAACTTTTATAGATATTTGCTCAGGAGGTGGACACCCAGAGATCATGTAGGAAATTGTGACTGGTTGGCAATAAGATAGTGTGACCAATTAGACAAGTTCGGAAAGTACTGATGCTGTGACGCACACCAGGAGTCTGACGAATCTTGAGGAAGGTCCATGCCCAACGACGGACGCTAGGAGGCTGCTCCTGATGATGTTATATTCAGCTATTTTAGCGAAAGCAGAACCAGTTTAAACATGATAGAGTCTCTGTACTTCAGATGGCTGAGAATGGGTTTTCTAAGCATGAATGGCTGAAGCCGTAGCCAGCGTGAAATCTACCTCAGTCGAAAAGTCTCTGCTACAGAATTTCAGTTCAATCCGACAATATATAAGGCTGCTTCGTTTAAAGAAACCGTGAATGATGCAAAACCTTTGCCGAATGGGTTCCGTTAGATCTCAGCTCTAAAAATAATCTCTCTTACTCTCACTCTATTTCTCTCTATATATATACATATATCTACATAAATTCACTTTTTTATTCCCTCTTATATGTATCTATTTATATATAAGTGTGTTGCTTGGTGTCATTTATCTCAATTCTTTGCTCACCCGCTAAGAACCATTATTTTTCGATTTCTCTAAGTACTGAAAATTGGCCAGTGGTCAACCAGTTTTCCAGTCTGTCTCCCCGATCATCTTCTTTGCCCGACTGACCAATGGCCACAGATTTGCCCGTGCCAAGCGATAATCCCGTCTAGCGAACTGGCACACTTGTGGCTGACATTTCTCTGTTGCACACTCTGCATTGGACCACATTAGAAGAACCACCGTCTATTTCGGGCAGCAGAGCTAAAATTATTCTCAACTAGTCTACTTTTTTACAGCTATCCGGTATACATATTCATTGCACCCATATCTCTCTCCTCTCTCTCTCTCTCTCTCTCTATATATATATATATATATATATATATATACATATGTGTGTGTGTGTGTGCGTGTATGTGTGTACACATATATATAGAGAGAAACAATTTGATAGATATATAGACGGGTAGATTGAGTGCACCTGTTCTGCTGAAGGTTTTACTATTCTCACTATCCATAGTAAGTTCCCTGCTCACAGAACGATCTCTTTATATATATATATATATATATATATATATATATATATATATATATATATATATATATATATGGGGGGTTATCAAATTGGTATATGATCCCACAGAATGATTATAAATTGCACTCTATCATATTGGAACTCTTATTTGAAATGATCTTCCGTTGTTACACGGATAATGTATCACTAGACAACATGAGTAGAATACAGAAATAAAGAATATGAGGCTGCAACCGTATGGGTAGCCACTTTAACGAAGTGATACCCTTACCACTGAGCTAAACAGCTGCCGGTAATGCAAAGGCCAAAATGACTGTTTCTGCTCCAGATTCTCATTTCGCTTATTCACGGTCTATATCTGCTGTATTTGTTTCTTTCAACGCGACAATTATGATATAAAAAATGGATACATGATCCGACAAAACGATTATAAATCATATAAGTATCAATTATATATATCTCAGAATTTTTGAGATGAGGTATTATTATTATTTCCATTAATATTCGGACCATCCTCATCTTTGTTGTTTTTCATACAACGTTTCGGCCGTTGCACTCTACAGCCTTCGTCAGGTAACATCTGGGAGATTTTTGGAAAGTAACGAACCGAACCCTTTATTTATCCGACGGGGGTATATTAACCGTACTACCCTCTTTTAGCGTTACTAGTATTGTTATACTGTCTCACACTAGGATCGAACTTAGTACCATCAGATTACTTAACAGTAATTTGTCTGATGCTGTAACCACTGCGCTATGTGTGGACAACCGGTGCTAATTTTTAGGAGCCTTAAACCTCAGGTGACAGATTTTATTTTTTTTCGATGTTATTGTTTTCTGTCTTTTATCATTAGAGGTTCCCATATGGTATCCATTTCAATGCTAGGATTACTGAGGCAGTTTTGCTTGCCTAGCATATGGGCCAACTCTTTCAATTTACGAATTTTCCAGTGTTCTTCCTGATCAATTATCTCAACCTTGTTCCAGAGGGGTAGGTAGTCTCCTTTTTCTTTCCATACAAGGTCAGCTATACCTGATTTATTGGTTTCACCTTTACTCACCGCTTTTCAGTGTTCTTCCACCTTCAAGGGGCGACATGTTTCACCTGTGTATTCGTGCCCACAGCTGCATGGTATTGAGCATACACAGTTTTTAGTGTTGGATAACTCAGTGGATGGTTTGGTGCGGAAGAGGTAGCTGCGTAGCGTTGATCTGCTTCTGAATAAGGCCCGGATATCATATGGGGCGCAGATCTTCTGGATCTTCTCAGACACATTCTGAAGGTAGGGGACTGTAGGAGACTGTTGTTGGTTTATGATTGTCATCTTCCTCCTCCGTCACTCTTCTTTCAAGAGTAGAGTGCAACGGCCGAAACGTTGTATGAAAAACAACAAAGATGAGGATGGTCTGAATATTAATGGAGATATATATATATGTATGTATATATATATACATACATACATATATATATATATATATATATGTGTGTATATATATACATATATATGTATATATATATATATATATATACATATATATATATATATTTATATATATATTCATATATATATATATATATATATATATATATATATATATATATATATATATATATATAATGGGTTAATCGACAGTTTCTGCTAACATAATTTCAAATGGGTACATCTGCTTCGAGACTCATTGCAATGCCGGAATTCAACTTGGAGAGGGTGTCATCTAAATACGTTTTCGATTATCTATTCCAGCATAGAGTTTTTCCTCCCGACAGAAGTTGCGTGGATCCTCCGATCTTTTCATATGAATAATTGGTTCTTCGTTTCAGCAAGCCTGTCTACCACAACTTCCTAAATTTTCGCTCATGCTTCATACAGAAACTCACAAGTGGATTGAAAAGTATCTCTGGTGCTGAATAAAATTTGTTATTTCATTTTATTTCTCATTTCTTTGTGATTGAAAATCTAGAGACCGTCGTGAAATTTTCCAAAAGAACTTTTATACAATTGCTCGTCTGACATATGTCGTAACTCCTCAGATGTAAAAATGACAATGGTATGTTATTTTATGTGTGTGTTTGTGTATGCTTATGAGTATTTGTGTGAGCATTCATTTTGGGGTTTTTCGTGACTCGTCTATAAATTCAATGATTCAGGATTTAAAAGTTGATTATACAAAAAATAAAAATCAGGCTTTTCATACGGAAATTGACATTTGAGACGTACAAAATGTAATTACTTTGATAGTGTCATTAAAAATCAAGTTAGGTTTAACACCGAGATATATATTTAGTGATTTTTAAAAAATGTTTAGATTTCAAGAAAAAAGTCTGGAAATTTTCGACAGAAATATTTTGGAAAATGAGAGAAATTTACTTTTTGTGTTTTGCAGAAAAGTAATTAGGAAAAGGTAACGTGTCTAAAATATTGAAAAAAAAAATAGGGGGCGCATCGAAACCACATATCTCGGTAAACACCATTGTCAGGGGAGTATTTGTGAATGACCCCCAAATTCAATCCGTTCTTCTATTGTCCACTCTTCAGCAAAATGTCATTAAACCTGAGATTTTGGAGACATCGTGTGGACTATCATTAGCGTGTACACGAATGTAATTGGAAAAAATACGGAGAGAGTGAGAGATAGGTTGACTAAGAGAGAGACAGACAGAGATAGACGGACAGAGAAACTAAGACACAGATGCTAAAAGAGAGAATAAATATAATTACTAACATCTGAAAATAAATGAAACCGATTAGGAACCTCTGGGAACAGCCAACAATATATATATATATATATATATATATATATATATATATATATATATATATATATATATATATATATATTGTCTGTGACGATGGTACTCCTCCGTTTCGCTTTATTTTTTTTTAATGATGTGTTCGATTTATGGTATATATTACAGCTATATATATACATATACACATATATACATATGTGTGTGTGTGTGTGTGTGCGCGTGCGTGTGTATGTGCACGCATGTGAGTGTATCCGTTTGAAATGGATGTATAATCCAGAATGATTATAAATTGTGTTTTATTAAATTGAGACTCAGTGTATTGGTGTAGATTATGGTTGATCCGACAACGAGAGTGAAATGACATTCATCAGAAGGCCATGTTTGTATTTGTATGATTTTTTTTTTCGAAAAGTTTGCCAGAGTTTACTTCATCAAAAAAAATGATAAAGCGAGATCAAATGAAAAAATTCATTTGTATAGAACTAGCCCTCTGGTGTTATCATTTCACTCTTACCCTACTCTCTATCTCTCTCTCTCTCTATATATATATATATATATATATATATAGATCCACCTCCACAACACTACCCCCTACCTTGACACACTCTGCCCTCCCCAAGACCAACTGCTGGTGCTTTACCAAAATCCCAATACCTGCTGGTCATTCTTACATTCAGCATGAGGCCTCTAGTAGCCCTGACAACAAAACTTACCCACAATGCATAGCCCCTGGCAGTGGACTCTGGTTCCACATGGTACATTTTAATTCACACTCACACAACACTCACCACTGATGATGGGAGAAATCCCGAAACATGTATGGACTATTGACATATAAGGATTAATAAACCTTACCACCAAAAACTTCACTCCCGAGTCTGTCTCACTCTCCTAAGTACACATTATATATATATATATATATATATATATATATATATATATGTATATATATATATATATATATTTGTGTGTGCGTAAAATCATTCGACACCCTGTTCGAAATGACTTCCCGTTGTTACACGGAGAACGAGTCACTCGGCTTAAGCAGCGTGAAATAGAAATAAACCATCGAAGAAAAATGCGACTGATGCAAGAATCGAACCTGCAGCCGATTACGTAGCTGCCTTTTTTTTTTCTTTAATTGTCTCTCTATTTTGTACTGTCGAGGCCCAGTGACTCATTATACGTGTAACGACTGGAGGTCATTTCAAATAACATAATGCATTCATAAATATTCTGTCGGATTATATATCCATTTCTTTTAAATATATATATATATATATATATATGCACTGTTTTTCGACCATCTCTAGAGCTGACAACACTTAGTATTATATTCAGAATACCGGACTGTGGAGAGATTATTTATTTGAAATTCTGACGGCCAGCTTTTATAAAGCGTCAAGAGCAATGGAAGGAGAGCAAGGATGGATGTAACCCATAAGATCGAGGGAGAGCAGATACTTGTTAGCCCGAGCTTTACCTCCTGGCAAAGCCGACTAGGTCTCCGGGGACCGACTTTGTGTCGATTCCGCCACTCCATTCGAGGAGGAATGCAAAATCTCCACCTCTAAGGGTGATTCGAGTACATTTGCATCGCAACTGCTCCAGCTCCGTTGACACCTGAATCCTCTTACGCCCACCGATCCTAGAAAAGCTGCTCCATCCGATCTTTTTTGTTGTTGTTGTTGTTAGTGCTATTGTTGTGTAACTCAATGCGGTGGCAGAGGTAGATTTGCAGGTGCTACACCTTGCCCTAAGGTGACCTGGTACTGAACAAGCAGGAGCCTTCAGCTCACTGGGTTATGTTTACATAACTGCATTCACAAGAGAGATGAAAAAAAAGGAGAGGGTAATGAGAGAAGAAAAATTAGAAGTAAAAGAAGAAGAAGAAGAACAGCAAGAACAACAAAATCAACAACAAGGAAAGAAGAACAAAAAAGAAAAAGAACAAGAAGGAAGAAAAACAAGAACAAAAACAAGAACAAGAGCAAGAAGAAAAAAATGAATGAAAAAGGAATGAAAAAAGATGGAAGAAAACGAGAAGTACAAGAAGAAGAAGAAGAAGAAGAAGAAGAAGAAGAAGAAGAAGAAGAAGGGAAAGAGGAAAAAAGCGAACATGGAATTCCGAGAAGAAGAATAGAAAGAACGCTTAAAAAAGATGTTTGAAGAAACGAAGGAAAGCCAAAAGAGAAAAAAAGTTGAAAACAAAGGAAGAAAAAGATTATAAAAAAAAATCCCCGATGATGATGATGATCATGATGATGATGAGAATAAAGAAGATGAAAGAGGGGGGAGGGCGTGTAGAAAATTCATTGTGGAAGAATGACGCGAGATCCTAATCCGTTTAAGGAAGACAATCTTTATTCATATCTCAACTGCTTCACCAAATGAAAATGGATTACTTAACTACATTAAGTAAAAGAAATCAACGCCTACGAATTCCTGCTCTTTGGTTGAGTCCGGTGCAAATTCTAACTTGTATCAGGAAAAGAATCTTCCGGATAAATCTATTGATTTAATTTATATATAAAAAAAATATTGTGAGCGCTTAAATGATTACGTCTACAACAAGAGAACTTCAGTGTATCTATGTCTCTGTCTCTGTCTCTCCTTATATATATATATATATATATATATATATATATATATATATATATATATATATATATATATATATATATATATATATATATATATATATATAGTGGTTGCAAACAGTATCTAATATATGGTTGAAAGTTTACTTCAACATAGTTTAGAGACGAATTGGAAATCTAAATCCTATGTTATACATGCGTTCTTTAACATATTCCGTTAGTCAGAGCTAAAATCTTCAAGAAATCCGTGAGGAGGCAAAATTCCGTTCATTGATAGACCCCTTGACCAATTGTTAGTGTAGTGTCAGTGAGGTAGGATGATGTGGCCACTTTTTAGTTATACCTAAAAGGTTAAAACTGTCCCTTAACCAGCTGGGTTACGTTTCTTTTGATCTCAATTTAGTCCCGATGAAGTATGTGTATTTTTTCAGAGGGAAGTCATATGGTGATGTATGGTTAATTAGCTGCAGTTACAGAATTTGGAATAGACAATAGTTTTTATACAGTAAAAACTCAAAAGATCGAAGATTGAATATTATGTGCCAAGATCTGACAGAAAAGCTGCTGTAAATATTCTATATCTTCCGAAAAATATTCAGTATATTTTGTATCGCCTTCATAAGGAAATTCAGTTTCCGTCCTCTTCGAATATGGCGCTATCAATAAAATAAGACGTGTGAGTGAGCATGCTAGAGGACACCAATGTGCAATTTTAGATAAATACTAATTCTATGCAAAATAGTCGACTACAGGTTACAATAAATTACCTACGTTGCCACAAAAATGACCAAAGTATTTAAATAGTTTTGAAACTTCACTGTGTTTAGAAATATCAAACATATAACGTTGAGCAACATTTTCTTGAATTGACCCAGATTTTTTAATGCATCAACATATAACATTAATAGGAAAGGTATATTACTTTGTGATTAGCAACCAATAGTTTTCTCTCTTGACTAATGCTACAGACAGAAAATACAGCCATTTATATGACGTATTACCTAAATAGATACTGCCCCAGATTCTGAGGTTCACTTTTTCTCTCCGCTCAAAACAGTAATCTGACCAGCCAATCAGCTAACAGCATAAGTACGTCTTTTCCCGGATCCCACTTGGAAATTATGAATATTCAGACCCATCTGAAAATCCTAAAACTTGACATGATTTCCGTTTGCACTCATTCATCCTAGCTCACCTTCCATGTCGTTCAACACCTTTTTCGCAAAGATGGAATTCTATCTTTATTTTGTTTATCATTCTTTCTCAACATTCTAACCTCTTCCTGATTACAAGATCGTTTTTAAACCTGTACATCATGAACTTCAAACTAAAGAGATTGATTTCATCCAGGACCCCATTTCATACAAGGTCGGTTATTCAACAGTTGCTACGACTTCATCCATACCCCCCCCCCAAAGCGATAACTGCCTCCACACTTCTCGCACATACTTGTAACTAGAGTGGTTGCTCTCCCGAAATTTAATGAAACATTTTCTTTTTACACATTTTACCCGTTGACTTATTTATGAATACCTCATTTGTGTCTTCGTTTATTTACACTTTCGATAAGACAGGGCTCTTATCCTTTGAATCTCTGATAACAAACGGCTTTTAAAGTTTACAAGGCAAGTGAGGCAAAGACATAAAGAATTGATTTAAGTTTTATCGTTTTCTAAAGAACCTTAGGGTGTACATATATCATTTTGAAGATGTGGATTTCATTAATGGCAAAGCTATACAAATATAATGGCTCCCTTGACCTCATTACATGTTTCAAAAAGCAACTACATCCAATCAATTCATTCACTTGAATGTGTGAGAGAGTTGTGTCGGAGAAGATGGGTCCTTCGTCAGTGCAGTGACAAATGTCTTCTTCAATTTTTATTTAACTACCAAATTTAGAACAGTTTTCATATCAAAAAATTAATGGGACCATAGTAAGTTCTCCTAACATTGTAAAAATTCCTACCAATATGCACGCAAACGCTATCAAGAGTTACCGTACTCTATGGTATATAAGATCATCCAGTGTATGAGGCCTACATTTCAGCAGGGAATATTGAGGATAAACATTTTCAGCGTGTCTACGAGTAAGCATTTCACGTTAAGGGAATGTGTTGTTAAAGTTGATTGCGAAAACATTCAGCTTGGACAGCAGGAAGAATCGTTCTAAAAATGATACTCCTATAATTTACAACCCTGTATATAAAACCCCTGGGATTTTTAATTCATTTTTGGCGGGGAGGGAAATGACGGTTTTATATGCTATCAAATACGGTACATGAAGTAAATTCATTGCTTCAAATGTATTTAAGCAACCTCGCGTTGAAATGTATCTCGGTTTAGCTTTAATAACTCCTAATGGTGCTTCTGATTACCATATGTTTGTTGATTGATTTGAGACCTGCATGTCCCTGGTGATACTTGTAAGTCACATTAATATGTTTCAATTACCATTATTGTGATAATTAAACAATTCATTAAATGTAAGTTGTTTTCATCTTGCCTTCCAGGGTGTCCCTACAATCCTTGTAGGCTTCTAAAAATGTATCACGCAACATATACACAAAATAGAACTCTGTGATAAATAAGCACCCGGAACTTTTGTTTTCAAAGTTTTTAGAATGAAGTTTGATCTTCAATCTTCAACATAACCACCAACATTCCCAATACGTCGATCAAGCCAATAAGGAACTTTCTGAAAACATTATTCTGTTGCTTCTCCGTGATTGTTTAAATTGCATTTGTGATCCTGGCTTTGAGGTCACCGGTTGTTTATCAAGTTTTTATGAGGTGCATCTTTTCAACGATGAGTAACGAACTTTCTTCCCACAGCTGTTACTGATTTCAATCCTGCCAACATGGCATGTAATCAAACTTTTCTTCGACAGTTGACATTTTTGGCTCCTCAAGTAATCTGTAAGACAACGGTCATAAATAGCACAATATTTATGGAACTACGTATATATATATATACATATATATATATATATATATATATATATATATATATATATATATATACATACATATATATGTGTGTGTGTGTGTGTGTGTGTGTGTACAAACTGTAAATTGCATGTGAAAGCGCAAATAATACAGATTTTACTAAAGTAGTTCCATAAATATTGCGCTATTTATGACCGATGTTTTATGATTCTTATGATATATATATATATATATATATATATATATATATATATATATATATATATATATATATATATATATATATATATATATACTTTGTATATATCATTATGCAATGTATAGATTGTCTCGTGTTGGGATCATAAGTTGTTCACCATGTAACCGTTTTTGAAAACAAAACAGATTTATTAACATGACATCCCAGCAGCGTTGATCAAACACTCCACTTTATTATATAGTTTTTCCCATACATGTAGTTTGTAATTTTATATTCATACACACACACATATATATATACATATATATATATATATATATATATATATATATATATATATATATATATATATACGTATATATACATATATATACATATACATATTCATATATATATACATATATATATATATACATATATATATATGTGTGTATATATATATATATTTATTTTTATATTTATTTATTTATATATATGTGTATGTGCGTGTGTGTGTTGTTACTTTTAGGTGAATGCACTATTGTGTTTGATTTCTATTGATAATATTCTAGCTTTGCTAGTTATCATCAATATTATCACTAAAAACAAATGAAATAAATATCATGTTTACAGAAAATAATATGCATACATACTTGATATTTCGAAGATGTTGTTAAAACAATTAATGGCCTTCCAATACAAATGATTTAACTTAATTGTAAAAATTCAAAGATTAAAAAAATCAGGACTGAAAGGGTTAAAGACCTAATTTTCCTTAAACAAGACCGGATAAGATTTTTTTTTTCTTTTTTTATATATATATTTATTTCTGGTTTTCAAGACACAAAAAGAGGTCCTAATCTGCTATAGAGACAGCGTAAACAGAATGGGGTTTTGAGACGGAGGTCAGGTTAATATCTTTTCTGTTTGTATCACTCGAGCAGTAGTAATCCACCCCCAGCTACACCAGAGCCCCGTTAACCGTACATATCTGGATCTCGTCGCCAGTCACTCACGGGGCTGGATGAGGAGTTAGTTAGACTTTCGGGGTTTGCATTTGGAGTTGTTTGTTTTCTCAATTCGTTGCAAACCAAAACAGAAGAGCCCGGTCTGTCCTGTTTTTTACTCGTAGGTAGGGTGGAGGATGTGGATTCATCCTTTTCCCAAGAGCATGAGTTCAAAATGAACGTGAAATGTCCAAGTCGGACTCGAACTTGATTCGCTGATTCCATTTTCCGTGTTGCTAAATCCGGAGTCCCCCGAACCCACTAGCTTCAAACTAGATTTAATCTCTGAAAGCTGATCAGCCATCCACTATTTCCTTGGGTAAAGGAAGGAATTTAGGGGGATTCAGTGGCAAAATTTGCTCTGAAGACTCATATACTATTTTTGAGGAAAAATCTCAAAATTATAAGCGATCCCTTAAGAAATAAGACAGCTGCGGGTTAAAACTCTTCTAACAGTTCCATCCCGACTGAAGATGATATCTGCAACTTTTTTATTGTATACATAACAAATAGATAATTATAATAAGTATATATATGTTTTATATAAATGTATTTGATTATTTGAATGGAATGAAACTGAGCGTATCTGTTTGATATCTTTTTCGTTACCATCCAAGACTCAATTTAGCAGTTTTAATGGTTCTCAAGTTCAAATGATGTTGGGGAAGATGTGTGTTTTATCTGTCGGTTTACTCATCTCAAAGATTGTTCTTGTCCTTGTTAAGGTTGGAAAACAAAGTCAATTTCAGACTTTGTAGCAGAGTTTGGCCAAAGAGAATGTGTAGCTGCATAAAGATGCTTCCTGAACCCCAGGGCTTTGCGGGGTGCTTAAGGCATTGCATCTTCATTTGGCTCTTCTTCTTTACTGAGGGTGAAACGAGATACTTTTTTTTTCTCCCCTTTAGAAAGGAGATTTCGGAAGTCAAGCGGCGAACCAAGGCCTCGTTGCGGACAAAGTGGCGTGATAAACATTCATAGAGACTGTCAATGAATAATGTTGCCAAAATAGGTTTCTTCCAGTTCCTAAGTTGTTCTGGCTGGCTGACTGGTTGGCTGATTGGCTGTGTATGTACCACGCGTACAGGTTGCATCAATGGAGGTATGGGGCTGAAATGTTCGGCATTTACTCCTTATCATGTCCACCAGATGGGTTTACTATGTTTTTCTTTAGATATCCCCCTCAGATATAATTGTAATAGAGGTGGGGGTTTGCAAAGTAAGTTTATGCTAAATTGATCCCTTAGTTTGTTTGCCTGTTTAAGAAATTCCAAACGTTTTTTTTTAAGATCATGGCACAACGAAAGACGAGAAAAATAAATAATTCTCTGATCAGGCTTCTTTTCAGTTGTTCAATTGACTACACCTAATACGGCATGCTGACAAAAGACGTTGGTCAATGACAATTTCTATTGAGTGAGTAACCAGATCTATTTTAGTTATTTTGATGAATGAGAACCCGGATAAACGTCTCCCGCCTCTACTGTGTTGCTGCGTCACCTCCGTTGGAATTAATATGGGATGGAACCTTCCCGTGATCCCCTCTTCCATCTTCTTCTCTTCCCACAATCCCCTTCTTTCTTCCTCTTCCCAAACAGTGTTGTTCCAATCCCATTAAATCTGTATTAATGGCAGACCGAGCGGCTCCGTCACGTGGTTCATTCATTAAAAAAAATCTTGGTGTGAGAGCGTTCGTTCTTGCATCATGGAGTGTCATACGAAGCAAGGCTCAAGTTTTACAGATTTTTTTTTGTCGTGGAGTTTACTGGGGGAAGGGGGAATCGGGGGGATATGTCTTGAAGTGGAATTTGTTGTTGGAAGTGGAAACAGGATATCTAGGTTCGGGAGGAGAAGAAAGAAAGATGGAAGGATCTCTGGGAGAAAAAAATAGAAAGACAGCCAGTGGAACATGGTAGATAGGAAGAAAAACAAGTCTGGTTAGTCATTTGAAAAAACTGTCACTTGACCGACGTCTTTTGGCAGCATGCTGCGTTGGGGATGATCAATAGAAAAACTGAAGAGAGACTGATCAACAAATAACTTATTTTTTCTCGAGTTTTGTTAGATCACTCAAGTCAAAATTATCAAAAAATAAGCATGATCGCAACCGAGCACAAACTGTCGACCAATTTAGCATAAAATAACATTGCAAATATACCCCCTACAAAAACAAGGGGATTAAGGAGAAATCTATTTTTCTTGACCAAAAGTAGTAAATATTAATATTTTAAGCTCTTTAGCTCTATTGGTGCTGTCTGTACGCCTAAAACATACATACAAACATACGCACATACACACTTACATACTTACATACATACATACATATCTAGCCAGCCAGATCAACTTAGATAATGAAAGAAACCTATTTTTTGATGACAGTTTTGGTTGATAGTTTCCAAAAGAATGAAAAAGAAGAAAGAAAATGTCATGGCAAAGAAATAGAACAAAGAAAGAGAGAGGGGACAAAAAAAAAACAAGAAAGAGAATGAAAAGAATGAAATGCCAAAAAAAGAAACAGAATAAAGAAGGCAGAGAAAAAAGAAGGAAGTAAAGAAACAGAATCAAATAAAGAAAAAGAAAGAGAGTAAAAAGGAGAAAAAGAAGAAAAATGAAGAAAAAATGGAAGATAAAGCCTGGCTGCACTCATTCCTTTGCTTCATCGAAATCTAAATATTAAACAAAACAATTCATTTCCCTTTACAATATCAGTCGAAAACTACGTGCTGCATTTCAACACTTTTATTAAAATTTATTGAAAATGGGATTTTTTAACTCTAGCAAAACAAGTTAACCTGGGGTGGGCTTTAGAAGTGGATTCATCACCAGTTTTGGGGTATGTCACCGTATCACTGCTATTCGTGCATGATGTCACTCGTTTTCCTCTTGGTCATTGTTATCCATTATTGTCACGTATGAAAATAAAGTAAAAACTCAAAAGTAAAAAATTGACAAAAGGAAGGGGAATCCTACTCAGCCTAATAGTTATTCCGTCACCATCGTCAAAAGCAAGAAAAATTCAAAAGGCATACTCAGCATAATGGTTGATATGCCACTAAACTAGAAAAACGGGAGAAAAATGCTCTGCTACCAGTTGTATTAGATCCCAAAATCAACTGATGTGTAACAGAACTCAAAATACCTTAAAATCACGGACGAACAACAACAGTTTTTTTCAAATTCTTGAGTTTTCATATCGTTTCCTGATTCTATTATACTTTTACTGTTTTAATGACATAAAAATTTTGGAATGTATATACTTTTCATTATTGAAGAAAAATATTTTCATAACATAAATTCAATGTCCACAAAAATTACCGAGAACTTGCAAATGCGATTTGATATGATATGACATCTCTCTCTCTCTCTCTCTCTCTCTCTCTCATTCTCTCTCTCTCTTTCTCTCATTCTCTCTCTCTCTCTCTCTCTTATTCATGTCTTAAATTTAGACATCTTAAATCTAGGTCTGAATAATTGCAATAATAAACTCAGAAAGAGTTTGACGATAGCTAGTTTGGAACAAAGTCACATGAAATATGAGATTTTCCCACACCAACCTTCCAAGAAAAACTTTTTACTTGAAATCTAGCATTTTGGATTCTCCCTTTTCACCAAAACTCGAACGCCTACCCATTGCATCAAAGGAAAATATACAACAACTTCAGCCAACAAGTAAGATTCATGTATGAGTAAATGTCCTGATAATGGTAAATGACCACAAAACTCAGTTTCTTTTTCAATTTATTCCCTGTAAATGCCACCTTCCTGATTTTCACTTATGGAGATAAAACATGGAACCTAACCAAGAAACTACCCCTCAAACTGAGAACCATGAAACGTGCACATAGGAGAATCATGCTCAATATCATATGGAGAGATCAAAAGGTGACAAAGTCTATTAGGGAAAAACAGAGTCCGAGACATTATAAAAAGCATTAGAAAAAACTCAAATGGAAATGGGCTTGTCGTATCGCAAGAATAGCAGACAAATGAAAATCGTCTCAACTCACAACCTTGATCGAATTCGGAACCAGAGTCGGCAGAAACTGGGTAGGTTCAGAAAGTATTGGCTCCACGACGCCCACGATAGAGAAATTTGGTGAATCCTGAGAATGTCTATGTCCAACTACGGACGATGAATGACTGAAGATGATGATTACTTGCTTTTCCTTTTCAATGTATTTCCTGTACTTAGCTTCTTGTCACTTTCAGTTGTTTTATTTCCTTTTAATAGAAACTGTCAACAAAAACTGTCAGTAGAACTGTCAACATAGGTTTCTTTAGATTCCAATCTGGTCCAACTGGTTGACAGACTATCTTTGTATGCATATCACCAATGGAGACAGAGGATTTAAAGTTTAAATACCTACTCATTATAACCACCAAAATGCTTTTCTTCCGTTGTTTTTTAAACCAACGCCTCATAAGTGATTAGTGAGGAGTTCAATTTGCAATGAAAATTTATGCTGCATTTGTCCTTTGGTTTGTCTCCGGCAGCATTCGCGCATTAACTGCAGCCGCTGCTCTTATCCATTGATCTACGAGAACCTGAGAGTGGACAAGAAAACAAACTGTTAAACTTGCTCTTGATTTTTTCCTTCGAATTCTTTTGGCATCATATTTGTTATTGTTTTTACACTAATAGTATTTGTTGCAGTAATATCATCTTTATATTTGGTTCTGCAATACCCTTGCTTTCCCAACGACAAACTGTGGGGATGGAAATCTAAAGCACTCTTGTAATTAGGTAAAAATCATAAAAATTGATTAAAGCTACCATATGCAGTAAAGTCAGTTCAATTTACCTTTGTTTTACTCTTGTCTATGTTCATTTGATGACAGCAAGGTTCAGTTGTTCTACTTTAGCGAATATCTCCGTACTTCAACTCTATCCTTAGGCGTACATCTACCCCGTTTCCCTCTCCCATTTCCCACTTTCTTTGCAGCTTTTGTATCGTAATACCACTATCAATTCCTCTCCTCTACCATTACTTTTCAAAACAGTCTGTACATTTCTCTTTCGGGGTCGCTGTCAGTTGCCTAATCACGTTTTCCTTAATCTTGTCCATGGTTTGAGATCTCGTCTCTCTGAGAAAAGCAAGTGGTCATACGAAACTAATTCTCAACTGAGACAGAAGATGAAAAGGAAACGAAAACTAAGCTATATGAAAATGAAAAAAGAAACAAAAAAGAAATTAAACCGGGGAAGTGAAAGAAAAGTGAAGAAAAGAGTCAGATGTATAATGAAAAAAAGTGAAAAGTAAGAGAATACATGAAAGTCATTCAAAATAAAAAAATTAATCACTGGTTGGTCACCCAATAGAAACAGACATATGACCAATGTGTTTTTGCAGCCAGCAGTGTTGAGGATGATCAATTAAAATGGTAAAAGAGGTGATTATTGTATGAGCTCTTTCTCTTGCCTCTTGGTGGACATCAAAATAGTCTGAATTTTTCAAAATAAACAAGCATGATTTCTGCTAGAAACAAAGTAACGGATTTGTTTAGCATAAAGTTACATTATTAAAAATTGAATCATCCTTAAGTAGGAATTTATGTAAGGAGTAGGATGTATTTTTCGAAAACTAAAAGATTTTCGTTTCTAGACTCCATATAGCTCCATTGATACGGCTTGCATACGTGATACAAACATAGCCTGTCAACCATCCAGTCAGCCCAACTTAAAAACTGAAGAAATCCATGTTGAAGGTTTTAGTAGCAGTTTTGGTCAATTGTTTCTAAAATGGGATGAAAAATAAAGACATGTAAAACGAAAATAGCATTGAAAACGGAAGAGATTGTCCAAGATAAAAGCAAAAACGAAAGTGAAACTATAAGTAGAAAAAAAACGATAATGAAAGTGAAAGTAGACATGAAATTGAAACTATTTTGCGGACACTATTTGTTAAGTACAATGGCCGACCTTTAATGTAAGCCGAAACCATTGCTTTCTTTCGTGTCAACACTCCTTCAGTACCCTCCTCCTCTTACCATTCCTTCCCTCTTACCACTCATTCTACTGTCTACTTCGTCCTGTCACGCTGTTTTCTCTCGTCTCTTCCATCTCGTTTTCTCCCTCGTTCGCCTCTCTCTACTTCATTATAATCTCTCTCCGTCGTTTTTCCTTTTTCTCACGGCCGTACATCATAGAAGTCGTTTACTCAAGTCTTCGTGCAATCTAATCCCCGACTTGGTCCATAAGGCAATGAGAGAATCAAGGCTAGTGTCCGGAATTAATGTGGGTGTGAAGGGGTGGACGTGGATCAAATCGCACGCATTTTAACCTTAATTCTCTCTTCAACCCAACGTCTCTGTTATTCGACAAAATACATTCACTAAGCGTTGTTTTTTTCCAAATGATCTATTTTTCTCTTTGGCAATTTTAGCCAAACGTTCATTTTACAACGTTTTTATCGCATTCGCTTTTCTATTGATTATCACCTTTTATTTATGATAATTATGTCTGTGCTATTTTTTTTTATCTAGATCTATCCCTCTATACCTAGTGTTTCTTCATTCTCTCTTTCCTCTTCCCTTTTTACTTTCTTTTGGTGTCTTTCGTCTCCTATCAATTTCTCGGACTAGAAACCATCAACTAATACTCTCAACATAGGTTTTTTCAGTTTTTAAGTTGGTTCACCTAGCTTGCTGTGTAAGCACAGCGAGGAGAAACAGATATTTGAACACTTAAAATATGATATATAATCAATATACTTCCGATAGTTGATATACTTCCGATGTTCACATTAGCTACAAATTTATCCAAATGATCTTTTTTTTAAATAAACTAAACGATTACTAAAAGAGGAAATACATTTTCGAACTTGAAATGCAGAATAAAATTTAACCGGAAGAGGGAAAAAAATATTTAGACACATTGATTACATATTTCAATACTCAGTTGTATAACCCTGATTTGCAATTACTGCAAGAAGTTTTTTTTTTATCCTTCACAAGCTCCCTGTAAGCCTTCTCTGAATCTTGTCCCACTGTTCCTTGCGAAAGACCTTCGAATCATCGATGATTATGCCGAAGACAGCACATTAACTTCCAAAATACTCCGATACATCGCTTCATTCATGGTTCCTTCGATCACGTGAAGTGCCCCCCCCCTGTTCCATCGAAAGAGAAACACCTCTGAACGACGATATTTCCACCTCCGTGCTTTACTGTGAGATTGGTGTTTTTTGTTTTTGTTTTTTTTGGAGAGGAGGGGTCATTGGTACATCCATGTTTTCTCCATGCATGACGAGCAGGTTCTTTGCCAACAACTTCACCTGAGAATTTTGGTGCCTTTTTTTCAACAATGGTGAACTCCGTGGCGTCCATGATTTCAAGTGATTCATATGCACTTCATTACTAATAGTTCTTTTAGTAACCAATGTACTTGCTGCTCTCAAATCATCTTGGATCTCCTTTCGAATTATCATTGAATTTTCTTCTGACTGTTCCAAGCATTGTTCGAGTTGCTCATCGACGAACTTCCCATGGTGCACCAGTTTGAGGGAGGTTTTTGGTGGTGCGAAACTTCTTCCACTTCAGAATATTCGATCCAATTGTACTGACAGAGATATTTAACTTGTAGCCCAAACCTTCATCATGTGACTCAATTACGACATTTTTTCCTGTTCGATAGAGTCTTGGGTAAGTATTGCTGAAAGATTCCCGAAGTTTCTTTGCAGATATGGAAAGGTGTACACCAGCATTCTTTCTTAAATAACATTTTTATGTGAACTTTCAATAGTGCCCAAATACTTATTCCCAACGTAACTTTTGTTTATATTCTATTCTTCATGGAATGTTTGGAAATATATTTTTTCTTTGCCATTATTGGTTCCTCATGGAAATACATCACATGTGAAAATTTAAAGTAAAGGTGAGAATTGGAAGTATATTAAATGAATATTATTGTGTTAGTGTCCAAATATTTGTTTCCCCTCTCTGTATGTATCATGCGAATAGGTTGCACCAATGAGGCAAGAGGGCTGAAAATGATAACATCTACTCCCTATAATGTCCGGAAAAACGTTTTTTTGAAAATCCACACCCTAAGGTCAATAGGGAAGGTCTATTTGCAATGTGCTTTTTGTTTGAGTTGATCCCTTTGTTAGTGTGCGGCCATGTTTAGCTCGTGTTTGTTTTTTTCTAATTCACTATTTCTAGCGTCCAACAAAAAGCATGAGAAGTAACTGATCCATAGATCAACCCCTTTCCCAACTTTTAATTGATCACACAAAGACGGCATGGTGCCAAGAGATATTGATCACATGATGGTTTTTATCGGGTCACTAACCAGACCTGCTGAGCAATCGTAGCCATCAGAGATGTCAAAGGGTTCTATGATTTTTTATACGTGTGTGTACTTGTTTATGTCTTTGTCAGTTCATTTCAGCGCTCCTACCCATACTGTTCTATCTCAGGACTTGAAAATTGACATCGATGCTTCACTAGACATCTTCTAAATATGCATGTTTCAATTCTTGGGAAACAAAGCCTTCTGACTTTTTGGGAGTTCTGTTCCGACGAGTTTAATTATAACATCTAGATAGTTGACAATCTAGATGTTGCCACGGGTGTTTTATTCTATTTTAGATGTTTTCCCGCCATACATAGAATCAATTTGACTGTATTTATTCTCTGATTGAATGTTTTTACATGACTGCGCTACGGTTGTTCAATTATTGACTGTGATAGCGAGTTTACCCTCTTTTTACTTCCTTTCCTATTCTATCGACTATTTTTTCTCGAATTTTTTTTCAGTTTTTCCAGGAATGAAATTGAATTTTAAAACATAAGATATTCGGAAAAAACAAACAATTGAAACCAAAATGTATCATTCCTAGTTGTTTTTTAATCATACCCACTAAGTAGTTTGATATTCTAACACATTTATGTAGAAGAGGCAATTATCAATGTGTACGTATATTCAAATATACTCATATTAATAGTTTTATCACACCAACTATATGGACGTACCTATGTGTGTCATACGGTTGTGATTGTTTCAAACTTCCTCAAAGTATAACAAGTCTTCCTGAGACCATAAAGGCGCTGATTTCAAACAATCAAAAAAATTTCTTTTAATATTTTGCTTTACCTCTTCTCAGATATATAAAAGGAACCCTTGAGAATTCAACATGGAAAAGTACACAACTGAGCAACGAATTAGAATTTTGCATTGACTGACAATAATCTGATGAGTATATTTTCATTATTTAAACATGTGGACATTGCCATATGAGTCAACAATTCGTTGTTTGTTTTAAAAAATTAGGCACTGATAGTTATCACCCTTGAACAAGGAGACCATGTTCAGTCCGATCTTCTGAAAATCGTTTATGTGTGCAGAGTAGCAGATATCCTTTGAAATGTTATTCAGAACGTTATGGAAAGAGCAAGAATTAGTGAAGTTCAAAATGGTGGCGATTCGAAAGAAAAAACTTTCTATACATAAGTTCATCAAATTCTCCTCGTTTATATATTTCATTTGTTAAAAAACAAATCATTTACACTAAAAAGATTCCAACTCTTTCGCGACTTTTGAAGGTAAATTCTTTTCTAAAGTTTCTCATTACATAAAAGTCTACATTTATTCGATGGTGGGGCTTTAGCCTTTTGGGTTGTAAAGCAGCCTCTTCCTAGGTTGTTCTTCGAAGGTGATATCTGAGGTGGTTGCCACGGACAGCCAGAACTCAGCCGATGATTTCAAGGAGCGAGCTACAACCACACCTTGGTAACGGTCTCAACTGACAAAATAAACTCGACCAAGGCGAGCTACGTGAATACGAGCCATAAATCATAGTTATAAGACAGCCGGCTGCATCGATTCCTGTATATAGAGTCTGAAGCTACTTAACTCGTAGACGGAATTTAGTATTAAAAAATATGAAGCCCTCGAGGAGCGTATATAACTACCAATGTCATACACTAGCTTAAAATTTAATAAAAATCAGTTCATTCCCAGTTACAATAAGATGGAGGTAACTGTAATGGGGACTTTTATTTATGTCTTTTTAATATATCAGATATATCTCTTGGTCAGGAAATATCCCTGGATCCGTCCCAAAATTTGATATATTCTCCTTTAGTGCTTAGTCTCCCTTTCTGCAGAAAAAGAGAGAACTTTAGGAGATATTGTGTGAATGAACATACAGACCTGAGGGAGTATATGTACCTCTTCCAACTTTGTTGTCAGAAGTGAGCAAAAAAACTTCAAAAACGAAAAAGAGAATGAAGAAAATAAAGAAGAAGAAAGATGAGGAAAAGAAAGCGAAAAGTTAATGGTAGTGGTGGGGGAGAATAGGAAGAAGGAAATTATGAATAAATAGAGAAAGAAGAGATTGAGATGAAGAAACACAAGTCTGGTTAATCAACTGATAGAAACTGTCCCGTTGACGTGTTTGGGCAGCATACCGTGTCAGGTTGATCAATTTAAAGATCGTAAAAGAGATGATAGATGAATGAATTACTTCTCTCGCCTTTTGTTGGGCAGTGATCATGAAAAAAATCAACTACAAAAAAAAAACAAGCGTGATATCTACTGGAGGCAAACTCCAGATCAATTTAAAATAAACTTAAATTGCAAATCGAACTTCGCACTAAAAGACTATTTAGAGGTCGATTTTTTTTTTAAAAGTTTTTTCTAAAAAAAAAAAAAATGAGATGTTTTAATTTTTCAGCCTAACCAACTCAAAGACTGAGAGGAAAAAAAAACTATGTTGATTGTTTTGGTGACAGTTTAGGTTGACTGTTTCCGATACTACTCCGAACGTTCCACGTGAACGTGAACCAAGAGATTTAAAAAAACGAAGAAGGCAATGGTTGACAACTTCGACAGTTTATAGAATATTCGGACAAATCAGATGCAGTAAAGGTTTTTGACTGTCACCGAGGAAAAACGGTCCCGGAAAAACGGAGACAGGATCCGATCAACAACAGAGGAATCCGCTTATAATAATCACGGATTATGTTATTAGTCGGTTATTTTTATCAAAATCAGTCGGTCACAAAGACTTTGTGTAAAGCGATCACAACAAGAAGCTTCCCTTATATACCCTACACTCAGTGTTATCGACTGATTATTATGATCAAAAATACTCCATCTAAAAGTGATCACTCCTAAATATTGAAAATCAAGTATTCCGTGAAGTCAAATCATTTGCAAAAAGCCACAATTTATGAATCTATGATAATCCCTACTTACGTGCAGCCAAATTTTGATTGGCTATGAAATGTCTGCACTGATTGTAAATGGCTATAAAATGGCTACCGCAATTGTGAATTGTTAAGTTTCATACATTCGTTCACTCTATGTTGAAAATGTCGCAAAACTTACGAGTGTCGTTTTAATATCGAATGAGAGCGTGAGTGAAAAATTCGGGAAGGAAATACAAGTTAATTCATAAATCATGTTTGGTAATCCACGCAACCTACAGACTAGCTCAGTCGATGTTCAAAAACTGCTCAAAGGTTGTGAGCACTTTCTAAAATTGACGGAGCGAGCGTGTGAAACTTTATTCTCTAAACTCGGGGTTATCGTTTCATGGCCATTTACAGTTGAAGTAGCCATTTTATAGCCATTCTATAGCCAACCGAAATTTGAACACGTAGGGATTATCGAATCTGTTTCATCTGCCATCTCTGCAAGACTGAAACAGGTGCTTCTGTAGATCAGTCTTCAAGGATTGGGGAGGGGGGAGGCACTTGCCTTGCAATAATTATCAGCAGGTTCTACTTATAGAGACCATGTGATAAATGAAAGAATATTAGTATGGTAATGCAAGTCTCTTTGTAAAAGCATGTTCTTCATATTGAGAGAGTTCATGTGTAATTTGATCCTCTTTCTTCCATAAGCATATCAAATTTGTTAATTTTGCTGAGGGTGGACTAAATATATCCCTATAGGCATATACGTGTTGAAAATTGAGAAAAAAAAATAAAAAGCGAAATTGACGTTATCTAATATGCTTTTTATCAAAACGATGGTCTGTAATTCAAAGCTGTAAACCCTTTTATGTCTGGAGTCAGGCGTTAGTTCAAATAGAAATATATGGCAAATGAAAGTAACGGTAATGTGAATTTCTCAGTGAGAAAACTGAAAGTACGTTTCCTGAGAGTGTTCATATTTAATTTGATCCGCTTTCTTTCATATATTTTTAGGGCAATTTTCTTGGGGGGGCTAAATAAAGGCCAATAGGATTACATGGTTTAACCGTTAGGCCACCTGCATCGCCAGCGGTAGTTTCATCAATCTCATCACAAGCTAGACAAGGTAACGGCATGTAAGAAAAAGGCATCTGCTGTTAACCTATAAATTAGCGAACTATTTTGGTGAATCCAATCGTCATTGGCAACTCTAATGTTATTTGAGTTTGCTAGACTAAACAAAGCCTAAACAAATATCTCCTGGTTAATCACCGGAAAATGTCACATGACCAAAGTTTTTTGGCAGCATGCCTTGTTAGGGGTACTAAATTAAAATGTGGATGAAAGGGTGACCAATGAATATGTTACTTCTCTCGCCCTTTGTTGGATTGCTAAAAGTTCTGAATTTTCGAAAAAACACGAGTGAGAACTTCAAGGCACAAACCAAGGAACAAATCTGGCATAAACAAACCTGCTGACAAATAAACGTCAGTTAAAACGATTTTATGTTACTTTAAACTTTATCTGGAAAGCTGACATATATATATATATATATATATATATATATATATATATATGCATTTGTTTTTTTTCCATTTGAACCATCCCTTTCTTACGCAGTTAATATGTCAGTTGTCCTAGACAGCACAAATAAAATAAACAATTAAAGAAATGGGCTGCTGCAGCCACCTATGTACCAGCTGGCAGTTCAACTCGGATGATAAGAGCGACGTCGCGTTAAGACAACATCTTGTTTGACACAGGTTCCAGAAGCCATTCTTTTAATTGTTTATTCTATTTATAACATCTATACTAACAGGCATATTCACCATGTAAAAACGGGATGTTGGTTCAAATAGAGTTTCTCATATAAGTAACGTATTTATAATCATTTTCAGATTATATATATATATGAATATATCTATATATATATATCTATATATATCTATATATATCTATCTATATATATATATATATATATATATATATATATAGTTTGTGGAGGGGATTAACATATCCCAATGTTTATACAAACAAATGTGACGTTAAGCAATTCGCCTAAATTAACGTATTGGTCTCTTCGAGAAGATTTTTATGTGAAATTTGATTTTACCTCAAGTTTACTTTGATATTCAGGAAGTGGTGAACATAAACAAGAAAATTCAAATCAGCATAATGTTGTGTTTTTTTTTTTTCAAAATTTTATAAGTGCAATGCATTTGCAAAATTATTCGAATACAGACGTCATTCTTCGGCGGCAAGGGTAAATTAGTTTCTCTGTAATGCACTTCTCTATAATGCACTTCGATTGATGTAAGATTATTGCGTGCTTGCGTGGAAACAGGAAAAGGCGTCATTCTATGAATTTTTCATAAATCCAATCACTCCGTCCCCATCTGAAGTTACTTGCACGTAGGGTGGGGATCGGGTTGGGGTACGAGGTACATCGACGGTGTGGGTGTGGGGGGGAGATCTTTATTTCACTGTGAAGAAAACACGACAAACGCTTAGGAAAAAAATATTTTGCCGTTCCACTCGATATTAATCTCAAAAAATCACACCCTAAACATCTCAATAATTCATGTTTCCTTTACGTGACGGTGATGTTATCGGTCTAATTATGTGAGTTCGTGTTTCGATGTTTGTGATGTAAATATGTGTAAATCTGGGTCAATTGTGAAACAAATCAATAGTCAAATAGGATCTACCAATTAGTGACTTGTCCCTGTCTTAAGAGACAAGCGCCCATAAACGACCGGCGATGAAGCCCCAGTTTCATTTGCATGCGTCAGCAAGTTCGAGTCTGGTCGAGACCAGGACTTTATCCTCAGTTTTTCGGTATATCAGGGTTACGTCCGCTCATAACCATACAGCTGAGAGTATACTCAATTATTGGAGAGTGGTTTTCGCACTTTTCACTCTGAATGCACGTGAGAAAGACGTGTGAGCTAATCATTGCTCTATCCGGGTTGTCATGTAGCCATTAGTTTGATATTAGGTTGTCCCACACGGAATGGTCGGTTATGAAATGAAAAATATGCTTCTTGACACCCTACAGTTGTTTTGGAAATCTGTACACCCAAAGTCTTCACACCCTGCCTTGAGACGATCTTCCAAAACCAGGACTGGGAAAATATAAGAATCAAAATATGAGGTGTCGTTTTTTGTATAGCAAAATGAAGAGTGATATGAAGAACAAGAAAACAGTATTTTTTTAATCACAATGTGACTCATTTGAAGTAATAACCCTTTCCCAACGATCATTCATTGATAATATTTTATATCTATAAAGATATTTATGTTTACTGACCACTAATTGAGCAGGAGTACGAATCATGGCTTCCATATCATTGAACCTTTTATAACAGGTATGAAATTCAGAATATTTGAAAAGATAAAAATCTATGGGGGAAATGTTAGCTGAATGTGGAGGATGCTGCAGGACTTTGTATCACTATTCTATAAGCTTAGACGCAGGCAGCTGAGATGTATGAGATCATACCACTGTCATGGAGTATTTCATTTGGTTTATGTTGGATCCATTCTATCAACCATTGCCTTGGTATGACTTGACATAGTCATTATGGAAGTCTCTAGAAAGAGCCCAAACCGTTGCCCATGGGTCATTGACCACTGTTTTTTTTTAAATTCTCATTGAGAATTTGTTTGTTAAAACCAAATGTATGAACCCTGAATAGGTCGCACTGTAATAGTGCTGACTCTGAATGTTTTGCTGAGGTTATCAACAGCTTGAGCAGCAATGTCCAC
>OY735219.1:51649471-51689471 GCA_963457665.1 Thysanoteuthis rhombus | reverse complement strand
TGACTGCTATTGAGTCAAACCAAACTCCCTCTTTTATTCTAAGAAGATGATTAATGCAACCTTTGTATTGTATATATGATAAATCTAAGAATTATAAAAATATACTTTTTAGTATTAATGTGTTAATTTATAATATTGAAATAAGCCTTGCCGTATCAGTATGATTAATCAATATCTATGACGTCAATTTTTATAAATATGTAAGACGTCAATGTAGCTGATTGCTTCCATGGTAATCAGTTGGTCGTGAGTTCAAATGGCGGTATGGGAATGAGAAATCTACATATCGGTTTATAACTATAATTTGGTGAGGATTGTTCTTGTTTCTCACGGTAGAAGAGTAAAGTGAACTTAAGTTCGGGGTTTGACAAAAACAACCAAAATAAAGTGTACTTGATTTATTTCAACCATCATTTCATGTGATATAATGTCATTAACAATTATTCACTCTGTTGTGGTAGCGTTGTCCTCGATACAAAACACTCTATTCGTACGCTAGTCAAACCACCACAACATTCTCCGGTAGAATAACCAGTCACTTGACCGATCATAGTGCTATCCGAGCCCACATCAATGAACACAGGCAATAGGGTACGGCTCTCCCACAAGCATATGTTTAATATTCGTCATGTATATTATATAGTGTATATTATAACTGCAAAGAAAGGCTACATATTCTAGCTTTTATCATACATTCAGTAAATAAGATCACTTTCAGTATTTGAACGGGGGTTTAAATGTATTTAACAACTGTAATATACAAATGGGCCAATCAAGAATTTTATTTGCACGCAACCCTATGCACGGCGGCTCCATTACGGAAGAATGGTAAAGTTAGTGTTCAAAAACTGAAAACGGAATAACACCCATCGGCTGATCTTGGCAAAAACCATTCTTAGAAACAACATCATCATCAGCCTTTTAGCGTCCATTGTTAGACATAGAACTTACCGAGGATTCGCATGGGCCTCGCGAAGCCAATACTTTCGCTATTTGTTTATTCAGTCACACCAAATTATTTTTTGCCGTACACAGTCTCGCATATGATCTCTGTGGATCCGCGTTGTGAGTCGTGATGTCCATTAATTGTCTAACAATCTTGCAACATGTCTAACCCATTGCCATTTGTGTTTCTTGGTGGATTCAATGTTTTCTCTAACTACTGTCTTTTCTTTAATATACTGTGTTGTCTTGTGATCTCTCCATGAGAGGTTGAGTAAACTTCTCTTGTGAACGTTGCATGGTTCCAAGTTTGAGGGTCAATCTATTTGGTAAGGCTCCATGTCACAACTCCGTAGGTGACTATCGGATGGATAGTCAACTAATACTCTTAACATTGGTTTCTTCAGTTTCCGAGTCGGTCTCTCTGTGTGTCTGGGTGGCTGGCTATGTATTTATGGATAACGTGCTCAGACCGAATCAACAAAGGTACGGGGCCAAAAGTTTTTTAATTTACTCAGTACGTGTAAATAAAAACCCTTTTTTTTTATTTTCGTTTTTTTAAATCCTCTTTTCATCCAGGATTTTGCTGGGGGTTTCAATTTGCTTCCTGCGACAATTATGCTTGTTTCTATTGATTCAAACCTTTTTAGTGATCACCGTTCAAATGCAAGAGAAATAATATATTCATTTATAGACCCATTTCCCATTTTTTTAATTGCTCACCCGTACCACGACATGCTGCCAAAAGACATTGGTCACGGGACAGTTTCTATACCTGTTTTAATATTGATCATGATTATGTAAGGAGTTCTGCCATAGCATCGATGCTATGAAATCTATAGCTTTAATTATTTCAATTGTTTAAAACTATTTTAGTTTTTCTTTCTCGTTAAGGACCTTATGAGTCCTGAGTCTTCGTTGTTGAACAATTTATTTCCTTAGGTTATTGATATTATTTTTGTATCTGTATTGAAATGGTTACGTGACCAGTCATGATACTAGCAATTCTCGTCCCTGACGTGAACATTAAATCGATGATTACAGTTCAAGTTTATTTTATTGAGACCAGGTTATGATCACCAAGTTGATATTAAGGGTCTCATTAATGTTCTTATTTAATTAGGTTAATAAAATCGTGTCTTCTAACGAGACTGTCCTATGAATCATCCCTATTTTCTCCCTGGTCTGGCAATAAAATTCTTCTGGAAGAAAACGAATCGAACAAACGACATTCTTCATATGATAAGCTTGCCATGGTGACATTTGGTAATACCCGGAATAAAGTATGGGGATAGGAAGATAGTATGATACCAATATTCCTTGTCAGAAGGCTAGGCTGTTTGCATACGCTGATGGGAAATATACAACTGCTTTAGCCATTGAATAATTGGATATATGTGTGCGCGTGCACGTTTCTTTGTGGGTTTTTCAACGCTGTATACATATGCAAATACACATACACACATAAGCACACTTGGGCTTTTTCTTATCTCGCAGGGTACCCAAGTTCAGTGTTTTTAGACCAGCTATCAAGGATGACAACACGTGGCATGGCAATTTCTTGAAGATAACATTCATAGCTATGTATCTCAAATGTGCTATCCGTGGCAGGTTCGATTCCTGCAGCAGCCCCATTGTTTTTAATTATTTATTCTATTTATGTTTTCTGGTTGACTGATACATTAACCATGTAATGACAGGAGATCATTTTCAAATAAGTTTCTGTATAATATAATGCAATTAATAACTCATTCTGTCAGATCACATACAACTATTTCTCAATACAAAACTGTCATGTTGAAAGAAGCGAATAGATCAAGAATGATCGAGATGAGAATTTGGGTTGAAAGCAATTGTTGGGCCTTTGCATTACCGGTGGGCTGTTTAGCTCAATAGTATGATCATTGCTTTGATGAATCGGCTACCCTATCGGTGGCAGGTTCGATTCTTGCATCCGCCCCGTTTCCTGCAAATGTTCATTCTATTTACGTTATCTATGTAGAGTAATACGTTAATCGAGTAATGACGGCAGATTATGTTCAAATAAGTTTTTATATGATAATGCAATACATATATATATATATATATATATATATATATATATATATATATATATATATATATATATATATATATATATATATTGACAAGTGTACATATATACACATATGTGTGTGTATGTATAATTCTATGATCTTCTACATATGCCAGTCCAGAAAATATTGAGAAAAAATAGTTTACCTAGAGCGAAGTTCCCTTCAAAGTAACTTCTTCGAATCCTCACATACTGATCAAAGATATCCCTTCCACTTCTACGCAACAGACGCGAATGATGCAGTGATTTTTTAAACAGTAAGGAAAGTGGAGAAATGTCATTGTGCACGCATCAGTCACACTGTACGCAAGCTCACTCGATGGCATCTTACGACCGACTGAGTAATCTCACGGGAGAATTTCTGATCAGGTATGCACAGAGATGTCCTCTGTGATTGATCGCTGAAAAACCTCAAGGCAAGATATATTCAAAATTACTGGTCTCTTTTCGGACAAACTTTATATATATATATTAATTCAGATATCAAAATAATCACACTGAATACATAATCTGAGATGAAAAAGATTCGACGTATATGTGTGTGTGCGCGCATGCGTTGTGTGTGCAGATTATCAGCATTCCTATGTGTACACAAAAGTAAATTATAGATGATAAGATAGACACGTGAATAAATGGCTGTCACAATGAGTTAGTATATATGAGTGACTGCAAATGATAAGTACTCAACGAACCATTGTTCTAAAAAAAAAGTTGATATTTTCACTATTTTCAAAGCAATAATGCTCAATTTTTATTTTATTTTGAAGCTTGAGCACTCCATGGATCGTGATCCGGAGGTTTCAAGCCTCAAAATAAGAAAAAAAAATGAGTGTTGGACTTCTGGAAATAACGTAAATATCAACCTTTAAGAAAAAAAGAATGAATGATCCGTTGGGCACTTATCATGTGCGTCCATGTGTGTGCATCATAAATTCATTAGAATTTATTTAGTTTTCGACTGTAAAGCTGCTCCTAAAGCTGGAAGGAAAAGCTCTAAACGAAGTGAATCCTCCTTCTGAGAATTCAATGGAATCCTCTTGGACTTTTTTTGGTAGCATTTTTTCTTCTCTTTCTCATCACGAACAACATTGGATTATGTCATCCAACTTGTGCTGTTCCAATACATGATCCATGGATTCTGCTGTAAGAACGGAAAATCTTCCGATCATTTCCTCTCCTTTCTTCCCCCCCCCTCTCTCTCTCTCTCTCTCTCTCTCTCTCTCTGTCTCTGCGTGTGTGTGTTACTCTCTCCCGTTCTTATAAGTGTTTATAAAGATAAAAGTACCGTACTTGCATAAGTATATGTACGAACAGTTATTTCGCTTCTAAATGTTTGGTATTGAGGAGTGGGAACAGAGACAACACCCAAGAAGAACCAAATTTTGTTGTGACCAACACAACAAGGCATGCGTTTAGTTATATTCTGTAGTTCTGAATACCAAAAAAATCTGTAAAAAGACTTTATCTATTTTTAATGATAGTTTTATCACAGAGAAATACGACAGAAGGTCAAACTTCAACTTATCCGGGTACATCCACAGGCCTAAGTAATCTTAATTTCATCTTCCACCACAACACTGGATTCATTCTGATCATCTTTTCCACTTCAAAAGTCGCTTTAAAAAAATCACTCTTCAAATTCTAGATGGATAGAAAATTGTTTTCTCGATTCAATCGAAAAGATCATTTTCCAGAAATTTAGTATTCAGAACCACAAAACATAACTAAATGTATGACTTGATTTACTGGTTGCAATAGAATTAAAGAACTTTTTATAATTTCTTCTTGCGTAATGTTCTTATTTTGAACTATCGAAAATAAGAAATTTGAAGCAAAATGTCCATTTGTTCAAATACTTATGACAAATACTGTATCTACCTTGATATATATATATTCTATATATATATATATATATATATATATATATATATATATATATATATATATATATATGTATAAGTGGGCAAGTTTTTTTTGTATTATAATTTATCTATCCCAGCCAGCAAGATAGGTAGTTAACTTGCAAGTGAAGGTTTTCTTATTTTTATTATTTTTTGTTTTCTACTTGAGAGAAAATCGTTGGCTTTTGTGAACAGAGACGAGACAAGGTAGAAACATAAATCTTCCTAGCGTTTCATTTAATGTAAGCTTACTGAGTATTCAACTAAATATGATAACACATGTAAGTAAAATGTGTTTACCATTGTCCGGAGCAAATTTTCAAATTATTGTCACGCGAAATTCCCAACGATCTCCTTGAAGAGTGGTTCTACCCAACGATTCCTACTTTGAAATAAACCAAAAATATTTGGTTTGTCTGGTCGAGGCATACAAATTTGAAACGGATGGCTAGAAGTTTTTGCTGTTGGGCCCAGTGCCAACAAAGTCTGGAACTCTTCACAGACATAGCTCAAATAAGTTCTGTTACCTTCTCTCGTGTTTTGGTTGTCATTCCACGTCTGGACAGTGTCGGGGGAGCCTCATCAGTCCTGTCACCTTTTTACAGGCTAAAAAGAAAAAGAATTGGAGAAATGTCTTGTTTTTATGCCAGGACCTAAATAGTTTTCTCTGTGTCCGGAAACGGTCAGTTGCGGCTGGACATTACCGCTGGGGAAAGTTGGGGACGAGAAAGAAAAAGAAAAAGAAAAAACCGAACTGCGCATGACTGGAAAAAAGCGTGACAGGGAGAGCACGAATGAGAGAAAGGAGAGGAACGCAAAGAATAAAGAACGGCTTAAGGAAAAAAAGAAGAGAGGTCTGGTTAGTCACTGAATAGAAACCGTCATGCAAAAGCGTACAATGTCAGGGTTGATCAATTGAAAAAAAAAAAACAAGAGAAAGTGGGTGATCAATAAATAATAATAAAAGTAATTTCTCTCACCTTTTGTTGGGCAGTGGTCACTTAAAATTTTTTTTTAAAACAAATAAGTGTAAATACTATAAATAAGCATAAATCCTACCAGACGCAAATTGAAGGATTAATTCAGCATAAACTTATCTTGCAAATTAAATCTCTGCAAAGAAAAAAAACTATGAAAAAAGGAGTTTTCCGTGGCACAAAAATATTTTCGTAGACATAATAAATGTACGTATAAATTATCTGCTTTTTAGCACCATTGGTGATGTTTGTATGTGAGATGCATCAACACGCAAGACCAACCAACCAGATTAGCTTAAAAACTGAAGAAACTCATTTTGATAGTTTTGTCGACGGATTTGGTTGACATTCACTAAAAGGGAAAAAAAGAAAAGATTAGAAAGAGTAAGACTGTAAATGGAGAAGAAGTCAAAAAGTGAAAAGAAATAAATAACAAAGATAGAAAAAAAGGGTGAGCGAAAAAAAAGAAAGAAAAGTAGAGCTTAATATAAATGAAAAAAAGAAGAAAGAATTACGGAAAGTGAGAAGACAAGAAATTTTTTAAAAAATATTCTCTAAACCGAAGGAAATAAAATGTGATAGAAAGAAAAATCGCACAAGCAGAGGAGACAAGCCTCAAACACCGCTACAGGCAAGAGAAGTAATTAATTCATTGAACACACGTTTTTTTTTTCCATTTTTCTAAATTGATCACCCTTAACACAGCCTGCTGCCAATATACGTCGATCACGTGACGTCCCTCTTGAGTGACTAACCAGGCCTGTTTTGTTTGTCTAACAAATTAACCCATTAATTAAGGAAGGCAGAAATTTTGTCTTGCAATACATTATTTGCAATTGATAACCTGCAATGGACAAGAGCTTCTATCTTGCAATGGATAAATATTGCATTTGCCATCTTCCACCGTCAATGGGTTAAGGTCTTCATTTGATTTTAGACAAACAAGCCTGGCTGTTGCAAAGTCAAACTCCTCTCCAAATTCCACTCCATGTGAAGATGATCGCTGCAACTCCAACATGTATGCATAACAAATAAAGTCGTAAAGATATAAGGCTTGTCAGTTTAGTTCAGTCGGTAAGGGAGGCGCTTACTAATCACTTTGACGTGGTCCCAATGTATGTATATTACTGGATATTCAAACATATGTTCTTTAAAGTAACTCATTTTGATTGTTTTTTTTAAATTCCTGCAAATAGATTTTTGTTGGGTTCAATTTACTATGTAAGTTCATACTAAATAGGTCCCTTATTTGTGCATGCTTATGTCTTTTTTGTGAAAATTCGGACTTTTCAGTGATCCAACAAAGGTCGAAAGAATCAATTTATTGACATCCGTTTTTTCCTACTTTCTGATTGCTCATCCTAAATACAACATGCTGCTGAGCACGTGACGGTTTCTTTTGAGTGACTAACCAGACCTGATCAATTGTTATGTTTTTTCCTTCCATTCTTTTTTGTCTTGATCAGTGTTATTCTTGGAGCTCTAACCAGACACGACCAGTGGTCAGTGTTGGACCGGATGCAGTCAATCAGCATCATTTCATAAAACAAGAAAAAAAGAGAAAAAACGGGTTTGTTTAATCACTCAATAGAAACCGTCGCCATGCTGGGGAGGGGTGATTAGAAAACAAATTTTTTTAAAAAAAGGGGTGATCAATGAATAAGTTACTTCCATCAACTTTTGTTGGGTAGCGATCACTTAATAAGTCTGATTTTCTTTTGAAGAGAGATCGATGCAGCATAAATTTACTTTGGAAAACTGAACCGGACGCAACGATCCTGTAGTTTTAGATTTGTTAATTGATCATCCCCCAAACATTGGTCATGTGACGGTTTCTCTTGAGTGATCAACTGGAATATTTCTTAAATGATAACTTTAATGCCAGACATTTTCTTTCAACCATTATACATTTTATGCAATGAAAAATTACGCACAAATCATTCTTACATTGCAAATTGAACACCTTACTGGAAACCTTTTTAGTAGGGAAAATCCTTTTAAAATGTTTTTCTAGTTCTTCTATCCCTTTAGCCCTCTAGCTCAATCGCTGCAGCCTATATGCGTGATACATCATCATCATCATCATCATCATCATCATCATCATCATCATCATTCTTTCAACGCATGGGATCTTTGGGGATCCATGTCATGAGTCGAGATGTCCATCGTTTGTCCACCATCCGTGCAACATGGCCAGCCCACTGCCATTTGAGATTTTTAATGAATTTTATGATATCCCTGACTTTCGTCTTTTCTCGGATGTACTGTGCTGTCTTGTGGTCTCTCCATGCGGGGCCCAGCACAATTCTTTCATTTGCACGTTGTATAGTTCTCAATTCGCTGAGACATACATAAAAATATACATACATAGCCAACCATCCAGTAAGCCGGACAAACCGACGGACAAATCCACTTAAACCTATATTGACATTTTTGGTTGATAGTTCTTTAAATCATTCTCGCCTTGCCCAAACCGCGGAATCCACTGAGACCAGAAATGTTACTCCCAGGTCGCACCTACCTGTTGCACTAAAAGAAAAGGCAGGATCAAGTCCAATCCTTAATGCTTATTTCGTGCTGAAAAAGAAAGTGCCGAGGGAGAACGTACAATCTCTGGCAGCACCAACATATGTTACTGTGGTTCCCTGCATTAAATTAGACTTTGTGTTACATTCTGCCCTCATGGTCAGTTGGACAACTAACATCGGTCAGTCGGTTAGGGTCAGCTTTTCCAATATTAAACCTTGACTTGTAGCGGCGGTAAAACTCTGAATCGAGTCGTTTACAAACATGGAATTTTAAGATAAAAAATATGTCAACAGCTACGTTTAGAACCATCAACAAAAACTGTTTCAAAGCTGTCATCATAGGTCTCTTCAGTTTTCGAGTTAGTTTACTTGACTGGCTGGCTATACATTTATTACGCATCATTGGAGCTAAAGGGCTGAAAACTTCCATATTACTCCTCATCGTATATACAACAAAAGTATATTTTTTGTCGAATTTTTTAAAATTCTCCCTCTAAATTGTTCAATCTGAAATTTACTTTGATGCTAAATAGATCCTTCACTTTGTGCCCAGCAGCATTGGCACTTTAAAAAAAGATCGGAACCTTTTCTGATCAGTACCAAGAAACGATCACCCCGTTTTCCAAAGTTTAATTGATCATCCCAAAATGGCGCGCTGATAAAATCGTTGGTTATGTGACAGTTTTATCGACTAGACATTTCTTTTTTATGGTAACAGACCTTTCAACTGATCTGCATTTTATACAACGGAAAATAACGTATAATAACGCATGATCATATAAAATGTAGCATTCAGTCATGCAAATCTCCATCAAAACATTGATGCTGCACTGTTCCAGGTCGCTTTTGGGCAGGAAATATCAGACCAGAAAAATGCAATTGCCGAAATATTATTATCTAAACAACAGAGATAATGATTAAAGGGATAATTACAACACATACTGTATTTAAGAACTTCAGAAAACTCAGAGAAGGCCAAAGAATTGATCTACCGAAATGTAGTGATCAAAACAACGATAGAAATCTGAATAACCCAATGAATAAAATATGTTATTTATCGTCATTACGAAGAACTGAGTGGTTTTATACAAGCTTGAATGTCAAATGTTATTGCTGTTGGGGCAATTCTCGACAGCGTGACAGGTGAGGCTCATGAAGTGACACAGAGTGATGATCTGAAAGTGTTTCAAGGCGCAGCGATAGAAGCAGAGACCGGAGCGGGTCACATGTGGACGGACACGCACTGTTTTTCCGGACAACCACAGAAGATGGCCGGAAAATCGATCGATCAGCATGGAAGCAAATGTCAGTTTATTGGCAGTCTTTCGAGGAAGGACAACGATAGGGATGGTCTGCAGTGAGAGCGTAGGGAAATGGCAAAATAGGGCGGTATTTGAATAGAATCAGATAGATAGATAGATGGATGGATATATATATATATATATATATTTGTCCGGAGAATTATCATTTTGATGCGCCAATTTATTTGGATTAATGTCCTCATCTTGGTTGTTAGAGTCTGGGCGTTTCGGTTGCTATGCCCCTCTGGCTTTCTCCGGGTGACAGCTGTAGTTGTTAACCAGGGAATTCTCGTTCTGAGCACTTGATTCGATCAACGCGAGCAGATTGTTCTCATTCCGCTGTCTATGCCAGAGGATATCTCGTATCAGTTAGTATTCCTTGTTATTTCACTGTTGCTATGTGATTTGTCTGCCTCTTCCAGTGATCCAGAGTATATGACGTTCTTGCTCTGCTCGATCCAAGGATTTAACTGACGTTCGCCGGGTAAGGTACAAGAGACATTTAATCAACCGTTTTAATCCACTGGGTCATGTGTCCCGTAGAACAGTGCCCTGTCACTCCCATTAACCGAACCTCTGATGACTCGAACTAACATACGATTGCTAATTTGGGGGGGTCAGGTAACGATAGCCAGGTAGGTTACTGGATACGCTTAATCAACACTTTTATCCAAAACTCAAGTGTTCCGTAGGACAGAGTGCTGTACCTTCCACCAACTGAACCTCTGCCAACTCAATCTAATATACCATCGTTATCATTATTGAATCGGAGAACGATTATAAATTAGAATTAAATTAAATTGAATAATGATGATAGCTTTATTGGTCAACGCTATTTTGGCTTACGGTAGGATTTCATTCTGGTGATGCAAAAGTCACTGAGGGGTTTTAAAAATTCGTTTTTCTTTAGTCTTAATGATTTTTTCAATTGTTTTTTTTTTTTGCAAATGAAATATATAAACAAAGAGAATTCAATTGGTCTATGTAAGGAAAATTGTTTCTTTAGATGGCCGCTATTTTAGACTTCACACATTCTTGCTCGTCCAATAATATTCTGCATTTCTAAGGACATCTGCTCTTCTACTCACGTATAGAATTTCTGTACTTTTGACTGAACACAGTCACTAGGGAGCCCTGATTCTCGAAAAAAAAACAATCACGGACTCAGACGGCAGTATCCACTCGTTCAAATAACGAGAATATACTCTTTGGGTCAACATAAAAAATATTCGAAGTGAAATTCTATTATGTCAGTTCGTTGCAATGTTATCTATTTTCCATTGAGAAATTCCCAAAGATTCTTTTTTATATCTGAGAAGAAAAACGAAAAATATCAAAACTCACCATCACAGTAAATTATTGAACAACCGTACTGTCATGAAAAATTTTTATCGGAGACTAAGTATGGTCAGAATAAATCATATCTATGACAACACTGGCGTTTTACACTGGGAACATCAAAAATCGAGAGAAAAAAAACATCTAAATTCTGGAAAATTTAGATGTTATCAAACATGCGTCGAAATAAGGCCCGAAAACGGTCATAAAAGCATTTTTTCTAAAACATTAAATAAAAATAAGAGAATGTCTAGTAGGGTACTTACTCCAACTTTTAAGTCTGTAGATAAAACAGAATGGCCAGAGACACTGGAACAATCAAACAAACAAACAAACAAACAAATAAACACATGAAAACATGCATCTATGAAAAAACAACAAAAAAGAAACGATTGAACCCTTAGCTAACTTTGATGGCTACGATAGCTCAAAAGAAAAAAAAAAGTCTATTGTAATAGTTTTAAGCCCCTTTTTCTGTTTTTGTGCCGCCTTGTAAGAACACTCAGCTTTTGAATAGCAGTGGCAACATGTATGACTAAAACATCTGCCAAGAAGGCCCATTAAATATTTTATTGAATACCCATCCAACACTCTAACCCTATTTTGATGTTACAATAAAATTATGATTTATTTGTGTGATAAAATGTTTGGATGCCTCAATTTTCCTTAATTATTGGTTTGCGAAGTCGTTACCGTTTTCAATTTCCCGGAACAGATCTAAATCAGATTCCGTTAGTTAACTGACACCAACATTGAAATTCTCGAGGACTAATAAAAGACATTATCGGTCGAATTGAGAAAGAAAAATGCATGCTGCTTGATATAAGAAGCCGTCAAAGAAAATCGTCATCGAATCTATTGCAAAAGGTTCTCTCGGTCCTCAAGTTGGGCTGGCTGACTGGCTGGCTAGCTATATATCAAGTACCAATGGAGCTAGATGGCTGAAAAACTTGAACATTTACTCTTTTATTTCGTCAAGATAAAAATATTTCTTTTGAAAATTTGCATGCTAAATAGGTTTTTAGTAGGGGTTCAATTTGCTATTCAAATCTATGCTAAATTGATCCCTTACTTTGTGTTCGATGGCGTTCCCACTTCTGTTTTTCAAAATTTGAACTCTTTAGTGATCACTGCCCAATGAAAAGCAAGCAAAGTAACTTATTCATCGATTATCCCTTTTTATCTAGTATTCAAGTAGATCTGGCTTGCTGGGTATATATATATATATATATATATATATATATATATATATATATATATATATATGTGTGTGTGTGTGTGTGTGTGTGTGTGTGTGTGATGTGAAAACTGTTAACTATTTGGAAAAAAGACATGGACTTTTTAGGACTTCAGGCGAAGAATCGTGTGAGAAAACAATGTTGAGTCTCCATCCCCTAAAGCCCAGTGTATGTATACATTTCGCGTATCGGCTGTACCTATGGAGCTAGAGCGTTGAAATTCTGACCATCCACTCCCGATCTTGTCCAGGAAAGAAATGTTTTTGTTGTATTTTGTTTTAGTTTTTTTCGAAAATTCTCCTTCCCCCAAAAGGTTTTTGATTTCAGAAAATTGAAACTTTTCAGCGATCCAACAAAAGGTAAAAGAAGTAACGTATTCTTTACTTATTTTAATTTTTCAATCGATCACCCCCAACACGGCATGCAGCAAAAATACGTTGGTCAAGTGACCTTTTCTATTGAGTGACTAAGTAAGCCTTTCTCAAGAATCTTTCAAACCAGCATCTCTGTACTTTATTGCTCCTATAAACTTCAAAGTACACTTCTGCGTTCAAGCTGCATTTTCCCTTTCTTGGAATAAAAAAGAATATTATGCTGAAAATGCTGTTTCTTTTCTAATATCATTTTTAGGAACTGTCAACCAAAACTGTCTCAAAAGTTCTGTTTTCAAGCTTTTTAGTTAGTCTGGCTAGCTAGCTACATATGTTTGTAAGTATCGCACATACAGATCGTACTGATGGAGATACAGGGCTAAAGATTTACACTCCTTGTTATTTTTAGAAGAACTTTCTTTTTATCATTTTGAAAATTAACCCTTCCATTTGTTTATTTAAGGCTTAGTTCAATTAGCTAAGTAAATTGATTAATATTTGGTCCCTTACTTTGTGTTTACGCTTGTTCTTTTGGAAATTCAGACTTTTTTCAATGATCACTGCTCAACAGATGTAACTAATTCATTGATCACCCCTTTTTTCAACTCTTTATATTGATCACACCCAACACCGAGCATGCTGCCAAAAAAACGTTAGTCATTTGATGGTTTCTACAGAGTGACTAACCAGACCTGTTATTGTTCAAATCAATAAGCAGAAATATGCCAATTTGACGTTTCCAAATGAACGCTGATATGACAGCTGTCACAATACAATCGAAGGTGGTTTTTGAATGACATTAGTTAAAAAGCAAACGCTCTTAATAAGATGAAACGACAAAAACAGAACAAGTTCTTTGGCCAACCCAATATCATTTATTGTATCTTCACACCATAGTGACCTAGTGACCATCACTAAGGATCAAGTGATAGCAAGTCTTTAAATCTACCACATACTCTTCAAATGTATCAGTGATATGATCCGAACCGTCTCTTTAATTGGATTTACAATTCTATCAGTTAATCTGTGGGGTTATTTATAGAATTAGAAACCGTCGATTAAAATTGTCAGCATAGGTGTCTCCAATTTTCAAGTTCGTCAGGATGGTTATGTATGTATGTATCACACATGCAAGCCGCAGAATTAGAGATAGACGGTCGAAATTTAAGCATTTATGCCTAGCAAAAACAGTTTCTTGGCTTTTGAAAATATCTACTTGAAAAGGTTTTCAGAGTAAATTCAATTTGCGATGTATGTTTATGCTACATTGATCCGTTCATATCCAGCAGAATTCACGCTTGTTTTGTTTTGTTTTTCTTTTTTGGACTCTTTTAGTGATCAATGTCCAACGAAAGGTGAAAGAATTGACCCATTTATTGCTCACTCCTTTCCAATGTTTTAATTGACTCCTTACGCGACATGCAGCCAAAAGACTTTGGTCGAGCGACTTTTTCTATTGAGAGACCAACCAGATCTGTTCTATCATTTTCTGCATCTACACACCTGGGGCATTTAATGACTCATTGCAGATCAAGTGACATCAAGTCTTCTTTGCCCTGCAGATCTCAACACTTTTTTCTCGTTGATTACGGTAATGCTATCGGCAGGATAGCTTTGATTGTTCTTCAGATTTCAAAAAGTGTTCTCACCTATTTGCAAAGTTCTTTTCGTTATAGAAGTTTTTTTTTATTTTTTTTATCAAAATCCCAAACTAGAGTTGATTCTCATGAAAAGAACAAGGACAACAAGTACAATTCTCACCAAAATGAACGGTGTAAACCGATATGCGAAATTCACATTCCCCTGGCGTCATTTGAACTCATGACCAACTGATTGCTAGAAGGCTGTCTAACTGACTGAACTAAATTGACAAGTCTTAGATCTTAACAAAAAGTATTCGAACAGATACGCACGGGTTCATTTCATTCTCATAGATGAATAAATTTATTCAAAGGAGAAATGATTTATTATATATAAAATACAAATGTTGCAGTAATTATCTTCCGTCGTTATAGAAGTTGGGGAGGAGCTGCCAGACTTGTTTTTATTGCTGTTGTTTTTGTCCTCTGCCAAGGTCCAGTCTTTTAAGCTTTTCAAATTTCCTCAACTTTCTTGTCAGTCTGAACAGCGACATTCTTCTATTTGATAAATTTTGTTTTCAATGATTGGATCTGGTTTTCCAGTCTGGATTGGATGGGATGATCCCGTTGTATTTTAAAGTCCCATTTAGTTTTACAGATTTTGATTCTTAAGGACAAACTCTGGATACCGGTTTACCATTCAATTTTCCTTGGACCTTCCATTTTCTTTATCGTTTTTTTTTACAATCGTCCCACGGTTGGCCATCTCCAAAATCGCCATAATCATTTTCATTACTTTTTACTGAACCGTTCCTGCAAGTCATTGCCATCGTCCCCCTAAAACCTTAGCACCTACGGTTTTTCCATTACTCTTTCTCTCGCTCTCACTCTCAATCTCTCTCTCTATAAATATATCTTTTTTTCTCTCCTTCCCTTCTTTTTCACGCCTCGTTCAAGTAAATAAAAAGTAGGTAAAAGGCGCCTCTTTATCTAAATAATGCAACTTTATTGATTTCCCGCGCTTTGCCGAAAATCTATTATTTATTACTCAAGTGTTTTCCCGCCTTTTTTTTAAAACCGTTCGCCTGACTCCACTTTTAGCGTCTGACCTCTACCCACCCACTTTCAATCCCCAACCCCGGGGCCATCGGATCCCAACAAAGTTCAGAGAAACTTCGATTTATGTCCTACCAACGCGAATACACATTGATTAGCAGCGAACGATTTTACAAGATTTTTTTGTTTGTTTCATTTCTTCTTCTTTTTCTTTTTTTTTTTTTCTTCGTTGTGTTTCTTGGCTTTTGAGCTTAGACTAGGGTGGGGGGGGGTATTGTATGCTTGGAGAGTTTCCTTTTTCATTGCTGCTTTCTTTGTTAGATTTTACTTTTTCTTTCTATATTGGAGCCTTTTAATCAAATCCTGTAAGGAACGGTGATTACCGAACATTCGATTACTTGCACGTTTTTTTTTGTTTTTTGTTTTTTGTTTTTTTTTTGTTCAGGTTCGTGATGACCTCACTGCATTCATTCTTTGTATCTCAGCAATGACTATTGATGGGGCATTATTTTTAGAATCGAGATTAGACAAGTTAGATTATTAAAGGAAAAGTTGAGACTTTACACACCATAGCATTGTGAGGATACTGTGGTGGGTGCTGGAGATTCAAGGTGCTCTGCAGTCACTCGGTTTCCACTAATGACCCTCTAACAGCCCAATCCTATTTAATTGTTTATTCTTTTTAGATTGTTTTGGCCGAATGATACATTTATCGTGTATTGACGGGAGATCATTTCAATTAAGAGTTTGTATAAAATATAACGCAATTCATAATCATATCCAGTGATTTAATAATCTGTTGGAGAGAGCTGCTGTCGTTTGATCTTCAGCAATAACTACGAACCAACAAATAACTAAATCAGATTAGTTGGAAATTTGAAGAAGAGTTGAGAGACATACCAAGGCGTTGCTACAGTCTGCAGAGATGCTGAGAGAAGTGCAAGATTACGAATTTAGATTCAAGATTTCATTACATGCGTCCTAAAACGCTAATAAGTAAAACCTCTCAATATGTAAATCGTCTCCTATGTAGCTCCAGCTTTACAACCCGGGAAAGCCTACTTTGCCCCGGCCCTCGAAGCTCCATCTGAAATTGACTGGGTTGAATCCATTAGGGTGAGAAGGAGTCGTTCCGAGGTAACTTTCCATGGTTGAATGACACCTAAATCCTCTTCTGCACCCTGAATAACAGTGTAGATAGATTGACCATGGAAAGGTATCTCCCCGACAGATTGTCTGTGTTGTAAACTCCACGGGGTGTGAGATGGAGGCAAACAGTTGTTACACATTAATGAAAGGTGTCCTGGAACTGTGCGGGGCAGGGGCATCAAGCTTCCCGGGATATTTTCTCATATTAAAGTGCCTGCATTCTGACTGCCATTTGTAAATGTTAGATCAGAGCTTCCCAACCTTTTTGCATCGGTAGAACGCTTTTTATGAGCTTTGTTTTCTGTAGCACATTAGTTGAGTTCTGTTAGCTGAGCCAACTATGTAATGTCATCCAAGCAGTTTGACCAATTGAGGAAAAGTATCTTTTGAAAGATATACGGGTCTGGTTAGTTACTCAATAGAAACAGTCATGTGTCCAACGTCTTTTGGCAGTTTTCTGTTGATCGGGATGATCTATTCAATTAAATATTCTAATAGAGGATGATCAGAAAATACATTACTCCTTTCACCTTCGGGGTGGGACAGTAGCTACTGAAAGATTCTGAATTTTCTGCATTCCATGCAGGGGGTGATTAATTAAAAAATCGGAATATCGAGTCATCCATGAATAAGTTACTTCTCACAACTTTTGTCCGATCCCTAAAATTTATGAATCTCCAGAAAAGGACGGGTTCAACCAATTCAGCATAAATCTACATTGCAAATTAAACCTGCCATTAAAAAAGACTATCTTGAAAACATTTTTCTAGACATAATGAGTGAATGCTGACATGTTTGGTCCTTCAGCTCCGTCGGTCTGGCAATGCATACATAGCCAACCAGACTCGCTTAAAAGCTGAAGAAACACTCTTCAGAGATTATCAGCACCACACTAAAATGTCACAACACTCATTTTGGCAAGCTCTAAGTTATTATTCTACACCAAGGGTTCCGAAACTTTGAAAACTCTTCAAGAGAAATATTCTTGCAGACCCGCCTTTTCAGCATTTAGTTATTTAGGCTGATTAATGATCTCCAGTGAGAAGCAATTTTTGACTTCTGAAAATCATATTTATTTGAAATTGATTACTTTTATCCGAATTCTTCCATTGGGCATAATTCTCTCTATATACATATATGTATGTATTATAATTATGTTCTTTAATGGCCGTGTGACGGATGGTTGTTTATCTGGTACAAGATTCGCCATGTTGGGTTCAGAGGGAACACTGCGTCGGACAAACGGTTTAATTTAGTGGACCACCGGTTGTCAGCATATCCCTACTGTTTGATATCTGTTTAGAAACAAAAAATGTCAGTTGTTTTCATGATACACTGAAATCTCAACGTAACAGTACTATTCAATGACCCTCGTGCTCTAACAGCACGTTGTTTTAATATCCATACAAGACTCAACCGTCAATTTTGTGAATAACAAACAAATAGTTTACCTTTTTGTTTTTTCGCTTCAAAGGCTCACGGTGCCAATGCAGTCTGAACTTGTCCAGATATTCACGCCATTGCTTTTTTGCCGGTCACAGTTTTGCACATGATTTCGAGGGATTTTGTTGCCTGACTTGTAATCATCTTTCTTAAAATGCAATTGGCAAAATGAATTAGATTTTTTTCGTTTGAGTTTTTAAACCCAAGCAACTTGGGACATCATCATCGATGGAAAATGTATTATACCATCAGTTCCAATTCTAATACATGGTACAGGTCTGTGTAGAATTATTAAGTTTTTTTTATGGCTGTGACATCGATTGACGTTTCTCTGCCACAAGATTCGCCATGTCAGGTTCAGAGAGAAAACTGTCACGGTTCACCGGGCATCATTTAAGGGACCCCAATGGTCAGTGGATCCCGGTTTCGTAACCAATGGTCCACAAGTTTAATGTTTGACACTTTTGTCTTCTTTTCCAAGTACCGAACCATGTTGTCAGCGGAATGGGAAACGGTTCTTGTAGTTTTTTTAAAAGATTTTGCTTATCATTCAAGTCATTGCTTGAATCTTTGTTTATTATCTTTTCACTAAATCACGATTTCATTTTTCATGCATTTTGATTTCTGGAAGAGAGTGAAAGGATTTTAATTTCCGTCGTAAAATTATTGCTTTATTTTTGTTGTTATTATTATTATTTTCTTTTGTGTCACAGATTCGAGAAGTTTGTCTCTCATTGGAATAGTTGAAAGTTTGCTAGTCGAAAAGTTTACAGGTGTGTGTAAAAGATACAGATAGATACGAGTTGGTATATATATATATATATATATATATATATATATATATATATATATATGTATGTATGTATGTATGTATGTATATATATATATATTGAGAGATATAGAGACAAGCAGATAGATTTATAGATGGATAATGAAAAAACAGCGACAGACAAACATGAAAAGAGAGATAGATATGAACAAATAGATATTAACAGACAATAGACAAGATTGAGATAGATAGATAGATAGATAGATAGATAGATAGATAGATAGATAGATAGATAGATAGATAGATAGAGACAGAGATAAAGAGATAAAACTGATAGATAGATAGATAAATATGGACAGAGATAAAGATATAGGACTGGTGGAGTGATAGATAGATAGTTAGATAGATAGATATAGACAGAGATAAAGAGATAAAACTGATAGATAGATATTTAGATAGATAAATATGGACAGAGATAAAGATGTAGGACTGGTGGAGAGATAGATAGATAGATAGATAGATAGATAGATAGATAACTATCAGGTCGAAATGTTAATCATTGTTTCTTTGACCTTCATCCAATCGTTCGTCTCCTCACTTGATGTCCTCGTTAGTCTTTATACAATTCCCCCAGCGGCCATGTTTGACGCTCTCATTCATTTCCCGCGCAAGTCGTAATGGAATTTTTGCCCATTAAATTTAATAATAGCTTCGATGCAAAAACAAAAGAAGACAATAATTTAGGATGAATCTTTTTGGCTCTCTTTAGTACGTCATTTTTCTGCCAAACATTTAACATAAGTAAAACGTTTCTACTGACAGCATAATTGTCTTTCCCCGACGATGGGAGATGAAGTCGCTCCCCCATGGGAAATTTTGCTGGGTTCGAATATTTTAAACATGTCTGCATGACTATAAACTGTACGAGGTCTGTAAAATTCTTGGTATCTTGGAATTTTTTTTCTTATTCTTATTCTTCTTTTTCTCCTTCTCCTTCTTCTTCATCTTCTTCTTCTTCTTCTTCCTCTTCTTCTTCTTCTTCTTCAACTTATTATTATTATTATTATTATTATTATTATTATTATTATTATTATTATTATTATTATTATTATTATTATTATTATTTTACACATTTTCACATTCTTGTATTTATTGTTGGAGATTAGTAACAGCAAGTCTTTTGAAATCTGCAGGACATTTCTCAGTATCCTCGCAGTCCGGAGCCACCTCGTGGTCTAGACAGTCTTAAACGTTCCTAGAATCTCTAGTTCTCTCACTCTCGTTTCCAGTATTTTGGCACGATTCGAAACCTAACCATCGCTGTCATTTCCCATAGTTATCAAATGTATTCTCCTCAAATGACCAGTCTCTTTTTATTTTTTCTACTGAAGTCTCTGGTTTGCACTGGTACCTGCCGTTTAAATGGTCGAACCCAAGTCCCCGTTGTATGACAAGGTTGTATCTTTTATTATATTAATTTTGAACATGTTTTCTACATTCACATATTTTGTGGTTTACGTTTCATCGTCTCAAACCATCTCTAAAGAAGTGGCAGTCATCGTCTTTTCTGTTTCTGGAGGTTTTTTTGTATGACGTTCCATCAAGTATATGTTTCGCCGACAACTTTTCGGTCAGTAGGATATGTCTATCTTTTTTTTGTTTTATCAATGAATCTGCATGTTTAGTGTCTCAAATATTCATATTTCATTGGCAAAAATGAACTTGCTTGAATATATGTCGATTCAAAGTGAATTTAATGTTTTTTGCATTCTTTCGCTGACGGTCGTTGTCTCCGTTAACCATTTAAAGGTAAAAAAAATGAAAGTTCTCAAAAATGATTTTATTTTACATCTTAGACGATATTTTTTCAAACAGGATAAGTATTTCTGCTTTTCAGTTTTTTCTGTGGATATTTTTCTTTCATGGGTGCATTCCTCACAATTAATGAATTCGTTGTCTTTTTATCTCACGGCTACTGTCCTCGACTCAGGAGAGTCCTTAACCTTCTTCCTTCCTTTTTTTACGTACAGTCTATTGGTGTGTTCCCTGGGTTTTTAATGGCCTTTGCGTTATAATTAGTGTCTTGATCCAACGATTACTCGCACTGAAATCGCCTTTTTGTCCGACTTATGAATGGTCCTGAAAAATGTCTACATCTTGTCTGAAAACCGAAAAAGATTTGGAACACGAAGGCAGCAATTGGAGCAATCATTATTTGGGCGATTAGGACCATCTGGATGATTTTTGCAAAGGCATTTGACGGAACAGAAATACGACGAAAGCATTTCCAAAAACAACTGGATTAAGAAAGAGATCACTCGAGTGTCGAGAAGATTTGCTGCCACTTGATCTCCTATGAAATACACAACTTACTACTAGTATGGAAACTCAATGACTACAAATCATCTCAACAACAGCAAAAAAAATTGACCGGTCTGGTTGGTCACCCAATAAAAACTGTTCGATAAACAACATCTTTTGACAGTGTGCTGTGTTAGAGATGATCGAATATAAAATAGGAAAAAGGGATTTATCAATGGATAAGTAACTTCTCTTGCCTTTTGTTGGGAAGATATCACTGAGAAAATTCCGAATTTCCCACGACAAGAAAATAAGCGTGAACGCTTCCGGGATACAAACTAAGGGGCCAACTCAGCAAAACATCTCATTCCTAATTGGACCCACACTGAAAGAAAACTCCCCGGAAAAGGGATTTAGAAAAGAAAAACAAACATGTTATCTAAATATAACAGAGGGTAAATATAGAAATGTCCAGCCCTCTATCTCTATTAGTGTGACCTGTACACGAGACACATGTATACTTACATACACACGCAGCCAGCCTACCAAACTTGGAAACTGAAAAAAAAACGATGTTTCCAGTTTTGGTGACGGTTCATAACACTATGGAATATTCGTTACATCGAAAATAGCAACAATGATAATGACAACAACAAAATAATATTGGTGGTGTAATTCGTATTGTTGTCATTATCAAACTGGGGCCCCATAATCCCTGAAACGTTTTTTGGACGTCCTTGTTTGTTTGTTATTTTTTGATGAAGGGAGGGAGGATTACGAAAGAGTTTGAGAAGGATTCTTTTTATTTGACCTGTCAGATTCTCAATTACAAAACAGCATTTTCTCTTCACATTTCGGTAATGAATAATGAACAATTTTGGGACATTACCGTCACTGCTTGTTGACACTGTGACTACTTTCGTTATCATCAGCGAAATTTATCTTTTTTCTCTCTTAACTTCCTTATTCCCTCTGTCACCGATGAGTCTTTCGGGGACAACATTGATGACAAGACGCCTGGAGAGATGATGACTAGAGAATTCTTTTCAAGGGATGACAGCTTCTCTTTTTTTTCTTTTTTTTTTTTAATCTTTTAATTTTCATGAAAATGGCAGTTTAGATTAAGGTTAAATCTTCCTTCTTATTCTCTCCCCCTCTCTCTCTCTCTCTCACAGACACACACACACACACACACTCTCTCTCTCTCTCTCTCTCTCTCTCTCTCTCTCTCTCTCTCTCTCTCTCTCTCCATCTTTATTTCTCTTTCCAGATCCCGATTTTCATCGAAGGTTAGAGCCTACGATTGTAGCTGGTATGAAATAAAAAGTACAATGATAGAGGAAGAAGAAGAAGGAGAAGAAGAAGAAGAAGAAGAAGAAGAAGAAGAAGAAGAAGAAGAAGAAGAAGAAGAGGAAGAAGAAGAAGAAGAAGAAAGAGGGGAAGGAAGAGGAAGGAAACCCTGATGCTGCAGGGTCGAACTCTACTCTTACTTCTCTCCAAATTCAAGACGATTACTGCAACCTTTGTATTGTATATATGATATAAAAATTCTCTCGACAAATTTTCTAGTACATATACTTAATTTAATTATTTATATGAATGAAATAAGCCCATTTATATTTCTAATATACATTTTCGTAGATTTATAAGACTTGTCAGTTTGGCTCAGTTGGTAAGGGAATCGCCGACTAATCACTTGATCATGATTTCAATTCACAGCAGGAAAATGTTGAATTTATGAGTTTAATTTAACATGAAAGAGGATTGTCCTTGTTCTTGTTATCAAAGTAGAAAAACAATGTAAACTCCAGACTTGGCTTGACAGAAAAGAGTTGATTCGATGAAAGTTCTCAGGCATAAATCAGCAAAGCGGAGGGTGAAGTAATCAACGAAAGCAGGGAAAGAAAGGGAACAAAATAGGGGATCAAGTGACAATAAGTCCCCTTAAATCTCTAGTACTGTACCCAATTTTCTTTCCGATTTCAAAAGAGTTCTTATCTGATTGTTTCTATTTTTCTTCTAATTACCAATTCTCTATGGGTTTTTTTTAAGGTTCTTCCTATTATCCGAATTATGGGGACAATGATCACTTCCATTTCTATGGGTAAATAGCAACACAGTAGGACACCCTCACTCCTGTGTAAGCCGTCGGGCTAGCATCCCTGTGCCGTGAAATACACACAGTTGCTATAGAAAATGTTAAGGTCACCATCGATTGTACATGAAATAGAGACAAAGTCATTACTTTATGCGTCGTGTGACACAGGAAACAACTTTGCTTTGCAATCGGCCAAATAACTTTTGGAATGATAATGACTCATCCCAGGACAACAGAATGTATCGTTAATTTTTGTTGCTGTTGTTGTTGTTGTTGTTATTGTTGTTATTATTTTTGTTGTGTAACCAAAGCTCTGGAACTCCAGCAGAAAAAAAATCAATGGAGAGCAAAATACTGCCGTCTAATTCAAGTCATATCTCTGTCCACCATTTTTTCCAGGCGAGCGCACACGGCAACTGAATACCAATCTAGGGTGGATTAAATGAGAAACACCATTGAACAAGGTTTAGACACTTGATAGAGGGCGCTGACCGGGCTTATTTGACACGTGACCACCATGTTTGCAAAGCGCCATGTTTACTAATTAGATGTCCCTAACAAAACAGCGATGGCAGTGAGCACAGATTGTGATCGGCAAAAATGTAAGGAATCTCGGGGAAAACACGAAGACGGGGATTTTTTTTAGGCGATCAAGAGGATATATAATGATAAAGTTCCAAGCTGGAATAGTGACAATGTTTGTTTAGATTTCTGAGATTAGGAATTATCGTTATCATACTGTCTTAACCTGGGTAGTTTTCGTCAAAACGTTCGGGTTGTTGTATCTTTCGGTCTTCTCCAGATGTCCGTTGTAGTTAGTAAACTTCTGGGAGTTATCGAGACCGAACTCAGAAACCTGCTAATCCTGCAACAACTATACACAGAAACAGAGAACAATGAGGTGAATTGCAGAAAATAACTGTTGAAAAGAAGAAAGAATCCCCCCCCGTAAAACGACACTTCATTTGTATATAATGGCAATGTAAAAAGAAAAACAATTGTCTGTCGATGGCAATGACTACGTACAACTGATCAGCAGCAGCAAAATTGTAAATATCTCTCTGCATCTCTCGCTCTCTCTCTCCCTGTTTCTGTCTTTCTCTCTCTCTCTCTCTCTCTCTCTATATATATATATATATATATATATGTGTGTGTGTGTGTGTGTGTGTGTGTGTGTGTGTCTATCAATCAATCTATCTATCTATCTATCAATATATATATATATATATATATATATATATATATATATATATATATATATATATATATGAGAGAGAGTGAGAGAGAAAGGGAGAGAAAGAAAAAAGGATAATTGGAATGAGTAACCGTTAAATCAGGGAAGTGTTTCCATGGGTAAACGGTAATATTACATTCTGGTAATGATAATTTTCCCAAAATCATCTGTAAAAGACCTCGGTGTCCTTTATGATAAAAACTAGGTTTTAAGATCGATTTTCTCAGAGTCAAAAAGAGACGAAAGAAACTCGATACCGTATTCTGATGTATGTTTAACATATCTCGTCAGGAGAATGGATGTTTTACGATGAACAAAAGTAGAGACAGTTTTTTTGCTATATATATATATATATATATATATATATATATATATATATATATATATATATATATATATATATATATATATATATCAAGAGAAAGAAAGAGATAGGGGGTAAACAGATGGACAGCAGGAAAAATTCAAACATATTGGTGATTTTTTCATGATTAATAATTGGTACAATATTCTATCCTAATTGACTTTAATAAATATTTGACTAGAATAGTAGAAAATTGTCTGTTGAACCAAACCCCCCCCTACCCGTTTCAGAATAAACCGTTGTAATAATGAATGATAAAAGAAATGCATTTTATGCTTGGTAACTGACAATCCTGTAGGTCGCGAGGGAATTGGAGTGAAAACTTATTAGAGACTGTCATCTAAAACTGTCATCAAAGTTTTCATCAACTTTCGAATAGATCTTGCGACCCCAGTCCTGACCTGTACCTCTTTTAGTGCAATGGGTGGTGCACCCTGGTCCCTAGGAACTAGAAGAAACTTTCTTTGCTTCCGGCTTTGAGGCTGTTGAGACACTGATCCTGAACCTTTTCTCACTTGTCCCTGTAGATTTCCGGTTCTTAGAGACCAACATCGGTTTCTGCAGTTTTCAAGTAGGTTTGTCTGTTTGTATATATTATGCGTACAGACAACCCCATCAGGCTGAATGACTGAAAATGTCAACGTTTACTCATCATCACGTCTAGAGAAAAAAAAGTTTTGTTTCACAAATATCCACCCTCCTAAATAAGATTTGTTATGAGGAGGTTCAATTTGCAATGTAAGTCTATGCTAAATTGATCAATATTTTTATTCTCACTTTTTTTTATTTTTCAATCAAGATTTTTTAGTAATCAATGCACAACAAGAGGCGAGGTAAGTAACTTCTTTTTTGATCACCCCATTTCTCAATGTTATTTAATTCATCGCCGCCAATACGGCATGCTGTCAAAAGACGTTGGTCGTGTAACTAGTTTCTATGGAGAGACTAACCAGACCCGTAGAACCTTGTTAACCCTATTCGTTGTCCCATTAACCTCTGAGAGTCAGGTCGACTTTAGACTATCCTTCATGTTTGGTATCTTGAATGAATTATTACTCGGTCAGAAAACAAAGATTGACCTGTACGTGGGAACGGCTTTAAAAAAAAAAAAGAGTTAGGGAAAAACATTGTGTGTAAAGTAAAACGGAATATTATCGAGAATGTGTTGTTTGGGAGGAAGAGTAGTGAAATTAGTCACTCTATGGAGTGTTCTAGCAGCAAGCTGTGTTCGGGGCGATCAATTAAGAAATTGGAAAAAGAGAAGACCAATGAATGAGTCAATTTTCTTGCCTTTTGATTGGTCAACAATCTCTAGAAAATCTGAATTTTCAACAAAAAAAAAAAAATCAGAAACAAACACGGGGATCGAACCAGCATAAAATTACATTGCAAACTGGACTACCTCTCAAAAAAGTATTGGGGGTCAATTGTTTTTCTACAGACATAATAAGGTTAATTTCCATCGCTTTAGCTCCATTGATTTGGCCTGGATGCATACATGGGTTGCCAATGTAGATTTGATTTTTTGTTTCTGGTTGTCACTCTCAAATGCTAAGAATTGACTAAAGAAACATCTCAATGGGCAACACTGAACTTTAAAACGAGACAAAAAATTTTAGAATCTGAACATAGTCGAAACAGGCCACACAAAATTCGAAAAACAGAACAAAAAACATCTAAACAGGCAGGCCTTATATATATATATATATATATATATATATATATATATATATATATATATATATATATATATATACATATATGTGTGTGTGTGTGTGTGTGTGTGTGTGTGTGTGTGGTATAAATCAGGCTAGCAATATAACATAATATAATAATATATCAACAATATAAAGCCACTTCTGAAATGCAATGGATTTATTTCATAGAGTGCTCGATACATTCAACATTTTACTCATGGAGTTAAGTTGTTTTAGAGTAGAGCTGGAAATAAATAGTAGATTGTGGATTCACTACACAAACGAGCTCATGTTTCTGCCATTTTAAGGCCACATCAGGCAAATGATCGTCTCTCATAGACGATCATTCGCCTGATGAGGCCTTAAAAGGGCAAAAACATGAGCTCGTTTGTGTAGCGAATCCACAATCTGCTATATATATATATATATATATATATATATATATATAGAGAGAGAGAGAGAGAGAGAGAGAGAGAGAGAAGAGAGAGGTGAAAGAGAGGGGGGGAGTCAGTCAGCTAGACCAGCATAAAAACGGAAAAACATACGTAGACAGATTTGGTGACTGTTTTGATAGACGGTTTTCAATATGGTTGAAAAGCAGGGAATAGCCCGGATGAGAGGCATTGGAGAAGAAACAAAGGGAGGTCAACGGAGGTTCACGTGAAATAAAGGAAATGCTTCAGATTTGGTCAATAACGTCGCAGACAAAATCGGAGAGATTAAGAATCCAACTGGAATCTGGAAGAAATTCTAGAATTGCCATGTTGGAAAAATTCTCCTAGAAAGATTCCAGAAACTCAAACCAAAGGGGAAAAAAAGCTTGGAATTCACAAGACTTTTAATTCTTTTTTTTTTCTTCGGGAAAACATTTAAAGGATGTTATTTGAAAAGTGATTACTACTTCGACATTTTCATCGCGCGAAACCAAAAAAATACAAAACAAAAAAAGCGTTTTTTGTTTTTTTCACTTGTTCAGCGAATATGTGTCTTTGTTTGAAGGAATGGTGGTGTCTTTGACCTTTGACTCAGGGGAACTAAATAGTTGGGGTGGAGAAAAGAAGAGACACAGTGTGAAAAGGGGAGTAGGGGGTACAGGAGACGAAGAATAATTATAGGGGGAAAATGTGGAAGAAGAAGGAGAAAAGGAAGGGGGAAAACATGTTTCGCCATTAAAGACAAAAGAAAAAAAGAAAAAAAGAAAGAATAAGAAAGAAAACTGAAAGGCATGAAGGAGTTTTGTTGAGTTAACAAGAGAAAAATCTAGAACAGTAAATGAAGGCAGAGAAGATGGAAAAAAAATCAAGAAAGAAGGATAGAAGAGAGGGTGGGAAGTAGGGAAAGAGGGAAAAGGTGAAAGGAAAAAGAAAAGAAAAAAGGAAGAGGGAAATACAAGATAAGAAACAAAAAGGAAAGGAAGGAGGAAGGAAAGAAGGAAGGGGGATGGAGGAGAGGAAGGATGGAAAGAAAGAAGAAAATCTAGGAAACTGACTGAAAAGACAAGGTTTTCAATATTTATAGGGAAATGCCGAAATGTATAAGTACAGAATGAGATTTGTAGATAGATACATACATACAATTGAACTGGAATAGATAGGGAGATTGAGTAAGATTAACACTGGGATAGATAGATAGATAGATAGATAGATAGATAGATAGATAGATAGATAGATAGATAGATAGATAGATAGATAGATAGGGAGAGAGATTAACGCAGAGATGGAGAGAGAGAGAGAGAAAGATGGATAAGGAGAGAATGAGATTAACACTGATATATATATATATAGAGAGAGAGGGAGAGATAGAGCGAGAGAGGAAGAGAGATTAAGACTGAGATGGATGGATAGATGGTTAGATAGATCGATACGGAGAGAGATTAAGACTGAGATAGATAGATAGATAGATAGATAGATAGATAGATAGATAGATAGATAGATAGATATGAACACACTGAAATAGATAGATAGATAGATTGATAGATAGATAGATAGATAGATAGATAGATATGGACAGATAGATGGATATAGATAGATAGATAGATAGATAGATAGATAGATAGATATTAACACTTAGATGGATAGATAGGAAGAGAGATTAACACTGAGATAGATAAATAAGGAAAGAGGGGGCGATTAACACACTGAGATAGATAGGAAGGGAGAGATATTAACACAAATATGTAGATAAATATGCTGAGATGGATTGGTAGATAAATAGATATATAGATACATACATACATATATTACCACACTGAGATAGATAGATAGGGGAAAGAAAGAATAGATAGATAGATAGATAGAAATAACGGAGTGAGAAAGATAGATAGATATTAAATAATAGAGATATGAACAGACTGAGATAGATAGATAGATAGATAGATAGATAGATAGATAGATAGATAGATAAGACTAAAACGAAAGTCAACGTTGACAAAGCGGTCGCAAATATGAAAGAGGAGATAGAGGAGAAAAAGAAAAGAATCTTCAATCTAATGTCATGATGAACGCGAGAGAAAAACAAAGACGCAATTATCAGGTATAAAAGAAGTACAAATTGACATTTTCGTAAACAATCGTGTGTTGTCCCTTCAAAGTGTTTTCTTTATAAAACATCTTTGAATGGGTGCAGCTCGCTTGCATGTGCATAATTTAACTCTGACAACGCTGTTTGGATTGTCTGCTTGGATAGTATAAGGGTTAATATTTCGGTCTCATGTGCAGAAGGTCCCGGGTTTGATTCCTGCTCGGAGCAGATAGCCGAAAGCTTTTCATTAGGACAAATCTATCTTTGTACTCAGCAGCAACAGAATACACTCTAAGTAGAAGAACCCCTTTGGTGGAATGGCATCTTGTCAAGGGTTTAGTCAGAAAAAAACTTGTAAGTGCAAAGTCCTAGTCTTGACCAGACTTGAGACGTGCAAGTATCACTAAGCTGACTCATGCAAAGGGAATCAGGACTTCACAAGTCGTTAATACTCCTATTAGGGTTTTATCTTGAGAAACGGAATTAGACAAAGGTTGTACAGTCACCAATGTTTGTCTGCCAGTTGGCTTGTTTGTCCGTTCTTCAATGCAATATCTCCAAAGGTTCTCAAGGAATTTCATTTTGTGGAGAGGTTGGGCCACAGACGGAAGAAAAATTGATTAGAAGACAAATCCAGGAACATTTTTACAATTTTGTCTATATTCGGCTTTACGGGTGTAATAACACCGTGATGATGTCATCACGGTGATGTCATAATTGAATACGGTACATAATCGATAATATCACTGATGAATGATTATTATATTACAGCATAATCTGGAATTTGGCAACTGGTTGTCATGTCATTAGTGGCGATAGCTTTGGCTGAGGTGTGCGCTCTCTGAGTGCTTTTTAGTTGTTGGTGTGTCCAAGCGAATACCAGTCCGATCAGCATTGAAATTCACAAATGTATGTACGCTTATATAAGACACAACCACAGACTTTACCAATATTGAATTAATTTGTCGAAGAATTCTTACATAAACAGATAAAAGAAGATGAAAAAATATTACCTACTACCATCGATGGGTAGTGTGTGCACCAGAACGGGTTATCTAAAAAAGTTTTATAAAATCATCGGAAGAACCATAGGGACCCCCAAGTACTTGAAAAAAAAAAAACGCTTTTAAATGGTGCTTAGTGGTGTGATCATCCAAATTTTCAAGGTTGTAGCTCCGAAAATGTGACCAGGAGCGCCTGGGAACACACACACACACACAGAGACTCGGAAGGAGAGAAAATTCTGTACGTCACTTGGCTGGTTGGTCGGACGATCTGTGGTGCTACGGTGATTAGATAGATAGATAGATAGATAGATAGATAGATAGATAGATAGATAGAAAGATAGATAGATAGATAGATAGATAGATAGATATTAACAGACTGTGGTTGATAGATAAATAGATCAATAGAGGGATATGAATAGACTAACAGATATAAATAGACGGATGGATTGATATGAACAGATAGATAGATAGATAGATAGATAGATACATGGACATGGATATAGATCGATACATACATACACACACACATACATACATACATACATACATACATACAGCACACTTATATATATACATACACACACACATATGCACACATACGTGCATATATACATACGTATATACATGTATGTAAAGTCTGCTTAATCATTGTTCTGTTGATGGCCAGGGTCTGAGTCAGCGCCGAAGAGTCCGCTGGAGTCTTCTAATAAATGCATCACGTGTTTTACGAGATCGTAAGTGGCTTGTTGCTATGGTTGTGCTGTAATCCATTGAAGCAGAGCGACTAGACCACTTCAGAACTCAACAAGCAGAACCTTTTAGAGACGGGTGGGGGCAACAAGCCAACAGAAAATGACAACTGGCTTTCTCACAAGCAGAAACAGCATCGTTATTATAATTAATGTTCCGAGAATTATTATTATTATTATTATTATTATTATTATTATTATTATTATTATTATTATTATTATTATTATTATTATTATCTCCAGGGCAGTTCCGCTCCAAAGGTGCATGTTTGAAAGGGGCCTGACGTTATGGTGTGCGGAGCAACCTGCCATAATCCTAATATGTAATAAATTTCCGTCTGTTGTACGAAGACCATGGCTTCGGCGTGTTTCGGTTATTTCGCTTCAGTGTTGCCTATTTTGATATTCTGATATGTCTGAATTTAGATCGATGTAGGGAGAGAGAATCAAGGGAGAAACTAAAACGAAAGATCTATCATTCTTTAATTTTTCTGTTTATCTTTATTAGATTTCTCGAGAACCGCTGTTCCAAACAGCAACACTGCACTGTATTGCATACAATGCTGAATAATATTCATGGTGAAGGTAAAATTCGTACAATGGTCAGTTGTTGAGTAATTGTTGTGCATAGAAATTTCTCGATTGTAGTTAGATTGTTGGTCTCCTCTATGTTTCTCGTTTTGCGTCCTGTGGAGCCAGGTCCAGGCTTTGGTCCTACAGGGGGTGGAATGACTCGATTGACAGTACTTTCTGTATTGTGTAGACTGTTCCGAGTGAGATGATATTCTGGATAGCGTGGCTGTTAATGTTTCCTCGAATGCAGTTAGTGAACTTTCCCATTCCCTTCTCCACGAATCATTGAGTACCGATGACCACCGGTATTGTTTCAGTCTCCATTCCCTACGTCCTATCGATCTCGATCTCAAGGTCTTTGTAACTGGAAAGCTTCTTTGTATCTTTCACGGGGTGTTTCTCTCAGATGGTATCGCCTTGTTGATGAGTGCGAACCTCTTGTCAAATTGGATAGGAAGGTCCCACGGAATCGTTGTACCTTTGTCAGATATCAAATTGTTTTTCCCAGTTAGTTCTATTGAGTTTTTCATTCATTATGCATGTGACGTTATTACAATGCACACACTAACAAAATTATATCGCACTTCCGACTGAGTAACTCTATGCGAGACTGTCTGCTCAAGTATCCGCTCTTAGGCCCTATCTAGTTGATTGAGAAACTGGTTCCTGTAATAACCAATTTGATTGAATAATTTATGGGCAGGCCTCGTATAAATGTTACCTGTGTTTTAATGTTTATGGGTATTTCCACAAGATTTGATAGATGATAAAGGTTTCCAATCCTATAAAACAAGTTTTAGACCAGATAGAATAATGAATCTGGTATTGAGAAGAAGTAAATTTAATTTTCTTCCAAATTACAACGATATTTCTCAACGTAATCTTGATTTAGCGCCACACAGTTTTCTAAAGTTTTTATCCATTTTTTTTACCATGTCTATGGAGGAAAAAGCTTTTGGCTTGTTTTTATCGAATTGCACATAGCAACGCCAATTCTGGCATCGAATGGAAACTGTTGACCTTTCAACTTCTCTTCCAATCTCAAAAAAAAGGCATGAAAGGAGATTTTTTTTTACATCACATCAATGCAAAGCAAAGCTGCATTCTTATCTGCAATTGGTGCAAACAGAGAAAAACTTAAAATTCACACTTGTTGCACAACCCCCATACAGTCCTTATTTGGTTCTATTAGACCTGTGGGTGTTCCGAAAATTGAAACAGGCTTCGAAACATTTGAAACATATATTTTAATGTGAAAAAATATACAATTTGTACATGAAAACACGCATCAAATGATCATATTAACACAATATCTGATTCATCAAATATCAGCATTACCGTTAGTCTAATAACCATCATTATTTTTCAAAACTCATTCACAACTGTTGATAGCACTACATATTCCAGTAGTCTATTTCATAATCCTACCCCTCTATTGCTGAAAAAGAGATTTCTGATATTCACTCTAGTCTTATTCACTTCCATAGTATATGCATGGCCCCTCGGTCTCTTGATCTCGCTTTTTGGTGGGAATACATCAGGATCTACTAATAATATACCACGCATAACCTTAAAGGTTTCTACTAAGTCTCCCTGACCACTCCTTTCTCCTAACAATGTCAACCTCTTATCTGTCTTCAGAACATATACTCCTGATACTAACTTAATTGTAGGTCTCTGGATTTGTTCATCTTTCTCCGAATACGGTGACCAGACTTGCAGACAACATTCAAGGTGCAAGCGGTTATAAGCACTATATGATGCAAGGGACAATTCTTTGTCTGCATAAGTGGAAGAGTGTTCAATCAGTCCCAACACTCTGTCTGCCTAGGCAGCAGGTCAACATTTTCCACCCCCTACCCAAGTTAGAGTTGCTGTGCGCAATCAGATCGAGAGTAAATCAGAAACTTTCTTCACGGACGGAATTAAAAAGTAAATAGAACTTTAGGAGAAAATTTGCCGCACCAAATGACTAAGTTGAAAAATAAACTTTTGGAGAGAATAAATTTACTTCATTTTAGTATCCGATTTTATTTTTTTTATTTGTTCTAAAACTTGTTTTTATAGGATTGGACTTCTTTTTATCACCCGGTCCACGTATCTTCTTTCTTGTCCAAAAGGTACAGTGAAAGTCACTTCGTATTCCGTTACGTAATGAAATTCCCATCTGAAGTGAGCCTCCCCAATCTGAACCCAGACAAAGTTGTCTTCCCCTTTTATTTCTTTTATCGACCTGTAATTCATGCATTTGCAATGCACGCGGCCGTATTTTGAACAGAGCATTTTGAAAGCTGCAGTGCAATATTGCACTCTCGTATCTTCCGAACAGGTCTCGTGAGATCTCGTGAGATGCGTGCATTATCATCAAATGCGCCATTCTGTTTTCGTTTTTTTTTTGTGTTTTTTTTTTGCTTCGCTTTATCTTCCGCCATTTTGTTTGCGATTTTTTCTGAGTGATTTTTGTCTTTTGTTTATTTCTTAGCTTGTTTTATTTTCTTTTGTTTTATCGTTGGATAACTGAATGGTTTTTATTGGGGGTTTGGTTTTCATTCGAGTTCTGGGGGAAAGGCAATGGAAATTAAAAGGCGGAAGAAACATTTTCCTCTTTAGTTCGTACAAAAAGGCGTAATGGGAATCGTTAATGGAGGAAACGCAGAAAAGATGATATTATTACTGACAGCAAGCACGACCGCATGTGACAGTACCCGTCAAAAATGATGGGATTATGTACTTATGGACTGGCATGAGCGCATGTGGACATCTTCATATCGGGATATGTATATATGTATATTGAGGGATAGAGAGAGAGAGATGGAGAGAAATATATAGAAGAGAGAGATTATCAAATGGTCAATACGGAAAATAGATGTATTTATATTAAGTTTATTATACTTACATGTTCCAAATTTCAGGTGTGTCAAAGTAGTAATTGTGAATGAAACACTATTGAAAAGTTCGATTTCTCGAGTGGATAATGCCATTTTAGTTAGTATAACAAACTTTATTTGAATAATACAATATCCCGTATTATCAACCGAAGGATATTACTGTATATCGTATCCTCATATATAGATAAGTATATTTTGCTAATCAAGCAATTTTACCGATTCAGTGTAACATATATATATATATATATATATATATATATATATATATATATATATATATATATATATGCTTCCCACCCGAATTCTCATTTCGTTTATTCTGTATCCATCCATTTCTGAAACACATTCTGTCGCGTTGAAAAAGGCAAAAAAGACCGAAAATAAACGAAATGAGAATTTTAGTTCGAAGCAGTTATTTGCCTTTTGTATTACCGGTGGTCTGTTCATCACAGTGGTAAGTGCATTGTATATATATATATATATATATGTGTATATGATGATACACACATACAAGCGCGCACACACACACACACACATACATATATATATATATATATATATATATATATGTGTGTGTGTGTGTATGTGTGCACGTGAGTGTGTGTGTGCGCATGCGTGTGTGTGTGCACGCACTTATATGCATGCATCATCATCACCATCATCATTAGCTATTTCCTCTCCAACGCTGGACAAAGGCCTTTCCGAACTCCTTTCATGACGATTGTATGATCATATTGGTTTTTTGAAGCTAGTGGATGATATTACTTACGCGCTTACAGTATCGCCCATAAGTGAGTACACTCAACCAACTTTTTATAAAAAGCTTTTTTTTCCTGAACTAAATTGAAAGTCTGAAATTAAAAACATGAATATGTGACAATCCAAAAATAAGTACACACCTGCGAAAGAAGGGTTTCAAAATCAATATATGATGTGACTGCCTTCATTTTGTACTACTGTAGTCTTGATGACACTGACCTCACTGGATTTCCTCGAACCATCGCTGGAATGTTTTCTACTACATTTGCGGACTTTTACTCCTGACCTGTTCGATGGTCGTTGTTTTTCTACTTCCCATTCAAGTACATTTCATGAGTGCTTTATTGAATTTAAATCCGTTGATTTGCTGGGCCAATGGAGTAATTTTACCCGTTGCTCCTTCAGAAATTCTGTGGTCTTCTTAGCGGAACGTTTTGGACCATTGTCATGCAGACACATAGCTCTTCCTCCCATGCGTATAAGTGAGACAACTTGTTTTTTTGTTGTTTGTTTTTTACTATTTTGACTGTATTTTCGGCATTCATCATTCCATCAATAAAATGCAGCTCAACAGTGTCATTATAGCTCAAACAATCACAAACCATTACGTTTCCCGCACAATGCTTAGTTGTTAAAGCCAAACATTTTTCCTGGTATCTTTCACCATGACACTGCCTGACTCGTCAGATGCCATCAAACCCAAATATGTTGATTTTGTTCCATCTGACCACAGGATGCTGCCTCAAAACTTTCATTCCTCTATTTTCTTGTGTTTCGATGTCAGTAGCGTTTTCCAACGCGGCCGTCGGCCATGTAACCCCATTTTGTTCAGGACACGTTTTATTGTTGTAATCAAAACACAGCACATACTTTTTTTACGTCCTTAGAAACATCAGCAGTTGATTTTCTTGAATCTTCATCAAACAATCTCCCGAAATAATGAAAAGACCTTGGGGTCAGTTTGCATGCTCGACTGGGTCGAGAAAAAAAATGCGTGCCGTGAATGTTTTGATTACAATAATCAATCGTATCCTGAATAAGATAGGCATACATGGTCGTCGACTGTGTGAATACAACGAAAACGGATATTGATAAGTAATGTCTATCAACTTTACAAACACTTAGATCCAGTTGCCCAAAATATAAACATAGTATAGTCCTAAGAATGAGTACTCCCCCACGAAAAGTTTTGTTTCATACGATATAGGAAATAAATTTACAAACCAAACTAGTCTTTTCTGTCCATCTCCAATTTTCCCACTCGTCTTGTAATTTACTCACTTATTTTCATCTGTTTAGTTGCTATATTTTGGCAGCTGTTTCTCTGAGTGTGCAAATAATATGTTCCTTCAAGCCAGGAGCGAGTTCTTATCCACGTGGAGCCAATGTTACGAGCGACGCTAAGTTAAAGTGGCTACCTATTCAGTTGCTGGTTTGATTCCTGCAGTAATCCCATTTTCTCCAAGTGTTCTTTCCATTCACACTGTTCAAGAGGGACATTTCCCGTGTAATAATGGGAGGTCATTTCAAAAAGTGTTTTTAATGATATAATGCATTCATAATTATTCTGTCGGATTATACATCCGTTTCTTAAGAATTTATTAATATAGGTAAGTAACGAATATCTATAAGTGATTTTATTGTCAAGTTCAGCTATCTATATACTATGCACAAACACACATTTCATCTCTTTCTCTCTACCTCTGAGTCTCTCTCTCTCTCTCTCTCTCTCTCTCTCTCTCTGAAAATATAAAAAGCTTACAAAGTTTAATAATTCATTAATTATTCAAAAAATATCAAACTGCTAATCTTATTATTAGCAACATCCCTCGGCAAGTGCTTCTATTAATTAGACCACTGCCATTTATGAGTTTACCTGTCCGTGAGAGATTGCATCTCCAATAAGAAAAATATTGAAAAAAACTCTAAATACCTACTTTGGACATACAACGATGGTCTTAATTATGACGTCCAAATTACCTACCATCAGACACACGTATATTGATAAATCCCAGTACGTAAAATGCATATCAATATTACTCACATAATGTACAAAATTATCGGCAAAAACGACTTATTTAAACAAAGATTCCAACACTCAGTGAAATCTTCTCTGCCCAGGGCCAGTGTTTTTTTAATATCATCTTCATCATCATCATCATCATCATCATCATCATCATCATCATCATCATCATCATCATCAGTCTCTTAACATCTGTCATGGGACATAGACCTTCCTCGGGATTCGCCAAACTTCTCTATCGTGGGCGTTCTGTATTTGACTCGTTCATCTCTCCATTCAGTGCACTGCCGTCTTCGGTTGCACATGTGATCTCTGTGGGATCCTTGTTGTGTGTTGTGATGTCCATCGGTTGTCTATCATTCATGCAACGCAACCAGCCCATTGCCATTTAATTTTTCCAATAGATTTTATGATGTCTCCGACTCCTGTTTTTTCCTCGATATCATGCCGTCTTGTGATTTCTCCATGTAAGATTGAGCATAATTAATTCATGCGCACGTCGCATGGTTCTCAGTTTTCGGGTCTACCTTTTGGTTAGGTTACATGGTTCAGCTTCATAAGAGACTATTGGAAGGATGCATTGGTTGCATAACCTTCTTTTTAGGATTAGAGGGATCTTATTTTTGACAGTTGAGCTTGCTCCACTTAAAGCTTGCCATTTTAGAGAGATTCTTTGTTACATTTCTTTTTCTTTTGAGGGTCTCAATGAGATTCGTTATCCTAGTTAGAATTAATTGTCTACTTTCTCTAGATCAGCGTCTTCAATTTTGATCTTTTTGTTCTTATTTCCGACATTATTATTGCACATGATCTTTGTCTGGCGGAAATTCATGTGTAGGCAGATTTTCTTGCTTTCTTTATTTAGTTCATCTAGCATTACTTGGAGGTCGTGTAGGTTCTCTGCAAAAAGAGCGATGTCGTCTGCAAAATCAAAACCCCTTTCATTTGAAAATTTACTATGCCAACCAGTTAGCACGTCACATCAACGCACCAATAACAAAGCTGAATAAATCATGGTAAGAATTGTACAGAAATAATAACGACTCGGTTTTCAAGCGACCTTGAACATGGTTAGTTGTTTAGCTGAAAGCGTTAAATCTCATAAGACTTTTCGACAACTCTTACACTGAATAGCTCCAAGCATACGTTCTCTTCTACAGAAACGAGAAAAGGTTAATAAAAAAGATAAGTAGATGTTCTTTGTCTATGGCTCTCAACCGGAAATACGTTAATGAAGGATTGTAGCCCAAATATACAGATGTATATATTATATGTATATGTGTATTATAAGTGTAAGATATTCAATATATATACATATATATATATATATATATATATATATATATATATATATATATACATATATGTGTGTGTGTGTGTGTGTGTGTGTGTGTATAGTCTAGGAAGCTCTCCAGCTTTAAACACTTTAACACATTAAAAAACTTTTAACAATTTTTTTTTGCGTCACTTGAGTCACTTATTTCCTTATAAGTGTTATGCTAATGTAATTTATGTAATTTTCATCAGTGCTCATATATGTATATATATATATATATATATATATATATATATATGTGTGTGTGTGTGTATGTATGTATGTATATATATATATATATATGTATGTATGTATGTATATATATATATATATATATATATATATATATGTGTGTGTGTGTGTGTGTGTGTGTGTGTCTAATTTATTTTTATGATTATAATGATGAATGATTTCATACAACTAATGCTGTGAAAACATTGCCTGCAACAAAGCCTTCATCAGATGAAAATGTTAACATTTGGGTTCCAAAACTGAAATGTTATAATAACTAACAAAGAACACCTCAGCAAAACCTTATTTCATCACAAACCTTCTTTCTTTGATCCCTTTTCAGTTTAGTTATGTCAGATGCAATCTTTGAATGTCTTCATAAAGTTCTTTTTAGGGAATTTATTTGTTACCCAACCATAATTCCTGCATTTTGGGGTCGTACATCCTCGTAATTTTCAAGTTTACCTCCTTGAACCTTGTTGATCTTTGCCTGAAAGGAGCTGTTAATTCAACTGAGTGAATATTTCAAATTAGTCCATCATATATGTGCATGAGAGAGAGAGAGAGAGAGAGACAGACAGACAGACAGAGACAGAAAAAGGCACAGAGAGACACAGATAGAGACAGAGTGTTTTATATGTATTTATATTATTAAGAAATAATATATAATCTGACAGAATATCTATGAATGTGTTATCTTATATGAAACTTTATTTGGAAAGATATCATTCAAATATTATATCACATTCATAACTATCCCGTTGGATTGTATATTTATTTCCTAATAATATAGTTAGAAACAAAACTGTGTAGATATGGACGGTAAAAAACGAACGAAATAAGGAAAGGGTTTTTTTGGGGCCTCTATCTTTCCGTCGGGCTATTTGGCCTAATGGTCTTGGGCAACGCTACTTACTTTATTGGTCGCAGGTTCGATTCCTGCAGTGGCTCCATTTTTTTAATTATTTATTTCTATTTATGCAGTCTAGACCGAGTGACTCATTCTCCGAATAACAACGGGAGGTCAATTCAAAAAGAGTTTGGAATGATATAACGTATTCATAAATATACGTGTGTGTGTGTATTGAGGTACACGGGAAGATGTTTGATTGTTTTTGTTAGTCCTTGATATACTCACGAAGATGTGTATAAATATGTACATCTAGTCGGCTTTCTTTGGAGAGACGGACTGATAGATGACTACAGAGAGAAAAGGAGAGAGTTGCACGTACACGTGTGTGTGTGTGTGTGTGCATGCATGTGTGTGTGTGTGTGTGTGTGTGTGTGTGTGTGTGATCGTTAGTATCCCCGCCTTTTGTGTCAATAGTGATCGGACCAGCAGCAAAACACAACATGAAATATTGCCCTTCTCGCAAAATTTGCCTTCAATAAAATAATGCCTTTGCTCACTAACACAAGGAATGGGGTAGAGGAGGGAAGGTGGAAGTGAAGGAAGGATGGAGGAGAGGAGCAATGAAGTAAAGAGAGAAGGAAGGAAGGGAGTGAAGAAGAAAGGAAGAGCAAACCGAGTGAATGGAAGGGATGAGGGAGAA
>OY735219.1:51579471-51646971 GCA_963457665.1 Thysanoteuthis rhombus | reverse complement strand
TCTCAACCTGTCAGGTTTGAACTCAACAAGACTTCTAAAATTGTTGTCGAGATCTATCTATCTATTTATTGGGAACCATCGACCAAAATTGTCAACTTTTATTTAGTCCGGCTATTTATGTACAAGATGCAAGGGTCGTATCAATTTGAGCTAGAAGGATGAAAATTCAGACAATAACTTCCTAACTTGTTGATTTTTTTTAGTTCTTTGAAAATCCATCCCCACCCCCCAATGGGTTTTTAGTTTTAGTTCAATTTGCAGTGTTTCTTCATGTTAAATTCATTCATTATTTCGTGTCATAGTTGGTTTTTGCTTGTTTATTTGAGGGGGGGGTGATAATTCAGACTAATTTAGCCATCACTGACCAACAAAAGGCAAAAATGTAACTGATCCATTAATCAACTATTTTTTCTATTTTTCTAATTGATCACCTTTGACGCAGCATGTTGCCAAAAGACGTTGGTCACATGATGATTTCTATTGAGTGACTAACCAGACCTATCTACCTATATCATTTTTTTTATATATGTCTCTCTATCTATCTATCTATCTATCTATCTATCTACTTCACTTACACTTATACAGTGTACTGAATGAGAACTATACTTTTCAGAGTAATCTCAAAAATCCTATTAACTTTTTCTTTTTTGCAATAAACAAGTTTGTGGCCTTGAAATCTCGCAGGAAAATTCCGTTTTAATGCAAGAAAGACAAAAATAACTGGATGAAAAAGCTGGTTTTATGAAAGCTCCCCAGGTGGGGTGTCACAAAAGTGATTATTAGCCTTCTACTGGTCGTCAATTACTTTTGGTTGTTTGAGCTTTTTATGGGGCCATTTTGGGTTTGACTTGGTATTTATAGACAGGGTTCGTCTGTTTTTTCTTCATTTTAATTGATTTATGAATAAAAGTTTGAATGCAGTAATTTTTCTGGATTACACTTGAATGATTTATTTTCTGTCTGTATTTAGGCTATTTTATGGGCTGACCCACCAATTCTGTCGCTCTCAATATTCAAAGAAGAAAAAGAAGAAAAAGAAGGAGAAGAAGCCAAAAATAAAGAAGAACAAAAAGGAGAGAAGTTGTTGCATTTTTGCTGGGTCATTTCACCTGTCCAACCCTTCCTACCTACTAACTTTCTTGGCAACTGCCCCTGGGGCACGGGAAATCTTTATGTCTGTGTTCTATTTTACACTTAGAATCTCCTCTTTTCCCAGCCCTGTTACGTGAGATGGGTCGAAGATCCAGAAGTTTTTTTTCCCTTTTCTAAAGTTGACGGTGACGTATTTATTTATTATTCCATAGTTGCTACTTTTCCTTGGGGGCCATAATCCCCACCCCCTCTAATCCCCACCCCTCTCTAATCCCTGCTTATGAATAAGTCCTATTTTCTACAATGGACTTTTGCCTGTGTCTTTATTCGGACATTCCCTCATTTACGTTTTGGTATATTCTTTAAACTCTTCTAGTGTCTAGAACGTTTTAATAACCGCTGCCAAGAACGAATTTGTTCAATGATTGTTGCTGGTTTTAGATTATTTATATGTTCTGACATTCATAAGTATCTATCTATGACACTATTTATCTATCAGGACGTCATCCAGCTCTTACTGCTCATAATAGAAACTTGAAATTTTGCACACACACACACATAAGCATACGCCCAACTCAATGAGTGAGGAAAGAGCATTTGATTGTTTTCTTTTTAAAATTCCCTCCGAAATGGGCTTTCAGTGGGAAACTTCAAAATGCAACGTGAATTGATGCTGAATTTATCACCAGATCGTACTTACTTGTTTCTTGAAAATTCGGATCTTTTTTAGTGATCATAGCCCCCAAAAAGGTATGAAAATAATTTATTCATTAATTAGCCCTCTTTCTAACAATTCAATTGATCACCCCAAACCGAGATTATATGATTTGCGGTGATTCATAATTTCCTTTGGAATGCCAGTTTGTTTTTTCCTCTCATTATCATTTTTCTTTTGCTCCTCATGGAAATTTTCTTCCCTTTGCATCATTCATTCATGTTTTTCGTTTTTTTCTTCCTTTTAGAGACCGTCAACCAAAACTGTCACCAAAACTGTCAACATAGGTTTCTTCAGTTTTCAAGCAAGTCTGTCTGGGTGGCTATGTATGTATCATGCATACAAGCCTCACAAATTGAGGGCTGAAGATTTCAACATCTACTCCTTACTATATCAAAAAAAAAACGTTGGGTTTTTTCGGACCCCCCCCCCCAAACTGTTTTTACGGAGTGTTCATTTTACAATGTAAGTATATCCTAAATTAGTCCCATTAGCTTGTGTCCAGCAGTGTTTTGGGGTTTTGTTTAGGGGTTCGTTTTTTCTTAATTTGAACTTCCTCATGAATTAATGCCCATCAAAAATCAAGGAAGAAGTTCATTCGATTGTTCACCACTTCTTCTAATTTTTTTTAATTGATCATACCCAACACAGCATGCTGCCAGAAGACGTTGGTCACGTGATGGTTTCTATAGAGTGACTAAGCAGAGCTGTCTTCCTTTTTCTCTCTTTTTCTTTCTTTCTTTTTTCCTTCTTTCTCTTCTCTGGAATCAGTCGTACACATTTTTCATTTCAACTTCTGACGTGTTTGTTCTCTTCTTTTTGTCTCACCAACTCCTCATTTCACTTCTTCAAACTTCCGTTCATCTCTTCCCAGCTGTCTTTCCCAATTTCCGGTTATAAATGAATTGTCAAAACAAAGCAATGTTCATTAAAACGGTTGATGAAAACATTTATTACGCTTGATTTAGTTTGGCATAAGGTCTCGAAACTTGGGCACCCTGGGATGATCCAATTCCCTTCATGTGCAAATGGCTTTCAAGAAGGGTTTGGTTACCACTGTGGTACGGTAGGTGTCCTTGCGGTTATTTAGAAAGTTTTGCCCTATTCAACACAAAGCTATGAAAGTAAGGCCCCAGTAACGATCGAACTCACTAACCTGGTAAATTTGGGCCGGTGAATTGAGTTTACTTGTTATTTCATTTTTTTAATCATAGCCTAATACTAAATTGTTCAATAACTTTTCCCCTGATTTTTCTACTTCTTCTCCCCTTTACTTTTTTTCCTTCCTCGACCCCCTTTTTTCACTGTTGTTCCAACTCCCCCCCCCTCCTCTATCTCCGCTTATTCATTTCGTTTTTCCTTCCGCTGTACTTTTTCTTCCTATGTCATTCACTCCCTTCTTATCACTTTTGTGTCGTCAGGTCATCTCTTTCAAAACTCTTTCTTTCTTTTCTCACTCTGACTTCCGTCTTTACTCTCTCTCTCCCTCCCTCTCTCTCTTTCCCTTTCTCCTCCTCCCTCCCCTCTCATTTTTTTGTTCAAACTTTCTTTCTATCCTTTTCGTTCTTCTCTCTCTCTCTTCACACTATTTTATATATTTGCCCCTCTTCCTTTTTATCACTTTCTCTCTCTCTCTCTCTCTCTCTCTCTCTGTCTGTCTTGTTCCCTCTCTTTCTCTGTCTTCCGTCTCTTCCTCATCCTCCCTCCCTCCCCCTTTCTTTCACCTGCTATGACTTTTCTCCTTCCTCCTCCTCCAATGTCCCTCCCTTTTTGAATCCCTCTCTTCCCTCTCCTCCAAATCTTCGGCCATTTTCAAGAGCCTGTTCAACCAACTCACTTTCCATTTAGACATCATTATCTGATTTTAGAGGCTGAATTATTTATTTAGTCAGCCTTCTCTTCAAAGATTGCATTTCTTTTGAATGATTTTTATGCATTTATTATCCCTGCCCTTCAACTCTCGCCTTTCCCTGCTCCCTCCCCCCTTGGGGCCGTTTTGTTGCCCTGGTAACGGCCGGGCCCTGCCGCCCCTTCTCCGGTTTCGCACCGACCATTTCGCCTTGATTTACGTCCAGACACGACAAAACGAACGGCAGAGCAACCGACGACCTTCGTGAAATATAATTTGATTTTTCTTTTTTCTCTTTTTCTACGCTATGTTTTCTATGTTTTCTCTCCTTCCTTCACAAAATCTCTTTCTTTCTTTACTTCATTTTTTTTCATTCTTACTTGAAGCCCTTAATTCATCATCCCCTCTCTCTCTCTCTCTCTCTCTCTCTCTCTCTCTCTCTCTCTCTCTCTCTCTCTCTCTCTCTCTCTCTCTCATCCCAAGCCATTTTTTTTTCTTTACTTTTCTTTTTTTTTCTATCTTTCTTTCATGTACAACCCCAATCCTTCTTCCTTTCTTTCTTCTTCACAGCTTTGTATTTCTCTTCCTTTCTTCTTTCTCCCCTTCCTCCCTGTTTTCTTTCCTTCCTTTCTATTCTCTTTCCTTTCTCCCTGTTTTCTTTCTTTCTTTTTCATACACCTCTGTTCATAATTTTCTCTGTTTCCTTTTTTTTTTTCATTCTTCATTCGTCTTTCTTTCTTATTCTAATCTCTTAATTCATCAACCCTCTCAATCTTTTCTCTTCAGTTCACTATTTGACGTTCTTTTTTCATTCTTTCTTTTCCTCATTCGCAGTCCATGCCTCATCTCCCTCTTTCTTTTTGTTTAGTTCCTCATCCATCTTTCTTTCTTTCTTTCTTTCTTTCTTTCTGATGAGCTTAATTCATCATCCTCTCTTTCCTTTGCAGATTATTATTTCTTTTTCATCTTTTTCTTATTCGCAGCCTTCAAGGCCTCCCTCCGTCTCTTTCCTCTTCATGCCTTTGTTGTTCTTTTTTTTTTTCATTCACAGCCGCCCATCTTAATAATTACCGTCGCTGTTTTTTGTTTTTTTCATATTAATCCTTTATTTGCCTTTCTTTCCTTGTTTCTTTACTTTTTAATTCACCACTCCTAGATCATCTTCCGCTCTCCTTCTTCATTCGACCTTTTCTCTTTCTTTCCTTTTCTCTTCTTTCTCATTTGTAGTCCTTCATTCATTATTTTCTTTCTTTTCATCGAAATCTTTCATTTGTCCCTCTGTCTATCTTTCGTTCTTTATATTTTTCTTCCTTCCTTTCTTTCTCCTTGTCTTTCTTTCTGTATTCCCTCTCTCCCTCTCTCTCTTTCTCCATCGAAACCCTCATTTTTTTCTTCCTTTCGATCTTCCTTTCTTTTTATTTCTTTCTTTTCTCTATATTTCTTCCTTTCTTTTTTTTTCCTTCCTGTCATTCTGTCTTTCTCTCATTCTTTCTTTTTCTCAAACTTCATCTGCACTCGTTTCTTCTCTCCTTCACTAGTACTTTTTTCTTTCTTTCTTTTCCCTTCCTTTTTTCATATCACTAAATCTATACGCCTATCTCTTTTTTCTTCTATCTCTCATTCTTTTTTCTTCTTTCTTTACTATTCTCAACATTTCTCTTCTCCCCTCTTCTATTTGTATTGTCTGTCCCTTTCCTCGGAGTCCTTGGTTTTTCTTCCTGTATTTCCCAACGTTTTTTCTCATTCTCCCTTCTTTAGACATAAATTTCCTTATTTTTTGTCTCCCACAATATTTCCTTCCCACTCCTCCCCAGCCCTTTTCCTCTGCTTCTTTTCTCCCTTCCAGGACACACCCCTTTCCCAACCCGTCAACACTCGGCCCCTACTCTGTTCAGTCGGATATGCCAACCTGTAGAAGTGCATCAGTCCTGCTCGCCTGGCCGGAAGTGCATCCGAAAATAGCTCCACGTCTTGGGTGGTGGTGGCACTTGCCCGGCGCCGTCTGTCCAGGGACCCCTAGGATAGAGTTGGGGTCGGGGGCTCAAAATGGGAAACGAATCTGCTTTTGGGTTCCCGGATGAAAGTGCAGGTAACGCTTGATTGATTGCTGTAGGGAACTCGGGACACACAGACAGAGAGACAGACAGACCAGGCAGACAGACAGACAGACAGACCAGGCAGACATGCAAACACAGAGAAACAAAGAGAGATAGAGAGATAGAAAAAAGAGAGAGAGAGGGAGAGTTATAAGCAGACTAAGAAAAGAAAATATAAACATATTAGAATAGAGAGAGGGAGTGAAATGAACAGAGTTTAATAGACTGATACAGAATGATAGATATTAGTAGATATATATTGAAACCGAATGAGATATGAGTGGTTATGTATACATTTCTAAAGAGATAGATGGATAGACAGACAGATTGATAGATAGATAGATAGATAGATGGATAGATAGATAGATGGATAGATAGATAGATAGATGGATAGAATAAACCCTCTTTAAAAATGATACTTTCCAATGATGATTTGAAATGTAGGGTGACATTCACTTATTTAAGTTGAAAAATATTTTAAGTTCCATTCCTCTTATTTGCTTATAGTTCTATGTACCTCAGTATCCATATCTACCTATCTAGCGATCACTCGGTCCATCTGTCAATCTCTCCATCTCTCTCTCTCTATATATATATGTGTGTGTGTATGTGTGTGTGTGTGTGTGTGTGTGTGTGTGTGTGTGTGTGTATGCGTGATATACATAGAAGCAGCTGTAAGACCAGCAATACATATGTTGTCGTGATCAAAAGTTATATCAATTTTAGAGGGTCTTGCGTTTCAGCCCTTTATTCAAAGGTATAAGTGAAAATCTTACATCTATGTTATGTGAACGTACTTGGAGTATAAAGCCAATGTTGAGGCTCAGAGCTTTAATTGTTTTGTGTGTCATGAAGTAATAAAACCTGCCGAGTCTCGCGAAAATCATTAATGGCCAAGTGATAGCTATACTGTAAGACATTATTTTCAAAGTTTTGCTGAAAACACACGCTACGAAATGAATTGTCCACTGCATCGACAAAGGATGATTTCAAAATAACCGAATCTGATAGATTGCTTTTTGATATCGCTCGTGTTTTGAATTTGAATGATCACACAGTCTGGAGAAATATTGCAAAGCTTTGTGATACCAGCTCCGTTATGGCTGATCGAGGGAGGTTAGCGAATGTTTTAACCAGAGGATGAAAACTATTTCAGTGTGTGATAGCTTCAAAACAGTTGTGAAAGGCCAGTGGATCTCTTGTTTGATCTTGCATTGCAAGGCAACGGTTACAAGAGACTAAATAAAGAGGCCTTGTAGCCTTAAAGAAGTCATTTATCATTACTCTCAATAGCAAGAAACTGCTGACTGGACTGTGGATGATTGGAGCCATGATTTGTGGTCTGACGAGTCGGAATTCAACATGGTTCCGTCGAATAGTATCTTACAAACCTACGCCATTAGACACGATCATGTTTAAGCAGCAATTGGGTATCAAAGAATTTTTGCTGATAAACAGATCCAAGATTGCGTCTTATTTACAACAGGGATGCTGGATCTTTACAAATCATTTACTAATATAATGAAATGTGCAGTTTTCTTGATTTTTCTTGTCCATAATTATGGATTCTTTCACCGGTAGGTAATAATTTTGCCGATAAAAAACACCTCCTTCCAACTATTTGAAACAATGGACTCTCCAACTGTAGCGAATTACTTCAGTTTCTTCAAATAAAAATCATCTTGTAGAATCCAAATACATGTAGTTCACGCTTGACCCAAGGAATTAACTAGTTACTACGTATTATCCGTATATATTCTCTATAAAAATATTTTAAGTTCCATTACTCTTATTTGCTTTCAGTTCTATATATCTCAGTTTATCCATATCTACCAGTCTAGTGATCACTCTGTCCGTCTGTCTATCTCTCCATCTCTCTCTCTCTCTCTCTCTCTCTCTATATATATATATATATATATATATATATGTATATATATATGTGTGTGTGTGAGTGTGTGTATGTGTATGTGTGTGTGTGTGTGTGTGTGTATGCATATACATAGACGCAGCTGTAAGACCAGCAATACATATGCTGTCGTGATCAAAAGTTATATCAATTCTAGAGGGTCTTGCGTTTCAGCCCTTTATTCAAAGGTATAAGTGAAAATCTCACATCTATGTTCTGTGAATATATATATATATATATATATATATATATATATATATATAATTTTGTCCCCACCTTCACCTTTGAAAAATGACATAGGACCCAAATGGTAATGACTGTATCGACCAAGAACATTCTGCTCGCACTTGACTATTCCCTGGGTGCGGTTTTTAAATCATCAAGAAAGAACGGAGAGTGCCGAGGACAAAACTAATTTTGGAAAAGAAAAGAGATATCAATGAGAAATTTACTCTTCTGAAGGAATAGGATATGGACAAACGGGAAAACAACGTCAAAGGGAAGAAGGAAATGAAAAAGGAGAGAATAAAAGGATGAAACAGGGGGTGGGGGCAGAGAACAAATAAAGAAAGATACAAAGGACTTGGGGGAAGGAAAAGAAAGAAAGGATTGAATGAGTGAAGGAATTTAAAAGATGATGAAAGATCAAGAATTTTTAAGAAAGGGTACACAGATGAATGGAATGAAAGAACAAAAAATACGATCGATATGAATGTTCTGAGATAGATAGATAGATAGATAGATAGATAGATAGATAGATAGATAGAAATATAGATAGATAGATAGATATGAACAGGCTGAGATAGATAGATTGATAGATAGATAGATAGATAGATAGATAGATAGATAGATAGATATGAAGACGCTGAGATAGAAATATTGATAGATAGATGGATATGAAGAGGCTGAGATAGATAGATAGATAGATAGATAGATAGATAGATAGATAGATAGATAGAAAGAAGGATAGATAAATAGATAGATAGATAGATAGAAGGATAGATAAATAGATATTAAGGGACAGACGAATACATAGGGAGATAAATAGATAAGAACAGATTAGGATACATATATAGATAAATAAGAGCAGACTGAGAAAGATAGATCGATGGATATATGGATAGGTTGGTTTAGTTACTCATCTGGTATGATCAATTATAAAATTGGAAAATGGCGTGATCGATGAATGAGTTACTTTTGCATTTTGTTGAGCAGTGATCGCTTAAAAACAAACTTGACTGATACAGGACACGATCGAAAAGATCGATTTAGCATACAATTTCATTGTAAATTGATCTCCCTCCGACGTATTGAGTGAGGATTTGAAAGAAAAGCAAAAAAAAACGTCTTTCTGGTCACGATATGGAGTCATTTTTTTCATATTTTCGACCTTCAATGTACATACATACATAGACAGCAAACCAGATATTCTCATAGACTGAATAAATCTAAGTCAACATTTTTTCGAATTGATAGATAAATAGATATGAATAGATAGATACATAGATCGATAGATATGGACAGATAGACAGACAGATAGATAGATAGATAGATAGATAGATAGATAGATAGATAGATAGATAGATATGGACAGACAGACTGACGGACAGATAGATAGATATAAACAGACTGAGATTGCTAGATATAAATATATAGATAAATATATATGGATACAGATATGAACAGATAGCTAAATATATATGAATGTAGATATGAATAGATAGATAGATAGATAGATAGATATCAACAGATGTTAGCAAAAAGAGATTTAACTAATTGCTATCGGAGATTGTATACATGCTTTAAAGTGCTATTCATTTTCTCTGATAGAAGGTGTCGTGTGCATATCACGAAATTCAGCATCTTTTCTTCGACTGCGATAAGGAAAGCTACTGCCAGGTCTCAACCCTCGGCAGTCTTATTCATCATCACTAGATTTGAATAATGGAGTCCCTACACGACTCACTATCATTTTCAGTTATTTTCGTTGGGTTTTTTTTTTCTTTTCATTCTTTTTATGCTGGATATAAAGATGAAAAAGTAGCCTCTATCTCTATCGTAAAGCCCCACTTCTTTTTCCTTTTCTAACCCTCGCCATTTTTCTCCCTGGAGGTTTCTGTTCCTTGATATCATCATCATCATCATCATTCAGCCACAAAGGTCGTTGTTGGACATAAGCCTATAGCAAGGTCTCTGCCAGTTTTTAGTGATACAACGATCTAAATTTAAAAAGCAGTGCTGAAGAAAGTAAATCACTACATCGACCTGGGACCGCAAATCTCCATGGAATCATCAAAAGAAGAAATCAAGCGGAGGTTGGCAACCTTTCCACAGAGAACAAGTTCGATCCTCAAGAACAAAAAGATCCCGGTGTTCTCTAAAAAAAAAAACAAATGAAGGCTCTACAATCGGTGCATCCTCCAAATAGTTCCTTCAGTATCTTTTTCCTTCCTGATCATTCCTCCCATCTTCTCTTTCCACCTACCCCCCTTTTTTTCTTTATGGAACGGACTATTCCTTCCGGCATCTAGAAATGTATCTTTGTTGACGGGAGTAAAAAAAAAAGAATTCATCCTCGCTGACCCACAAGAGAATTTTTGATATAACAGAGATCCTGTTCCAGCCATTCTCAACGGGCACAATATCGCCCCTAAAGGGGCGAAAGTTGAGTCAAGGGGCACAGTAGATTGTCACATACATTTTATTGACTAGGATATAGAATCTATCAGTGGAAATATCCTATTAGAACTTATCGAACCTACAATGAAATGATAAATGTTAATACAAACTGGAACTTTATATTATATACTTTAGGGTTGACTGGAAAATCCCATATAACAGAATGGTAGAAAAATGGAAAAGAAGCTTTTAGCAGTGTCGTGAAATCTTATTCTTCCTTCTCTCTGGAGTTTTTTTTTTTGTTTTTTTTTTTGTTTTGTTTTGTTTTCAATTCAACCTCTGCGCAGCCCTGTCCATAATTATGAACTCTCTGCCCCAAATATAACTAAAATTGTCAAATTAGGTTCCTACAGTTTTTAAGCTGGTCTTACAATCTATCTATCTATCTATCTATCTATCTATCTATCTATCTATCTATTTTTCGTGTATATAGAATGGAGCTCGATGGCTGAAAATTTGAATATTTACTTTTATGCCAAGAAAAAAATCTTTTGTTTTCTTTTTCAAAGTTCCTCTCAAGAAAAGATTTTTGTGGGATGGGGGGGTGAATTAAAGGTGTTAATTTCCGTTGAATTGGTCCCTAGTTCGATTCCAGGTGCATTCAGGATTGTTTTGATTCAATTTCAGACCCTATAGTACAAAACAAAAGGCAAGAGAAGTAACTTATTCATTGATCACATTTTCTTTCACACATTTCAATTGATCACCTCCAACACTGCATACTGCCAAAGGATGTTGGTCACTTGACGGTTCTCATTGAGTGATTAACCAGACCTAGTTTTTTATATTTTCGCTTTTTTTTTTTTTCAAATTCATTGTCGAGCAATATAAATAGAGATGAAGAGGTAGCTTTTATTAGCATCATAAAGCCTCTTTTCTGTCTTCGTCTCGATTCCCAACGACTCCCTCTGTGGAGTTTTCCATTCTTTCATATCATCTATCCTTTCTCACCAATCATACTTTTTTTTTCTCCCTCTCTCTCTCTCTACCCCTCTCTCTCTCTCTCTCTCTCTCTCTCTCTCTCTCTCTCTCTACCCTCTCTCTCTCTCTCTCTCTCTCTCTCTCTCTCTCTCTCTCTCTCTCTCATATATATGGAATTGACAATTTCTTCTGTCATCAAAAAAATGTATCTCTGTTTATAGGAGCAAAAGAAAATTACGCCGCTGACCTACTGGACATTATTAAGATGGAAGAGACCTTAGACACTATAAGCTTTTACAAATCCCTGGATGTAGTTATCACCATTAAATCATGTCTATTTTTTTTTATTTCTTTTTTTTTTCTTCCGCATTTCGCCCTACACGGCTTCAGAATCTAGGTCAAAGATGCGATCCAAAAACATGACGAATGAACATGCGAATCCACTCGTATAAGAATTAGCAACGTGCGTTCGTAGTCTACAACTCTAAGGGACGAAATATTATAACCACGTGATTCACGAGTACACAAATTCACTTGCGTATTGAAGGTATACGGACACTTGAAAAAAAGATTCTTTCCGGTAGTCTCTTGTTGTTTGGTCCTAAGATACGGTTGCATAAAGATAATCAAAGTGGAATAAATATTGGCAATCTTATTTTAGGACCAAATAGGCAAAGATTACCTATTTTCATTGCCACAGTCTTTATTAAAACAGTTTTGATTTTTGTTGGTAAAAATATGTGTTGTATGCAGTGCAATTTTGATGGATAGAATTTAGGCTATATATACACATATGTGTGTGTTCGTGTCTGCGTATATATATATATATATATACACACAAACATATATAAATGTATATATATATATGTATGTATACACACACATATATATATATGTATATATATATATATATATATATATATATATATACGTACATATATATACAATCATATACACAGATATATACATGTATATATACATATGAACATATATAGGTACATATATATATATGCAATTATATACACATATATATATACATATATACATACTTATATATATACATAGATGTATACGCCCACATATATGTACATGTATGTGGATACATATATTCATATATATGCTTGTGCATTGGAAAATGAAGATGAGCCCATGATATAGATGACCTTGCATATGTGTGTCCATCTCTGATCAATAGTACTAAACATTGTTCCATGTGATATTGAGTAACCAATAAAACAAATTGAAAAACACGCCATATCTGTCTGTAATCTTGAAAATGTCTAAAATTACTGATGCCTTTTTAGCGAAATCTCATCATCGAAGGCGAATTCGACACATTTTTCGAAGAGCGAGTCTAGGTTTTAATGGGCATTTAAAAACTTCAAAGTTCCGGTCGGATTTTTTTTTTTTTTCATCGAATTTGCAAGAATAAAAAAAAGATAGCAAATTATTTGGCTATGAAACAGTTTTAATTTCTTTGATTGATCGGTCGGGTTTCTGCCGTTTGTTATGAAAGTGCTTCTGTTTTTTTTTGTTGTTTTTGTTTTCCTTTGCTAGGAAGGCAACTCGGTGTTGCCCGGGATAAATGTCCTTTCTTTACTTCTCTTCAAAGGAACAATCTAATTAAAACATCCTGATTGCAATTACATTCATGAAAATTACGCAATTAAACAATAATTTTAATTACGAAATTAAATATGATTTGATGATCAATCAATCCTAGGAAAAAAAAACAATTTACGATTATAAAGGCATGTCCCGCTATCCGAAAGTAGTGTTCTCCAATAGGAGTATATATAAACCTTTCTCAAGCCGAAATGGTGTCAAGCAGAGGAGCAATAGTCATTTATTCATATGGCAAAACATGGTTAGTATGTCATATTGAGCTGAATTATTGGGGGTCTATAATGACACACTGCGAGACAAAAGCTGAACAGCCATTTTCACCCTTCTTCGAAAAATCAAAAAGTGGCGTGAAGCAAGCATTCAAAAAGTAACGACTCCCCGTACTCGGATACCTCGTTATTTTAAACGTGGATGAGATATATTTCTATCAATGAAATATTTATTTTTTCAATGGAGTTATCCATGGTTGGAGAAAAAAGAAAATAAAATTACCCAGTTCATTATATAAGCAGATATATACATTTTAGTAAGAGGTGAAGTCATTGGTCAACATTCGATACAAGATCCCAAAATAGGAATGTCCCCACCACTTGGAAGATTGGCGCAACACGATCTCCTTACCCTTTCCAATTTTACGCACGCACTTTTACGTCTTTGTATTGAATTAATATATACATATATATACATATATATATATATATATATATATATATATATATATATATATATATATATGTGTGTGTGTGTGTGTGTGTGTGTGTGTGTGTGTGTGTGTAGTACACTAATATGAGATCTGAATGTAACTGACGTGCCTGACAAGATATTGTAGGAAGTACGAAATTTCTAAAACAAAATTACTTTTCAGCTAAAATGTAGAGTTTATGACTATATATATATATATATATATATATATATATATATATATATGTGTGTGTGTGTGTGTGTGTGTGTGTGTGTCATTAGGAAATAGATATATGACCAGACAGAATGATTATAAATTGCATTACCTTATATTGAAGCTCTCATTTGAAACGATTTCCCGTCATTACACGGACAATGCATCACTTAGCCTAGACAAAGTTAATAAAATGAATGATTAAAGAACAAGGGGCTGCTGTAGTGTTGCTCTGACCATTGAGATAGTTATTTTGGCCTTTACCTTACCGGTGGCTGTTTAACTCAATGGTAAGTGCGATGCTATGTTGAAGCGGCTACTTTATCGGTCACAGCTTCGATATCTGCAGGAGCTCAATTTTTTTAATTGTTTGTCCTATTTATGTAGTTTAGGCTAAGTGATATATTAACCGTGTAATGACAAGAGATTATTCGAAATAAGAGTTCCAGTATGACTTAATGCCATTCATAATTATATAAATACATATGAGTGAGTGTGTGTGTTTGTATTTATAATGCTGTTTATTGTGAGGATGTAAGGTAATCCCCTAGAATGTTGGTAGTATTTTGACAATGTGGAAGTGAAGCACCGAGGAGAACATAGCGAAACGCATTGAGGCTTATCTTTATGATAATAAAATGTTTTAGGATTCAAACACACCTATTCATTCTTTCCCTTCCCCATTCACATATTATTACCCTAATATATTACACTGAAAATACCTATTTTCAGAAAATAATACTCATTATATCATCATACTTGTATTTCTCGTGAATAACCGTATTTGCAAAAAAGTGTTCCTATATGTTATGCTTTATCCCAGACGAAACAACCCTCCCCAAATCTGCATACATGAAATACAATGCATATCCATGTATCATAATCAAATGGATATTTTATCTGAGGGGCTGTTGCTGCTGGCACCAGGATGCCATTTAAACACGATGCCACCCTTTACCTACGTGGCCAACTGGTGCACGCAGATTCGATCCTATTTAATTATGCTATTTAGGCTAATCGACATGATCTCTGTGGTAAACTAGGATATGTGTTCAAAAAGCGTTCCTTATAAAAATAACGTAAATATTTTTGTGTGTAACAATTTCCGATGAGCGTTTATAGATTATACACTCTGATTCTAGACATCTGTGCTGGGAAGTGACACATTTTACCGAAGACAGAGAGCACAGATACTCTGATTCTAGGCCAAAATGTTCATCCATACGTCAGCTATCATTTTTGACGGGTGCTAGATAGTATTTTAATGAAATCTGAAATTGACAAAATGCATAAAATTGTTCGTTATTTTTTTAAAAAAAAATGATTAAAGACGATGTTTTCCCTATGCCTTGATTTTTAATAACTGAGAATTTTCTATCAGTTTATTTAACACGATGTAATGAAACCAAAATTTATTTTGTTTGCAAGTTTGTTTTTTTTGTTGTTTTTATTGTGGTTGTTGTTGTTTTATTCCTTCATTGAAATTGGATCTTTCATTTCGGTTTTGTGGAGAGTGTCTCAACCGAAGAAAAGCGTGCGACTTTATAGGCGCATAAAATCGTGTTAAACCCTTTTCAAATTTCTCGCGTATTGACTCAGGAGCATTAATCAATGTCCCCAAATAAATCCTCGCTTCAATATTACAAGTCAAAGCCAAATGAAATATTTATAAGGATTAAATTGATTTCTCAATTTAAAGACTTCCAAATCGCGAATAGAGATTATTGAAACAGGCCTGGTTAGTCACTCAATAGAAACCGTCATGCTGCCACCGTCTTTTGATAGCATGCCATGCTTAGGGGTGATCAATGTTAAAGAAAATTAGAAAAGGGAAGATCAACTGAAAATCACTTCTCTCATCTTTCAGTTCGACAGTCATCACTAAAAATAGTCTGGATTTTCAACAATAAGAAAAAATAAGCACGAATGCTGCTGGATACAAACTAATGCTCAATTTAGTAAAAACTTACATTGCAAATTGGACCTCCAACCAACTAAAACATATTTTGGTGGGGATTTTTTTTTTCTTATTTCCAGCGGTGTAAATCCACTAGTGCAGTCTGTACACGTGAGATACACAGCCAGCCAAACCAATTTAAAAACTGAAGAGACTGCTGTTAACAGTCTTAGTGACAGTTTTTATTGATAGTTTCTGATATTCATAAGGATTAAATTGATTTCTCAACTTAAAACTACGAAATCGCGAATAGAAAATATTGAAATTTATGAACAATCAATTTTTGAAAAGGTTTTACTTGAAAGAATCAGAGTCGCACTTTTTAGAAAACAATAACTTTAATGAGAATGTTAATGTTCATAACGATTTTATTAATAACCCGCCGGTTAGTCATACAAATACGGAGCATCCCCAAAGTAGCAATCAATTTGATAATAACAGCGAAGACAAGCCAGGCTGCGGTTGGGTCGAACTTAACTTCTTTTATTCTGACCGAAGGTGATTACTGAAACTTTTGTAACGTATATTTACAATCGCTACTCGATTAACCTCGTTCCATTTTACGTTATTTCTCTATATCGTCGCTTAAGAAATTTCTCATAGTTTCACAAAAGTTACTTCCCTTATTTTTAGGGAAATCTCCAATTTTTGAGAATTAATAAATTTAGGCCTCAAAGCTAAATTACGGTTATTCATGATTCAAAATGCTGAAATTAAAATTTGAATTAAAAATCAAAACCTGAAGTAACGTTGTATGTCTGTATGATTTATTTATGCTATCATCTTTCTCGTGTGTAATACTTTTCAATATTCACAAATAAATAAAAGTATTGATGACAATAATCAATTTGCCGATCTATATTGTGGAATGGACTCTTTCTAACGTTGTATTGTAGTTTTGCTTCATTTTACTTTTAGTTTTGATTATTATTCAGGTTGTCTCAAACTCAAGAAAATACCGACCAGCATAATGGTCTTGATATTACGTAACTGCTAAAATACTTAAATATCGCCCGTCGCCATCAGTTTTGGGCGGCAAAGGTGGAACACTAAAACTAATAAAAACGTTGTTGGTGGAATTGGAAATTAAGTGATTTTTTTTCTGATAAGGCATTACAGTTGTATTTACAGGGGGGGGGAAAGCAATATTCTTTTATTTTCAAAAGCGATATTCATTCATTTTTATAAGTTGTTATCGCAAAATTTGTCTCGTGCAAAATTGAAATTTAAAATCTGTTGCCATAGAAACTCCAATGAATTAGGGAAGGGGGGGATTAAGAAATTAGTATAACAGAGTTAGACGAGTGAGATGTTATGTTTCAAAATTTACATTTTTATGACTGGAGGTATTAGTTTTGACTTCTGTTTATCGAGTAAATTCGCAAGATGTTTGAGATGAATCTTCGAAATGGATATTTGTATACGATGGTATTGTTTTTGGCAGTGGAAAAAAAAAACACTGAATTAGCGGACTTGAATATTTTGACCACTTTCTGGTATGTTTTTGATAGTTTTTAATGCTTTTCTGTTGTGTCTTGGCCATTTTTCGGCGCATTTAGATTGCCAAAAGAACAGAGCCTCAATTTGTATGATTATGTTTTTTATAGCAATATCTGTTTCATTTAAAGCTATCTGAATTAAAAATGCTGATTCCAGGAATCTATCCACATTGACTGGTGAATGCAAGTAGTGAATAACGAATTACAAGAAATATTTTTTGTATGTACGGATCTATTCATTAGAATGAAATAAGCCCTATTGACAATTCCCTTGGGTGTTAGCAGTAAGCGCTAAGAAATTGTAAGAGAATTTTGTGGGGGGAAGATTATCAGTTGTTTACGGTTTGGGGGATTTGAAAACAAAACTGTTTAAAACTTACTTACCTATCAATCCATCCAACCAAGTGAGTCGTCCTAATTCCCCTTCTCTTCTCTTTCCTTTTTCATAAAATTTCTTTGTTTATGCATGTATCAACACACGTGTACGCTGCACAAACTAGTGGTGTAAATTTTCTAAGAAAAGAAAAAAAAATCAAAAGGAAAAAATGATTATCACGGCTGTTAGCAAAAGGCCCTCAGAATGTCAGTAAGTTCAACAGAGAAGTTACAAGTGAATTTTGCTTGAGGATTATCAGTTGTTTACTATTGCATGGTTTCGGGGATTTAAAAACAAAGCCATTATTTTGCTATGACTTCCTGGTATTATCGATCAAACACCACCTCCTCTCGATTTATGATGTATTTACAATTAGTGTCGTCAGCTTAGGTTGAAGTGAAAACCTCAGTACTTTTCGTGCCAGGAAGGAAACCTTAACCGTATATATCAGAATACCCGACATCTAGTCTGAAAAGATTTACAATTTTGGAACAAACAATATTGCTACTGAAACTCAAATCCACTCATTTATGTGTCCATGCATCCAACCTTTATATCCATTAATGCAGATAAAATTAAAAAAAGGAATTCTATTGTTTCCAATGATACGATGCCTTGGCAATCCCGTTAACTCTCCTGTTTCAGAAGAATTAAATGATGTGTATGATAAAATAACTTTCATATACAATACATAATGATAATACCCTACACTAAAAATGTATACACAATACATTATGATAATACCCTATATAAAGTTACAAACTACACGTATGACATAAACTATATATTGAGATCATAGCGAGGTGTTTGAACAACGATGCTTGGGTGTCATGTAGATGTAACAGTTTTGTTTTTAAAATTCATGAACAGGTATATGATAAGCAACTGATCATCCCGACAAGAAGAAATTCACACATAGTACCTTCGGAACAAATTATACACGAAACATAAAAATCACGAAATAAGATTACATAAATTACATTTACAGGTATTGGGAAATAAGTGACTGAAGTGTCACAAAAGATTCTTTCTATGCATAAAGTGATTAAAGTTGTAAAGCTTTCTAGACTACATATATATATATATATATATATATATATATATATGAATACATATATATATACACACACACATATATATATATATATATATATATATATATATATATATATATAAGAGAACAATAATAAAGATACAACAAATTTGAGTATATGAATAGAAGACCATTATTATTCAAAGTGCTCTATACCATTAGTGGAGCGGTTATACAATGAGATTTTTCAGTGGCTCATTACAGATCATACTTTTTATTTTCAAATGAAAATATTTTTCAAGTGAAACAGAATGTACAATCTGTAATGGACCATTTTTACTCATCATACACACACACACACACACACACACATATACACACACAAATATATATATATATGTGTGTGTGTGTGTGTGTAATTGCTTTGAACCTAAATTTTCATCTTATTTATTTTCTATATAATATAACGCAATTTATACATGACTCTTTCGGGCCAAATGTGTCCATTCAGAAATATCACTTACTACATAAATGTAGCGTTGAAAGAGACTAGTAGACAGTGAATAAACGAGGTGAGAATTTGGATTCAAAACAGTTATTTGATCTATGCATTGTCGGTGGCTGTTTTAGCTCAATGGTAAGAGCATCGCTAAGTTAAAGCAGCCACCCTATCGATGGCAGGTTCGTTTACTCCAGCAGCCTCATTTTCTACAATTGCTCATGCCATTTGAACTGTCTAAAATTAATGCCATAGTAACTGTGTAATGATAGGAGATCGTTTCAAATATGTTTGTATATAATATAACTCAATTTATAATTCATATATTTCTGTGCGTGAGTGTCCATGCCATATTATACTTTTGGGATTTCATAATATTTTTTTTTTTTTACTTTAAATTTTTATTCGATAATTTGTCCTCATTTATGTTTGTTTCTTGAACACAGCATCTCGGCGGACGGAGACGGACCCCTCTTGCCTTGATGGTCAAAAATACACCCATTCATCACCTGAAGATGGCCGTTGGGTACAACGACCGAAACGTTGTCTTCAAGAAATGAACCAAGATAAGGTTAGAATTTTGAAATAAAAACTTTACTGTTGAAAAAAATATACAAGACTTTATTTTAATGCTATTCCCTCATCGAAAAGAAAAGTCAGACAGAAATTATCTATTTCCTGTTTTTGTTTGGATTGAAAAGCCGTCTGATTTGTAATCAACGTTTCAAAGGTCAGAAAAGTAGTTGGATCAATTAGATTCTAATTGATTCACGCACTTTTTTTAATTATCAAAATGTTTTGTTTAATTTACAAAAAGTTCGTCTACTTTTTTTAGAAGATATAATCGTAGCCTTTTTTCTCGATAATTATAGTGTAGAGTGATTAAGAGCCGAATTTCGATCATCAATTATATCGATGGAACCCCGTTTGTAACTCAATTATGATTCCAGAAATTATAATTACCAGAAATAATCATATTGATTAATAATCATGTGCTTGTATTGATTATAGCGACTATAGTGACCGAGTGATAGAGTTCCTGCCATCGGCTCAGTAGCTTATAGGTTCAATCCATGGCCGGGAGACTTCAACTATTAGCATCAAGAGGATTGGGAAGCCTGGAGAGGAATGGGCTCTGTCAGGCAATCTAACCCCCAAAACCCTGATACGGTGAACAGAAATCCCTATACTGGGTCACAGAACCAAGGACCAATTATCGATTGGTAATAATGTAGCTGTATTGACTAAAGTAAAATAGATTTGAAATAAAATTAAAAAAAGACAGTCCGAAATAGTTTTGTCAAAATTCTGGCAATCCCGTTTATCCTCCTAAGGGAGACTGATCTCTACATCATGCTCAGTAACAGAAGCCAAAGCTACCCCTACCCCTCAACAGCCTGAGTGGCCTGGATGCAAGGGAAAATGAATGGTTATAGCTTTCAGCTATTAGGAAACGTTTGTGGTCATCAGAAAATTAGATGGTGACGATTCAAGCAGGTTCAGTTGATATTGATGACAGGGTGTTGTAACAGAGAGATCTGGCCAATCTCGGGGAAGGTGCATGTCGAACAACGGACGCTAAAAGGTTGCTGCAGTTGCTGCTACTGCTGTAGATGCTGATGATGAATGCCAATCGTCTAAGTTTGAACTCCTGCAGCAGATTCCATTTCCCACGCTACCAACCATCCGGCCACCCACATTTCGTAAGGCTAGTGATAGACCATAAAAATAAGGAAAAAACTAGCATTTAACTCTTCATGGCGCAAAAGTAAGAGCCACTGCAAATTTTCCTCGGAATAAATAAAGTCTTTTTCTATTAACTCCTTCAGTCTCCTGTTATTTCATAATCGTCTTAAGCAAGTTACTTCGTCACGCTCAACTGACCCAAGGATTCTACTCCAGCTCCTTTCACATTTGAATAATTCGCTACGCACGAAGAAATAATTCCAACTTCCAGTTTTACGCGACACGGCATCGTCTTGTCGCGCCTGGAATCCCGACGGAACGTTCTGGGTAGATTTGTTAATATTTCGAATGTCAGGTACGGAAGCAATATAAAATCGAGATGTTAAACTAAGCATAAGATTTCTCAAGCGGCAAATAGTTTTCCATGGGATTGGTCACATTTCTCCATTTTCTCTGGACTTTTGCTCAGTTGCAGACTCTATCGTCCACGAGTCTACTGAGTGTATGAAATGAGAGATAAACAATTATATGATTTGACAACTTTCATGGGTACACGCTTTCCGTGTAAGAACTGCAGTATTAGAGAAACCGTCAACTGAAACTGTCACGCAAAGTCTAGAGCATAGGTTTTTTTCAGTTTTCAAGTTGTTCTAGCTGGGTGGCTGACTGGTTGGCTGACTGGCTGGTTATGTATGTATGTGTCAAGCGTACAGGTTGTGCCAATGAAGCCAATTCAAACATTTACTCATCATTATGTTTAGGGTAAAAAATTTGATGGGGGACTCGTCCTACATAATTCAATTTATGATGTAAGTTTATGCTAAACTGATCCCTTAGCTTGTGCCCACTTGCGTTTATTTTTTTCAATCAAACTTTTCAGTGATCACTGCCTAAACAAAAGGCAAGAGAGGTAACTCATTCGTTGATCACCCCAGTTCGTCCATATTTATAAATAATATTTATGGCATATATTTTATTCCTCTTCATCTATCTATCTGTTTACTCATATCTATCTACCCATCTATCTATCTATTCATATCTATTTATATATCTCTGTTCACATCTCTGTATCTATCTCAGTTTGCTCATACCTATCTATTTATTTATTTATCTATGTACTGAATGTCAACGTGTAAACTTGTATATATCTGCCTATGTATATCACTCTGTATATGCAGAACTCACACCCATCTTCAAAAGTGAAAATTTGGACTTTGATAAAAACCAGCAACAAGTAAATAAATGTCATTTCATTTATTCATTCCATCGTCTCTAAATTCAAGATTCTTTCAAATACCAACACGCTTATTATTCATTCGTTTTTCACTATTTCAACCCAAATCGATTCTTGGAAGTTAAGTGTCCTAATTTTTCAGACTTTTTCAACAATTCCTCATTATTTTTCTCAACTTCCCATGATTTAAAAAGAAAATAAATCTTGTTGTCAAAATCAAGTCCAAGCTTGAATTAACCTTGTTTTCCCCTGTAACAGATACAAGGACAATCCTCACCTACTTTAGTGGAGTAAACCCTTCCCTGTTTGTCTATCCTGTCATGTTAATCTAAACCTATACTTAAAATTACCACCTACCAGCAATTCAGCCAATCCTGTTTTTATATATATATATATATATATATATATATATATATATATATATATATATATATATATAGATATAGATATACACACACACACATTTATTCATTATATATGCAATAAAAAATAGTTGCAGTAAGCATCTTCAGTCGAGATAGAAGTATAAGTGGAGTTTGAACCAGCAGCAATCATGCTTGTCTTTCCCTGTTTTTCTTCCACTGCATTAATCTAATGATCGTTCCTCCCAATCTTCCTCATAGAAAAGCAACAAGAACTGCTTCAACTCAAGTTGTCTTAAAGATAAGCAAATACTCATCAAAATAATGGACATAGTCAAACATAGTTTTTTCTTCTTTGGCCTTTCAGTCTAGATGACCTCAGAATTATTTTGATTTTGAACTTTTCTGTTGAACAAGCAACGAGCGAATGCAACCAGCCCTGTGTATCAAGAGTTGAAATTCTTTTTCGTGATTCGTATCCTCTTTCTGATTCAATGGCGTCGTCGTCTACTGATTATCTTTAGACGTTTGCATCGCTTACTCTTGGGCATAATGCACGATGCTTTCTTTAACAATAAGTGCCAATTAGATATCAGCCTTTTCTACCAAGTAAAGATGCTTTGAATCATTTACATAAGCCTCTCCTTTCCTATTGCTTATAGAACTCCTTTGATGTGCTTAATATTTTTGTCAATTGATAAATCGTTGGAATAAAGCTTTGAATCTTTCTGCAAATGGTTATGCATTCTCTTCCTTACCAATACGTCTTTAGTAAATTTGATTACCAATTCCTTTGTTGGTAAAATATTGAGTTACTATTAGTATTTTCTATGAATACTTCAGAGCTATTCTCTTCGCCAATTCTCTTCGATATGAATATGGTAAATACCGCGCAGATTATTGACTTTATTTCTTTTATTCTTTATGTCTAAATTGTGCAGCTTGTGAAACGAGCCACATTCATCTTGCATTTACTTTTCGCGTAAATTGATTTATTAATTCTTACTTGCAATTGAATATGTTATCTGGTTGTCTTTCTTCCAAGGACAATGAATCTCTATGGAATCCTCAAAAGAAGAAGGAAATCAAGCGCAGAATCACTCAAAGGTGGCAAGCCTTTGGTAGAACAAGCTCGGCATCCAAGAACAAGAAAAATCCCATTAGTCCTTAAAAAACAGTATACAACCAATGCATCCTCCCGATAGTCACCTATGGAGCTGAAACATGGAAACTAACCAAAAGACTGACACACGATCTGAAAACCATGTAACGTGCATATGAGAGAATCATGCTCAACATCAAATGGAAATAACACAAGACAGCATAGTATATTGGGGGAAGACATAGAAAAACCATTTGAAAACTCAAATGGCAGAGATCAAATGCAAAACCAAGGCCGGCAGAATATAGTATGGTGAAACGAACTGAACAGGTTCAGAAAATATATGCTCTGTGACGCCCACGATAGAGAGATGATGCAGATCGTGGGAAGGATTTACTTTCAACCATGGACGATAAAAGACTGATGAGGATGATGAATTAACAATTAAACTGAAAAGATTCTTCGCACCTAATGAGAGAAGACGTCTAAAGACACATGAACATTCAACCTTCCATGCACTTCTACAGAACAAAAGTGAAAGCGGAATGATAAATACTAAAGATAGAAGAAAGAAACAAAAGGAAGATTTTGACATGTTGTAGGAATTATATGTCAGGGGTGATCAATTAAAAAGTGCGAAAAAAGAGATGGATAAGTTATTTCTCTCACTTTTTGTTAGGCTTAGGTCACTGAAAATAGACTTGTTTTTCAAAAACCTGACAGGCACAAACTAGTGACCAATTTTGCATTAACCAACATTTCATATTGGACCTACAACTAAAACCCTACATAAGAGGGGAAATTTTCAAAGACACAAAGTATCTTCCTTGTTCATTGAGAGGAGAGATTTTACTGTGAACGATAGGGACTGGGTGAAGTCTGGATAGACAGATACATACATTTGAATATCAGAACACATAAATAACCTAAACTCAGCAACAGTGATTAAACCAGTCTGTTTTTGGTAGCAGGGAATAAAAATCTAAGGTGATGAAGGCTGATAAAATCAAAAAAAAAGATTGTGAAAAAATCGAGTGAAATCGGGAATGCAGGTGAGAATTGAACCAAGAACCTACATTATTATAAGGATGATGCCCGTTCGTCTGTCTCTCCATTTATTTGTTACCGAAAAAAAAAAAACGGTGAAAGGGTATGAGTTTGTGAAGAAGTTCTGAGAATGGGATTTTAACATCAACAAAGTGGAGAGGAGGGGAGCACTGTAGGGTAGGCAAAATGATAATAGGGAACATAAAGATTTTTGCTAAAAGAGAACGACTCGTTTCGCCCAATGCAAAAAGAAGTAAGAAAGGAGAGTAAAATGAGCTAGAATTGAATTCACTCGCTGCTATCTGTGAGTGGAAGGTTTGGTTGAGTGCCGCAGATGGTCGCCTCTGGCACGTCCGATCAGGGCTTTTTTTTTAGATATAACAGAGCTTTAGATATCCTCTCTAGGTATACTGTTAACAAAGCAACAGGTATTCACTCGTTAGAATATTGAAACAGAAATAAATACAAAACGGAGGACTTGAAAGAAAAACGTTAATGACAAGAGATGATTATTATAGACTGATATACTCGGACTGGTGTCTTTATCTTGATCATTATAATCACTTTCATTTCAGCCATTATACTCTCCGACCTTTTTTGGTCGTCAGTCGTAGTTGGTAACCTTCTGAGAATTTCGAACCGAATCTTTTATTCACGGAGTAGATTGCTTTCATTCCATTGTCCATAAGAAAGGATATTTGTATCTTTTTTCTATCTTTCTTTCTATCTTCTTTTTTTTATCTCTATGCATTCAAATATGTAGCTAGCTATATATCTATCTCCAACTGTTAATATCTATCCATTTATCTATCCATCTATCAGTCTATCCCCGTCCGTTTCTATCTATCTATCTATCTATCTATCTATCTATCTCAGTTTGTTCATATTCATCTATCTTTTCATACCGCCAATAGACAGGATTGTCGCCATTGTTGTCGATGGTGGCAACGGTAAAGGATCGTGTGGTTCAAGGGTTTGGGAAAGAGTCGAGGGTGGCCGGCCATATGCCAGTTGCCCGCGAGCAAACGCAGTGTAAATATCCACTTAGTGGAATGTTAACGCTTTCTGCCGGTTGGCATGGATAATGTTGGAATGACGATGCATAAGAAACGTCGAAGTGTGGAAACAATGGCTGAAAAGAAGTGGATAAAAAAAAATACATGGAAGAATAAGATGAGGGTCGGCAGCTGGCGTGAAGACATCGACACTTTGCCAAGGCCGGTGCCATTGTCGCTATTGTCGGCCATATTAATCACGTGAGTAAATACTGGTGGCCAATCAAGTTGTGCTGTTTTTCGGTTTGGGTTTTTTGTTTTTTTGTTTTTTTTGTTGTTTTTTTTGTTTTGTTTTTGTTTGTTTTTTTTGTCATCGAAAACTTTTTTGTGAGGACTTTTTTTTTTCCTCATCAAGTGCAGGGCACGTGGTAAAATTTCTGAAGTTGGATTTTTTTTTTATTTCTTTCTCGTTAGTGGATAGCAAAACTTCTTTACGTACCAAAGCATCCCAAAAGTAATTTTCTACCGATTCTCATCGAATTAAGACAGGAGGCGTATATATAACATCTTTCGGAGTATATTTTTGCGATTATACGAAAAAAAGAGTCCCTCAACTTTTACGCAGTGGGTTATATTTACAATGTAACTACATTGTAAAACTCGGCCCTGAATTTCGGCCAAAAATAATATTAGCATACAAAAAAAAGTTAATTCTTTTTTTTACTTATTAACTTTATTCGTGGCATGAAAAAATTCACTTGTGTCACGCTTATTCATAGAATATTTAAAATCTGTATTATTCCATTTTATTGTGATTGAACATTTTCTGTTTTGGAGTACAGGAAAATGATGACGTTAATACACGGATTTAGAAAAGCTTATAAGCAAATATTTCTGTTTGTTTGTTTGTTTGTCCTAATACAATGCCGCCAATGGTTTATTTTCCTATTTGTGATTCTGTTTTGAATTAACCAATCTTATATTAGAAAGTAATTTTGCTTCTGAAATAATATGTTTTTGTCTTTATTCTGTTAAATCATTCTGAAAATAGACGAAAAATATTTGGGCAGTGATACGTTATAGTTATTTTGCGGCAATCCGTATATGGATAACATCATAATTTTAGACAGGTATATTCTAGTGGATAAAAAAGAACGAATAATATTGTTTACACGAGAAATATCAATAAACTCATAAAAATGGTTTCGGGGAATGAAAGGTGAGTGGTAACAAAACTTGAGTTTAAACCCTTTCCCGTCAAACTGGCGACGGATTCTTCTCTGTGTCTGTGTCCGTGTGTGTGTACGCAGCCCCTTGCCCCATGCAAGTGTAATTATTCCGTGACCCTCACAAAATTTAGCCAGGACAAGTGTTTTGAATACTTGATAAATTTTGGGAGATTTTACAGAAAAAAATATTAAATTTTTAAAGGGGGTTCTATTTACAATGTAATTATTATGTTTGACGCCAACTTTCTTTTTAAAAGAAAATTAAAAACACAGGTCTGCTTAGGAACTATTGTGTGACCTATGTCTTTTAGTAGCAGGTCGTGTTAGGTGTGACCAATCACAAAAATGGAAAAAGGGGTGATCAATGAATAAATTACATTTCTCATCTTTTATTGGACAGTGATCACTAAAAAATTCGAATTTTCAAGGAAAAGAAGTGCAAACGCTGCCGGACACAAAGCGAGGAATCAATTTAGCGTAAGCTTTTATTGCAAATTGAACCCCCATTAAAAACTTATACAGGTGGCGAATTTCTAAAAAGAAAAAAAAACAAAAAAACGTTTTTATTAGACATAATAAAGTAAATGTTTGAATTTTCAGCTTACTAGCTCCATTGGTACGTGATACGTGCATAGTCAGCCAGACCAACTTGAAAAATGAAGAAACGTTTTGTAACAGTTTTGGTTAACGGCGTCTGATATGTAAACGCTACCTTTCTTTTTAATTGTCGCTTGGCGGTTGGACACGCAACTCTTCATGAATAAGAAGATATCATCATCATCATCATCATCATCATCATCATCAGTCTTTTAACGTCCATCGTTGGATGTAAACCTTCCTCAGGATCTGCCACTTATCTCAATCATGAATGTTGCGGAGCCATTATTTTCTAAATTTGTCTAGTTCATCTCTCCATCTTGTATTCTGCTGGCCTGGGTTTCGCATGTGATGTTTGGGGATCCAATTTGTGAGTCGTGATGTCCATCGGTTGTTTATTATTCTTGCAACATGTCCTACCCATTGCCATTTAAGTTTTCTAATAGATTCTTTGATGTCTTGGACTTTTGTTTACTTCCTGATATACTGTGCTGTCTTGCGATCTCTCCATGTAAGGTTGAGCATGATTCTCTCATGCGCATGTTGCATGTTTCTCAGTTTGTAGGTCTATCTCTTGCTTAGGTTCCATGTTTCAACTTCATAAGTGACTAGCGGGGGGATGCATTGGTTGAATACTCTTCTTTTTAGGATTATTTGGGATCGTCTTGATTTCTAAGGTTGAGCTTGCTCTGCCGAGGGCTTGCCATCTTAGTGTGTCTCTTCACTTGATTTCTTCTTTTTATGTCGGTTTCCTATCCCCAAATTGTCAAGACGGATTCGAAGACGCCGTCATTCACACTTGAAACATGGCAAACGCTTCCCTATGATGTCAAAGTAAAAAGGAGAGATTAAATGAAAATTCAAGGTGAGAATGATTCGGTCTAGAAAGAGATAATTCATCATTGAATGATGAAATTGCTTTTCAGAGAAAAAAATTCACGAAATTATTAATTAGAATATGGAATGAATGCCTGGTCCCCACACAGCAAAAAAAAAAAATGATGTAAAAGAATTGGAAAATATCCAGAGAAGAACAACAAAACTTGTTCCAGAACTAAAAATGAAACTCCTTTTATGAAGAAAGACTTAAAAAAAAAACTAAAACTAATAACGTTAGAAGTTTTAAATGTATCGGTAGCATCCCGGCTGAGAAATTCTTCACAACGATTTGAGAAAAATGTATATAAAGTACATTCCATAAAAAATTCGAGAAAAGATTTTTTTCTCACAAAAGGTTGTCAACAATTGCTGCAAATCAATGGACCAATAAAGATAGAGGCTAAAAAAGTAAACAATTTTAAGGATAAATACAATGAATTTTGGATGATTACACAAATAACAAAAAAAAATTAACAAATTAACTTTTAAAAAGATAAAAGAAAATAACTCTCGAATGAGAAAGAAAGATACAAGAACAGATATGGGAATAATTTTTCTCACTATATGTATATATAAATGGCAATGCTCATCCAACTCTGGAATAGAGCACTCTGGTGGATGAGGAATCGTGCGTAAGTAAATGTATCGCTTTAAGTTCAGCCTCACTGACTGTCCAGTTCTGCGAAGGGCAGAAGTAAAATGCTAGCCTCTGGGTCTGAAGCGTAAGTTTCGATCCTACCTCGTGGTACTGAAAAGGATAATGGATAGTCTATAGCCACACTGACGAGTTGTAATACAACGAAACAGCTGTGTGTGGATGGTTCAATTATTCAATTATATCTACCTAGTGAAAGCCAAGATTTTTGCTGCTGGTCTACAGAGCAGTAGTGCCTTCTCCACTTGTAAGGTTGGTGCAACACAATCATTCGACTTCTGCCCCCCCCATGTGCTATTCTAGGCTGAGCTGAATGAATGTCAGCCATAAAAGAGAAGATGAAATATCCAAATGAAGTTGGAGTGAGGAGCGCATTCAAACACGCCATATCTAAAACGTCATGTCACCGGTTGTATCATCATTTGAATCGATCAGAGGGTCATTTGTCTACTTTTTCCAAAAGTTATTTTCCCATCATCCCGAAAGGAGATAAGGCGATTTGACATCTACTATATATATATATATATATATATATATATATATATATATATATATATATATATATATATATATATATATATATAATGTGTGTGTATGTAGTAGCACGCGATTATGTTCATTCAAATATAATCATAGATAAATGTGTGTGTAATGGTATATTGATGATGATATATATGTGTGTTAGTGCATTTTGCAAGTATATGTTTATATATTTATATATATATATATATGTATGCATATATGTTATATATATATATATATATATATATATATATATATATATATATATATATATATATATATATATATATATTCAAATATAATCATAATAAAATGTCCAAATTGACCCATCTAAATTATTTTGTCATCCATCAATGTATATGTCTACCCTCGAACATAAACCAGTAAATATATATGAATATATACACATGTTTCTGCACATCGGCTTATATGTACGTATACTGTAAATAAATTCAAACATCGATAATGATATTAATAAGAAGAAGAAGAAGAAGAAGAAAAAGAAGAAGAAGAAGAAGAAGAAGATTAAGAACAAGAACAACAAAATATTTATGTAAATACATTCATTTATATGTACATATACAGACATACTTCAGTTCACAAATATACATCAAAAGTCAATACATATAAATATATATGTATATATTTTTACGGTTTTCTTGGTTTTTGGTCAATATCATAAGAAACAGAGCTTTTATATATATATATATATATGTATAGATATATATATATAACTATCTAAGTGCGTGATTATTTTCCAATTTTGCCTCACCACTTGAAATATTTTTTTTGTACTTGAACGTTTCGCTAACAACTCCAAGATTCAGCATTTAAATTTTCTTTCTATAAATTTGACGTTCATTCTTCGATCTGAATTGACAAGCATCAGATTTCACTCCATTTTTTGTCTCATGTTGTTATTGTCGTCACCGATTATATTTTTACTTTTACCTACATTTTTACCTACATTTTCTGTCGATTTGTCCGCACGTCAACCCCCCCCCCCTAGCGCTGCACTGCCTCCACCCATTTCGCATCTGAGTAATCGCCTTCCATCAGAATTCAAACTTTTCATTTTGATGACAACTTCGATGGTCAGATTACATCATCGCAAAACTTTCGCCAAAATGAGTCAAAAAAATTGTTCGAGAATCTCCGAGTGTTTGTTTTTTTTTTTTTCTTTTTTCCCGGACTTCGCCCACCCGATTTCCACCCGATTTCCACCCGTTCCATCCGGACAGATGTTTATCGATACTCAGATTTTAAATGGAAGCATTTCCACTTCATAAATATTTCCTGAGCTTATTCGAAACCATCGACCAAAAATTACCGACACTGTCAATGTAGGTTTCTTTAGTTTTTGAGTTAGTCTGTCTGGCTCACTGGTTGGTTGGTTTGTTGACAATCTGGTTGGTTAACTATGTACCCTGCCACGCATAAAGGTCGCACCAATAGATCTAGGGGCTGAAAATTTAATCATTCACTCGTCATCGTCTCAAAAAGACCTTTTATCTATTTTTTCAAATTCCCCCGCTAATATGGGTTTTAGTGGGTGGGTTCAATTTACAAGGTAAGTTAAGACTAAATTAGTTCCTCAGTCTGTCTCTGGAAGCATTCACGTTCATTTTGAGAAATACAGACTTTGTTTGCGATCACTGATTGGCAAAATGTGAGAGTAGTATATTATTCATTGATCACCCTACTCTTTTCCAATGTTTTGATTGATCACCTCGAACATAGCATGATGCAAGAAGACGTTTTCTGCGTGATAGTTTCTACCAAATGACTAAGCAGACCTGTTTCTTTATCTATTAAATCGATTATAACAGCTGAAACGAAGATAGGACCCATGAAAAAAGGAAGGAAAATAAAGCAGAGGCGGAGAAGAGAGGAAGAAAAATACAAACAAAACAAAAAAAAATTATTTTGAAATACAACAAAAGGTGAGAGAAATGATCTGTTCATTGATCACCCCATTTTCAACTTTTTTATTGACCTCCCTTAACACAGCATGCTGCCAAAGAAGATTTCCATTGAGTGACTAACCAAATCCGATTATTTTTGTACTCCCCCTCTCTCTCTCTCTCTCTCTCTCTCTCTCTCTCTCTCTCTCTCTCTCTCTCTCTAACCAGAAAAATGGTTCTCTGTTTTTAGTTCTGTTTTGACTGATCAAACGGATGTCAAAGCAACTACCGAATTCGAACCCATCTGATTCTTTTTACTTTTACTACGTACTAATTCCCTTGAAAAAGGCATGAATCCACGTATTTTTCCTCCAGATATGGGTATAATAGCCGTGCAGACCGGGGAAAGACTTTTTTCTGAATTTACAACCAAGGATGTGGACGTCAGCTGGAGGGGGCAGCAATCCCCCCGCCCCCGACCTCGAATCAGGCCTTCTCGCTTAGGGCAAAGGGATTTGAAAGTTGGGACCTTATACTCAATAAAAGATAATTGTCTTGTACGACAGTGAGCACAAATTGATGTTTCATTGTAAAAGAGTATCAATATTCGCTGGTGCTCGTTTCATCGTGGGGTCAGGCCACACGTCTCAGTCTCCATCAACAGTCAAATGCAGAATCTGACGTATGGATCATACAGTTGGCTGCACCTGTTTGCACTTACACTGTGGTTAAAGTTGCATGACCGACAGGGCTTTCTAGTCTGAGAGGCTATCATAATGCTATCAGCCCAAAGTAGAGGGGGAGGATAGACCCTACCTCCAGCTAAGGGCGTCCTCTTGTTTGGGCTGTGGGTTCGGACGGGGTATTTTCCAACCCGGATCAGGTCTTCTCTTGTAGGGTGAGGATGGTTGAAAGGGACTTCATAATCAATAAAAGATACTTGCACTATATAGTTGATTTACGTGACCCAACTCGGTACGCACAATTAGAAAGTTGGTATTACTATGCACTGGTTGTTGGCAAGGTATATTCCGAATATATCTTTACGCAAAATATACTCTTTTGCAATCAACCTTGTGTAAAAGTAACAGCGGGTGTCCAAGCGCCTAACTGTAATGTGTACGCCAAATGAAATTGTTGGTGGTGTTCCCAATTTGGATCGAACCTACTTTTCTAATCAATAGGCAGCAAAATAAGTTTAATAACTGTCGCTCTGGGACAGGCGGCTTATATGTCTCTCTATCTCATGTTTTCGGGGTGGGGGAGAGAGAAAAACCTTGCAGAGCGTCGAATCAGATTTGCTTTCCCATCGAAAATGGGTCGTTGCAAAAATACGGCGAATCAGTCTTGTGTTGACAAGTTGATTGGCATTACTTTTGGTTGATGATTCCTGAATCTTCCCCCAGCCCCCCTCACTCCCCCTCCTCCACCAGAATCCCCGACCGTCCTGCTTCCCCATCACTGAAAGAGAAGAGAGAAAAAAACATTGGAAGTCCAATCGTTCGATTGGGCGAAAGAATCGAACAGAGACGATTGATGGAAATCAAAGATGACGGCAGGAAAAATGAGACGATCCCACGGGGGGGAGAGGGCAAGGGGGGTGATGAAGGGGCAAAAATACACACACACACACATATACTCTCATATGAATGTATATCTCTCTATATGAATACACGTATGCTCTTGTCAGAAAGATCTTATATACGAGTGTGTGCGTGTGTGTGTGTGTGTGTGTGTGTGTGTTGCACACCGCTTTCGTCAGGACGTCATTGGAAAATTCCTGGAGTGGGGAGAAGGTAAATATGGGGACAAGAAGGCAGTATGTCACATACAAACACAAAAACACACTCCACACATACAGATACACATTGTACATCTGTACGTATAAATACACATTGTGTAAAGGTCATATATTCGTATATATGTGTCTATATCTATGTATATGGAGTGTGTGGGTATATTTTTGTAATAGTATGTGAGTGTGGTGCGTGTGTGAGTGCGTTTCTGCAATTGAGTACGTGTGTATGCATGTGTGCATGCGTGTGCATGTGTGTGTGGTGGACTGTTTCCTTCCGTGCGTCATTTGCCACCAACTCTTTTCCTTTCATTCAGGAATTGCGTCCATCGTCTGCTGTCAACTCTTACTCCCACTTTGAGAGATGGGGTGCAAATTACGTAATTCCTAACAGCGTGGACAAACGAATCGGTGAGATTGGTTCAAACAGCAGCCGAGCTTGTTAATGTTCACTTTGCACCTGGGCAAGACATGAATCCATCTCATCAACTTTGACTAGAATTGCAGGGCAAACTTGACTTTCTAGCCTCAGAAGACAACCAGTGTGCAACAAGGCTACACGCACACACACACATGTACGTAAGTGTATGTTGTGTGCGTATTGTACAACAGAGTAGACGAAGCTGGTTTTATCGTCGTTGGCAAGTTTGCCTCTTGATTGTATCAATCAGTTTCAATTCATATCTATATTTGTCTGTTAAGATCTATCTCCCTATATTCACATTTATGTATCTGAAACTTTAGCATATCTGTCAATTTCTGTATGTTCATATGTATTTCTGTCTGTTAAACTCAATTTATCTTACTCTCTCTCTCTGTCTCTCTCTCTCTCTCTCTGTCTCTCTCTCTCTCTCAATATATATATATATATATATATATATATATAACGATCCCACAGAATGATTGTAAATTGCGTTATGCCATATAGAAATTCTTATTTGAAATCATCTCCCGTCATTACACGGTTAATGTATCATTCACTCTGAACAACGTGAATAGAATAAACTATTAGAGAAAATGGGGCTGCTGCAGGAATCGAACCTGGCACCCATAGGCTAGCATCTCCAACGTAGCAATGCTCTTACACTAATGTAATGACGGGAGATCATTTCAGATAAGTTTTGTATATGATACAACACAATTTTTAATCATTCCGTCGGATCATATACAGCTTGATACATAATTTTTGCATTGAAAGAGGCGAAGAGACCGAGAATGAACGAGATGAGAATTTAGCTTGAAAGCAGCTATTCGGGCTTTTGCATTACAGACGAATATCTTGTTCGTCCATTTTTACTTATGGGAGATATCCTCTGCTTCTATTTATCTTCATGTTACTTCCTGTAAAACGTCAAATTTAAAAAGCCTGGAGAAATTCTTAACGTAGTCTTCGTTTACCTACCCAATTATTTCAGTGATCTATTTGTGAAATCCAGCATAACCATTCGGTTATCTATTTCTTCTTTTCTTGCGGAAATCAACTACAAATTTTCTGTAATGTTAATTGGTTTAGCATCAATTAGAGTATTTCCCAAATCTAGCCACGCGGCTTTTGGTTTGATTCGAAGTCAAGGAACACTGTCCAATTTTTTCAAGCGTTGTTACTTCTATCTCTTTTCAAATAATAGAAGGGTCTCTCTCTGTCTCTCTCACTGTGTCTCTCGCTCTCCCCCCCCCCCTTTATGGAAGACTGCTAAAATCACCCAGAAAAGTTTTTTGCTGAGAACGATTTTAAAAAATTATTTGAGGATAGTATTACAAAGTTGTCTGAAAAAAGATATTGGAACAAGACGGTAAATACGTTACGATATTTTTTTTTTTTAAATTTTTATGGATGAAGTATTACAACATTGCTATCAATTATGACTTGATTTTACCTTCATCCTAATATACAGTTGCTTTTTATTGCAACTTTGGGTCCCTGAAGAAATAACTGAAACTCAAAAAGAAAGATTTACCAACAAGTCAAAATTATTAGTAATGTTGCAATACTTCATCCAGGAAAAGAATTTGAATTTTTTTTTTCAAAACATTGCTGTATTAAAAGACTTATAGGTCTCAAATTCAAACAATCAAGAAATATAGGTTATAAGGAGTTAATTTTAAGGTATAAAATCAGCTTAACGATTAATTCCCCGCGGCTAAATGGCCAAAAGTGGCCATATACAGGACCCTTTCTGGCTAGAAAGGGTGTGAGATTATCATCGCGACCTTGCTTTTCATTTTCCACAATTGTTGAAACAAAAATCAACCACGCCTGATAATTGACGTCGGAATGCAAACGTTTATACACGATCATCGAGCGGGGCTCTCCTTTGATTTGATGATCAAAAATACACACATTCGTTACCTGAAGACGGCCGTAGGGTATAAAGGCCGAAACGTTATGTTTGGAAACTTGAACAGGATGAAGACAAAAGTCCGTTTAAAACTTTACAAAATGATATTCCTTCCTTCATAAGATTTCAGATGAAACAAATAGTTTTCCGTGTAAATAAAAGTTGATATTTTCACTTGATAAATCTAAGCGAACTTTTTACGTCACCTAATATATTACCAGATTTTCTCGCCCTGCCTCTTACTTATCACGTTCTCATCTCGCTCTCTTTCTCGCTCTCTTTCTCTCTCTCACTCATTCATCCCTTTTCCTATTACCAGCCCATCTCCACTTTTTCTGATAATATGTTACTGTCTTCTTTCTCTTTCTTATTGTCTTCTCGTCTTCTCTCTCTTTTCCACGTCATGCTCCCATCTTTACTCCCTGATTCTCTCTCTCTCTCTCTCTCTTTGACCTTCTCTCTAATTCATATTTCTTCCACCTCCTATGTTCCCTCCTTCTCTCTTTCTTCCCTAGTATCTTCCTATCTTTCCCTCCTATCTCTCCATGTTATTTCAGTACATTCTCTGTCTCTGTCTCTCTGTCTCTGTCTTTTGTCTCTGTCTGTATCTATCTATCTATCTATCTATCTATTCATCTCTCTCAATTTCTCTCTGTTCCTATAATCTTTCCATTTTTTACCTTCTCTTTTCCTCATCTTATCCCCATTCTCCCTCTTCCACTCTCTCCCTCCCTCTCTCCCCCCTCTTCCCTATCTCCTCATTCATTTGAAACCTATTGTTTAGCACCTCCCTACCCTCCCCACCTCCCCCAATTTCCAGGTCTCCAGTGCAACATAAAATTTAGGGCTTCCTCACTTAAATCGGCTCGGATATCTCGGGCGACATTTTTGTAATAATCCGAAATTCGCTTCCTTGTCACACGGGCAAATCGCAACACTATTGACAATTTCACATTTCTAATCCCCTGTAAGTCTCACGTGACACGGATTTACAAGCACTCACCCACCGACCCTCTTCTATCCCTGCGCTCTGTCTCACAACCCACATTCCCCCCAAGCACCCCTCAACCTTACCCCATACTCCCCCTTTCTGCAAACCCCACAAACGCCACCCATCAAAGCCATCACATTCCTAAAAATCGATTTCTCAAGGTGTGCCATTCAGACACACACGTTAATTCAGTAATAACTGGAGAGCACCAAGAGATCGCATATATCTGCCAACGCCACAAACAAGTACGTACATTATGGAAGGTATAGCACGTGCACTTGAAGAAGGGCCGCTGAACAGTTTCTATTGAAGTCAGACATGCAATACTGAGATAGCGAAAAAGAAAATTCCTTCAGATATACATTGAGAGGACATACAAGCAGTGTCCATCAAAGTATTAGTGAGAAAAACAAATTGGTATTGGTTGTGCGACAATCACTCTCTCGTCTTGGTGGTTGTAAATGCAATCCAAAAAGAATTCAAAGATGGTCACATTTTTTGAAACCATTGAATTTCTCTGCGTGTTCTTCTCTCGTTCAACGTGGCGTTTGGAAAAGCAACTCACATAACGCTGATGATGTGTATTTTCCTGTTGGTCTTATTCCGAATCGTCATTCAAAAGATGTACGTTGTTTGCATAGGAGGCGCTATTTCAGTTTTATTGGCGCCAGTATCCGTAAATACGCCTCAAGAGAAACAGCATGGAAATGTTTATAAATAGCTACGATGAAGTGGAGGTAACGGTGTTTCGATTTCCCATAATTCGAAATATTGTTCTCGTAGTCATTCCATGTCGAGCATATACCTTCTCCAGGGTCTCTCTATTTCGGGCTTGGCATCGCCAATATCAGCTGCACCTGTCTGAATCACCATGTCATCTTTTTTCTCCTGCTCACAGTTTCGCATATGGTCCCCGGGTATTCACGCTGTCGTGATGTCGTGATGTCAAGCATTTGTCTGACATTCTTGTAACATGGACTTCCAATTGCCATTTGAGTTTTCTGAGGAATTTTATGATAACTCTGATATGTTCTGTTGTCTTGTGATCACCTGATGTGGTTTTAAGCATGGTCTTTTTTGTGCAGGTTACATAGTTCTTAGCTTGAGGGGCAATCTTAGGGTTAGCTTCAATTGTATAGTTCTTTTCAATATACAATTATTGTGATGATAATATCTTGTCATTGGGTTTGTTAGACTCACCTTAATTTTCTAATGAAAACATATTGTTCTAAGGTGGAACAGTACTACTTCGTAGTATGTTTTTTCATCAAAATATCCATCCATTCCGAATATCCCAAGAACCGTTCCTTTGGCCTAGATGTAGCTTGGAAAACACTTAAGAAGGACCTTACTGCACATCTGTGAATTGACAATCTCCCTTTGGGTTACTCAGTCGGTAATGAAATACCATCGCGTCTTCTTATCTACTATATGATCATTGTATTCAGAATGACTGTGCAACTTATTCTTCATGTTTCACACAGGTTTTTTGGGAAAACATGCCGCGACCTCCGGCTTTTCCAAATCAAATTTCAGACCATGCACGAGATTAAGGAGAATGCAGACTGTTTAGAAATGTGAACAGGAGGCTTGAATAAGTGTGAGGTCACAAGCTGAGACATTCGGATTGAACTAAGAGGCCATCGCCTAAGATATACCTTATAAATAAATGGATGATTTCCCGATAGACTTTGTACACTCATATGTTGAAAAATTGAAATCCGTGTATATGAATGTGTCCAATGTCGTGAAAAATTAAAGAGGAGGAAAGAAAAAAGATTGAAGGACACTATTTTATATTCTATACCTTCTCTTAGTCTTATGTATCTTACGTCGAATCGGCGAGATTGCCCAATCGGCGAAATTAACTGATTAGTTGTAAAAAAAAAAAAAAAAGTTCTTTTTCATTTTGAATACAGAATAGTTGTTTTAAATCCCCGTTCAGATTGAATAATCATTTGATCACATTTAAGCCACGTGTTTATTCATTTTTGAAGAAAGGAATTAGACCTCCGCCAATCAGGCAAATTTTGCTGATTTGGCGTAACGTATACATCTGATTATGATGCTGTCCGTCGGCGATGCAATTTAAGAGATAATTTGACCTCCATCAAGGATATCATTTCCTTCTCCCATATTTATTCATTTAAAAAAAATCGATTATTGTGTCTGCACGAACGTTTTTAATTATGGATACGCTCATTCCAGAAGGGGGAAGCCAAATGTGAATGTACAAATGAGAGATAGTGGTTAAATACTATGAGCACGCATCTGTAAAAGAGTTTAAAACATGCGAATTCGACGAGCAATTATGTCTCATATGCAGTATGACGTAAACCTACTTTTTATCATCATTAGCTTAGCTTCGTCTTTCTTTCAAGGTATGAGAAATTTATTTCCATTATTATTCGGACCATCCTCATCTTTGTTGTTTTTTATACAACGTTTCGGCCGTTGCACTCTACGGCCTTCGTCAGGTATCATCTGGGAGATTTTTGGGAAGTAACGAACCGAACCCTTTATTTATCCGACGGGGGTATATCGACCGTACTCCCCTCTTTCAGCGTTAGTAGTATTGTGAGGATGGTCCGAATAATAATGGAAATAATAATACCTCATCTCAAAAATTCCGAGATGTATGAGAAATTGTCAACAAAAACCATCGCCAGGACTGTCATTATAGGTTTCAGGTCTAGATATGTATATGTGTATGTATGTGTGTGTGTATCAAGTGAGCAGGTTGCAACAATGGAGCCACAAGGCAGAAAAAATGAACATTTACTCTTTATTATGTCGAGAAAAGATATTTTCTGAAAATCCCTTAACTAAATATTTTTTCAGGGGGGGAGGGGGTCGTCAGTTTACAATCTGCGTTTTTGCTAAATTTACCCCTTAGTTAGTCCCTGCTCGTTTTTTAATTCTGATTTCGTAGTGACATCGGCTAAAACAAAAAGCAAGGGAGATAACTTCAACTGATCATTTCCCGACGCTCAATGTTACCAAAAATAGGAGGGCCATGTGACGATTTCTATTGAGTGACTAACCAGACTTGTTCCTGCTGTTATTTTTTTTGGGGGGGGGTCACAAATTGTTATTCAACGACTGTTAAATGTAAGGTCTGTCATGAAAGTATCCAGCCATTTGAAATTAAGGAACACATAACCTACGTATGACAACGGGGCCTTAGTCCCCTTTCAGAGCCCCCACTCGTTTAACTGAAAAGATTTTAATAAAACAGAATCTAGATTTTTTTCTAGATAGATGACATGAAAATCTAGATAATTTTAGATATAATTTGAGACACATCAGGTTTAATTCTTAATATGAACTTTCCAAAATAGAATGACAATTGGTGGATAAGAAAATTGAATGAAACTATTTTTTCTTTATAAATCTAATTTTGGTGAGGCTCATTGCCATTGTTATTGTCATTGTTGTTAACAGGGGAAAATAGAGTTCAGAGTAGGAGTAGGACCAAATAATTCTGGATCCGCCCAAATCTTCAATCAGGTCTTCCATAGCTTATAGATAAACCCTTCAACAAAATATCATTGAGCACTTTCGGAGATATCGTGTGAAAAAGCATGAAATATTGACGATATTATGTGTTTTGGACATATAACTACGGATGATAATCATGCTTGGATCCTCTCAGAAATTGAATCAATTTCCCCGTAACCTATTGTACACCTCTCCACAAAAACAGAATACCTGGATCCGCACTAAAATCTCACCATGTCCTTTTTATCTCATTGGCCTACCTTAATCAAAATTTCATTGGAATTCATTGAATACTTTCGGAGATATCGTGTGACCAACTGATACGCTCGAATACATATACATCTTTTCAGTTTCGTTGACAGGGGTAAACGGTGAAGACTTAAAAATTATTAATACAGAAGAAATAGAAAGAGAAAATTAAGAGAATAAAAATTGAGAATGAAAAGACGTGAAAGAGGGGTTAAAAACGTGATTGAAAGAAAGATAAAGAAATTGAACCGATAACGAGAAAATCTAAATAACACAGAAGGATAGTGAAGAGGCCGAAAATCCTTAAATTTATTTCATTTAAATTATTTGAAGGAAAGAATAAAAGAAAAAAAACGAAAAAAGAACAACAAGCTTAGCTGCTGCAGAGTCAAAATCTACTCTTCTTACTTCTTCCTCCAACAAAAGATGATTACTTTTGTCTTGAAGATATAATTAATAGATAGAAATGATGAAAGCGTGTGTTTCGTTCAAATCTCGGTCGGGGAATGTGGGTTCTACGTATCTGTTTTCACCCCTTGGGATTGTTTTTGCAGTTCTTGTCACTCCAGATTTTGTACTCAAGTTTGATGAAAGAAACAAAGAAATCGTGAGAGAAAGAGAGAGAGAGAGAGAGAAAGAGAGAGAGAGAGAGAGAGATGAAAAGAGGAAGAAAAATCGGGGGAAAAAAAACTGACAATCCAACATCTCGAACGACGCGAAAGGATTGGATCTCAGAAAACGGACCGAAGATTTGGAGATCCAGGTTTTGTTTTTAAATTGTCCAAAGCCTGTCCCATGTCACTGTGTTTTTTTGTTTGTTTATTTGTTTGTTTGTTTTTTTTTTTGTTTTTTTTTATTAAAGGAAAAAGGAAAGAAAGAAAGAAAAAAGGAAAAAGGAAAGAAAGAAAGAAAAAAGGAAAAAGAAGGAACGAAAGAGCGAAAAAAAAGAACGAAAGAAAGATTAACAGAAAGAAAGAAAGAAAAAGAAAGAAGAAACTAACAACGAAAACTTCAGAGAGAAAGAAATATTGATACTCAAAAATAAGGGAAAAAAAACGAGAGAACGAAAATCGGGGAGAAAAAAAAGGAGGAAAGAGAGAAAAGAAAGAAAGAATGTTGCAATTGAAATAAAGAACAAGAGAATTGAACTGTCAGCCAGGAATTCCAATTGACACAAAATAACAGGGAAGGGGCCGGAGATCTTGAAGTTTGAGGAATTTTTTTTTTTTTTTTTTTTTCGAATCATTTTATTTTATTTATTTTAAGGAAAGAATGAAAGAAAGAAAGAAATCATAAAAGAAGAAAAAGAAAAAGAAAATGGAAAAAAGAAAAGAAGAAATTGAACTGACAACCTGAATTCCAAATGACATGAAAGGACTAAGAATCGGGAAGAAAGGACCAGAATCTGGAAATCCATGTTTCTTATCAAATTGTCCAAAGTCTGTCACATGTCAGTGTTTTTTTTTTTTTGTACTGAATTAACGACATCGGATTAGCAGCTTTGGGGGAGATTTGGATTCAGGGATGATGACGTCATCTTGTAATCATTTGGGGAGCGCCATTTCATACAACTCAGATAAAAAAAATAAAAAAACTGAAAAAATAATTATATCTGCCCGAAACGAAATTTCATTAAAAAAAAGTTCAATCCTTCGTCGAACAGACAACGAATGTCAGTAAGTAAATCGAATTTATTTGTTAGAAACAGCCAATCAAAACTGTCACCAAAAGTGTCAACACAGGTTTCTTAAGGTTTCAAGTTGGCTGGCTGACTAATTTCATGGAAGACGTGTGTTTGATGTAAACACTTCTCTTGTGTGAAGGTTTTAATCTTCCGATCTGATATTAGAATATAGAATAACTTCTCACCATCTATCTATCTCAGTCTATTCATATCTATCTATATATCTGTCTATTTCGTTCTGTTCATATCTATTAGAAACTGTCAACCAAATCTGTCAGCATAGTTATCATCGACCTAGGTTTAATGAGTTTTCACCTTGGTCTGGCTGCTTACCTATATGTGTATGTATCACGTACACATGCCTTATCGATGGATCTAGAGGGATAAAAAATGAAATGAACTCCTTGTTCTGACGAGGAAAAAAACTCTTCTTCTGTTTTTTGAAACACACCCCTTGAATAAGTTTTTAGTGCCAGGTAAAATGTACAAGACTATACTAAATTGGTCCCTCAGTGTATGTCTGGGAGCATTCACGCTTGATTTTTGAAAATACAGACATGATCACCCCCAACGCGGTGTACAGACGAAAGACATTGTTCGCCAGACAGTTTCTTTCGAGAGATTAACCAGACTTGTCTTTTTTACCGATTGCTTTTGTAATTTAATTTAACCCTTCCAAGTCAAGCGAGGAATTAAACAACGAATTTGAACCGGAGGAAAGACAAAAAAAAACCTGTTCAATACGTAGATTGATTTAGCATGATATTTTTTTCTTTTGACATTCCTAGCCACTACGTAACGCATTTGGATTCGATGAAAACGTCGGTAGAAACGTTGATTCAGGTGATAGCAAAGGTAGATTGCGAACGTTCCTTCTGAAAATTCCGCTAGACCCTCATTCTAAAACCTAAAGGTGAGTCAGGTATGCCTGATGAACAAGATGAAAGAAAATATTAGTCAAAAGACAATGTTACTGATGGTTGGCAATGCTTTATCTAATAAGCATAAATAGGATATGACAGAAAATGGGACAGACAAACAGAAAGACAAACAAGATTGGTAACATTTACCCCTTCTAAGTCCATTTTTAGTTAACACGTCATGCACATGAAATTGGTATTTTTCAACCAAAAAAAAATTAAGCAAATTCGGTACTGAACAAAGTTATTCAGTTAAAAAATTAAGATTTGATACTGAAGGAAAATTTACAAAAGATAACACATGAATGATAGGATACAACATGAATACGGACAGAGCATAGATTTAAAAACATACAATTATACCCATTCCTCCTGCAAGTCTATTCTGATGGTAGTTTTCAAGGCATTTGATTATTTTTTGAGTTCTAAGATCATATGAACTTGGTCTTGGTACTGAAGCTACTCAGTTTACCACCAAAGTCATAAAAATTTGGTCTTGGTACCAAAGCTACCTAATTAGACCCAAGATCCATACACATTTTGCTTTGGTACTTTTTCCCAAGAGCATACAAATTTGGTCTTCGTACCGAAACTTGTTGATTTGGCCCTAAGATCATAAAAATTTGGTATTGGTACCAAAGCTGTATAATTAGGCTTGACTGAAGCTACTTAATTTGTTCCCAAAACATATACATGTGGTCTTGGTACTGAAACTACCTAATTCGTTTCCAAAATCATTTGTTCTGGTACTGAAGATACTAAATTTTTCTCCCAAGTGCATATAAATTTGGTCTTTTTGCCAAAGCTACTTGATTAGGCCCCAGAACTATACATTTTTTTTCTTTGAACTGAAGCTACTTAATTTGTTCCTGAACCATACACATGTGGTCTTGTTACTGAAACTACTCAATTCGTTCCCAAAACCATACAAATTTCGCTTTGGTACTGAAGCTACTTAATTTTTTTCCCCAAGTGCATACGAATTTGGTCTTTGTACTGAAACTATTTAATTTGGTTCTAAGACCATACAAATTCGACAAAAGACGCTTGGCAACCCTGATTAGTAGAAATGTTGGTTGCACCAATAGCAAAGTTAGATTCCAAATCTTCAAACTAAAAAACATTTTATATAAGTCAGTAAGAATCTACATATCTTTAAAATGATTTTATATTCTGAGACAATAATAGTTTAGTAAATAAACCATAATAATAATCGAATGACCGATCAAATTATACTGTGCGAGAATATCACAGACATGATAAATCATGTTGAGATACGATTAAATATTAAAATCTACATTTATTCGGCTGTAATTGACCATTATATAGGCGTCGCTGCACCATAAAATGACAAAAATAATCGGGAGGAAGGAAATAACTTTCCAGCTTGAGATAATCTGCATAAATTTGACACCGTATGACTGCTGTGTAGGCATTGATGTATCGTAAAAAGACTAATCGCAATCATAACATTAGATATACGCTATTAGTTCAAATATTATCCAACCATTGTGGATATCTTGAGCACCGGTTGCGTGGCCTTGATGTTATCTTGCAACCAATCAGACCTATCAGTATAACGGACTGTAAACAAGGAACCCTCACTTTACAATCGAACAGTCCAGATCCGGCTACCTACGACATATCAAAAAAATGATTTCAGGACGTGGAAGAGATTAAGAAGAACGTGGTGAGGCTGTCGACGTTGATTCAGACAAAGAAAATTGCAGACTGTTTTAACAAACGGAAGGAATGTTGCAAACAGGGTTCGAGGTCTTGAGGTAAATACACTGAGGGTGACTAAGGTACTATTCCGATGGGCTTTCCAATTCTTACAACATCTTCGCGAGTCTCAAACGACTGTGCCTGTAATGATGCCACAACTGTCAATTTTAAGCTCCATAGTTTTTTTCAGTTCACTTGCAAAATGCAGATATTTGTCCACTTTTTCACTTTCTTTCAATTCAATTCTGTCGTCTGCTGGAGAGTTGACTTCGACCTTCTGTCAATTTCGACTTTTTGTCTTCTTCTCAAACTTTGCTTTTTGTCTCCTATTCATTTCTTTCCCCTCAGACAAAAACTGTGTCGATGTCATTTTCAACATCAGTTTTTTTTTTTATTTCTGAAAAATAATTTTACTTCTGTTTAATCTTGTTTTTTCATCTTTTGGCTACAGAATTTCGCTTAGACACAAATGAAAGATTTCCCTTGTGACCTTCCATTTCTTTTTCATTCATTCTTCCTTTCCCCTTTTTTTCTTTCATTTGTCAAACTCTTTCTATTGATTTTGACTCATTTTCGTTTCTCACAACAATGACGATAGCCTCACCAAAAACCAATGACGTCATGACGTCACGAATAAGAGTTGCTTACACGAAGATTGATGGTAAATCCACTCTCTCAACTCAGATCGACTTGTTTTATTACGGGAACTGCAAAAAAGGGAGTTGGAATAATATTGTGTGTAGGAGTTAATTCTTTTTTTTCTTTTTAGATTTTAAGGAAACAAGGGAGTTTAGCCTTTGCGCAGCCATGATTTTCTCTGTAACTTTCCCTTTCTTCTTTTTTCTTTTTCTTTCTTTCATTTTCTTTCTTTTTCTCTGTCTTTTTCTCTTTCCGTCCTTCCCCTCTTTGTTCCTTTTTTATTTGTACCTCATTTTACCATCTTTTTCATTGTTGCCTTTAATTTTATTCTTTCTCCATACTTCCTCCAATCTCTCTTCCTATTTTCTGTTTTTCTTTCTGTCTTTCTCATTTTGCTTTATTCTGTCTGTCTTTCTTTTTTTCATTTATCCCTCTTTCTTTCTTTACTTCATTATTTTCGCCTCTATTTCATTTCTCTTTCTCTTTGCTTACCCACTTTCCTTTCTTTCTTTCATTCTTTTTTTTTACTCAATTTCACTTCTTTCTTTCTTTCTTTCTTTCTTTCTTTCTTTCTTCCCTCCCTTTATTATTTTCATTCCGGTCTTTAGTTTTTCTTTCTTAACTTCCTTTTTTTTCCAAAATCATTTATCAACCTTCTTGATCTCCTTCCCTGACCCCCTCCCCTACCATTTCATATTCACTCATTTATCTGTTATCCTTGTATCTTCTTCCTCCACCATCACCTCCATCTTTTTGTCAAATTCCTGTCAAAGTTGGAGTTGACGTTATTGTTCCACGGTAACAACAAGAACAATCCTCACCTTATTTATCGTTCTTGGAAATTTATTTTGGAGAAGTGTCGTCATCCTGGGTTTCAAAATCATCTACTGAGCAAGTTGAGAGAGAATAGGGTAGAGAGAGAACAACAAAGGTTCTTAGTGGTTTATGAATACATAACCTTTGGAATATATTGGAATATATACAATACAAATGTTGCCATAGTCATCTTCAGTTTGAATAGAAGTAGGAGTCGAGTTTGCCCCTGATGCAAGTAGGCTTGTTGAAGATTGTTCAGGTCGTTATCTTGGAAAGACGACGCATATGACATGTAATGAACGACAACGCCCTCTTCCCTCCCAACCCTAACGTGTGGCCAACAGCTGTCTCTGAAAAAAAATAATCGAACTTTTGTACTAAGCCCTTCCCTAACCACCACCACGCCTAAAACAAGTCATCCCGTCCCTCACCTGAAGAACCACGCCCTTCCTCTTCTTGACACAGTCATCATGCATCGCTGATGAGGAAGAGAAATGTAAAATGCTCGAAGGTAAGGAGAGGGGGAAAGGTGAGTGCTGGAAGACACGGGAAGAAGAGGGTGGAGTTGGGAAGACGGACAGAATGAGAGAGGGGGAACGGAGAGGCGGAGTGAGAGTTAGAGAGAGCAGAAAAGAGAGAGAAAGAGAGGGAGGGCAAGAAGAAGACATAGAGAAAGAAGGATAGGGCGAGAGAAGGAGGGAGAAGAGAAAGAGGAAGAGAGGATAAAATATATCGACGGATATAGACGGAGAAAGTCGGAAAGAGGGACGAATTGAGAAAGTGGGAGAGACAGTAGGAATGATGATGAGAGTGAGAAAGAGTTAGAGAGTGAGAAAAGGAATCCAGTGGAATAAGTGTGTGAGGTCCCGATGGGGGCACTTTGATATGGACAAAGGTGTCATTGTCTAAGTTCGTTCATAAAGACAGTTATGAGTTTTCTGTATTGGATGAAGTAGTTGTGTATCCCCTATTAAATGATAGCGTTTGATTCATAGTGTCAGTATCTTATGGTGTATATGCAGGTCGTTCACACTGCAATTCAGCAAATCCCCGTTTTCCAAAATTCATTTTACGCCACTTTTTTCCGTTTTACGAAAAAATAGGTGAAAAGCAAAATGAACATTCAGTGTCTGTTTGGTAGCGGTTGGTTATAGTTGCAGCACGCACCCCTCCCTCTTTATCTCTCCTAGATTACATCTCCTTGTACCTCCGAATAGCCCAACCTCCAACAACTCAGCCTAACATACCATAAAACTTGCTCTGCACAAGTTTGCTGCAATACTATCTTGCAACCTGAATTCTCCCCAGCTTGGCCTTGTGCCAGATTAAGGCAAGCTCAGTAACATCCATATAGATAAAAAAAAAGAGAGAGATAGATAAGAAGACATGTCTGGTTTAGTTATAAAATAGAAATTGCCACGTCACAAACGTCTTTTGGTAGGATGTCATTTCGGGGTGATCAATTATAAAAATCGGGGGAAAAAGGGAGATCAATGAATAAGTTACTTCTCTAGCTTGTTTCTGTTGGACCATGATCATTGAAAAAGTCACATTGTAAAAAAATTAAGAAGACAAGAGTGAATCCTGCTGGACACAATCTGAGCCAACAACCCTATTCAGCATAGATTTAGGGGCAGGGAATTCTTAAAAAGAAATATTTAGGGGCAGGGAATTCTTAGAAAGAAATATTTAGGGGCTGGGAATTTCTTCCGAAAAAAAGTTTTTTTCTTCGCATAATACGGAGGGAATGTTTAAATTTTCAGCCCTTTCGATCCATTTCTTTGGTTTGTACGTGGGGCACCTATATATATAGCCATCCCATCCAGCCAACCAGGCATACATACATCCATAGATAACCAGCAAGACTAACTTAAAAACTGGAGAAACCTATGTTGACTATGCTGATGTTGACAGTTTTAATGGATGGTTTCTAATCGATATGAACAGAACTAGATAGATAGACAGGGAAATAGACAGATAGATAGATAGATAGATAGATAGATAGATAGATAGATAGATAGATAGATAGATAGATATGGAGATAGATAGATAGATAGATAGATAGATAGATAGATAGATAGATATGGAGATAGATAGATAGATAGATAGATAGATAGATAGATAGATATGAACAGACTGAAATACAGAGCTAAATGGATATAAATTGTGATAGATAGATTGATATGAACGACCATACATAGACAGATAGATAGATAGATAGACAGTAAATAGTTATTTTGCGTGCCAATTTCAGATCGGAAGATTGAAGCCTGAACACGAGAAACGGTGTTTACATCAAACAAACATCTCCGTTCAAAATCTGAAAGACCTCATTTACACGTCTTCAAAAGAAAACACACATGCTCACTCTCATATATATTCTAATAAGTCATAACTACATCCACCCAACACGTGTGAAAAAACCGACAGCGAAACAAACAAACGAATAAATAAAAACGAGCTGCATATTTTTCGACAACGAATCTTGTTTTTCTTTCTACCTTGTTTCTTCTTAATTAGTGCGAGATGCTGACGTCAGCACAGATAGCGGTGGCAGCGTTATGACTCGTCGCTTACAAGTTTACAGAAAGGGAAAGAGAAAGAGATGTTACAACATGTAATCAGGAATCTCTACGCGCTGATAGGTCCCCGACCCACCACCAACCATCCAACCAACCTTCTCAGTCGCAACCTAGAAAGTCTAGATTTGCTTATCTAATAATCTTGGAACCTGGAAAAGCGAAATTATTAGAATTTGGAAAGCAAGAGAGTATAAATCGCAACGGTGGGAATATGTCATTATCTCAGTCATCAAAACAGAACTTCTATCATCATCATTATCATCATCATTTATATTCGTTGAATTTTGGTGCCTGCAGTGACTGATGACTTCCACTGAAGATCAAGTAACAGCAAGTCTCCTCAATAATCAAGGAATCCCAAAGCTTGGATACTCTTTCCTGCACAAGAACCAGCTTTGATCTACTGGGGATATACGGAATGACATCAAATGAACACGCCATTGACCGATTGCAACATCTAGACGGATAGAATCGAGCTACTGTCATCTCCAAGGAGTGCCGTCAGAGATCACAGCAAGGAGCTACAAATTTGAACACCCACTGGGGCCGGAAAACACTTCTTCTCATAGAGACCCTCTCCTATCCAGAACAAACATTCAGATTTCAGTCCCTTCTCCAAATGTTTCAGTATAAATTTCCGACCTAAATAATGCAAAACGGATCAGAACAGAATCTCAAAACCACAATGGGATTCCATAGCTTGATCTTACTAACCTAATGGTTTCTTGTTAGAGATACACTGGGACACATACATTTTTGAATTGCTGTAGTCTCGATGGTTTCGGCTCTTTCCCTGATTTCCTGAATTCTCCCGGCCTCTTTGTTAGACTCTTCGGTACTGCTCCCGGGGCTCTGACTACGATTGGCACTACTGTAACCGACAGTGAGTGAACAGCATATATCGGAGATAAAGGAGAAGACAAGACTTGGACTCGCATCCCTAATACCGTACAGCTTGATCTACGAGAACCCCGTCAAAGCATTTATATTTAATCAGATTTACGCACTCCTGTAAACTGATGGTCTTGTTAATTGCGATATAAAATCTGGATGAAAGAAACACTAATCAATAATTAATGATAAATGTCGGTAGAGTTCGTGATCTTTAATAAACCGGTGTTTTCGCCGCAGTATTTTTTTTTTCCTTTTACTTTTCATGTTTTTCATTTATCGAATGAATCCTCGAACTGTTGGTCTCACGAGTTCGGCCATTTTTTTTTTCTCTTCTCTGATCTGGTCTCGTGTTCAGTGATCCCAGTTTCCGTTCCCTCTATCCTGACGTCTCTCATTACTTTGATCTATTTCCCATCTATGGCTTTTATCTTTCATTATTTAAATTCTTTCATTTACTGAACATCTTTCCTGGTGCTCTCTGGCCTTTTCTCCTTTTTTGTCGGATCAATCTCAATGAACAAAAGCGATTCAAGTAGAAACTTCAGAATTTTCACCGACTTCAACTCATGCGCACCACTTGATTGATTGACGACTATTCAGGGACGAGAATCCTCATCTGTGTTGTTTTTATCTCAACGTTACATCCGTTGCACTCCTGCCTCAAGTGTACGTGACTCCTTGGGATTTTCTGAGCTCGACAGATGTCTAAGTTTTTTTTTATGAAAACAGGTTGGAAGATAACAGTAAAGGGACTGAAATGGGTTTGAGCAGGGCTAGCTAGCAAGATAGATAGATGGACAAATAAATATACACATGCATTCATACAAATGAACTAAAATAGATAGATAGATGGATAGATAGATATGGATAGACTGAAATTGATTGATAGGTAGATGTAGACATGGAAATATATATATCTATATATATATATATATATATATATGTGTGTGTGTGTGTGTGTTTGTGTGTGTGTGTGTGTGTGTGTGTGCGTGTGTGTGTGTGTAAAATCAGACTGAGATGGATACAGAGATAAATATGGATAGACTGAAATAGATAATAGAGAAATAAGGGGAAGAGAGAGAGAGACGGAAAACAGGGAAAATATGAATAAATTATTAAGTATTTACAATTGATAAGTATCAAATTTATGCTGCATGCTAGAGGTTTGAAAGATTATGTAGCGTCCATCCCCCAGGGTTGGGAAGAGGTCATCTTGCCTAGAATAACATTTGTAAATCTAGATTCTACGAAATGGCGTTCCTGTCTTGCATTATCAGGTCCGTTTCTCTCTCTCTCTGTTGGTCGGAAATTCAGTTGGCACGGCTGTCATTTTCAGCTTAATTTAAAGCGATTAACGTCAATTTTAATTTTAATCCTCCAAGATTCGCGGATTAGATTTTGAAAAAGAAAGAAATGCCATTAATTCCCTACCCTTTACACCCCCATGCAATCCCCCACGGGAAAGACCCGGTATCTTATCCATTAAGCCACGGAGACTTGTTACAAATGAAATGTCATTTCTATTAGACAGAAAGATGAAGAATTATATAAACAATGAAAGATATTTAGATAATAGCAAATATTTGATCAAAATATGACCTTTTCGAGGCAATAATCTTATTCCTATGATCTTCTAATGATAATATGCTATCTTTAAAAAATCCTCTTGTTGTAGTAGTCATGAATACGATATAACGAATCATGGCGTCCTTATCATTAAACTTTGTACCTAGGATATGAGCTTCAAAGTGCCTAGAAAGATGATATCCTGTATGAGAAATGTTAGGTCAAGAAAGACAATGCAGCCAAATTTCATATCCTTATTCTCAAAGTTTAATGGTCACAATAAGAGTAAAAGCATGATTCATAGCTACCTTATTATTGAACCATGTATTACGAATATGAAGCTTACTCAAATGCCATTTGCTGCAAAACTTCATATCCCTATTCTCTAAGCCCAGAAACAGTCAGTTGGGAAGTGTGGGTTCCGATAATGTCGTGTAGATTCAGTTCGTGTCGATCCGATTTCCAAACTATTCAACTTTTTCCGATTGCCTTGAGATGATGTGAGATGGTCGCTCTTGAAGTCCCAAAGTCTCCGGAAAGTGCTCGAGCCGTTTTGGGGGTCTCATAGGCAATTGGTGTCGATAATTCTTCATCGATAAGAACAAGTTTGAGCCTCTCCTTGAGGTTTATCATTGGTATTCATAGTCCCACACCTAAACGTATTGAACCAACGCTGGACAGTTTGCACTGTAACATTGTTCACTTGGAACACTTTCTCGACGTTATCGGCAGCCTGAGCAGCATTACGTCTTAATTTTAGATTGTTCTTGGAAACGTTTCGGGTAGACAGCATCCTCATCTCTATTTCATCAGAAGATCTTTTTTTTTTCAACATTACTGTCTATAATGTGAAAAAAACAGCATTTCATGTGCACTAACCGAATATATATTATTGTATTATCTTATGTACTAGCATGAAAAAAGAAACATCAAATCTGACAACGTTGGCGATGAAATAATGTTAAACTGAAAGCAGGAGGTACCACCCAGGATGAGCGAGAAATTGTTTATCCCTGTGCAACGATGGAAAACCTTGTTGGTTTAACATATGTATGTAATTCTATGTTAGAATTTAGGATATTTGGTCGGATATTAGAATTTAGCATCTCCCAGCGCCCGGACGTCCGAATTTGACATCTTTCAGTGCCTGGGCGAAATAATTTATCATCCTCCAGCGCCAAGGTGCTGCACTGAGGTGTCGAAATTTAGGATTTTCTATCGCCCAGGTGTCGGAATATAGTATCTCCCAATGCCCGGGCGTTAGACATAAACACTTTCCAGTGCCCTGTCTTTGGGTTTGAGCTTCTTCAAGTGACTGGGTGTCATAATTCTGCATTCTCCAGCACCCAGGCGTGTGGGGAGCTAGGTAAACCTTAAATAATATGTCTTCCACGGTTCTTTGGTATCGTGACATCTCCACTCTAAGTACAAACTGGCCTGCTGAGACAAGCGCAAATCTCATGTGGGATGAGCAATTAAGTTTTTCTACTCTTCCCCTTCTCCAAGATTCTTTGAGGCAGGCTCTCATGCCTCTGTCCCATAATAGTCGTTACATTTGCTTGTAGAATTCTCTATATAAATGTTGGAAATATTATGAGAGAGACGTAACTCAAGCAGATGTCAAGAGCGTTGTCGTTGTTTCAGAGTTGCATCAGAGATAAGGTTCCCCACTCCCACTTCTACTGCTTATTCACACAAACAATTCAACAACCTAATTTTCTTCTTATCAATAGATCATTATCACATTCCTCATCTAGTAGAATTATTCTAGAAGGGACTTTGCACATTTCTGTAGCAACATCATTCTCATCGTAAAAAAAAGTGTTCTACAATGGAATTTTGAATTAGTAGTTGACTTTCAAATCTGTTTATACAACGACGTCATTCATATCAAAGAATTCACTACTACCACTACACAAATTTACTTACCATCGTTGACTCACACCATACTTCTCCAAAAACTCTGAAGAAGTCCTATTTCAGACGAAACGTTGGCTACCAACAAAGAATTTGAGATGCACGTATCATAATCATCCTCAAGTTTTTTTTTTCTTTTCCACGTTGCCAACGTTCTTCTCATCATCTATATCTATTCTTGTAACACACGTATATATATATATATATATATATATATATATATGTGTGTGTGTATATATATATATATATATATATATATATATATATATATATATATATATATATATATATATATATATATAATTTTTTTGTTTATCCCTGTAAACTCCTTTTGACGCAACCACTCTACTGTAGTTGCAAGTAGATCTTACGGGATGGACTAACTAGCTGTGTGCCCAACCCTCATCTTTCATCCGCTCTTTGGACCAACCTTCTTCGAGATGTATTTCCTTAGAAGGTACACTGGTCCCCCCACCCTGGTTATTTACATGGATCCATGCCTTTATCAAAACCATCAGTGTGATAGCCTGAAGTTCTCGAACTAAAAAAATTGAAAGATCAGATTCAACTACTCTCCTACGTGGGCTTGGGTTCAGCTACATTTTTTCATGTCAGAGTAACCTTTTCTAACAAGGACAGCCTTAGAGGGCAAAATGTCTCCAACTACCTTACTATCTATCTCCAGCTTGGGAGAGAAGTGGATTCATGCCTTTAACAAAGGTATTAATATAGAGGCCTGAGTTCCCCGAAATAGTGAGATTCGCAAGGTTCGATCGCAGAAAAGTCATTATAAAGAATCGAAAGATCATCATCATCATCATCATCAGTCGTTGGACGTAGACCTTTGCCAGGATTCGCCACAATTCCCTATCATGGGCATCGCAGAGCCAGTATTTCCTGAATCGAAAGATCAGACACTGTCAAATGAAATAACCATTAACCTCGAGTTCGGTAATTATAAATTCTTCAATCGCCGCTTGGAATTGTGTTAAGAAACAGAATTGCTTCTCCCCTCGTAGAAATGGATAAAACACAAGTCTCCCTCGCTGGTTCCTTCCTGGATGTTCCGGTTGCTGAGTGGGTTACGCTAAAGGAAACCCATTCAGTTTCCACGAGGCTGGTAGATTAGGACTAACAAAGATGCTTCCCATGTGTAAACATGAAAGGAACAACGAGAACATCTTGCACGGATCCTGGGGGGACGGGGACGGGGGTAGTTAAGGTGTGGTATGATGAGGAATTCACCGAATAGATTTTGCAAGTATCTTAATCATTGTTGTTTCCGTCGAAAGAAAAGAGTTAATGGTTTTTCCAAAGCGTGGGTTTAATGTAAAGAAGCAGTGTTTGGAACAAAGGAGTGGTTGTAGAATTTTTCGTTCAGTGAAGGTTTCTGATTTTGATGGATCATTTCTAGCCACTAGCTTCCATTCCACAGGCCGTATCATCACCCTGCTAGGGAAGAAAACAACTAGAAGCATTGGCGCCCGTTTGAGGGGCGCATTTCTCTAACTATCTCACTAAAGGCGTACGAGTTTCAAAATTGGAACCTTATGGTAAATAAACGGTAATGGTGCGGTAAAATTGTTTTATGTAATCCCAACCTAATAGTACCAGTACTAGCAATATTAAATCATTTATTGTTTACTGATGTTCACTTCATCATGTCACCCCCGGGGTCAGGTCTTACTCAAAATGCTCAGCCATAGCATAGAGAGTACCAAAAGTTGCATTAACAACTCTGAAACTGGAACTAAAAATAATTATATTCTCTTCTCTTTGAATCCATTTATAAACTGTCACTTGTACCATCTGACACCTGGATCATAAAGTGGGTCGTATTTGCTCACACTACAAATGGCGGGTGAAATGCCTATCGTCTAACAGGGTTGCTGTGAAGATATATTCCAAATATACTATTTTGCCCCTTACCGAAATATACGCTCTTGTCCCTTTCCCCCGAATACAATCCCCGGGATAGGCGGGAGCGGATGCCTATGATCAGGACGGACCTTGGAGCGCGTGCATGGACAAAAACTCTCTGATTTGGTTACTCAGTCAGAAATGAAACACTACTGAGTGGGCTCGTTTACTATGTGACCCTTGCATTGATAATGACTAAGCTTGAAGATTGTTCACATCTCGTGCATGTTTTTTTTTCAGATGTTGCATCCCCCGGGGCTATCAGCAGCCTTAATCATTATTTAATGAGACTGCCTCTGTCTGTCACAAGGTCCAAATCAATCGAACACAATATGAGGCTCAAACTCACTACACAAAAAACGTCTGCGGAAGCAACTCACTGTCCATTGTTCCACGATAGGCACCCTTGATATTCATCGAGCTGAGCTTTGTTTGGAAGCGAGTACATATGCAAGCTAAGAGCAGACAACAACACGCAAGCACGCATTTTAGAAACTGACTTACTATTGCTCTGAAGCAGGCATTCTAATTATCTATTTACTAAAATTATTTTCTTTAGTCACAAGGCGACAATATCGGGGTGCACGGTGAGGGTCGAACTCATCGAAACCTGTTAACCATTGCCGTCATAAAAATGCTAACAAAACTTTTTTTAAAATTAGCTAATCCATAATTCCTGAGGAATGGTTTTTGTTATCTTTTATGGAAAAAAAATCATTTTCTTGAAAACAAAAAGATTCTTAAGGGTTCGGTTTGTTCGAAGATAGAAGTAGCATTTGTATGCCTGGTAGAGTCATCATAATGAAGGATTTTTGTTCTTCACCGCGTTTCCCAGGACAAAGGGAGTTACTTGATGTTGTCCATCCCTTCTCTAAAAATATCTGTCGAGTAGCGCTAGGTTAATTTTACCAATAACAAAATCGAATAAGTGTACCTTACAGTAAACTGTCAACCATTATAACAACTAAGGACAAAGCCGAAGATATGCAGCTATATAAAATACGTAAGTGAACCAACCCTGCCAGATTTGCACTGTTCCAGGTCGCTCAGCAGTTTGATATTCCAAACAAATTAAGGCAGAAAAATTATCGGACCGGAGATGTTCTAAAATGTTAGGGTCTGTCGACACTACTTTACCCAGCTGTGACTGAACACCAACGAGGCTAGTCCTCCTGGGATGAAGCGGCAGGACTGGCAAAAAGAGACTGAACAATTGTTTGAAGTCTCTGGATCAGGTCGGCTGACGTTGAATAATACATTTGCATCCGTCGCCTGGGACTATCAGTATGTAAGTAGTGAGAAGATTGTACTCAAGATGCCCGACCATTGGACTGGGAGTCCCAAAAGTTGAATTGATAACTTTGAAGCCAGAACTGGAAATAGACATATTCACTTCTCTTGGAATTATTATCAAAGAATTTCTGTAGATGCTTACGACTTGGGTGAAGACTTACGTCCTTTTTATATGTTGCAATCGAACTTCTTTGAAAATATTCATAAAGCTTCTTTTAGTATATCTCGGAATTTGTTACCTGACGACGGCCGTAGAGTGCAACGGCCGAAACGTTGTATGAAAAATAACAAAGATGAGGATGGTCCGAATATTAATGGAAATAAAGCTTCTTTTAACTCGCGATTACTGCCAATAATTGAACAACTGTAGTGTCTAAATTTATAATCATGTGAGAATATTTCATCAAAGAAATATTCAACCCGTCAAAATAAGTTCTCAAAAATGTCGAAATTTTGTTTTGTTTTGTATTCTAAAGATAAAAATGAAAGTCATTACATTATTGGTGTTTTCAACTGGAAAACATCGACAAAAGAGTTATATAAAAAAAAAAAAACATCTAGAAACATTCAGATTTTATAGGATCTAGATGTTATCAATAAGCCCCTCAAAATAAGGTCCCGAAAGTCAGAAAAAAAAACTGCCAGGCGTTTTTAGAATAGGGCTAATGGAAGACTGAACCCAATTTTCACGTCTGTTGACAAAACCAGGAGAAACAAACAAGCAGACAAACAAAGACATTAAATATGATGAAGGGAAAACTCCAAGTGATTACTGAATCACAGTAACCATGATCACCGACCCAGCAACTTTTTATGTTTTTGTTTTTTTAAGGAATTTTGAAGGTTTTTTTGTTGGGCTCATTCAATCTTGTACCAGTGCATCCGGATATACTATTTAGTCTAAAACTCTGCATATTCGCATGAGTACTCTACTAAACATCATCTGAATTCTTTTTTTCGATTTTTTTTTTAATTCTTGGGGTTTCTTGGTTGGGCCCTTTTTAAAAATGATGAATTTTTTTACTCTTAAAAAGACGCTTCTTTCTATTAAAAGATTGTTGGGTTGGGTGTCTGTTTTTACTCGTAAGATTGTGTCAGTACTACTGGGTATGGAACGTCCTCCCCAGGGGACATTTCTGAGTGAAGTATATGGAGATCCCGGGATGCCAAGTTGTTGAAATCCCCCACGGTCTTATTAGTAGTAGTAGACAAGAAAAAAGCAGGAAAGGAGAAGTCTGGCATCAGCATAACTGAAATGTTTGAAGGGCATCAAACTCGGTACTAAACCGCCTCAAGAGGGCCCTATTCCCTGATTTGGAATCAGAACTGTCTTTCTCCTAGACTGGTGGTCTTTCCAATCCTGATGAATTCAATTTGCCCCTTTATTTTACTCATGGCCGGGAAATCAGTGTATAATAATGAAAATTCATCACCACAAAATATCAGACAATAACCTTTGTGATCAATTGTACTTTTCCATATGTTGACGTTCATGCCTCTAGATTCGATGATTATTGATTTTCAGTCCACCTCCTGATTACACTAAGTGACAATTCTTGTAAAATATTGCTTTTCCCAACTTCTCGGACAATTACTGTATATTTCGGCAAGACAATCAAGATCTATCGTTATTTGAATGTTTTTTTTTTTCTAAATGTTTTTTCTATTTATTTAATTGTTTTTTTCTCTACTCTCTCTTGGGTTTCTTTGTTCGCTTTAAAGGGAGCGAAACATGAAAAGAAATATCCCTTGCCATTTAATCTTTTGTACATGAACCGGAAGTGTTTACCTAAATGTTCAACACTGCTCTGTTCGTCATCCGAGAAAGATGGCGGCGGGAAGTCTGGAATTATCATGAGTGCCATGATTTGTTTGCAATTGCTTCCGGTCTAGAGGGAAAAAAAACACCATTTTCTACTCTCTAATTGTTTTGTGTTTTTTCTTGTTTATTTTGGATAAGGGGGGGTCATACAATTGGACGCATCTCTCTCTCTCTCTCTCTCTCTCTCTCTCTCTCTCTCCCATCTTCTTCATTATCATTACCTTCTTCTTCCAAACAACATTATCTTTTCCGTCTTTATTTTTAACCTGCTGAACCCAGAGTACCGGTTTACTAGCACAATGCCCCGGCGTCTAATTACCGTCATAACGGTAAATCAGTAAGATTGTGTACCACAGTTTTCGAGTCTGTAAAATAGCTTGAATAAACGAATTCAGTGTAATACTGCTCCGCACCCAAGAGAACCATTACCACTGTTGCAACATGTGTACCGATATAGCTATTCCTTCATCAGACTTCATAAAGACTCAGAGCCTTTTCAGCTCGATATGGGAGTAAGACAACGTGATACCAACTCATTCAAATTCTTCAAACCCTTCCGAAACCTATACTGGGAAAAGAAAGGAATCAGAATAGATGGCAAATATCTAGACAACCTCAGATTTGCAGACGACATCATCCTTTAAGCAGAGAACCTTCACGATCTCCGAATAATGCAAGACGAACTGGATAGAGAAAGTAATGGAGTCGTCTTTACATGAACTTCAAAAAGACAAAATGTCATGTACGACGAACATTTCGGAGAAAAAGACACAACAATCAAAATCGAAAACGCAGTGTAGGAGGAAGTAGACCTCTACATCTATTAAGGACAATGGATCTCCATGAAATACTCAAAAGAAGAAGAAATCAAGCGAAGAATCAATAACAGAACATTCCCACAAGTCCTAAAAAAGAAGAGGTATCTTTGGGAATAGGGTAAATCTGATAGCCTATTCTTTGTTTATATATTTCAGCTAATGATTAGAAACGTTTCTGCGTCCGTGTGAAGATAGATTGAGACGCAAATTAATTCAGCTGTTCAGAGGTGGAAAGGTGGTGCTTAATGAGCACTGAAAGTGTGTTATCTTAAGTGTTATCGATGGTACTCGAATCTAATGAGGAAATGGTTTAAGATGGAAACTATCCTGTAAGAGGACTAAAGCATCAAAGTGTTTTTCAGACGATTGAGTTCCTTCTGGTTGTCTGTGCTGTAAAGACAACGTTTCGATCGATCTATTCAAAAGACTTTTTCATATATTATATCCGAACATAATGTTAGCAAACAGAATTTTTTTCCCAATGGTAGCCACACATTCAGATTATACACCTAAAGGAGGCTACAGAATGGATTGATCGAAACGTTGCGCCAACAAACTTTACTACTTCAGGGTCGAACTCCACTCTTAACGCCACTATATCAGCCACAAAACCAAATTTTCAAAAAAAGAAATTTCCCACTGAGTGTGTTTGTGAGTCTGTTTGTGTGTGTGTTGAGTCTCAAGTTTCTACTATGGGGGTTGGGGTTGAGAGGAATAGAGAAGATACAAAAGACACAAGATTTATTTTTAAAAAAGGAAAACGCGATTTGACTTGTCATGACGTCATAGAATTACTCCTTCTCTTTATCTTCCGTGTCTGACTGACTGCGATGATCAAGTCAACCCTCTAGGAGTTTGACAACAACACAAACAAGAAGTCCAACCATCAAAAAAAACTCATTGAATGTGAAAGAAACTTCTCAGAACAATTGATAGAATAAAGGTGTTCATATGAGCAACTTTGTACTTCCAATTCTTTGTCCTTCACTGCTGCTTTAAGTGATGTTACACAGGCAGCCCTGCAATGTCGAAATACATTCCGAACGCCAGGAAATAGTGAATCGGCGATTGGTCAGGCCTCGGATTCAACGGTCTATCATATTCCTTCATCAATAATAATTGACTAGTATCTTTTCTGTCTATTTTGATAGCAGTTAGTGCATTTTTCGGCTGATAAGACTCGCTCCTGTCTGTTCCGGAAGGCGAACGCTCCAACACTTGTTTACAAACGTTCCTACGCTAAGCAAATAAAAGCCAGTTATTGTGGTGGTTAAAACAGATGTGAACAGATAAACGAATTGAAATAGGCCTATAGTGTCGAAAGATATGAAGATCAGGGAATAAGATGGGTTTTTTTGAGAACATGCCAGCAAAATTTGAAATGCGTCTCAAATGGTGGGATACCTAATATACGAGAAAATACTGCACTTTTCATTGCAACTACACACACCATCAGTAAACAAAGCAGATTAGAAATAGAGATTAAATCATCACCGAGACTCGAACTCGGATCCCTTTTACTTGGAGAAATCTATTTGTATGTGTCGGTTGCTCTGCCAGTTGAGCTACAAGAATCAGTGTTTCAGAAGATTAAATCAAACCATATAGACGTAATCTTTCTTTTCCCCAGGCGCCTCTATATTTTATGTTTTGCTTACAGAGACTGGTAGCATTACTTGTGTTATCATCTAGAATTTTTATCATAAAATGGAGCGTATCTACCCAGCATGTTCACCAGATAACGATGGTAGCTAATGTATACACCGGTTTAGTAAAGATGCAGATTAATATCATGAGGTAAAATTGATGATTACTAATTCAGAAGTTCCCTATGAGAAACACCGGACGTGTCAGATGGGGGAATTAGAACACTATACCCTTGTACATCAGATAAAGCGTTCCATCTGAAATATCATGATGATTATTAAATGTGACAAACACCGAGGAAGGCTGGAGAGTAGATCGACTGAAACAGCGTTATAAAAAGAAGACAAGACAACTGTTCCGAAATATTCAATGTATAATTCATTTTCCAGACATGGAGCACTGCATAAAACCATACCCCCTACCTCTTCAGTACCGATAGACAGTCCCCTGTGTCAACAATACGGATAGAAACCTGCCCCTTATTTCAACAGTAGAGATTTAAATGAAAAACAGTTTCCCCACAATTTTACAATTTCGGTCATCCATTCATTTCTGAGTGATTATAATTCACGAGATGATTTTGTGATAAACCTTGCTTATTTGGTCCTGAAATATGATAGCATGAAGATTGACAAAAGTCATCCCCTTGGTGGCTGAAAATGGCTAGATTTTTCATTACACTCTCGTATTTTAGGACCGAATGACCCATGATTTGGTATTTAGTGAAAAAAGATCTTTTTGAAACGTCTCAAACATCAATCTCGATTATTTTTCGCCGAGGAGATCCCCAGTCTCTGGAAATCGGATCATTTAAGACCAGACCGATGCAGGTGTGGTGCTACAGCCAATTGGGTTTAGCCCCATCAGGTATTTTACTTCCCTGTGGAATCGAGGGTCCTAAAAAACATTCCTCTCCTGTCTTTGCATCAATAAACACGGGGACTAGAGAGAATTTTTTTTGAAGTTCCTACCCACATGCTCGTGTGTGTGGTACCCTCATGTTAAACCGACCTTGTGTCACATCCTTTCCTCGTGGGGGTTAAGGTAAATAGGAGCTATGATTGATAGTCTCTTGGGAATATATTTATCTGGAATATACATTTTGGCTGCCTCTGTGCGTGTGCGTGTCTACGTGTGCATGTGAGTGCCTGTGAACATGCTCCTCTGTGTGTGCGTGTGTGTGTGTCTGTCTGTCTGTTTGCCAGCCTGTTTGTCTGTCCGTCTGTTTTTTCCTCACAAGCTATAAGAGTTGGACCCGTAAAACTATATATTCTCAGAGCCAGTATCATCAGGGGAAAGTTTTATAGTATTCCATTGGCATTTAACACGTACAGAGGCGCAGTACTTTTATTTATCTCTAAAATAAATATTTCCATTCCAACAACTTTTACAGCAGTCTCTGTAATTATTTACAACGCTATTCTTAGGGGGGCTGGGGGCGTTTCTTTGAGAAAATACGAAAGTAAATCTAATATTTACCGTTGACATTAAGAGATGCCCAAACAATCTGCCCTTGTCGAGTAATGTTTCATTCAATACCCAGGTATCACCAGGTTTACAGTTAGGGTGTGAAAAATCAGAGCAACGTGTTAATGCTATTACAAGAAACACTTACTCATTGCGATAAGATAGGGTTAAAGACAGCCAAGTGATAAAAAGGGTGGAAAATGACGAGATCTGAACCATCCTTTTGGTATAAATAAACATTGAATGCAAAACATTTCATTCAGGTCTTTATTCCTTGGTTATTCAAAATTTCAATTGTAAACAATGCGCGAAATTAGAGTCATTAACTAAATGTTAGCATGAACATTTGCAAGGAACATCTGGACAGAATTCAGCGTTGAAATCATAAAATCACTTTTACGCAGATCACTTTATCACACCCTGCAGCAAGTACAAAAAAATAAACAAACTCTGGAAAAAGAAATCAATTTCTCTTCTTTTGACAAACACATTTTTGGAGAAAAAAAAAAAAAAAAAGAGGTAGGAATTCAAAATTTGGAAAGAGTTGAAGATTATTTTTTTTTTAGGTTTTCTGTTTTGAATTCGAGTTTAAATCTTTATCCTGAGAGACGAGTCCTTGAAAGATCATAGCATCTCTGTGGCTCGGCGTAGGGCAGAAAAATATGAGTGTCTTATAAATGATAACATTTGATGCTATAAATCAACCAAGTTTATTTCGATAGAAGAAGTTTAAGATGCTATCTTTTCCTGTTTTATTTTTCTCGTTTTTTATTTAATACTGTAAAGCTTTTGAATTTGGTAAGAGGAAATGGTCGGCCAAACTAATATATATATATATATATATATATATATATATATATATATATATATATATAGTTTAAGAAACTTTGCACTTTTGTGCTTTTGAGGTATCGTTGGATGATACCTGTCTGTCCACAGAATATCCCCAAAAGTGTTCAGTGGATTCCAATGACATTACATTTTGGGACGGATCCAGGAGTTTTTCTCTCCACAGTTACTGCCCCTGTATCGTTTACGCAATATCTCCAAAGGATCTCAATGAATTGCAATGTGATTTTCTGGAAACAGTGACGATGGGGTAAAGAAGAATCGGGTAAATCTGATGATGGAACCAAGTTTTTTTCGTTTCCGATTGGAAGGTATCTATTTTCTTTTCCATAAATCTATCTATTCACTCGTGTTTGTGACCCTTTATCTCCAAAAGTTTCCAGTGGATTCCGAGAGGATTCCGTGGAAGGTCTGGCCACAGTCTAAGCAGGAATTGAGTAAATTTAGGGACATATCCTCCAGGTTTTTTTTACGTTTACTTTCCCTTCATCGTAGCTATATATGAACGGCATTGGAAGAGATATGCTCTCACCGAAGACTGACTAGTTGTTCTTCTATCCCTTCTGACTTTCTTTCTTTTTTTTAAGATGTTTCCATGCATCTCTATAAAACAATTTTCGATCGGTCGGTTCCTATTATGTCAAACAACAGAAATAGGAGGGAAGGAAAAGATTTGATGCCATTGAAGGACGTGACGTCATTAGAAGGCGTAACATCTATTCCTATGATTTCACTAGCTGCTAATGATGTCATGATAGAATTTCAGCCTATGATCAACGTTAAGACCAAGAATCGACAGAAAAACGCCAAAAATGTCCATTTACGAGTTTTTTTTTTATTGAAAATAATACACTGGAAATATTTCCATATCACAATATTTTACAAGTATGAAAAATCAACTGACTCAAAGAAAGATTACATGCTCTTCTTCCCCTTCCTGGTACAACGACCACGGACGGTGGATGCATCATTGAACTTATGGTTTTTGTTAACTATCGTTACTCTTTTTTCCTTGTCTCTCTACCTCTCTTTCACACCCATCTTTTCATTCTTTCTTTTTTACATTATCTTCCCCCTTTCTCGCCATCTTTCACTTTCTTTCCCTTCACCTCTTTCTTTTATTAATATTTCTTTAGATTTTTACTATCTTTTCTCTTTTATTTTCTCTTTCCTTTTGACTTTCTTTCGCTTTCATTCATTTTTATTTTTCCTTCCTCTTGCTCTCTCCGAAATTACCACTCCTTCTAATCTTTTCTTCTTCTTTCCTATTTTCTTTTAAATAATCACATCTCTCTCTCTCTCTCTCTCTCTCTCTCTCTCTCTCTCTCTCTCTCTCTCTCTCTCTCTCTTTCTCTTTCATGTTGTAATTTCCAATTAACTTTATAGCTAAAAGTTTTATGTATGCTTTAAACTCAAACCCTAACCCTCATTTCGGAGCCTTTGTATATTAGGTTTGCATACAATTTTTAGCGATAAACTTAGCTGGGAATGAAAAAACTGAAAAATCTAGCCATTTTTAGCAATTAAGGGGGATAACTCATGGTAATCTTCATGATATCTAAGGACCAAATGATCTGTGATTACCTTTTCCTTTTTTTTCTCTCTCTCTTTTTTTTGCATTTCTCATTCATTTTCCTCTTTCTTTTCTTCCGTTTCCGTCTTTGCTTCATACGCTTTTAATTCTCTTTTCCCCTTATTCCAGATATAGAAAGTCCCAGCAGTTCCATTCTACGGGCTTCCTCTGGTTTGAAATCCATATGGTAGACTACTTATGTTTCTTGAGAAAGAAAAAGCATCATTAGTGAACGAAAAAATCTTGGAATTCATAGATGGATATCAACCAATTTTAACTTTGTCTGACACAAGGCCGAAATTGCAGCGCATCTAAGAATCTGGTTAATTATGGATTGCAACTTTTGTTAACTGATCATAACTGGTGATGACCAGCGGTCATTATAACTCCAGTGCTGGACAAAGGTCTTTCCAATATGATTCAACGTCGACCGTGACTGTGCTAATCTTTGCCATGTCTTACCGATTAACCATTTCATCTGATTTTTCTATATCATGTCTAATCTTCTCCTACTGCGTTTACTATCCCTGGGGATCCTATCGGTTAACTCTTTGCATATTTATTATTCTATTCTACACGTCTCCTATTTATTCCTTTTTTTTTTCTATTTTTTAGTGTTATTCCTGATATTGTACTTCTGATGTATATGAAACAAAATTTGAAAGGAAAATTTGTTTGTCCCGTTGTTTGCTAATATTTTGTGCCTTTTGCACTCCTCAGCAACCGGTTGTTGGGGATAGCGTTAGCACGAAATATTGACTAACATCGGGTGAATTCCCTTTCAAATTTTATTTGTGATGTATTAATAGCTCTTTTTACTTTGATAAATATTCTGCACTGCAAGCAAATATCATCAACAATAGATAAAATCTCTGTTTCTTCTTTGTAATCTTACACATTACCAAAAACACTGTTCATTTCCTTTCTCTCCATCCCCCTGTCTGTCTGTCTGTCTCTCTCTCTCCCTATATATATATATATATATATATATATATATATATATATATATAAAATACGTGTGCGTGCATGTGAATGTATATATGTATAGAAATATATATGTAACATATATGTGAGCGTATGTATTTCTTTGTGTGTGTGTGTGTGTGTGTGTGTGTGTGTGTGTGTGTGTGTGTGTGTGTGCATACACACAATTGTTTTAATACAAGTATATTTTTCCCGTTGTTATCGGGTAATTTTGTTAACTGATGGTTGTTGCTAATATCATCATCTCCTACCCCTACCGATGCAAGAGTAGCAACAGAATTCCCGACAAAGCCATCATCAGAAGATAACCCTGGGATCGGGTATGGTTTCCATTAACCCCAGGGACCCCAGCATTACCTCACAATACCACCAGGCTTTAATGGTTTGTCGTCACAGTGTGGGAGTGTCAGATCCATGCAGATACCTAATCTGGGGGCCTCTTGATGTATTCCCTCTTTTTCTTTGTTTCTAATCGCCCGAACACTCAGGAGAACTTTGAATGACACAAGGTCAGTTCAATGTGATGATCTCACACATGCAAATGCGTGGGTAAGAAAACCTGAAACAAATTCCCAAATCATCACAAATATTGTTGCAAGGACGTAAAAACGCTGGTCTTGAGGTCATAGAACGAATCCTGAGCTCCGTGGACTTCACAGAGCCGGACCATGCCTCATGAGGTAAAGCCTCATAAGCTATGTCACATCTGTGTCCGTATGGTCAAAAATGATCAGAACCCATAAGCGTTTCTCTCCTCTCTTCCTACCTTCTTATAACATGTTCTAAACCCTGCCTTCCAACCGTGACAGTCACACTTATAGAATCAGTAGTAGCCATCAGGCAAGCATGTTGTTGTACACTGATAATATCCGTCCACAAAACAACGTTTCATAGACTAGATGTGTGTTGGTGATAAGCGCAAAAAACGAAGAATCTTTGTCTTCAATTCTAGGGAAGTTTTACTGTTTCTAAAAATTAATAGCTTTCAAGTTGGTCAACTTTAACCTCTCAATGAAATTCGATTTTCCTTTCACAATTATCAATTTGGACAATTTCACTTCTCTGTAGGGCGGGGGATGGCATTTGTTTTCTTGGAACACAGACAAAAGTGTTTGATGGGAACTTTCTCACGATAACGAAATTTGCTGGTATATCGAAAAAAGTAACCTTGAACATTGTCGGGAAATTTCGTAAGTAAGGTTCGTCCAAAGACGAACGCTAAAAGGCTGATTATCATTATCATTATTATTATTATTATTATTATTATCATTAGTAGTAGTAGTAGTAGTAGTAGTAGTAGTAGTAGTGGTAGTATCATACGTTTCTGAATAGTGTAGTTTCAACGTTTATAGTAATCGAGGCCTCTTGATTCCGTTAATGTTATCCAATGAATGGGATTCGATTTTTCTTCGACAATTTTTAATCTAAACGATTTCTTTTCTCTCAGAAGTGTGCTGGCATTTTTTTCGTTGAAATAAAGAAACGAAAGGATCAATTGGAAATCTGTCTTCTCTCACGATAACTAGGAACGCCGAAATAACGAGAAAAGTCAATGAAGGGTTCCGAACATTTTCGGAAAGGTTCCTCACTAAAAATTCTCCAATTTAAACCAAAGATAAAGCAAACGTGTGTGGTCTTTTGGAAATAGAAATCCCCCTCTCTCTCTCTCTCTCTCTCTCTCTCTCTCAAAAAAAAAACTATGAGCACAATTTGAACAATTTAAAGTGTGTGCGTCGCCATCTTAATGTACATTAAATTTAATGTTTGTACAAAAAGGTCATTATGTTCTATTCATGGACTTCTTGATGGAACGAAGTAAACATTTTTTTCAAAATGGACGGGTCGGGTTAGTCACCAGAGAGAAACGGTCACTGTGTTGGGAGTGATCAATAGAAATATTAGAAGAGGAACTTATCAATGAATAAATGATTTCTTAAACCTTTTGTTGGCTGGTGATCACTAAAGCGGACATGAACTAGATGGACAATTTAGCAAAGACTTATGCTGCAAATTTAACCCTCAACTAAATGCTTTTAAGGCAGGAGTTTTATTAAAACATAATAAGGAGTAACTGTTCAAATTTTATATCCTCTACTTACATTGGTGTTCGCATGTATACCTGTACGTTTGATCTGTACATACATAACTTACCAG
>OY735219.1:51519471-51574471 GCA_963457665.1 Thysanoteuthis rhombus | reverse complement strand
AAGAGACTGGAATATTGATCTGTATTCGTGAGCATCGATTTATTAAACTTTTAAGAATTCACAAAATGAATAAAATTTCAATACCGAGCTTGAATAATAAGGAAAACTGACCGTCTTCATCCATTTTATGTCCTCTGTTTCCAGCCTCTATATTAGACGGAACATTGTCCGGCTGAAGTCATGACATTTATTAGTTGAGTTCACATATAAATCTCTCTCAAGAATTATCAAGTTGACAAAGTAGCTTGACAACGACTGAAATTAGCAGGATTTAATATCTAAATACTGAGTAATCCGTGCAAAAGAATTATCTTACTGGTCGTGGCATGCAAAGAGGACAAGTTTTATAATTATTGATCAAAATCTATTCATAATTATCTACCTACCTACCTCAGTCTACAGTTCTGTGAGAATTATTGTGCACTTGTTTCAATAATTGACTTATTTTCAAACCCTAATTAAACTAAGAATATGTAAGCAGTAACATATGTTCTTATGTAATTTACATGCTGCATTTAGTTTAGTACTATAAACCATTGTTGACTTTAAGTGACCTCAAGCTGACTTCAAGGAAACGTGACCTCATCCTAGAATCGGCTCATCTCAGGTGAACTAGCATTGCCTTTTCAAAACGTTACGTTTCCAACAGAAGAGCCAAAATTTAGTTTGAACTGCCGGAAGCCCACAATCGAGCATGGTATTTCTTTGGTTATGGTGTGGGAAGCCATTCGGATCAATGGTTGTTCAAATATTCTGGAGTGCCTCATTTCAGTCCCTTGATTGCTGCTTCCTGCGGGAAGAATAATCTGAAGTTCTCCTCAATGCAGGTCTGTCTTTAGCCTTCACCAAAAGTTCTGTCAGTCCGTTCTTCCACTGTTGCCTACGCCCGTTCCTTCCCACGACGGTACGGTGTATGATACTAGGCATAACCCAGGGCTTGCTAAACTTTTTAGACCATCAAATCCTTGTTCCCTCATCGACTCAAGGCAGGGCTGCCAAAATATACGTATCAAACGTGCCAATACCACTTCCTAAGATTTACCAGATCTTCCCAAAACGTACCAAATCTGTAATATACTTGAATATCAAAATTGTGAGATTAACAAAAACGCAATTTTAATGTGTAACGTAAACAAGGATATTTGTCAAAAGACGTAAAAATGTGCCAGATATTCAATACGTCTCTCCCTGCGTTTACTGACTGTCTTCGAATCCCCAGGCATTCATCGACCCTTTGGAAAGTCTGATCGACCCCCTGGGATCGATATCGACCACTTTTGTGACCCCTGGCATGACCCGTCGTACTGCGTGACGTGACTGAACCCGATCAGCTCACTTCGCTTTCACGGTGGCAAGGAGGGGTTCTTGGAGACCCACAAGGTTCTCGACCTTGTTTTTCGCGTGCTCCAAGTATGAGATGTGGATCACCTTCCTCAGTCAATTCCTTTCGAATGCCTTGAGTCATCTTTTCGTCTCTGCTAGCATTGTCCATAACTGAATTTCATGGAGACTGCACAAAGTAACGTTTAAATTTTTGTCACTAAGTAATAAGTATTACTTTCAAATTGATTATGTCTATAAGTATATAAAATGTTGGTTATTTCCTTCAAGTTTTGCTTTTGAGACTAGCACAGGGATGATTTGAAATCTACTTTTTTTTCAGTTAAACAAAGGTGAATTTGCGTGTCTTTAATCACATTAGGTAAGAGAAACAATGAAGTATGAATATCACTGCCCTGGTCACAAAGGCAATGTTTGGAAGGAAAAATAACCATTTCTATAGTTTTTACATACAGGTAATCGGGAGATAACACTCAATACTCAAGATCCAAAATCGCATTGCACAGTGCTGTCAATTCAGAAAAATGCATGTCCATTCATTGTTGAGACTTTTGTCGATGTTTATTGATGGTTATAAAGTCAAAAACACAATGGAAGATTGAGTACGTGTCATAATATACTCTAGAGAGTAACGGGTCTGAAAATGAAGTGCGTGATTCTCGTGGCCAAGCATGTCACCTGACATGAATCCTTTTCAAAATGCGTAGGTCAGTTTATGATCTGAAAACATTATACATAGGAAGATTTGTTTGGTGTTTTGAATGCACTTTGGTTGGACATTCCATAAGAGAACATAAAGAATAAGATAATTCGAAAGTTTAAAGTGTAAAATCCGAGAAAATCTATATATAAAAAAAAAAGCAAGTCAACTAATTTTTTATTTTTATAAGTGAAGTCGATCTCCGGTGTGGACCCCACTTTTGTTAGAGAAGGCTAATTTGGGCTGGGCAAGAATACAAGACTGAACTATTATCTTCGGATTTTTCATGACAACTTTTCACTTTCATCATAATTTATTAGTTGCCTTTTTATCGCAGCTTTTACTCAGATATTACTAGTTTTAGTTGGTATTTGAACCCACATCTCTCATAACGAACTCGATAATAATAATTTACTTACTGAGACTCTATCAGAAGGCAGAATTCCAAATTACACACAAACCAATCCTTCATTCTGATCGGCGGCCAGGTTTGTTTACATTCTGATAGATAAATAGGTCTGAGTAAAAGTTGCAATAAATTAAGACGAAAGTAGAAAGTGGCCATACAATTGAAAATAATGATGTATAATACTTCAGCAAATAGAAACAAATAAAAAGGGCCAAACTGAGTTGGACAAGGCTGAACCGAGTCAATATTTATTTTGGTCTCCTGCTGTGGAGCAATCAGTAAATCCATTACTAGTGCTTTCAGTGCTCACTAAGGGGTCGACTGTCGTGAGCTTAAATTAGACTTGGCATAGTTTACTGAATATCTTGTCATAGTTGAAGGTGAAACATTCTATCATAGATAATATCAAAGGATGGACCCTTGTTACAGTTATATTTATTCTGTACTGGGGTCCGTTCAATGGCTCAGTTTTAGGCATAATGTTATTATCTTTGAGTAATAGATATTCGTTGAATCAAGTTTTGAACATTGCCGCATGTCACGATAGAAAGAGGCTTTTAGGATAGTCTGACACAAGACAAATCCTGGTTGAGTCATTCTTTGAGAGAATATTAATTCTGATGTGATCAGATTGAACCTTGATTTTTTCACACATTTTTAAAAACATCATAAACAGACACTACTCTATAATCATCATTCAATGGTTATACCCCTTGAAAAATGTATCATAATAAATAAATTATAAAGATGAGTGCGAACGCAGACGCCACTCCATCATTATTCAGTTACAAGAGATCCAGACTTTTTGGATTCTACAAGTTAGTGCATCTTACGGGTACTTTAATTCAGTACCTCCAGCTTCAAAGCACCGTTTTGGCTATTCAAAGGTTTCAAATAGATAAACAAAATCATATTTTTAGTTTTATACAAACTATGACAGAACCCGATCCAACGGTGCATGTTTTTTGAAAGGACCGGACTTTATATTGTGTGGAGCTGCCTGCCATAATTGTCTTGTAAAATCATTGTAAAATCATTTCCGTCCGTCGCAAGAAATTACAGCTTTTAAGCATTTTGATTACTTCTCTGTGGTGTTTCTAATTTAGATAGTCTATACCTAAATTTGACGATTCTAAAGGGTAGAGACAAGGTTGATACTTTATAGAATCTATGAAGAAAGCTTTCTCGAGAATCACAGATCCAAAAGACTTAATACACGACACAGCACTGTCTTGTGTGCAAACTAATATATCTGGCTATTTCAACTTTGGACGATGGCCATTTGCCGGGTAATCACAGTGCATACATACGCGCACATATACATACAAATTCCTACAGTTGTTAGAAACAGTCAACCTAAACCGTCACAAGAATGTATTTGTTTTTTTTCAGTTTTTTTAAGTTGGCTGGCTTTATGTATTGCGCGTACAGACCGCACAAATTGGACTGGAGCAGGAAATTTCAACATTTACTCCATATTATCTCAACAAATACATTTTTCCAATTTTCCCAATTTTTAGTTGACGATTCAATTTGTAATGTAAGTTTATGCTAAATTGGTCTCTTTGCGCCTGGTACTGTTCACGCTTGTTTGTTTGGGTTTTTTTGTTGTTTTTGTTTTTTTTTTCATTCAGACCTTTTTAATTGACTACCCGCCCCCGAACCCGGCATGCTGTTAAAAGACGTTGTTCTCGTGACGGATTGTATCGTGTGACTAAGCGGACCTGTTGTAAAATGTAATTAGATAGTTTTGCAACCAGATGAGGAATTCAGTAAATAGTTAAGTAGTTATGAAAACACACTCAAACATGAAATCCCATTATCTTAGTCTTTTGTAATTCTGAAGACGTTCCTGTTCAGGTGTCACAAGAAATCAGGCGTCCATTTTGTTATGACTTGGGACAAAATGGTGTGTTGTGTTCCTCATTAAAGTTAACTGACAGGCGCCATTTCACTAATCAATTTCGTTAAATCGACGCGACTGCCACCTGGTGTCGGCTGCTTTTCTCACTCACTGGCCCGACCGAACCACTTCTTTCTTTAACATATTCGCCAAAATGATGTCGCGACAAAAAAAATAGTCCGGTCGTAAATGACAAGAATGTGTAGGCGCCGTTAAAAAAAAAAAACGCTTTTAGTTTCAAATCTAAAATCCTTCCAACTTTTTTAGTCTCACAAACTACACCCTCCTTCTCCTTACCTTTCTTTTTTTTCTTGTTTTTTTTTTTTTTTCATTTCACTTCTTTAGGTCTTTTTTCACTTCTTCCTAATTGAAATTTCTACTAATCACCTTTCGGCTCCATTTTGTTGTGGTAGTATCGCAGCTTTTGTAATCAGTAAGCAAGCCATAACATTCAATGATAATCAGGTTTTATTAACAACACAATTAGCTTATTTGCCTGATACCCCACGAGAACAGAATGTGACAATGTCGGTTTAATGTGGAGATACCACACAATCGAACTTGTAAGTAGGTTATCAGCAAAAATTGTCTTTAGTTCTGGTAACGATTGCCACAAAGACATGAGAGCGCTGATCTTAGGGTATCAGGATGGATATTGAACCCTTTGGACTTAACTATACAGAATAGCATCATTCTATGGCACCACACCTGCATCCATCTAGTATTCCTGCCTTTTCCTATTTTGCAATCCCGAATTTTCCAAGAACAGAGTGTGGCACAAAGTCGGTTTAATGTGGGGATACCACACACGAGAAGGTGTGGTTAAGATGACTAAAAAAAATCATTTCAAATCCACGCAACAAAGAGGGCTGGTTTTGAGGTCTCAGGACGGGTCCTCAGCCCCTTGGACTTGACTACACAGAGCAGTACCAGACTTCGTGAGGCAAAGCCCCAACCGACACATCTGCATCCGTCTGGTCTGAAATGGTCATCTTATTTGTCGGGATCCCCATGAAAACATAGTAGAATACAAAGTCGCTTCAATGTAAAGATACCACACCCAAGAACGTGTGGGTAGGATGACTCGATTATCAACTATTGTACTGTTTGTCCGAGCTCCAACGAGAACAGACTGTGATGCAAGGTTGCTTTAATGCAGGGATACCATACACGAAAGCGTGTGGGTAGGATGACTCAATCATCAACTATTATCCAATTTGTCTTAGCCCCCACGAGAACAGTATGTGACACAAGGTCGGTTTAATGCAGGGATGCCACCCTCGAGAACGTGTGACTCAATTAGCCACTGTTATTAACAATTAACAAGAAACAACTCATCATTACATAAAAAAAGTCCCATTTATATCAAAGAGACAAAGTCAACCGATTTCCATTTATTTTCTTGTACTTATGATAAATTTTGAAGGGAATACGTTTTAATTATCTCTGTAGATTCAAATATTTTAGCGTATTTAGAGCTGGTTTAGACTGTTTTAGAGTCTCTGCACTTCAAATAGTGTCGGGAATCAGTTTCTGAATACGAACTGCTGGAGACATAGCCGGCGTAAGGAAGCTTTATATTATATCTCAGAACTTTTGAGATGAGGTATTATTATTATTTCTATTATCATTCGGACTATCCTCATCTTGGTTGTTTTTCATACAACGTTTAGGCCGTTGTACTCTACGGCCTTCATCAGGTATCATCTGCTTGGTATGGGTTGGTAATTTTTTTTAGTTTATTGACCGCACTCCCCTCTTAGCATTAGTAGTAGTATTATTGTTTCACACTGGAATTAAACCTAGAACCATCAGATCACTTGCAGTAATTTTGTCTGATTCTGTAAACACTACGCTATGTGGACAACGGCCGAAACGTTGTATGAAAAACAACCAAGATGAGGATAGTCCGAATAATAATAGAAATGGCTTTGTATTACACGATGTATACAAAAGTTACCCCTTGGCCCAGAAGTCCCAAGAACCAAATTTCAGCTTTATTCGGCCCTCTACATGGCAAATCCGTTGGAAGAGACTTCAATTGATGCAGACCCCCTTGCCAAATGGGTTCTGTGAGTAGATCTTTGCTTCACTTGGGTAATTAATCAAAGCCTAAATCAAAATGAACACGCCCTCTCCGTCCTTTTTCCTCTTGTCTGCGGGTATTATCTAAAAGAACTGTTAACTTAAACTGTCAACAAACAATCAACAGTTTTCTTCAGTTTTTAAGTGGGTCTGCCTGACTGACAGGTTGACTATGTAGTACGTATGTACCCTGGGTACAGGCCGCACCAATGGAGATAAAGGATTTAAAAACTGAATATTTACTCTTTATTATTAAAAAAAAAAAAAACGTGTTTGTTTGTACTTTGATAATTCCCCCTTAGAAAAAAGTGTTCATTGAGTTCTATTTGCAATGTAATTTGATGTCAAATTAGTCCCTAGTTTATGTCCGGTAGCAGTCCAATTTGTTGTTGTTTGGGGGGGGTTGTTTTTGTTTTTCGTAAAATTGTTTTTGTTGTTGTTGTTGTTGTTGTTTCAGCAAAAGGAAATGAGCCCAAAAAATGCAAGAAAAAGAAACTTCTTAATTGATCACCCCTTTTTCCAATTTACCTTCGAAAACCCTCAACACGGATTGTAGCCAAAAGATGTTGGTATCGTAGCAGTTTCTATTGACTCACAACACTTGTTATTAAGATTATCATCACGGATATGATTCATATATATTGAATTTCTATGGGCTGATTTGTTTAGAAAAGACGCCATACATACACACATACACACACACACACACACACACACACACACACATATATATATATATATATATATATATATATATATATATATGTGCATGTGTGTATATGTGTTTGTGTGTGTGTTTGTGAGTGTGTGAGAGAGAGTATATATATATATATATATATATATATATATATATATATATATATATATCATATTGGATTTTTTGGCAGATTCCATTTAAATAAAGATATAATTTGTTATTAATGACGGCGATTAAGCTCTCACATGCAACAGTTTATGTTGCACATCTCACCAACGCTTTTGGGAAAGGCATGAGTCCATCTTATCTCACCCTAGCAATAAGTACAGCAGATCCTGTAGCCAAGCTGATACCAGATATATCGCTCTCTGCTTTCCCTTCGACTACACCAACGAGGCCGAGAGGGTGATTCTGGCTACTGAGCACCCGAAGATCTCTGTATGCTTCGCCCAGGCAAACACCCTGGAGGTCGTTCCATCGTCTATATGGACAGAATTGAAGCCATTTATAAGCAACTGTGTATATGCAAAAAAGACCCAGAACAAAATAGGACATGATGCTGAATGACAGTGGCAGGGTCCATAAACCTAGGCTGATTGTGTCTAAGCTTAGAGAATTAGAATATGAAGTTTTGCAACATCTTCTATATTCATCAGACATTTCTCCTATGGATTATAATCTTTCTAGGCATTTTGAAGTTCATATGCGTAATAAAATGTTCAATAATAGGGAAGATATAACTCGTGCTCTTGCTAAATTTCTGACCGTTAAACCTGAAGATTTTTGTAAAGATGGTATATCATCAATAAAGTATAATTAGGAAAGAGTCACAGTTTCACATAGATTATGATTTAAGTATACGTATACCTTGATTCAAGAACAAAAAAATCCTGCTAGGAAAAAATATATTTATAACTAATGCATCCTCCTGATAGTTACCTATGGAGCTGAAGCATGGAACCTAACCAAAAGACAAAGCCTTAAACTGAGAACCATTCAGCGTACACAAGAGAGAATCATGCTCAACATCACATGGAGAGATCACAAGACAGCGCTATATATTAGAGGAAAAACTGCAGTCTGATATATCATAGAATCCATTAGGAAACTCAGATGGCAATGGGCTGGTCATGTTGCATGAATGGCGGACAACTACTGGACATCACGATTTATACATGGATCCCTATAGATCACATGTAAAACTGAGTATGACAGAATATAAGCTGGCATGACGAGTAAGATTAGTTCAGAAAGTACTGGTTCCGTGATACCCACGGTAAAGCAGTCTGGCGAATCTTGGGGAAATTCAATGACCAACAACCGACAGGTTGATGATGATGATGATGATCTTGATGATGATGATGATGATGATGATGATACTTTGATTAGGGCGATCAATTCATTTGAAAAGTTCCTGTACAAAACTGCTCTGTCCAAGATTGTATGATTCAACACGATTTTCTCCTTTCAGATGATATACTTAGTTACATTAATTTGTGTAGCAAAATCTCAATCGCACTACATCGAAATCTGCACTTATCAAGAGCGCACGATTCAAAGTATTTCTGTACGAACCGTTTCCAGTTGATTGTATCATTCTTGCTGTTAAGTGAAACTGCATTTCATAAGTAATAACGCCATTGATAACTGAAAATGTATCTGTCCGAGAAAAATAATTATCCGCCGACCCCGGGCTGTAACAAATTTTGCCTCCTGTACCCTGCTTCACTTTTCCCACAGACGAATCGATTCTCACTATTTGCGTTCTACCCCGGGTACACCCGGCCTTTTCTTCTCCTTCTTCTCTTCCTGTGCATCACAAAAGCAAATCTGTCATCTGAAGTTGACCACAAGGAGCTATCATCGTTTTTGCTGAATCATGAATCACCATTACAAGAGACGAATCAATAAAAACAGAGACAGCGTGTACTTGAAGGGAGGGGCGGGCTTACAGACAGTGGGAGAGAATTATTGTGCGTGTGTGTGTATGTGGTATGTGTGTAGTATGTAGGTAAGAAACCTGAACGAATGAGTCAGTAGAGACTCCATCATCATCATCATCATCATCATCATCATCATCGATTCTCTCTCTCTCTCTCTCTCTCTCTCTTGGCCTCTCCCTGTCTTAGCGCATCTAGTTAAAGAACGTACATACTGTCTGAAATGATTACGATTTTCGCCTTTAGAGCCATAATTTGAGGTTCGACTCTAGGCTTCAAAGAGATCGTTTTTGATGTGATAATTTCCAAATGATAATTTTCCTTAGCTGGCTCTTTCCTCCATAGAATTTATGACAAATTTTAAAACCCACCTTGGATATATATATATATATATATATATATATATATATATATATATATATATATATATATATAATCATAAATTGTGTTACATTACATTGAAACTCTACTTGAAAAGATCTCCCGACATTACACGGTAAATGTATCATTTGGCCTAGACAAATTTCATTCTATTTACGAATGTCAATATGGTATTGTGTAATGTATAATTTCTGTTGGATCAAACATCCATTTCTGGATGATATATAGCGGGTATGGACAAGCTTCAATAGTGGCTATTCCACAATAGACAACCTACACACAATAAACAAGCCAACGTAAAAGACACCAGAATACAAACTACTCTGTTGGGTTTACGTCGACAATGAAAAAGCTTTTGAGTCTACAGAACACATGATAGTACTCGATGCAAGGTATAAAGGAGAATTGTTTAGAAATGATTGGGAATACATATCAAAACGGTGTAGCAATAATTAAATTTCATAAGGATACTACCAAAATAAAAATCGGAAAAGGGGACAAAATATCACTAAAACTATCTACAGCAAGCATTGAAAGCACCTTTCGGAAAACAGACAGGTAAAATATGGGAGTAAACATAGACGGAGAATATCTAAGCAATTTCCGGTACTGTGATAATATTGCATTAATATCATAAATATACATAAGCTACAGAGACAAAGCATTATGACCACCTGCTTAATCAGGTGTTGTTGGTCTTCCGTGTGTCTGCAAAACAGTTCTTACACGATCAGGTATGAACTCTATAGCAATAGTTTTAACAACAGACACAGTAAAAAAACGTTTCTATTCTTTTCAGTACTCTCAAAACATAACAAAATTCTAAATTGTGCTTTTCCAGAAAAAGAAATCACTTGTTCTCTTCCTCGGCCAAAAACTATAGAATCTAATTGAATCATAGGACTGAGTACTAAGGTCACGCAGTAGTTGCGTTAATATTACACTGGGGTGGCTTAGTCACCATCATCATAATTAGAAGCAGCATCAGTCATTGTTAGCCATAAACGTTCCCAAAATTCGTGAGATCTCTCCATTATGGGCGTTGGGGAGCCAATACTTTCTGAACTTGTCTAGTTGTATTTTGCCAGCTGCATTTTCGTATATCATCTCTAGAGATCCCGCCATGAGTTGTGATGTCAAGTGGTTGCCTGACATTCAACGGAGCAAAGCCAGCCCACTGCAATTTGAGTTTTTTTAATGCTTTTTATATCTCTGACTCCCTATGTCCTGTTCTGTCTTATGATATCTCCGTGCGATATTGAGCATGATTCTCTCTTGTCCACGTTGCATAGTTATCAGCTTGTGGGTCAATCATTTAGTAAGGTCTTACTCTATCAGCAGGGTACATCGCTGCTATACCCTTCTTTTCAGGATTAGTGTGATTTTTTTTGTTCTTGAAGGTTGAGATGGCTCAACCGAAAGCGTGCCAAACAAGAGTGATTCTCTGCTTGATTTCTTCATTTGAAGATTTCATGGAAATCAGTTGCCCCGGGTAGATCAAGTGGTCTACTTTCATCAACTTGGCATTTTCTGTTCGGACCATTGTGTCTTTGTCCTCAATTATTTTGTTGGAATGTAAAAAAACAACTTTCCCACTTTCTTTATTCAGTTCGCCTAGCAATTTTTAAAGATTATGAAGGTTCCCAACAAAACAGGGTGCTGTTGACAGAAAATTCGAAGTTACTATTACGTCTATTCTGATTCCTTTGTTTTCCCAATCTATGTTTCGGATGATCATCTCGAGGTCGGCTGTGGACAGTTTTGGTGAGCTGGTATCACCTTGTCTTACCCCCTTTTTCGGTTCATGGCCTTTATGATGAAGGAACTGCTGTATCAGTAGATATACTGCAAGACTTTGACAAATACGGGGTCTACGCCTTGTTGTATGACCTTGGGGATTTCTACTGAGTCGGAAGAATTCTTCAAGTCAACAAAGCGAGTGGCATTTTATATTCTGCTGCTTTCTTCTCCAACTGATTTATCGAATGTTCAATGGTCGATAGCTTCTTAAGAAGCCTTGGCGCCTACAATATCAGAACACTCTACAAATATGCCCCTAACTATTCTTTAGAATGAGATCGAAGACATCAAATCAGTATTGAAGAAATGAGAAGACTCTGAAGAGCTTATTTAGTTCTTATCAATTACAATATGTGCGAAAAAAGAGGAAAAAAAGAAATTGCTATCTCTAAAAACCGATATATCTAAAAACTAACACGAGGAAGGCCGAAGAATATATCGACTTTCTATATAAAAGACCTTCTGTAGATAAAAATGGAGATCTGTTTTTTCAAGACAGGCTGTCCATATTTTCCTTTCAACTCAGGTTTTCCCACTTGGAAAGTTAGCGCAACACAATCTTCCTACGTTGTATTCCGTCAATTTGACTTTTGGTTATACTAAACTATGCGTAGTAAATATTAAGAAAGTCTCTATCAAGTTTGTGTCATCGGCAATTACACCTGCGTACACGAATAATAAGTAGCAAGTGACTTAGAATTTCCTGTTGTGATGACGTAGTAAAAATGCTGAATTTCAAGAATAATGAAAAAAAAAGATTTCGTTTGTCACTGAATAGAAACCCTCAAGCAAACGACGTCTTCTGGTACCATGCTGTGTTGGGGGTGATCAATCAGGAAAGTTAGAAAAGGGGATGATTAATGATTAAATTAATTCACTCGCCTTTCGTTTAGCAGTGACCACGAAAAAAGCTGAAATCTCAAAAAATAAGCTGACTCTAAGGGATGAATTTGGTATAAGCTTTCATTCCAAACTGAACTTCCTTCTGAGAAGGTATTGGAGTGGTTTTGTAAAATCAACTAACATTTCTTTATGGACTCGATAAGGGGTGAATGTTGAAATTTCAGGCCTCTAGGTCTATCAGCGCGACCTTTACATGTGATACGTACATAACAGACCAGCAAGACTAACATGAAAACTGAAAGAAACCTGCGTTGATAATTTTGGTCGATGATTTTTTATATAAGAAGTAACGATAACAAAAACAAGAAACAGTAATAATCTGCTTGTAGTCAACAGAACACTCTTTCCCTAGCTCACTGTAATGTAAATCTCCCTTATCCACGTATGTAAAATGCAATGTGTATAGAAGGCTATTCTCCAAGCTGACTGCAATGCATATCTCTATTATCCACGTATATGAAATGCAATGTGTCTAGAAAGTTATTTTCCAAGCTCACTGCAATGCATATCACTATTATCCATGTGTATAAAACGCAATGTGTATAGAAGGCTATCCTCCAAGCTGACTGTAATGCAAAACCCTATTATCCACGTATATAAAATGCAATGTATGTAGAAAGCAATTCTCCAAGCTGACTGCCATGCAAATCTCTCTTATCCACTTATATAAAATGCAATGTGTATAGAAAGCAATTCTCCAAGCTGACTGCAATGCATATCTCTATTATCCATGTATATAGAATGCAATGTGTCTAGAAAGTTATTTTCCTAGCTCATTACAATGCATATCTCTATTATCCATGTATACAAAATGCAATGTGTATAGAAAGCAATTCTCCAAGCTGACTGCAATGCAAATCTCTCTTATCCACGTATATAAAATGCAATGTGTCTAGAAAGTTATTCTCCAAGCTTACTGCAATGCAAATCTCTATCATCTATGCGTATAGAATGCAATGTGGATACAAAACAATCCTCCAAGCTCACTGCAATGGAAACTTCCCTTATCTACGTATATCAATTGCAATGTGTATAGAAGGCTATTTTACAAGCTGTTATCCAAATCTCCCTTATCTACATATGTAAAATGCAATGTGTCTAGAAAGTTATTCTCCAAGCTCACTACAATGCATATCTCTATCATTCATATATATAAATGCAATGTGTATAGAAGGCTATCCTTCAAAATCACTGCAATGCAAATCTTTATTATCCATGTATATAAAATGCAATGTGCATAGAAGGCTATTCTCCAAGCTGACTGCAATGCATATCTCTATTATCTATGTATACAAAATGCTATGTGTATAAAAGGCTATTCCCCAATCTTACTACAATGCAAATCTCTATTATCCACGTATATAAAATGCAATGCGTACAGAAAGCTATTCTCCGAGCTCACTGCAATACAAATCTATATTATCTATGTATATAGAATGCAATGTGTACAGAAAGCTATTTCCCAAAGTCATTTCAATGCAAATCTCTATTATCACGTATATAAAATGCAAGAAGCATATTCATATATTTCATATATACTGTCATATTTCAACGGCACACGTCAGCTACATGATCAATGATTGGTATCGATCAATATATTTCACGAAAAATGAATTATCTCTAAAAATCCCGGAAGTGCCACCCAATTGCACGCATCTTTGTTGGGAATTTTCCCCTGTAGAGGGTGCTGCACGTGGATGGGCTCCGGTAGATGAACAGGTGAGAAACAATTAGCGAAATTATTTATTTATTAATGAACTATTTCATCAGTTATTAATGAAACATTTCTGGGTCAAGGGTATAACTGCAATTCTTCCTAATGTAAGGATTATGCAAGTAACACTGCTGAGTAAGACCCACAGGTACGAAAGCATAAACATATCCCTAAAAACAATTTCGAATTCATAGAGCAATGACTAGAAAGCCGGACTAACTCAGCATTCTTGGCTTGTTTGACGGCACTCGTAGGATTGTGCCCGACCGACAGGCCCTGGATTAAACTAGTTCCAGACCTGTAAAATATTCTAAGGCCCCTTATTAAGGAAAGAAAAAGCACATGAATGCCAAAACACATACATTTTTATTTGCAAATTTGATTATTTTTCTTGTTATTTACAGCCGGATAATACAAATATTTTTGAAATTTCAGTAATTGTATTTCTTAGTTTTTGTTTTCGTTCTGGAGTGGTTATGACATCAATATCAAAAAAATTCACCTTTATGTATTTCTATCACAGAGATACCACTCCCCCATCAATTACCAAATCAAAATAATACTTCTAATCAAAGGTGATAACTGGTTGAAATCAGTTACCTTAAACACCCAGTCGTTCATATAGTTTGACAGTGCAGTAAACCATTAAAAAAAATCAAATGGCAATGGGCTCGATATTTTGCAAGAGTGTCAGACAACCGATGGACATCACGACCAACAACGTAGATCCCGGAGATCATATGCGAAGTTATCGCTGAGAGAAAAAAAAACGATGGCATGACGAGCTAGACAAATTCAGGAAGCACTGGCTCCGCACTGCCCAAAATAGAGAGGTCTGGCGAATCTAGGGGAGCGTCCATGTCCAAGGATGGACTCTGAAGAGGAGGCTGCTGCTACTCATGATGATGATGATGATGATGATGATGATGATGATGATGATGATGATGATGATAGAAAGTGTGGAAGTTGACAGTTTGTGAACATTTATCGTTGAGGCCCCTGAAATAGCAGGGCCCGAAGCATGCACTAGTCTTGCTACATCGTTAATCTGACAGCGTGGACTAAGCTCATTTTTATCGAGAACTTTTTTTTTTATTATCAAATTCGAAGATAGGCGCTATTGATTTTTGCTTACTCAACATTTCATTTTCTGAATTATTGATGGCTTTAATGTTTGAAAAATGTCCCGTTTTCCACCCTTGATTTTATTTCGTGCGATTTTCGAGAAATATTTTGCCAATAGAAAAGATTTGAACGCCGTCAAGAGTCCACGTGTGACAATTAATTGAGACAGGCGTAATCGAACAGGGTTTTCTGCCTGTCAAATGAGTCACACAGACGCATACGCACACACACACAAATGCACGCTCTCACACACACGTACGTGCTCCCCCCACGCACACACACACACCACAAACACGCATTCACGAAACACATACTCACAAGTGCGTATATGAGCATGTATAAATCGATGCACTTATATACACACGAAATATATGTCTGATGTAAATGGTGAAAAATAGATTTAATTATTTTACATTGTTGGAAATATTAAGTTTCAAAACTGCTTTAATTTTCATTTTTTTTTTCTTATTTCTCCAAAATGTCGTTGTGTTGAAAAATTGCTTGCAGATATTGAGAGAGGGAGGCTTCGGCTAAGAATGAAGGATAATATTTGGTAAAAATACTTATCAACCCAAACCACGTTAGACCAAACCATTTTTCCGGTAATTCTTAATATAAAATGGTGGCAGTCACGGAGGACTACAATAGATTCCTCGAGAAAATCATCATCATCATCATCATCATTATCATCATCAGTCTTTCAAGTTCCGTCGTTGGACATGGACCTTCCCCAGGATTCGCCACAATCGCTATCAAGCCAGTATTTTCTAAATTTGTCCATTTCATCTCTCTATCTTGTATTTTGTCGGCCTCGATTTCGCATGTGATCTCCTGGGATCCATACTGTGAGTCGTAATGTCCATCGGTTGTCTGTCATTCTTGCAACATTGTCATTTAAGATTTCTTATAGTTTCTATGATGTCTCTAAAATACTTCATTATGAATCAAATAACTGAATTATCAGTGCTGTTGTCGATCTACAGGCCTTCTTCTGTCTATTTAGACAATGGAACGGCACTGAAGTGACGTCTCTAGAGCACAAGCCTGGGTGAAGCATATGGAGATCGTTGGGTGCCCAAACCCTCTTCTCAACTTGGCTGATATAATCCAGGAGAAAACTGAGCGTTTTGCAATAGTTCTGCTGCATGATTTGCCAGTAGATGTCATTAATAAACCCGTCAAGATAAGGCCCCCAAAAGGGCTAAAAAAAAAAGTTTTTTTCACCAAAAATTAAAACTAGTGGGGGTCTTGTGGTAGTTTTTGCCAATTTCCAAATCTGCAAACAAAACGGTATGGCCAGGAGCGCAGGAAGACAAAAATAAACACATAAACCTTTTTTTTTTTTTTTCTAAATTTCCAATTGATCTCCCTCAACGCAGAATTGCTCACGTGACAATTTTTTATTGTGTGACTAACCAAATCTGTTTTCATTTTGGGTGAAGATGGAAATTATTAACGATTCTATGCAAGGTTACGTTCAGTAAATACATGCCAATGATTTCGATTTGTTAATCGAACGCAAAATCGATCACCAGTCGATAAGCAATCTCTATAATCCGAATCATGATTGTTTACAATTTATTTCTTTCCTCTCTCTCTCTCTCTCTCTCTCTCTCTCTCTCTCTCTCTCTCTTGCTATTGCTTTTGTATAATCAGTGTATTATCATTCTGCTCGTTTGTACTATAGCATGGTAGGAGTCACGACGAAATCAAGAGATACTCAGTGATGCTGCAGGTCGGACTCTTGTTGTAAGTAAATTGAGTTTTGCGTGGTTATTTGAGACGTGGCTTACAACTGGCAACTGGTGCTCACCACTTGCTGCTGGGTTGGGCTGAGAAGAATTGAGTTTGGATCAACTGATTCAACGAAGAGGGGCGATGACAATTGAAGTTATAAAACCATTTCATTCATTTAGACTTTTTTTTCTCAGTAGCCACGCCCTACAAACCTTTCTTCTTAGAAAGTAAGACTGCGGAATCTACTATTTATAACTTGTTTTATAATCTTATCACTCAAAGCTGTAATCCGTCAAACAACATACTGAAAAGTTAGGATCTGCAACTGTTGGTTACGTTTCCTTACGCTCTCTTCGTTTCCATTCCTTCTTTTCTTTCTTTTCCTCTTGTGTCTACACTTCGTCTCAAAAAGCCGTGTAGCTAGCTAGAAATAATGAGTTTACAAACAGTGCCGAGTCGTTTCTCTTTTGAATTTGCATTTTTGTCGCCTTCGTCAACTCCCTCGAATGGCGGAAAGAGGTGGCAGAAACGTTGATACAAGGCTCAAGAACTATCTCTTGTGTCACCTGGCGAACTACCTTTTATTCTAAATTCTCCGGACTTTGATTTTACCTGAATAAAAACAATTCAATTTACTTATCTTCGATGGCACATTTTCTCCTAGTTCTATTGTGAACATCTCAAACCAGCTGATTCATTAGAGCCAACTATCTATCTAGCTAGCTATAGAACTATCTATGGAGAGATTTCTTTATTTTACCTTTCTATCTATTTATCTGTCTGTCTGACTGACTGACTGACTGACTGACAATCTAAACATTTATCCATTTACTTATTGGCTTATCCCCCCCTCCTAAATGGTCATTCTGTTACAGTAAAGCCATTCAGATATCTGATTATTATTCATTCTCGTTATATCTTTCATCCTTTCTCTTCTCTCTCCCATCCATCCTTTCAATGTAATTGACCAGGATAGATATAGAAGAGGGTGATTATGCTTGAATTGTGGCTGGGGGGGGGGTAAAAAGTCACTACATCCCTCCCACCCTTGCTATTTAATGAACTAGGGTAAGAAAAGAAGAGGTTTCCTTCTCACTACAACATTCATTCTTCAATTACTCAACCCTGAAAAGTCCGAAGCCTAAAATTAAGTTATTATTGTAGCAGAACATGTGAATATTGATGACTAGCTAAAGTAATCACTGACAACCATAAAAATATTTGACTTCGCGTGTAATTATAGTTATTAATCTAGATACATTCTATAGGTAAATTACTTTAACGCCATTGTGTATATAATTGCAGAAATGTGCATGCAAGAGTAACGGTGATATCTCAAGTGTCAACACCCGTGAAATTTCCACAGGCCTAGCTATTTTGAATGATGATTCTTCCCCTTGATTCGACCTGAAAGCCAGTTTGTCCACTGCCTAGACCTTATGTCTATCTTTATAAAACTTCTCCAAGTATCACCTCTTTACTGCGGTCATCTTCGTCATTATGACCCTCACATGCAAAGCCTCAGAGAAGAAATTTCATGAGGTATTGCGAAGCTGTTTTTCATCTTCCCTACACACGCACAACACATGCATCCTAGTCATTTAGCCATCCTTGTTTTGATTAGCTATGGTCCCTTTTAACACGCCATACTATTCTCGCTTTCTGGTATACGATAAAGTCAACCAATTTTATCAACGGATATTTTATATCAATTCGGAAGATTCGATACACCTATCTACTCAAGGAACTGTCGACCCCCCACCCCCCGTTTCCAGACCCCGGTGCGATGCACTGGCTGTCCCCCCTCCCGTAGGCTGTGCTTACATGCCCCAACCACGATCATGCGAAACCTCACTATAAACGCCATTCGTGCACACTAATCAGAGGCAGGCACATATTTCATAAGAGGATTATCAACCGCTTCTCACCATGGCAACCGGCATCTCTCATCTTCCCCCCACGTTCCAACCATCCATCTTTCGGCTTGATCATTAATTCCACTTGGAAACATAGAAGAGATAAAACCCTGTACGCTTTCTTTCACTGTTAATGTGTGTCTCACGCATTCGCCGGGGGGGTTGCAAACGTGTCTAGGGTCAGCATTGGGAAGTGAGGTTGGAGGAGGGATAGGGTTACATAGTGCAATGTCAAGCCTTTCTGTCCAGAGTTTCTTTCTGTCTCTTCCTGTGCCTCTTCTCCTACCCTGTCCCCAAAGACCGATAAGAACGACACACAACGAAACAATATCCAACAAGTCCCCATCATACATCAACACCCGATATCCGCCCCTAGTCCCATTGATTACCCCTCCCCCATAAATAGTTTCATTATTCATCCGCCGAATTCATTCATCTATTTCTTGTCGCTCACATCCAAGCCAGTTCGAGGGTTCGGGGAGGGGGCTCTTTCCAGCCATTTAGCTCCACTGGTGCGGCCTGTATGGGCGATACGTAACCAGCCAGCCAGCCAGCTAGCAAGCCAGCCAGCCAGCCAAACTCAATTGAACACCGAAGAAACCAATGTTGACAGTTCTCTTCTTAACATCAAAGCCTTTATTCATTTCTTTTTGCAAGCGGCTGGGCCAGTCAGAGTCTTCAAGTGTAGAAGGGAAGAGTACATATTGATTGTTTTTATCTACCTTGGTGTAGAGATCGGTTTCCCCCTTCGAAAGATTGGCAGGGTAGCCGTAGGAGTCTTTCTACATGATCCCCACGTGTTTACGGCCACCAGAATAGGTACAGACCAGAATCGACATTGCTTAACCTCGGTAATTGTACGAAATCTGGTTATGCAAGTCGATTTGGTCATAACCGTTCTATTGATTTTTCCTCTCCTAAATAGTTTTTATTATTCATCAAACGTAAAAAGGGAGGAAAAGAAAGAATTATAACCTTGTGACGTTTTCTGACGGCTGAATGAACATTAGTGAAAATCATCAGTTACCATCAGTGTCATCTTGCAGGAAAGTGCAATTTTGAGTTGAAAGAGTGTCAGGATCATTTTACAATAGATCAACGGTATTCAGATCTGTATTCTGCAGAACCCCAAGGTCCCCAGCGACCTTTCCAAAGGTTCCTCGAAATACAGTGACATTCTTGCAGTATCCTTAAAATAATTCTTCACCACCTCAACGATTATATCACGGTTTTTACATGTCTTTATTGAATTTCTCTAATACGAACATCACTTATTAGATAAGAAAAAGAAATTAAAGCATTTCGCTTTTTTAATAAAAAAAAAAGGGACATTTTAGTTATTTACGTGACATGGGAACTGTTCAGCCAGTAGTCATTCATATTTCTGTTCTTCCTCAATAAGCTTCGTTCTCAATTTTCGATTCAAGTGTGTATTTTCCTATTTGGGGTTATATACGTTCAAATAATTCCATAAACAAGTCAAAAATCCAATATTTTAAAACATATGTTAATATAAATGTACGTATATATACGTATGTGTGTGTGTGTGTGTGTGTGTTACCAGAAAATGTATAAATGATTCGACAGGATGATTATAAATTGCATTGTATTATATTGTACGTCCTACATCAATGCAATAGTCTTTAAATATTCGAGGAACCCCTTTTAATAATTAGATTCTTCAAGGCAATTTTCCCAACTACGTATATGTATATATGAATATATATATGTATATATATATTGCGTTATATATATGTATATATATATATATATATATATATATATATATATTGTGTTTTATCATATTAAAACTCTTACTTGAAATGATTTCTCGTTATTACACGGTGGATGTATCACTTGGCCTAGACAAAATAGATGGAAATAACAATGAAATAAAACATTTCTTGATAACGTAATCATTGCGTTGAAAAGGAAACAAATAGAGCATATTCAGACCGTGCATAAACAAAATGAAAATTAGGAGTTGAAACAGTTATTTGGGCTCAATGGTAAGTGCAACGGTACGCTGAAGCATCTACTTTATCAGTCGCAGGTTAGATTCCTGCTGCAGCTCCATTTTCTCTGATTTCTTTTGCTATTCATGTTGTCTACGCTAAATGATACATCCACCGTTTAATAACTAAATATCATTTCAAATAAGCGTTTCAATAAAATATGACACAATTTATGATCATGTAGTAATATGGTAAACAAGTGATGATCCCAACAAGGGACAATTTACACACCGCGCAATAATGATAAAGTATAAGGAAAACAAAGGAGAAAAGACTTTGGAAGATTACATAAATTGCATCGACAGATATCGAGAAATAGGTGACTGACTACATATATATATATATAATGACATGCGTGGCAAAAACTATATGATAAAGAGAGGTGGTGTTTGATCAACACAGCAGGGGTGCCACTTTGATATAACTGTTTTTTTTTTAATCCCCGAAACGGTTACATGGTAAACAACTGGTGATCCCAACAAGTGACAATACATCATACTATAACAACAAAGTATAGGTGAAACAGGGGGGGGGACGCTTTGGAAGACTAATTGATTAATTGCATTGACAGGTATTGGGAAATTGGCGACCGAAGTGACACAGATCTACTGAAAGAGCTTTTTAATGTTTAGTGTTTAAAGCTGTAAAGCTTTCTTGACAATATATGTAAGTGGGGAAATTTCTCTGAAAAATGTATTTATTAAGAAGGGTTTCTCAAGCAGTTGAAGTTTGATAACTATTGCATTGATGTAAAACGTGATCAATGTATAATACCAGCTACGACATGCGGATACGAAGGCTGGAAACTTACAACACCGTTCGTAAACACATAAAAGCACAGAGAGAAATGGATAGGACAATGTTAAGAATAACCTTTAACGATAGGAAAATATCAACAGAGGGTGTGGGATATCGTGCGAGTAATTAAGTAAAAAATAATGGATATGGGCAGGGTGCATAGCAAGGAGAAGTGACAGCAGAAATAGCAAAAGAATAACTGATGTGTGCTCATGGGGCAGTATACACAGTAGGAGAATACCAGACACAAGATGGAGAGACAAAATAGGAGAGTTTTCCCGTAAGACATGGTAGAGATTAGTGCAATCATGCTCGTTATGGAAGAAGGTGGAGAAGGCTTTTGTCCTGCAGTGGACTTATAATGGCTGCTGCAACTGCTGTTGGTGATGATTATGATCCTTGTTCAGGTATTCAGACTTTCGGCTTTCAGAATTATTTAATTAAATCCACGGTGAAATGATATGGTCTGAGCTAAAAGTCAGGCCATATTTGAGCTTACTTTGCACTAAGGCATGTGTATATAGCAGGAAAGACTGATCTTTCCAACCTTCGTTGGCCACCAGTCTAATACACGGTCAACTCTTAATTGAAAAGGGTAAAGTTCAATCCTTCGTTCAGCGTCCTGAGGGAGGGGGCGGACAACCGACAAAATAGCCAGCTTCCGGGAAGGAACTTAGAGATCAAATTTGCAATAGATGAACGTAAATATATATTCTTCCTGATTCAATTCAAGAGCCGTAGCTTTCAGACTTTCATCATTCAGAATTATTTAGGTAAATCTGTGATGAAATCAGATATCACTGCTCTAAAGTCGGACCAAAGTACAGAGTGGCGAAAAAGTTGCTGATGGATTTAAAACAGTCCTAACTTTTTCTATATTTATAATTTCTTTTATTCTCTTCTTGGATATATAGAGGAAACTTAATTCATCAGGGAAAAGTACCCAACTTGGAAACGAACTAAAATAATAGAATTTCACTTTGAATACCATCAATGTTCACTCAAGGAGCGCATCCTTGTTGTTTGAAGAAGCGGACACTGCTATCTGAGTCCATGATTCGTTGTTTGTTTGCACGTTTTGGGGAATTGAACTCCGTTAGAGATCACCCATGAACAGGGAGACCATGTTCAGTCTAAAATACTGAAAATCGTATACGTGTCCAGAGGAGCAGATATCCTTGGGAAAGTTTTATCCAAAATTCTACTGAAAGAGCTAGAATTAGTGAAACTGAATCTGTTCGGGCATTCGAAAAAAAATAATTGTTCGTACATCATCATCATCATCATCATCATCATCCTTTTAGCGTTCGCTGGTTTTGCATGCGATCTCTGGGGATCCATGTCGGGAGTCGTGATTTCCAGGGGTTCATTTTTGAAAGATCATTAAACCTGAAGAGACCTTTCCGCCACCCAGTATAATCTGATGGCATCAAGTTGAGACGTTATTAAAAACCGTTCTGTATTCCCAAGGCTGCAAACCTCGTTTACTCGCCAGTTGTCAATGAAAAGTGAAAATAACAGCATGATTATGAGGAAGCTAATCTCGAAGATCATTAGCAAGCGTGGTGAGATCGATCCTCATTAGCTGCCCTGCTACAGTAGTCTTTTATAAAATCTTTTTCCGATCAAATTCAAAAGAAAGGCAGGTAAATTAGAAAAAATACGAGCATAGAAATGGGGAAAAAAATACGGCGAGCAAATTAGAAAAATGAGCGAACCGAATCAATTGACATTAATAATAACGCATGTAATTTATGCCGAATCGGCGAAATTGCTTATTTGGCGAAGTTTTAACTGTTTTTACGAAAAAAAAAATAAATAGGTAGTTTCAATTTGATCAAAGGTTTATTTAATCAAAACATGGATATAAACCAACTATTTTTTTACAATTAAAAGTAATCAAAATGGCATCAAACGTTTTCCACGAAAAATAAGTCATTATGCAGTTTTAATTTATTTTTTTTACAAAAATGAATTGTTGAGTAGTTTTAATTTGCAGTTATTTTTAATCGAAACAAGGAAAAACACTATTTTCACAATCAAAAGTTTATGTAATCAAATTGAAATCAAACTTTCCTTTAAAAAGTCAAGTAAATTGGGTGTAACACATACATAGTAACAGCTACAGTTGCAGCCGACGCTGCGTTCAAGCAAAATCAATGGAAACTTTTTTCTTGATACATTCTGTTTAAATGATGATTCATTTTATTATCTTTCCTGAATTCACTCTGGCCGACATCAAAAGTCCAATTCAGTAAATCTGAAAAAATAATTAATCTGATACGTAATTTAAACAAAGAATCCACATGTATAATAATGAGCAATATGCAGATGTCTTCTGTCACAGTGAGGGATGCAAATGATTCAGTGGGATAGAATTTCATTCATGTTCTAATGACGTGATAAAAATGATGAATTTAAGGAGTTATATGAAAATAAATTACGATCAAAAACAAAAACAAAAAATTGGAAAAGAAATTCTCTCACGATCAACAGAACGCTATTCTCCAAGCTCACTGCAAATTAAATCTCTATCATCAATCTATCAATCTCTCTTTCTCTCTATCTCTCTATCTATCTCTATCTATCTCTACCTGTCTCTCTCTCTCTCTCTCTCTCTCTATCTATCTATCTATCTATCTATCTCTCTCTCTCTCTCTCTCTCTCTCTCTCTATATATATATATATATATATATATATATATATATATATATGTAAAAGAAATGTGTATATTCACGTATTTCTGATAGTTTTGACCAGGATGTGTAACTCGTAATAATGAAATATTTTCAAGTTCCAAATCAAACAATAATGCTGATCAACTTACTTATAACCTAAATGACGTATTTGGAGTGAACTCTGATTGGTGCGTACTTTTCTGCGTTGGTTCAATAGATTTAGGTAAGGGAACTGGGATACCAATAATAAATTTTATTTGAGACAGAAACCTATCCTTCATAATAAAGAATTATTAACACTACTGACCAATGACCCGCAAACAACGGTCCAATTATTTTCACCGTGACTTCAGGACTTCAACAGCAATCGGAAAGATTAAAACTTTTCAAAAATAGGTCTTGCAGCATCCTCCATATTCATTCGACATTTCTCAAACAGATTATAATCATTTCAAGGATTTTGAACTTTATATCCGTAATAAAATCTCCAATCGTAGGGAAGCCATAATTTCTGCTTTTACTGAATCTGTGACCAATAGACCGAAAGAATTTTATAGAGATTGCAGATTATCATTAGAGGGTCGTTGAGAAAAATGTTATTGTTTCAAATTGGTCATATTTACATTTATTAATATAAATTGATAGTAATTACTACTTTGCTTTAGGTTATTTTGGCTCCGGAAAGATTTCATAGGAATTCTCTGTTATTGAACGGCAGGGGAAATCTGTTTATAGGTGGGAAATAAGGTTGAGATTCATTTCCGTTAACCAAGTCGTTAGAAGAGAAAATTTAATTTCTCCACCAGTGATTTTTGGTTCCTCTAATCCATTGAAATAATCTCATTAAGATATCAAAAAGAAGCTCAACAACATATTTCGAGGCCCACATTTATACAAAGAACTGGAAGTAGCACTCCAGTTTACCACAACTGTTACATTGTACATGGAACCCATTCTGAAAAATCTAAGAATATTTTCTAAGAATCAAAAAGTTCCATGAAGATTATTATGATCTGAAGCAATGGTTTCAAAACTAGGGGTCTGACCAATAATGCTCAGGGGTCTGCAGAAGTGTTCCCTTTTAACTTGCAAATGCTGTGACGGAGACAATAGCAATAGAAAAACATAATTACTGCAAGCAGACCTCTGCCATGTGTTAGAATTCAAATAAATGTAATCTATTTAGGATAAATATGATTTTTGAAGATCAATAATTATCTAGAATCGTATTTTATTGATTACTGCCTAAAACAGGGACCAGCAACCTCTTTTTGTAATGGCTTACTTTTGATGTTTCCAGTTTTGCTCATGGCCGACGTGTATATGATACCATATCTTACATATACAAATTTGCCCTTCACCCTGAAAGTAAAAAGTAATATACAAATCTAGATAAAGTGTTAATATTTATTTACACACATTCAAGTTGATAGTAGTTGATTAATAGTTCCCAGAAAAAAATCATCAGTGTAAATTGTCTTGTACGTAGACAATGCAATGATTATGTGAGCAAAAATCAAATTATGGCACATCAACAACTCAATGGACCAAAACACATACAATTTGAAAATTGTTTAGAAGAGGCCCGAAGCCTACAAAAAAACATCTCTATAGCCCACATGTGGGCCACAGCCCACTTGTTGCTGACCCCTGGTCTAAAAACTAAATTCTAATAATAATGGCTCGCCAGAATATCTCCTCTATAGAATAGGTCCTTGTGTTTACATAGTTCAGAGACCAGTGGTCTATAGGATTGAAAGCAGAAAAAATAACTGGCAATTTTTCTTTCTCTTTTTTTTCTTTCGAATTAGTTAACCTATGTGAATCTCGACCGAAAATAACGTACATGTCTTTGATATGAAAATAAAATTTGCAACATCAATATCCTTTCCAATGTGTGGTCGTAACTAGAGACGACGAGAGTGATTTACTGATCCACAATTTGTGGAGAAAGATGGCGTCTCGTGGGAGAGTTTAGTGATTCTGTCGGTCGAAATAATGACACCAGCTCGTGCTTGAGATGGCCAGGGAAAAGGACGTTCGCTGAGATTCTAATGAGCAGCGATGAATTTGATAAGGATTAATACAATCTTAGAATTGTTAATGATGATGTGGTAGAAGATGAAATCGTTGCAATGTCGAAAGTGATAATTGCAATCAATAATCACAAGGTGCGTGAACAGCAATGATTGCTGGTCAGTTAGATCCATCGCCCTCGATGTTGATTGGAATTGTAAGCAGCAAATTCTTCGTTATTATGAAGATTACAGACTGAAGAGTTAAACTTGTCACTGCAATCAATATTTTGAACGATTGTAGCGTCAAGATTTTTGAAGTCATGTAGAAAAAAATCCAATCAAAGAATTATTATGGTCAGAATGGATCCCGTCACTGGCGTTTTCCACTGGAACATCTAATATACACATAAAAATATCTATTTTCTAGAGAATCTTGATCTTATTAATAAACCTGTCAGAGTAATGGTCAATAATGATCAAAGAGGCTTTTTTTTTGTAAGATCAAAAAATCATTTCTACAAGAGGTCTAGTGGAGTACTGATGCCAATTTTCACGTGTGTAAATTAAACGGTTTGGCCTTGAAACACACAAACATATTCACTGACACACGTACTTTCAAAATATTAAAAAAAGGATAGAACCCTTCGCCATCTTTGATGGCTACGGTTGTTCAATCCCAAAAATTGAATCCGATTTTCTGAGGGTAATCAAATTTACCACAGTCTTCTATTCAATTTCTCAAACAGAGGTAAATTAGGTTTGATTAGGATTATCAGCAGAAACCCGTAGAAATTCTGTGATTTGATAAGAAGTAGTAAATATCATCTAAGGCTGGTTAGTCACTCAATAGAAACTGCTACGTGACCAATGTCTTTTGCACGCATACTGTGTTGGGGATGATCAATAAAATTTGAAAAAAGGATGATCAATGAATAACTTACTCCTCTCATCTTTTGGGACACTGAAAAGTCAGAATTTTCATTTTTTTTTTTTCGAAAGAGCAAATGCACCTGGACACAAATTAGGGATCAATTTAACATAAGCTTACATTTTGAATTGACCCTCCCTTCTGAAAACAAAGCATGATAAGGAGTAGGTGTTGGAAATTTCAACCATGAACCCCCATTGGTGAGGCCTGTACGCATGACACTTAGCCATCCAGCCAACTTAAGACATGAATAAAACTTATGTTGACAACTTTGGTAACAGTTCTGGTTGACGATTTTTGATAATCAGAACCATGTATTAAATCAATGAATATTACATTGAATATCAAATAAACGAATTCAGATGTTCAAATTAATATATTTTGTAATTGTAGCTCATTGTATGCTTCTAATTCATCCGTACTCTGCACCAACAAATCAAAGTGATCTACAATTTCTGGTGACTTAAAACGAAAGATTGCCCTTCTCTTGGATTTCCAATTGAATCGAGCAATAATAACATATATAATTTTACTTTTCCTTCCTGATTTTTTACGTTGGGTGGGTTGGGACTGGCCTTGTTGATCAAGATAGGGATCACCTATTCCTTTTCAACCTTTTTATATTGGGTGGGTTGGAGTTACCGTGCTGGTAGAAGTTGGTTGGTGTACAACCGTTGCTGTTTTTTCCTGTTTTCTCTATTTTCACCCTCTCTAAAGCGTGGTCATTTCCAGGGCGTGGCAGATAATGAGGGTAGTGGCAATGCACTTTAAGCATCGTTATTTTTCTTGCCCTTTCACCATAATTTAACAGAATTATTCTTCAACCCTTTCCAGACTGAATTCATTTCTCACCTTGTTAAGCTTTGCAATTAATTTCACAGGTATATTTGAATTCCTATGAGAGTATTTTTTAAGCAAAGACACTACTGAGGCCGTTTCAGTGGAAGAGTTCATTGTTTCAAATGATGGGTGGGAGATATTTTTATCAGCTAAATTGTTATCTTTAAGTGGAAGAAGTCTTTGTTATGAACAGAGAAACAGGAAAAGTCACATTATTACCTGTGTATATTTACCAGTTCTATGATAATTCAATAGAGGTAAATTCAATTAACAAACAATCTAGACAAGTTAACCCTTCTTCACTGTGTATTCTACCTTTATGGTTGAGGCATTTTTGCTTATGAATATCTAATTCTAGTCGTCTCCATGGGAAACTAACACAATAAAATAGACGAAAGATACAAAACATTTCACAAAAATAATTATTTCAAGGATGGAGCTATTATAAACTGTAAAAATTGTGTCTCAGAATCACGTAACAATAATTCTAATAAATTCGAATAAAACATTAATTTTCCCCACTTCGATCTTGTCACCAGATTCAAGAATGACTGGCAAAGCCTCCTGGGCATTCATAAATCTATGCCTGGTTGTCATCATATTGGAATTTGATCATATCGCTAATTTCCAATGATAAAATCGAAAATTAAAGAAAACAACTGGAAATCTTGGCGTGTTTGGATTTGCCTACAGGGAGGTAAGAGACAGTGCCTACCGCAGAGCAAGCATGTCTCACAAGCCAATTCTGGTAGGTTTGGTTTTCACTTGGTGACCAACTACGGTAGCCTTAAGCCAGACTAAGCTACATTAGTAAATATTTATGGAGCACTTTCAGTATAGCAATGGTCAGGAATATTAATGCAATTAATACCGTGCTCAACAATTATGACTTTGTGCCAAATCAGATTTTTCTCAGTAATTTTGATTTGGCAAATGGGGCTGGTGGCCTAATCATTAACAGCAAGGAGAATGGAATTGGAGGGACGAGTTCATATCCCAGCTGAGATAGTTGGTGTTAACTTCGTATTAATTACCTTGGGGGGGCATAAATCCTCTCCCCCTCCTAATCATAACTAAATAGCGGAGCACCCTGAGATCTTTTGCCTTTGTTGACTCTGTCTAGATGAACAACTCTGATTCCAAACAAGGAGTGAAGCCCCTTATGCTGGCTAGTTTCACTTTCCCCAATAGCTGAGAGATCACTCCTTCGAGCGAGTAGATTCCTGCTGCCGATTTAACATTATTTTTTCATTCGAATCAACCTTGCTTTATTTTTGCTTACATTTACTCCTGCAGCGAATTGAAAAGAAGCATAGTTTCACCTTTTTATAAAAGATACGATCCAAAGAATGCGATTATCAGGAAAACATCTTCATCGGCGACAGATGCTCCAAACTGTTTAATTAACATTTAAACAGTTTTGATTTGGATCTTTACCATCAGTGGAGGTGCATGTGGCCTAACGGTTAAGGGCACAGAGTTATAAGATCTGCTAACGGTGTTCAAAATCCAACAGAGGCAGTTTTGATTCACTTTGCACTAATTTCTTTGGGAAAGGTTTGAATCCACTTCTTCTCCTAGTTATTGGTATACAGTTGGGCAGTTGGGGTCCCTCCATCCAGTTAGGCGTTGGGCTTGCACTCAGGTCCCGTAGAAACCCACTATTGCAATAAACAATGAATGGGTCTCCATTGATCGTTCGAGAAAGGAAGATATTGCCTATTTTTTCGTATCAGATATCTCTCCATTCAGAATTACGACCAAAACTCACTGCATGTAGATAAATGACAATAAAGGCCAACCAGTATACATCTAAGCTTTTACAACCAATATAGAAATTTTAATTAACACCTCCTCGCGTCGACCATTCAAACTACTGTGTAAACATACTGACACAGAACAGCTTTACGTATACCATTAGTGAAACAATGGGTATTTACTCGACTTTAACAGTTGGCACTCACGTCTCCAGTGAAATACAATCTCCTGGTAACACCTTAACCACCAATGACTTCATACAAGACGGGTTAGGTTAAGTAAGAACATAATTTCTGAATGCAGAAATGATGCTTTTGATTAAATTGCAGGTTATATTGCGCAGGTTGTTGTCTTCTGGTGATAGTGATGGTGATTTGCAAATTGGGTTTCAAGTCTTCTTCATGATCAACGTAAAATGCAGATAAATCTGTCACTCTCTCTATCTCCAACTCTTATCCTCACGTACCCCAACTTGGCTCTACACCTTGTTGCTCCATCTTCCCTCTCATTCTTGTTGCAGTAACTTCCCTCTCTTTCATTTTTCTCCAGCTTCCCTTTGTTCTTTTCTTACTTCATTTTCGATCTCGTCGCAGCCCTCCAGCCCACCACAGCTACCCAAACCCCAAATGACAACGAGGCAACGTGATTAAAACTGGACCCTGGCCACATCTGCCCTTTTCAATTAAATCCATACGGACGACAATATTACTTGATCATCATCATTTCGATGTTGTTTCTATCAGTATTACAGCACCACCGCCCCCGGTCTTTCATGATCTTATCGACCCGTAATTGAAAGCCTTCAATCATCATCACCAGAAACACTAGCGCTATCAACGGTGTTGACAACGATCTCATCATGACCGCATCCACCTTTTTCTGTTAGCGCAATGGTTAAGCTTCTACAACAGAAATGGCCTCAAACTCTTTACAACAACAAACAATCCTGCTTCATCATAATGTCGTTATCTGTTGCTAGCATTGCGCACTTTTTAGCGAGCCCTTACCACTACAGTGCGTGGTTTATCGGGATATTTATCATGTGTGGTTTAACGGGATTGTTTACACTGCAGGATGATAGAACAACAAAACTGATCCCAAAAAGTTTCTCGGACGATTGAACCCCTTCTTGTTTATTACGATGCTAAGAAGACTTCAGGTCGATCTATTCTACAGCCTTCTTTGGCGGTCCTATCCGAATCGGGTAGTGGTTGAAAAATAGATCGAAAAATCTGAATAGCTGGACCGCATTTGGGGAGAGAAAGATGAGCAACTCCCTCTCGGGATCTCAAACAGGGAAACTGAAAAGCGGCATACATCAACATGTTAACTAAGTGTATAAGTCAGACAAGTGCAGTTTCCACTAATCCACGGGGGAAAAGTGTGGAAATCCTAACCGTACTCCTATGTTACAAGCGTTACCACCATTGGATAGGAAAGAAAGATGTTTTTGTTTTTGTTTTTGTTTTTTGTTTTTCTTTAATTCATCCGAAGAAAGCCGTAGAATGAATCGATCGAGACACGTGGTGACAACAGTAGCAACCAGAAGGGGTACAATCGTGCTAAAGTCTCTTTGAATGTGAGTGAACCTTCTCAAAACTATCGACTTATGATGTATGTGTATGTATATTTACATTGAATAAAACTATTCGCATTTACATTCCATATTTATTACGATTCATTACGTTTCTCAATTCTATCTGAATTAAATAAAACTCGACGTAATTATTCACAAATTGTGCTTATTAGGTTTTTCAGTCCTATTTACTTAAGAAGGGAGGCGATGTACTTACCCCCGAGTTTTATCAATATTAAAAAGAATTTATCGTCGTAGTTACGTTAAATAAACTCCGTGTATTTACGTTTGCTTTGTAGTCATGAAATTCAAGCAAAACACGTTTTATTTAATGCAAACAGAACGAAAAGTGTAATCGTGCGAAGATTTTTTAATGTAAATTCAGCTGAAAAAGTTGATTAAGAGAAATCGAAAGCTTTAGTGTCATGTTTTATTTATTCAAAAAAACTAAAAATCTGTCAAATATTTTATCAATGTAAGGTAATTACAAAATTTGTAATATAAATACTATATTTTGATTGAAAAAATCATTGATAATTCAAGGTTTACATAGATTTTAATGATTCGTTGGGAAACAAGTCTAGTCCAACATTCAAGAGAAACTGTCTCACGAAGTCTTTTGGCAGCGTGCCCTGTTTGGGGTGATCAATTAAAAAAACTCGGAAAAGGAATGATCAATGAATAAGTCTCTCAGCTTTTGTTGGACGTTGATCACTAAAAAAGGTCCAAATTTTCATTTTTAAAAAGTATGAACACTGCCAGACACAAACTCAAGAATAATATAGGCATGAACTGAACTTACTTAATTGTACACCCGTCATGCTAGAAACCTCTTGCGCAAGGGATGCTGTATGCGGGATATATGCAAGCATAGCCAGCCAGATCAGTTTAAAAACTCAAGAAAGCTATGTTGACTGCTTAGAATGACGGTTATCAATACAAGTCATATACAAGTCATATGCCTCTTGTTACCTTTGATAATCGAGTCAGTCGGATAAGGATTGACAATAGACAATAGACTACGAAACAATTGTTTCAATTCTAGGGCGGATCCATGAACTATTACTACCCTTACATCGTAGTTAGATGTCCACGCCGTATAATAACTCAAAAACTCCGTGACTATCCATACGATATCTCCCTATCAATGATTTTCCAATGAAATCTTGTTGAAATGTGGTGAAATGGGCTATGGAAGAAGTGATTACATATTTGGAGCGGATCCATGCACAATTCCTTTCCCTGGCAATGAGGTATGCATTCTCTGATAGCCTATTTCATTCGCTCATTTAGTAATTTCCCTGAATGTTTCTATCAACGCACCATCGTTTCAACAGTTCTATTATCCTCCAACCCTGTGTCATCGATGATACCTGATTGAACTGTTTACTCAAAGAGGTGCTGGGGGCTAAATGTTGGGGGCCCCAAAAGCTTTTCCCCTACCCCATTCCATTGACATTATGTAATAACAAGGATATATTAGTACATACTTGAATTGTATAAATAATAATTCAGCCTTCAATGTTGTTTTTCCCCTATCACGTGATAGTGTGTCTATTTATTGGAATCTGTATTTTTTTGTGAAATTTCACTGAATGTTGGAGGGGGGCCCTAAAAATGGTTAAGCGCCCTACGACCCCGACACTAGACTAGATTTCCTTTCAAAACTTTTCAAAACATTCTATAAGAAGGGGCCTTCTTTTTTCTGTTTAAGAGCATGGAATACTTTACGCTTCGAAAAACATAACATCTTTTTGTGTTTTTTTTTATTTCTTGTAATTAGATTAAGTAATTTAAATCATTATTACTCCAAATGTTCATGAATATTGGATGGGTTTAAGGATGTCCATCCAACTTCTATCTTACGGTTGAAGCTTAGTTGCTTAATTGGTTGAGCAGACCTGCGTAAACGATACTTCCCATTGAGGATGTGGGTTCAAATTCCTACTAAGGCTTGTTCTTCATTTTCAAGTGCTACTCATTCACTGTTGGAGAGAAACCAGCCTGAGTAAAATTTGTGAAGGTAAAAAGAAGCCATGAAAATTTAGAATAATGATTGCCTCAGGATTCTCCATTACCAACAGATCCATGAAAGTTCTCTTGGAATGGGAAACCAGGGACATAGCTCCCAATGGAGGATAATCCATTAAAAATCTTATGTAAAAGCATTAGACTTATTGCATTTCCACCAATAAATCTCACTAAATGTTGGAGGGGGCTCTTCAAGGAGCAAAGCCCTCCTTACTCTCCAAATCACTACGCCTCTCCAGAAAAACTTTATCCAAATGATTCTTTGATAAGAAATAATAGCCCAATCTTTATTTGATTATATTGAGTGGTACTGATCTTTAGTGAGTAACTCCAGCATCATCGTTAACCTTTCAGCATCCGTTATTGGACATAGACCTTCCCCAACATTCATTAGACCTCTCAATCATGGGCATTGCAGAGCCAGTACTTACTGAACTCATTTGGCTCGTAACGCCATCTTACATTCTGTCGGCCACAATTTCGTATATGGTCTTAGGGGATCCACGTTGAGAATCGTGATGTCTGGTGGTTATCTGACATTCTTGCAACATGTCCAGCCTGTGGCTATTTGATTTTTCTAACTGCTTGTATGATATCTTGGACTACTGTTTTCTCTCTAATGAACTCTGCTATCTTATGATCTCTTCATGTGAGGTTGAGCATGACCATCTCAAGGACTCGTTGCACGGTTCTCCGTTTGCGTGTCAATCTTTTGCTTTGGTTCCATGTTTCAGCTCCCTAGGTGACTATTGGTAGGATACATTGTTTGTATACCCTTCTTTTCAGGACTTGTGTGTTCTTGAAAGTTGAGTGATCTTAGCGGTGCTGATTTTTTACTTCATCCAAAACTAGAAATCACTTTGATAGCGTGTACCTCTGTAAACGTCAGAGGGAGTAATTGTACGTGGATCCGCCCCAAAGTAAGTTATTCTTTTGCTTCATCCAACAAAATTTCATTGAAATCTAGTCAATGCTTTCGTAGATATCGTGTGGATAGACAGGAAATTTCGGCAATATAATGTGGTTGGGAAATATAATTACAACATTGAGAAGGTAATTGTGCATGGATCTGCTCCAAATTTCGATCACTTCTTCCAGCGTCTATTATCCACCTTTCAAGGAAATTTATTTGAAATATATTGATAACTTTGAGTAATATCTTACGGAGAGGGAAAAGAATTTGGCAATATAATATAATTTTAACTGAGACTTACGGGTGGTCATTGTACAAGAATCAGATCCAGAATTTTAGAAGTTCTTTTGTAGCGCATTGTCCACCATTCCACAAAACATCAGAGAAATTCACTGAAAACTTTTGGAGATATCGTGATGATAGACGTGAAATCACGGCAATATTATGTAGTTTTGACATATATCTATATATAATTGTTCATTGATCCACTTATTGCCTGCCCTTCCATAGAATTACATTTGAATTGAGACTTTTGGAGATATCGTGTGGACAGCCAGGAGTGCCTACAAAAGTGTAATTAAAAAAAAAAGAGGAAAATATATCTTAGTCAGAAATATCGTGAGGACAGATGAACGAAGGAACAAACAGACGCGTCTGAATACTTTTCATCGACGTTGACAGATGTGAAAAAATATGTTATGACAGATTGTCTAAATCGTATATATGTTCATACAACGATCATTTTTATAAGATATCATCGACGTTTCAATGTGTGGAATGGGTAAACTTTTGAACTGCAGTTGTAAGTCGGCATTAAATATAAAATATTCAGACAGAGGAAAAAATGTTGACAATCGACGATTTTTTTCATCATTTTACGCAGGAAAAAAATCTGAAGAAAAAAAACACTTTTTTTCACGTCAGCCGTTTGATGATATAAGAAAAGAATTACTCTGTCTGCACAGAAGCCGATTCCTTAGTGAAAAAATATCCTCAAAAGAAAAACTGTAACTGCATGAAAATATAAAAACGTAGTTTAAATGAAGAAATTATTTTTTACTTAATTCAAATTTTCTTCTTACGTTTTATGCCTCTGTGTAAGTATATTAATGTACGTGTGTGTCTATGCTTATATATATATATATATATATATATATATATATATATATATATATATATATATATATATATATATATATATATATATATATATAGTCTAGGAAGCTTGACAGCTCTAAACACTAAATACATGAATATATACGTATATTTATTTGATACATGTTTATTATATGTATATATATACACACATATACATATATATAGAGAGAGATATGCATACATACATTTTCATATAATGCATAAATATCTAAGATACTTACATGTACCTACATACGTATTATAGATATAAACGTACATTAATATGTATTATGGATATACATATAAATTACAAATATACATTATATATCATATGTATATGTATATGTGTGTGTGTGTATATACATGTATAATAAATGAACAAATGTATTATACACACACACACACACACACATATATATATATATATATACATATTTATTATATATTACAAAATCATTAGTACAGAATTCTTGAAGAAAGTTTTACGTTGATATATATATATATATATATATATATATATATATATATATATATATATATATATATATATATATATATATATATGTATATATGTATATATATAAACATATATATATGTGTCGTAGTCAAGAAATTGGGGCGTAGAAGCGTGAAAGGAAAAAATTTCAACAAAAATGTTACGAGTTTTTGACTGATTTTCTTCTACATTATTGCTTTTTTTGTATTTTATGCATGCTCGTGCGAACAAGTTGAAATGTTAACACAGCGAACTTCAGTAGCTCAAGTCACGATTTTTACACTGAAAAGATCTGGAGGAGGTGAGGCGCGAACCCGTATCCTTTTGTGAACAGATCGACGGGTGGTTTTTTGACGTCACTCGTACCTCGGAGGCAATTGAATTCGCGCGAAGGAAATGCGTTTCAAATCACCAGCAGCAGCAGCAGCAGCAGCAGCAGCAGAAAATGCCACTAATTCCAGATCAAGGCGAAGGCCGGGAAATTTTCAGATAAATGGATTCGAAAAATGAAATAAATGAATTTTGAAAGAAAAGGAAAAAGACTGGTCTGGTTGGTCACTCAGCAGAAACCATCACATGACCAACGTCTTTGGGGCAGCCTGCTGTGTTGGGAGTGATCAATTAGAAAAATTGGGAATGTGTGTCATCAATGGGAAAAGTTACTTCTCTCGTCTTTTATTGTGCAGTGATCGATTAAAAAGTCTAAATTGGGAAATTTCTTTAAAAAAGCGACCGGGCACTAATAGGGGATCAATTACGGCATAAACTACACTATCCTTATGACCACTAAAATCCTGTTTAAGTGATGAGTTTTGAAAAAAGATCTAGACTTGATAAAGAGTAAATGTTGAAAATTTCAGCCCTTTAGCTTCATTGGTGCGGCCTGTATGCGTCATACACACAGACAGACAAACAGACAGGCATTCATAGCCAGCCTGACTGATTCAAAAACCGAAGAAACCTGTATTAATAGTTTAAGTGACAGTTTTGGTTTACGGTTTCTGATATATTCTTAAATGTCAATAAGAAGTGGAGTTTCTTCAGGCTAAAGCTTTTAGCAAGAATCAATCTCAAAGGGAGGTGTGAGTGGCCAACCAAAATGAGATCGGCGAGTCGAGTTCAAGCTCTGGTTGAGACAGATTGTGTTCATTTTGCGCTAATACCCTTGGAAAACCGCTGTATGCCTCCCCTGTCAACTTGTCATAGGCTGACGTAGCAGGGTAAGGCCCATTAAACCCCATGCCGTAAATCATCTTGGGGAGGACTTATGTCAAATAACAACCTTGGAAAGCTGATAATAAATTTTAAAAGAGAAGTATGTTCTGCTTTGATTAATGAAAGAGAAACTTGCTCAAGTTGCCTCAACTATATGGGGCTTCAAGTGGAAGGAAAGATATAGATATCGTATTTAAACTGAGGAGTATGCAACGTGCGCATGAGAGAATCATGCTCAACCTTTCATGGAGAGATCACGAAAGAGCACGTCTCACAACATGGATTCCCGGAGATCACGAAAGAGCACAGTATATAAGGAAGAAAACGGGTGTCTATGACATCATAGAAAAACTAAAAAAACTAGAATGGCAATAGGCAGGCCATGTTACAAGAATGAAAGACAACCGATGGACGTCACGTCTCACAACATGGATTCCCAGAGATCACATACGAAACTGAAGCTGATAGAAAGTTTAAGAGATGAACTAGACAAATTCAGAAAGATACTGGCTCCGCGACGCCCATGATAGAGAATTGGGGCGAATCCTGGGAAAGATCTATGTCCAACGACGGACGTTAAAAGACTGATGATGATGATGATCGTGAAATGGTTAAATCTTGAAACTAAGCAGTATGATCACATAAGCAATACCCTTGTTAGATGAACTATAATTTTTCGTTATAAACTTACATTTTATTTCAATGGACAATTTATAAATTTATTCATGCTTGTCTAAGAGTTAATCAAAGCAGACTGGGTTTCTAGCCTCAGTCTCCCCGAAACTATGGGTAAATATAAGGGTAGACCGGGCTCTCTAACCTTTGTTAGAAACCAGCCTAGCCAACAGACAACTCTAATTCAAAACTAGGAGTTGAGTCCCTGAAGCAACCTGGTTCTACTTCTGCCAACAGACCATTTCAAGGATTACACTTTGTTGCTGGTACCATGTCACCCAGTACAGTTTATCGTATGCTACTGGGAGAGGAAATGGGCATCAAGTAACCCCCATTGTTTCAAGAAATTCTATGTAGGAGAAGTAATCAGCATGACACACTAACGATCTATAAGGCCATATTTTGAACTGAAACTGTAATTGGATCAGTTTTTCTGAATAAGAATCAAGATAATCAGTAAATAAAATCCTCCGACTTAAACGGATGAAGACCATTATACGAAACCTACAGAATAATGACTATTATATTAGACCTACGAAATAATGACCAGTACATCAGAGTCAATGTTATACTACCCCCTATCCTTACCTCATTTCACAGGTATGATCATTAAAATATTGGAATGCGTTGGATTGAATGACTGGCTTCGAGGCCCAATTTTTTTCCTTACGATGACAATATAGCGCCAAGCAAGGTTCTTTGGTTTTGTATGAACCCTACAATCCCTTGGAGCCAGTCATTTATAAATTATGCGCAGTCGAGTAGAAAATTCGGAATCAATTATTTCTTTTAATTTTACACCATGATATTCAAATTTCTATAAAACGATATAAAAGCGTTGATTCGCTTAATTGCTTTTTCCATCCAATTACGGAACGAGAAAAAACAGCCTAATAATCCCCCACTTTTTGAAAGTTCCTTTTACGCCAATTTTCCGCTTTTATGAAAAAAAGGCAGAAAGCGAAAATATAATTCTGGGGTTCGTAATGTTGTGAGCCATTATAAAGGCATTCACACTCTCTGTCTCTGTCTCTTTCTCTATCTTTCTCTTCCCTACACCTCAGTATCGTGTACTTCTCACCACACAAATTACTCAGTCTAACATACCATCATCACCATTTCATGTGACTGGAACGCGTAAAAAATTTCCCATATATTTTGATGGTCTTTGCTCTTTTGCTTCACGCTATTCGGCTTGACGAAAAAATCATTGGATCGCCCTACTTTCGAGTAGCTGGAGAATAACAAAAATACACACACAAACACTCATATATATATATATATATATATATATATATATATATATATATATATATATATATATGCAATGTTTTAGGGGGTGCTTTATCTATGGTGATAGTGCTCAATACTTTTTAATAGAGCGTAATTGATATACAGAGATTTACATTTTTGTTGTTACTGATTAGTTTCCCGCATCTATTGTCCATCGATCACAATGACTGTGTGAAACTAGTTAAAAACATAAAAATTGTAAATATTTATCAATTCATATCGGTATATCTATCTATCTATCCAACTATGAAATTATGGGATCTTCCTTAGATTAAAATCAAAGTGTTAAATAAATAAATTGATAAATAGTAACCTAAATATTTTTCGAGTTGTTGACATACATCCACACTTACCTTCGTATCACCTACTTATCTCTGTACATGCCGAATGTACTATTAAATTAATGATCTCCAAACAGGAAAAAGCACCTGTGAATCCACCATTCAAAAATAACCAAGTATACATATATATATATATATATATATATATATATATATATATATATATATATTACTTATCTGTTTACACACGAACATATCTACTTATGTTGATGATAATATCTACTTATTAGCTGTTCCATGACTCTCTCTCCTGTTTCCCTATTCTGACTACTTGTCAGTAGATTATTCTCTCAATTTAGCGTCTGACGAATGGAGTGTTGGATAATTTGTACTCGCTAATGGCTGAAGCAGCAGTAGCGATTCGAGGGACACGAAATGAACCGAAACGTTCGCCTCGATTTCAATTGGAAGGGTTTGCGCTATCTAGCTAGATAGTTATCTCGCAGAGTAAGTAAATCGAATTCAGAGGTAGGATTTTTCTGTGCGTGTGTGTATGATATCCAAATAGTTATGAAGCTAAGAGTTGGTGTTGAAGGCCGAAGAAGATGTTCGATCGTGGTAAGAGGACTAAGATGCGAAACTGCGATCAGTCTATTGCTCCTTTGAAGGTGAAAACAGGACACGAAGTTCAAAAACTGATTATCAGTCAAAAAAAATTAGGAAATTCGGGATTCTGGCAGAAGAAAAGATAGCAGCGTCTTATTCTGAAAATGAGCCACAAACGATGCAGACTGGAATTTGCAAGACTTCATCGGGCAAGGGATGAAGGGATAAGTTCATAATTATCCCGAATGAAACTCATTACCGTTTGTGATTAGAAGATTGGTCATCTTACAAACATTGACCACTCGTGAAATGTTGAGAAGTGACCATAAATTCACTAGTTTTAACAGAATTTTATTTATTGAAAATTTTCGTTGCAACTCAACATTAAACTCATGGATAATTAACGTGATATAAAGTGCTTGAATTCCGATTTTATCTAATCTTGTTGATGAAGCAGTATCAAGTCTACATATTATAGGAGAGAAAACATGTCTTTCTGATTTCGAATATGGTTGTGCTGTTGGATATTAGAATCAGGGTCTGTTTCAATGTGTAATAACTGAGCAAATGGAAGAAATAACGCGTGGGATTAAGAGTCTCAGCTTTGAAAATGATCCACGAACAACGTAGATCAAAATCTCTGAGCTTGATAGATAATTCTAAACTGTTCTCAAAAGATTTCGTTATAATAATCACGTGAAAAGCTTATGATCAATCCAGATGTGCTTTTATATCAGAGATATCAATATATGTTGTTTGTGGATCTATTCTCAGAGCTGGACTCCTCATCCCACGATTGATTTTTAGAAAACTCCAATGGCAATGGGCTGGTCATTTTGCGATGATGACAGACAACTGATTGACATCACAACTCACAACATGGATTCCCAGAGGCCACGTGCGACACTGAAGCCGACAAAATAAAAGTTTGAGAGACGAACAGGACAAATTCAGAAAATACTGACGTCCATGATAGAGAAATGAGGCGGATCCTGGAGAAGGTCAATGTCCAACAACGGACGTTAAAAGACTGATGATGATTACACATTGAGATAGACACTCATTCTAATATCCAAAAGTATTGACCTGTTCAAAATCGGAGAGGCTTGTTTTTTTGTTTTTTTTCATACTGTGTAAACTACAAACAACTTTTGTTAACGCCAGAAGCCGATAAATTGAGATTTAAGCGTTTTATATCACGTCAATTGTCCATGAGTTTTAAGTTGAGTTGCAACGAAAATTTTCAATAAGTAAAATTCCGTTGAAACTACAGATCTCTTGATCACAGCTCAACTTTTTTCGAGTGGACAGTGTTCGTAAGATGACCAACCGTGTAATAACAAATGGCTATGGATTTCATCCAGATAATAATGAACTTTTTCAAAATCTTTGCTTGTGTTTAAAGATTTGTGGTGCCCTGTATTTATTCACAAGTTGCCTAATTGCTAACAGTTTGCAATTGAGTCCTTCAGGACACCATGACCTATGACTTACGAAAATAGAACTGGGTTTTCATGGAGATCTGGTGAGACAAATCGAACCAACATATGTTTACTCCTATGTAGATAGACAAAGAGCAAGAGAAATGTGTACGTATATGTATAGATCGATATTCTGAGTGTGTTTGCCATTGGTCTTACTCTCTGTGTATCTGCCAACAAGAATCAATGTATATGTATGTGTGTGTGTGTGTGTGTGTGTTTACGGGGGGATTGAGATATATTCTTATCTACGGAACTAATCAAGATAAAAACTGACGCAGGTAGAAAGGCGCATTTTCACATCTAAATTCAAGACATGTATTCTATGTAAACAGTTTTCTACGGTTTTTTTTTTTCTTCAAATATTTTGTCAAAATGACGTTCAACTTGCGAGAAGCTGAAAGAGAGAAAAATATAAACACTCTTCGTCGTCTTATAGAATTATAACAAACTTGAAACTGATAACGGGGAGGGTTTTTTTTATCATCATTTGACAGCACACTCATTTTTGTTTTTGTCTTTTTTTTTATTCTTATTCTGTGTTTCTTGAAATTTTAAAGAGTTTAGACTCCCAGATGGAGGCTCAGGAGAGGCAGATATCTTTTCGAGATAAAGCTGACTGCAGGGTTTGCTGGGTCTATAAAAGGCTCAGAAAAAAAAACTAGAAAGCAGCCAGAATGCGCTTACCTCTGCCGATGCTATTGTCACTAGAAACTGGATGAAAATCAGTTCATATATAGCGGCGATGCAAGGCAGTTAGCTGTAAAAAAAAAACTCAAAATATTATCGATTCTTCCTATGCCCACAACCAACCCTTCCATGGAGTCTTCCTGAAATCCATCCAGAGCTGCAGGAGATATTGTACAGACATATATGAGTGAATATGTAGGTTTATGAAGAAGATGAAACAAGTATCTGTCAGTTGGAATATAACCTCTCAGAAAATGTATTTGAGATTCATTGAGAACTTTTGGAGATACTGTGTGGAGAAATAGATAGTCAACACATAAGCTCTTGCAACTTCGTTTGGTTGAAGGTAGATGGAGATCAAAGAGAGGGAAAAGGGTAAAATGCCTTGGAGTAGAAACTCTTTGTCTGTGTATTCTCAGTTTTAGGAAGGCAGTGTGTATGGAAGACACGAAACGAAAAAAAGAAACATGAATATTCCGGAAGTATGATAGCGCTCGGACGTGTGTGCATCTGTGATTCACGCGTGGCTAAATACGTCAAAAGATGAAGAAATAAAAAAGCAAACAAGAAAATTTGTGCTCCCATATCAAACAATGTGTGTCAGTATGGTTTTTTTAAAGTGTGCTATCGCCTTCCCGAAAGAAATGTGGATTTTCATTCTGTGGACACAGAAGGCTGTGATGTATAATTTAGAGCAACAATTCCCAACCAGGGTTCTGAGATCAGTTGTTGGAGATTTGAGGGTGAAAGAAAAGAAAAAGGTCTGGTTAGTCTGTCTATAGAAACCGTCTCATGGACAATGTTTTGTTTTGTTTTGTTTTTTGGTAGCATGTCATGTTCTTTGTGATCAATTGAGAAACTGGTAAAGGGGGTGATCAGTGAATATTAATTCTCTTTCTTTCTGTTGGACGGTGATCACTGAAAAATAACCGAATGAGAAAAAAAAAATTTTCAAAAAAAGCATGAACACCACTGAGCTCAAACTAAGGAATCAATTCTGTAAAAACTTACATGGTAAATTGAACCCTCATTAGAAACCTTTTCGAGCTCTTTTTTTAACTGTTTTTTATTAGACGTAATAAGGAGTAACAAAAAAAAGAGTGAAAGACATGAGGGGAGGAAGTTGCAATAAAAGGGGGAAACTAAAATTCATCGAGAACTTTCAGGCATATTGTATCGATGAATAGACCGGCTTGAGTGAGTTCATATACCTCCAGTAAGACTGAGGAGATGAGGCCCTGTTTCTGTTTATTTCCAAAAGTCTGTCTGGATCAAAGACACAAAACGAAGGAAAGAAATGTATGGGAACACTCTGGCGTCTACGAACGTGTGATGCACGAGTGATAAGTTATGTTAGATTGGTGTTAATGCGAAAGAAAGAATGAGTTGCCATATGTTCGAGTGCATGTCACTATGGTTCTGAAATGTTTTGCCGCTTTTGTAAAAGAGATGTGGATTATTATTCTGTCTGAAGATCGCTGCCACTCAAGGCGAGTATGGCGGATCCTGTGAAAGTCACGTGTCTCCAATGTTGCAACATGTGCTTGAGAAACGCCTGCTTGGCAAGAAGTTCTGTTAATCGGCAGTAGACCACAGACTGAGACGATCGCAGAATAATCGTTGCTTTATGCAGTACTATCAAGACTGTCAACCGTCTGAGTGATATTTATGTTCGATATCGCTCAACTTCGGTGGTATTACGAGAATTGGTGCATCAAACAAATTTAGCCGTATATTTTTATTCATTTAATCATATTCATTCTTTTCATGGGGGTTCTTAGTCCTTTTATGATCCCAGACCCCCAGTCCAAAATACCCCCAGCAATCATTATCGCTAAAAACAAAACAAATGAATACAAAAAAAAAAATGAATAAAAGCAACATTTTTTTCTCTCGCTTAATTTACTTATATTAGTTTTTCAGTTTTGTTTTCCTACAAGTCCAAATATGGTACCTTGTTATTATAATAATTACAATTTTCTTCCATAAACTCAGAATTTGCTTCCATATCCCCAAGGGTGTGGATACCCCAGGTTTAGAACCATTGCAGCGTATACTTCAGTGTATTCACTTATCCAACTATTTTTTTCTCGCCTCATGACCGCTTGAGATCAACATTGCTGTAAAGTACCCACTCGTTATCATCCATCGTTACGATTTGTTCGAAAAACCTAACATCAACTTTATGTGAAACCCGTTTATCAAGTCGATCATTTTTTGAGTGTGTGGGCTATCTCTTATGTTCTGCAATGCTGATCAACCAAAACTGTCGACATAGGTTTTTCCAGGGTTTTTAAGTTTGTCTGGCAGTGTATCGTGCACACAGGCCACAACAGTGGAACAATTCATATTCACTCCTTATTCAAAGAGTTTCTTGGATAACTTGACCCTTTCTTATTGTTAACGCGACGTTTCAGATGATCCAACAAGAAAGAGTTCCATCGTTTATAAAAATTCTCTGGATACCAATGACCCTTCCAAAAACTATAAACAGTATATTCTCTCCAAGGTGTGTCTAGAAAAAAACTTTTTTGGTTTTCAGAAAATCCCCTTCCTTGAAAAGATTTTAAATTATAGGACCAATTTGAAGAGTAAATTTATGCTAAATTGATCCCTTACTTTGCATTCAACAGCATTTCCTGGTTTTTGAAATTTCAAACTTTTTAGTGATCACCGCCCAACAAAGGGCGGTAGGAGGTATTTCATTCATTGATCACTTTTCCGAATTTTCCTTCAATCAATCACCCACTAACACGACATGGTTCCTAAAGACCTCAGTCATGAGACGGTTTCCATTGGGTGACTAGCCAGACCTCTTCTCAAATAATTGAGTAATGTCTTGATCTGATCATCACTTTTAACCTCACCTGGTCTGTCCGACCATAGAATATCGTTCAGTGAGAAATCTCCGGCACAAACTGCGCAAATCCCCTCTGACAGGTCCAGCCATCTGCATGACCTCCCCCACGAATCACACAAATCTTCTTTTCCTTGCATTCGATTGCAATTTCACATTTCTTAAAATTAAAAAATGGTTTTCATTCCTTAATGTTAAAAAGCATAAACAAGAATACGCATATTTTATCACATTTTTCATGCTTGTTGATATGACTTCTGTCACTATATCAAAGTATTTCCTATTATGAACTTACTGGATATTCCTGAGTATAAGAGTTCTTCTCGAAAATATATCCCAAAATTAAATTTCGACATGTTTAAGTTATTAAAAAAAAATGACAATACTTTTATCTATAGCGTCGATAGATACGATGCATGTTAGATTTATTCATGGTTTTGATGGCAAGCCTTCGACAGAGAAAGCTCAACCTTCAATAAGAAGATCCTATTAACCTTAAAAAGAATGGTATACAACCGCTGATAGTCATCTATGGAGCTAAAACATGGAACCCAAGCAAGAGACAGACCCGCATATGAAAGAATCATTTTCCAGCCTCACATGGAGCGATCACAAGACAGCACAGTACATCAGGGAGAAAACGGGAGTCGGAAACATCATAAATCCCACTAGAAAACTCAAATGGCAATGGACCGGTCTTGTGGCAAGAATAGCAGACAACCGATGGACATCATAACTAATGACATGGATCCACAGAGATCACATGCAAAACTGAGGATAGCAGAATACAAGACGAGGAGACGAACTATTTGAATTCTAAAAATATTGGCTCTGCGATGCCCACAACAGAGAAGGATTTGATGGATCCTGGGAATGTCCGTCGATGGACGATAAAAGAATGATGATGATGATGATGATGATGATGATGATGATGATGATGATGATGATGATGATGATAGTATCCTTCTAAAAAAATTTTTGTGTCGATTCGTCATCACTGATGTGGCTTTCATCTTTACGACCTGGAAACAACGATCGATATTTGAGGATGGAAAAGAAAATCATGTTCTGTTGTCAACTGACCAAGTGACACAGACGACGTATCCATAAGAAGGGGATGACGTCATAGCAAAATAATGGATTCGGCTTGTATTAGAGCCAATCAATTTTCTGGAATTCGTACTCAATTTCGTCTTCGTCTTATACTCACTGTCGACTTATATAAAAAAAAATATGCGATACATATGAAATAAATTCTCCTAATGCCATCAAACGTGGAATGAAACTTTTGAAGATATCCTCTATTGGAGCTAGAACCTCATACTCTAGTATTGGTAGGATATACGTCAGTTCCAATGTAGGCCTTGTGCATATGTTTTCGTCGAATATGTGTTAATTAATGTTTCTTTTTCCATTTATTCTTTACTGGGGCAATGCCCGATCCAAAGGTGCATATTCGAAAGGGGCTGGACTTTAAGGTGAATATACAACAAATACTCTTGCATTAGTACATCTTTCTCTTATCAATGTTCTCTACCAGAGTGGTGTTCGTTTGAAAGGTTCATGTTTCGAAGGGACTAAATTCCATGGTGTGTAGAGCAGCATGCCATAATTGTCTGGTAAAAATAATTATCCGCTCATCATACGAAACTATGGCTTCAAAGTATTTTGCTTACTTTTCTCCTGTGTTGCCGATTTAGATATTTCATAACTAAATTCTAAAGAGCTGAAATGAAGGGAGATAATCTGTTTATAGAAACTACGCATATATATATATATATATATATATATGTGTGTGTGTGTGTGTGTGTGTGTGTGTGTGTGTGTGTGTGATACAGATCGGGCTAGTAGTAAAGCATAATATAATAATATCAATGAGAGAAATCAACTTCTGATATGTGATGGATTTATTCCATAGAGTGCTCGATACATTCAACTTTATACTATGGAAATTAAGTTGTTTTGGAGTAAAGCTGGAAATAAATAGTAGAATGTGGATTTGCTACACAAACTAGCTCATGTTTCTCTGCTGAGGCCCGGAGAGAGCAGAAACATGAGTTAGTTTGTGTAGCGAATCCACATCCTACTGTATATACATACATATATATATATATATATATATATATATATATATATATATATATTCTTATGAATTTTCTCGATATCTGCAGATCAAAAAACTTCGAACTCAACACTGCACTGTGTGCTTACAATATATATATATATAACACTGCACTGTGTGCTTACAATATATATATATATATATATATATATATATATATATATATATATATATATATATATTGTAAGCACACAGTGCAGTGTTGAGTTCGAAGTATATATATATATATATATATATATATATATATATATATATATATATATATATATATATATATATTGTAAGCACACAGTGCAGTGTTGAGTTCGAAGTTTTTTGATCTGCAGATATCGAGAAAATTCATAAGAATATATATATGTGTGCTTACAATATATATATATATATATATATATATATATATATATATTGTAAGCACACACACATATATATATATACATATACATATATACATATATATATATATATATATATATATATATATATATATATATATATATATATATATATATATATATATATATATATGTATATATATATATATATATACATATATATATAACGAATGTCAGTTGATTGCAAGGAATTTGCACATGCTGAGACAACACACGGACAGTGAATTCTTCGATTGTAAGATTATGGTGGGCGCACCTGCCGGCTCCTAGACCAATTACATAGAATAGTAAGTTCAATTTCCACTGCTTTGGCTTTGAAACAGATTAGGTTAGGGTGGCCTGGTGAAAAGAACCGGCCACGCTTCGATGCATTCGCCCCAACGGACACCAATGTTCGGTTTTTCCAGTCCAACTGTGCAAAAAATACACGACATATTGAAAATACTTTTTTTCTCAACACCTCAGACAATATAGAGAGAGACAGAAGAATATCTCGGCGGAAGAACCGAGTTAAGAGCAATATAACAACAACAACAACGAAAAAAGGAAGTCTGATTAGTCACTCAATAGAGATCATCACGTGACCAATATCTTTTGGCAGCATCCCCCGTTGGGGAGATCAATTGAAAAAATATTTTGAAAAAAAAAACTTCTCTCGCTTTTAGTTTGTTTTCGAACGCTGCCAGTCAAAAACTAATTTAGATTTAGATAAACTTACATTGCAAAATGAGCTACCCCCCCGACTAAAAACTACTTTTAGTCGAATAAAGGTAAAAGAGGGTGTCTCTTAGGCTTAATGAGGAGTAAATCTTTCAATTTTCAGACTTCTAGCACCTAGGTGCGGCTCATATGCGTGGCACATACATACAGGAATCGCAAAGAAATTGACAGTTTTGGTTTGGTAGATACTCGTGTGCATGTGCGCTCGTGTGCGTGTGCGCTTGTGTGCATGTGCGCTTGTGTGCGTGCACTACGGTGTGTACGAGTGCGTACCTGGGTGGACGTAGAGCATTAGTTCTCAAACTGTGTGTCGCAGCACAGTAAAATACCACAAGTATGCCCTAAGTGTACTGCGTAATTTTTCTTCCCAAACACGCTAGCATGGAGTTCGAGCCTTGAATGTGCCCATTACGAGTGTTACGTCTATCCCGCTTCCGTCACAGAATTGGGGGTTTTATCATAAGATTTTGTGAGATCTCAATTCTTTTTCATCATCATCATCATCATCATAATCATCATCATCATCATCAGTCTGTTAGCATCCGTCGTTGGACATAGACCTTCCCCAAGATTTGCTAGACCTCTCTATCGCGGGCATCGCGGAGCTAGTTCAGTCTGAATCTATCTAATGATGTCCAGTGGTTATCTGCCATTCTTGCAACATGTCCAGCCCATTACTGCTTGAGTTAGCGATAGTTGAAGGGAAAAGAGGCGAGAGATACGTATATCAGAATGCCACTACGCAGGGTGCGAAAATTATCCGACATATTCCGAAAGGTTCACCTCAACGTCCTTACACAACTTCAAAATTGACAAAATCTGAACCAAAGATTAGAAGATTCAAAAAGAAAAAAATATACATCAAAAGCCTAGGTACCTCTATCTAGACAGAAGATGATTACAACAACTTTTGTATTGTATATAGGATAAATAAATAAAAAATCTATTTTTTCCGTGAAAATGCATTTATTTATTTATCAAAATGACATAAGTCTGTGCGTATCAGTATGATAAAAATTTGCTTACATATAAGACTTGTCGATGTGGCTCAGTCATAGAGACAGCCTGCTGACAACCAATTGTTTGTAAGATCTATTAACGGTAGAGGAATGTGGATTTCACATAACGCTTTACACCCCTTCAGTTTGGTGAGGATTGTTCCTCTTGTTAATACTGTTTGAAGACGAAGTCCACCGTGGATTTTGACAAAAAAAGTTATGTACTGAAATCAGACACCCTTGATTCAAATTCTCTCAATTTTGAAGCTGTATAAGCCTACTAAAATAAAATTTTGGACATTAATCGGATACTTTCCGCACCCAATATGTATGAGCATGCTTATATAGATGTTTCTTTCATTGATTACAGGAATACTTTTGTCACTTTCCAACTGTGTTCTTTAATATGTGTGCTGCGTATGTCAAATATATTTCATAGGGTGACGTCATTCAATAGAGTTTGAGAACCACTGAGGTAGAGACAGGTGCGAGTACACAATATACATACGTATCTCTGGATAGGTAGTGCGCATTTCTATTAAACATGTGGAAAATGGGTGCTGGAGAGGGTGACAGTGACACCCGGGGTATGTGTTGCAGTCGCTATCAACGATGCATTCTCTATTCGATATGTATTTCTTTTTCTTGCTTGGTTATTATAATCTAATACGTTTATATGTTTGCGTTGACGTGTTTCTTTCTGTACGTGTGTGGTGTGTCTTCGTAAAAAAATTATAATTATTATTATTATTATTATCATTATTATTATTATTATTATTATTATTATTATTATTATTATTATCATCATCATCATCATCATTGTCATCAATTTCACACCAGTTGCCTGGTGGTCACCGCCGGAAGTTGAGTGACAGCAAGTCTCCTCGAATCTCCATCCCTCCTCTCCACACTCTCATAGTCCACTGCAGCACTGTGGTTTACAGTTTCACACCAGCTGTCCATCGGTTATCGCAGGAGGCTGAGTGACAGTAAGTCTCCTCAGATCTCCAGCCCTCTTCTCATCTTATCCCTCCCTTACCTATCATAGCAGTGCTGTGGTTTGTACCTCACCCACCATTTGGATGTTGTTGTTTTTTTTTCCTGTCTTTCTTCCTCCTCTGTTAGGCCACTGCTAACAGCTGGGGTCGCAGATCTTATAGTTCTCGTACTTTCCTCTGTCATTATTATTATTATTATTATTATTATTATTATTATTATTATTATTATTATTATTATTATTATTATTATTATTATTATTATTTGCAATCGCACACCAGTTGCTTGGTAGTTACTGCTGGAGTTTGAGTGACAGCAAGTCTCCTTAAGTCTCCAGCCCTTCTCTCCTAGTTCCCATAGGCTACAGTAATACTGCGATTTACAGTTTCACACCGGTTGCCCAGTGGTCATTGCTGAAGGCTGAGTGACAATAAGTCTCCTATTATTATTATTATTATTATTATTATTATTATTATTATTATTATTATTACTATTTAATACTGAAAGTAAATCTTCCGTTGAGGATATCCATTTAAATTCCACCTACGTTTGAATATATATATATACAGAAATTTTTCTTTGTATTTCTTTAGAGTAACGTTACTTATAAATTGAAAAAGTGATCCATGGAAAAATCTAATGATGTTTTTTTTTCATATAAATGCACTCGTACGATTTTTTTCACTGGTTTGATCTTAATAGAATATTTTAATACACGGATTCTTCGAATCTTCAATATTTCTATGCATAGTACCTTCTTGAAGGCAAAAGAAATTTACACGTAAAACGACATGGATACCCCTAACAAAAGATTACCGAAAATTTCATTGAAATCAAACAAATCTTTGTAAATATACGGACGATTTAGGCTGAATTCTATTATTGTGAATATATACTAGGCTTAATTTAGACTGACACAAGGCGATAATATTTGTGCGCTCGGTGAGCATCTAAATCACTACACTAGTAAAGATCATCGGGATGGGCTGAATAACAATTGTTCTACTGCAATTTATTCAGCTTGACTTGCCTGGTCCCTCCCTGGTCGGCCGTAGTCGAAGGCAACTCGAAGTCTCCTCTTTTTTCCGCGACTATCTTTTAGGGTAGTGGAGGGCACGACCCTTATCCCTGGTCCGATCACCCTTTACTCTCGATATTACTCTCAACAAGACAGGCATTGAGAAACATTTTTAAGTATTTGGTATTACTTGACTAGGGATCGATCCCCGGTTGCTTACCGCACCTGGTACTCCCAGACGATTACCCAACAAGATAATGACTTGGCTTGACGTTGCTTATATTCGATGATTTTACAAGAATCGATGTGTATAATACGATTTGGCAATACAACTTGTATGATACAAAGCTAAAATACTGAGGTACCTAGTAAGGATTGAATTCACTACAGTGGAATGATCCAAAAGACGACTTCGTTTACCGGTGCCTTACGGAAGGTGCCTCCCAATAATGTTATTGTATTAACTTTTGTAGGTAAGAAATGGACTTGCAAAGATGTGTTACGGTTACAGAATTGGCAGACCGAGTTTCATTTAGCACTAAAGCCCTTTGGAAACGCATGAATCCACCTTTCCCCTCAGCTATGAGTAAAAAAAAACAGGATTGTTGGAGCCCTTTAACTCTGAATGGCAGTCCATATTGGATGTTGGACTAGTAACTCTAACCTGTAAAACCTTTTTGCTATTGAAGCTACAGTACGGTTCTATTCTCTATTAGGAGTCTATAGAAATAAATTTAAAAAAAAAGAAATATACGTAAGAGAATCAATGAGTGTGTATATTTTTATTTTGCAAGTGTGCATAAAATTTTTGACATATTTTCCTCGATATATATATATATATATATATATATATATATATATATATATATATATATATAGTACCTGCCGTCGCAATTTGAACAAGCAAACATTTTTCACTTTTTTGTGTAAACTATCATTGATTGAAAAAGTATTGCTCATGAGTATTTGAACAAGTACAAAATCGTTTTTTATTTCCTATTTCACTATTTAATTTTATAAGCAATTTTTCTTCCAGCATTCAGAACCACAGAACTAAACGTCTCCCTTGTTATGTTGATTGCATAAAATGTGGTTCTTCGTGTGAGATATTCCTGTTTCAACTCTCAAAACCAGGTGAATAGACATAAAATGGCTGTTTGTTCAAATACTTATGACGGATACTACATAGATATTTATTTACATATATATATGTGTGTGTGTGTGTGTGTGTGTGACGGAGAGAGAGGGAGTGAGTGGAGATATTGGGAGAAATGTATTGCGTTAGAGATAGGGAGAGAAAGAGAGTTCGTTAGAGAGTGGGGGATTGGGAGGGAGAGATCGAGAGGAAAAAGATGATTGAAGAGAGTGATTGAGAGAGATAGAGAGAGAGAGGAAGAGAGAGTGAGGAAGATTGCAAGACAGAGAGAGAGAAGGGGGGGATGTGGCATATTTGTAATTGGGTTCACGTGTGGCTGAACGTATAAACCTAAAAAAAAAATCGGGCTTCGGTTTTCGTGTCGCGTTAAATTATTGTGTCAAGCTGAAGAGGTTCACCTGCGTATATATGCACTCGTGTTTTGTAGCAAGTGTGTAATGCATGTGTCTGTGTATGAGTCAACATATAGATTTTTTCTTTTCTTCGGCTGGGTATTTGTGTGTGTACGTAGGTTACTCAAAATAGTGGACTTCGTTGTATTACTTTGATACAGGTGTGTTTGCCTCTCTCTCTCTGTGTTGGTGCATGTTTATGTCTGTGTGCTATTGCCAATGCGTGAGTGTGTCTTGGGCGTATGTGCGTGAATATATATAGGTGTATATATATATATATATATATATATATATATATATATATATATATATATATATATATATATATATATATATATATATATATATGTATATATATATATATATATATATATATATATATATATATAAATATATATATATATATGTGTGTGTGTGTATGTGTGTGTGTGCAGGTATATATGTATATATATATATATGTATATATGTGCGTGTGTGTGTGTTCGCGGATATGTTTCTGAGCATGTGAATGTCTACGAGTATGTGTCCGTACGTGGTTTTTTTAAGGATATGTATGCATGTGCAAATAGATATGTGTGTGTGAGTGTGTGTGAATGTGTGTGTGGATGTGTGTGTGTATTCACGTGTATATGTATGCATGCATGTGTGTGTTGGTGCATTTGTGCATGCGAGGGTGTGTGCTTGTGTCATACAATGCCGCATATTTCATCAGTAACCTGCTTCCATTGTCGCATATGTAAGTCTCCATGGGGCCAGGCAGTGTGTTGTAAGAGAAGAGGCGAAAGAAGAAGAAGAAGAAGAGGGGGGATAACGGGGGGAGGGAGGACGGAGAATCGGGAATGTTGGAGACAACAGAAAATAAAAGACTAAGAAAAAAAAACAAAAAAAAAGAATGGAATGTAGGATGCTTCCTGCTCGACGAAAACCTGAATGTTGTTGTTGTTGTTGTTGATGTTGGTGGTGGTGGTGGTGGTGGTGGTGGTGTTGTAGTGCTTGAAAGAAGAATGAAAAAGGTCGACAAAAGAAGGGAATGAGAACTGGTCTTGCTGGCCACCTCAATAGTAACTGTCACATGACCCACGTCCTCTAGCAGTGTTTCGTGTTGGGGGTGATCAATTAAAAAATTGGAAGAAAAAAAACCGGGTGAACAATGAATTATCAAGTTATTTCTCTCGCCTTTTGATGGATCATTTAAAAGATTTAAATAGCGTCAACAAAAATCGAAATTGTCGACATAGGTTTCTGCAGTATTTAAGCCGGTCTGTCTGGCTACGTATTCATGTCTAACGCGTACGTACCGCACCAATAGAGCTAGAGGACTAAATATTCTAATCATTTTATGTCTAAACAAAAATGGGTAAGTTTATGCTAAATTGACCGCTTAATTTCTGTTCATTTTTCTTAAAATACGAGAGAAGTAACTTGTTCATTGATCACCCTTTTTTTCCGATTTTTCTAATTGATCACCTCCAACACAGCATGCTGCCAAAAGACATCGGTCACGCACCTGCCTTTCATTGGGTGATTAGCCACGCCTGCATTATTTATCTTAATTACACAAAGAATTGTAAATCATTATTATTTATAAAAAAATGATACTAGTATTCACCTTCATCAAGTTGGAGACGTTTCTAGCCCCAAACACGTGAAAATGGCCAAATGTCGAAATTGCATAAAAAAAACAATTATTTCACAATTTATTTATTAGATAAAAAACTACAAATCATCATTATTATTATTTTTCGAATCCTCTTCATACTATTACAGAGATACCTTGAATAGTGCGGTTTTGATTAGTGCAGGTTTAAACTATAATGAGACCTTAAACAGTGCGGTGATGAACAGTTAGGAAAACTTGGGAACAAATTGAATACTCTAATCAAGGTATATCTGTTTTCACCTTCATCCTAATTTTTCTGTTACTTTTTTTGTAACTTGGATGTTTACATCTTGAATTGGCGATTATAAAAAATGATTGAAAAATTGGAAAATGAAAGTTAATAGCTGTAGTATTGAAAATGAATGACAATGATTGTTTATTACAAAAATGCAATACTGAAATATACACCAAAAATAAGGATTTATTTAAAATTTCTACCGCAGAGAAGTAAAAATGACCAAAAATTTAAATATGGCCGAACTAAAAGTCAAGTGCTAAGTAATATGAAAAACAAGGATTTATTGAAAATTACAACTACTAATAACCCACGTTTTAACTGTGTGTTTAAGCCGCAATTTAAAAAACAACTGAGGAGTAATGAAAAGTGAA